>CM031700.1:10837192-11437192 GCA_018466805.1 Hippocampus abdominalis
TGGTGGGGAAGAAAGAAATTCAGTGTAGACATACTGTATATTGTTGTGTTTTGAAACCTAAGAAGAAACGAGAATCTTGAAGTTTTGTAATTGTTCATTCGAGTTCAGATTTTCACATCTGCCATATCTTTCCAAATGTAGTTTAGCATTAATGTTCGGAACCCAAGCCAAGCAAACTTGTTTTTCATTACTCCATAGATTGACTTTCCATTTTCAGGTACTGTAAGCACACCTAATTTTTATTTATTGTCACAAATTTAAGAAGTGTGTGAGTGTCATACAATGCATTTTGGAATGTTGGAATTTTGGAATATAACAATTATGTGCCTTATTTGACTTTAATTTGCAGAAGACAAAATAATACTGAATTGTAATGCATACTATACAATATGATTTTCTTAAACCGGACTTCTTTCACTTTTAATTGAGGACGCCAGTTCAGAAATGTACTGGCAGTTCACATCTGGATTAATAAAAACATTATTATTATTATTATTATTATTATTATTGCATTTTTTTTAATTAGCCTCGTTGTTTTACAGATTCGAGAGCAGAATCGGTGTGATGTGACGACATCAGGGCCACGCTCGCAGCACCTCGCTGGCATCCCAATTGAACAGCCACGACGAGTAAGACACAGTCCATAAATAAAGACCAACAAATTAACATTAACTGCTGTAGTTTTGATTCGATCTTGCGTTGAAGTTTTTATCGCCAGAATTCATGTAGCGGTTCACATAGCACTCACTGAATACAGCTGGTGTGAGATCGATCCCAATAAATGTCCCGTTCACAATCACTTTGTGATTGACTGGTGACAGTTTTAGGGTGTAGTCTGTCTTTGGCCTAAGTCTTGCGGGTTTATTTTGAGATCCAATCTGTTTATTTACTTCAAGTGGTCACGTAGTAACCCCCTGTGGCCACAAGGGGGAGCCAAGTGACGACATCCTGCTGCAAAACCTAAACAATTACAGTACGTGCAGAATTCAATGTCTTTCTATCTTTCAATTAATGATGGTGCTATGAGCGTAGAGATATTTAAATGCTAAAGTAATAAATGCATATTGATTTAAAAAAACATTCAAACGTAACTTTTTAATGGTGACTTGAGTGTGGTTGGTATCTTGTGTTGAAGGCTCAAGTGCAGATCCACATTCTGGTAAATACCCACAAATATTTATTTATAATTGTGTGCAGTATCTGAACATTTTCCTCACTTTTGTGACTTTTGTATTGTTTTTTTTCACAGCACAAACTGCATGTTTTGTTCTCTTCGAATGGTCACAAAAAAAAAAAATCACATTCTCTACGTTGTCTTGGTACATAAAATCATTCTGAAGTGTTGTTATTTAGATGTTAACATGCAATGGCGTGTTGAAATACTCAGATGTTTCACAGATATGGTCAGGTCGTAGTATTGTGTGCATGCCTGTGACTTACCACAATGGCTACGTATGTGTGTTTCATTGTCTTGACTGTGCAGTTTTGACATTTCTCCATCTGGGTTCAAGATATCAGAATATTTCTGTCTTGAAAGTTTGAAGTGTTACTATAAAGTTTTCCATAGTTTAGAAGCTTTTTTAAATGGAAATGATCAAATATTTTAAATACTGGAGTGGATGTGTGATTTTATTCTTCTATGCCTTCACGATGCTATTTGTAGCCTATTCACTGTTTTATGTGCCTTTTTTGGGGGGCCTACAAGTGCCTCCCTCCTAACTGTTTGTGTGTGTCCGCGGCAGCCATACGTGCCCACAGAGGAGGAACAGATGGCCCCACTGCCTCCCAACCCTTTCAATGAGCTGTCAGAGAAGGACTTGCAAGAGTATCGCAAAAATGTGGAAAGAAGGCAACTGGGTCTCGGTAGGTGGTACACACACACACACACACACAACACACACATTTTTTTTCCAATGACAGTTGGTACTGAAGTTGTTCATGCTCAACGATGAAAGACCCTTGACAGATGCAATAGTACACCTAGTTATGCGCGCTCAGAGATACGTAAGATTGTCGGTTTAGGAAAAAAGTACCGCCAGTGTACATAGAGATTATTTTAGCAATATTTCTTTTTTCCATACTAGATGAACCACAGACATCATCTTTTCGTGGTTTCGCTGTTGGCTCATTAGCGAAATAAAAAGCATTTGAAGAAGTTGAATATTTTAATATAACTGGCCTCATTTCGCTTCATTTGTTGTGAAGATTTCAAACAGGACTAAATGTGGATTTCTTACACAGTAACTCACAGGCCTAGTTTAATGCCATCGAGCAAAGATATGCTTTAACAAGTCTGCTTCAACAAACATACAAATGCTTTTTCTTTTTTTTCTTTTTTCTTTTTTTTTTAAACGGTATCAGTGAGGTATGAATTGACCAATGTGTTTATTATTGTGATTCGTAGTTTGCCATGTTGTACAGCTGTTCTGCATCATACGCTCTTTTGCCCATTTCCATGTAGCTAAATGAAGAGTAAAATACGACATCACTGGAAACATAAAACTACAATAACAAACGTATCAAAAATAACTATCCATGAATTGTTAACTTTTTAAATGAATCTCATGTATTGAATCTCATTAGAGTGTGTAGATTGTATCTAATGTTTTGTTTGCTATGTGTGTTTATAGTTTGTCCCAGGAAACTCACAAAAACACATAACCACTTTTTTTTCCCCAAACAACAGACCCTTTGTTTCTGTGTACAAACATACATACACACTCTGAGCAGCAAATGCTAATCATATTAGCTCTTAGACAGGCATGGGAAAAATCAATAGTGAACAGAGAAGAGGAGGAAGTCTCAACACTGCATTCTACTCAAGACGTGCAACCTTGCAAGATGTGCATTCAATACATGTGTTCATTCATCTACTATATGTGCATGCAGAGCACAAATACGGTGTCATTGTGTGTGGGTGTGCGTGCGTGTGTGGCGTGCGGGCACAAGAGGCCAGTTTGACTAAGATGGCAGAATGAACAGACAGCAGGTCATCACACCCGCCTCATGACTGCCTGTCGTTGCTATGACACGGTTGCCCCCGCAATCCTGCGAATCCCCCAGTGGCCAATCTGGATGCCAGCTGGAGACCGTCTGGGCTGGCCTAAAACATGACATGGCTACATGCACACACACAGGGCCCAAGGAGTCATCCAAACAAGTCATTTCCTAAATGTCAAAAGGAGATATTAAACACGGTATTTGCGTTGTGTGTGAGTTTTCCACAGACATGTAAGCACCGACACAAAAGCAATCAGCACTTTCGCAGCCTGAATGCATGCAAGTGTTGTGAGCGAGGCCTCAGCGTACTCAATGCGTAACCCTGAGCGTGCTAATTAACGTGCCATTGTGATTTGGGAGCATCTTTTTGTGCATCTTTGGTGCACAGCCACTTCCTGCTGAGCTGCACTGGCATATTAACTGGACTAACGAATGTTGCCGCTGGAAACATTTTGTTTGATCGCATGAGATATAAATTCCTCCCAAAAAAAACTCATGGTTGGTGTGGTCCGTGTGCCATACTTTGCCCACCATTGGTTTAAAAGCGCATGGTAGAATGCAAATTCCAGCCTCGATTGAATGCAACATGCGACACCAATAACTAAATAGAACATCCTGAAGAACCTACAGTATACTGTAGGCTGCTGTCAAAATAATACTGTAATGTCCAAGAAAGAGAAACCGTGTTCTCCAAAAAGCCAAATAGGAATCCGACGAAAATGTCAGAAAAGCATCTGTCCATGTCTGAATCCTAACTTGTGTGCGTTATCACTAATCTCTTGACTCGCCCCCCCCCCCCCCCACCCCCCCGGCTTCTCTCCCGACCCGCTCGCCCCCGCCGTCTTGCCACCACTTCAATCCACCCAACACCCCCGCACCACCATCTTGCAATCCGCTCTTTCTGCACCCGCTACCAACCCCCGCCACCCCTGCAGATGGCGAGCACGAGCTAACCTCGGACGATGGCTCCACACTCTCTCAATCTCTGTCTCTCACCCAGTCGCCACAAAGCACTCCAGCTAAAGGTACCCGTCACTGCCTCTTTATGCTCCTGCCCTGTGTGTCTGTTGAGATGAAACTCATAAACTCACTCATAACCGTCGTGTTGGTGGATCAAAAAAATTGTGGGCAACATGCGTGGAAATCTACAATTTGATGAGAAATATCCATTTGACAAAACTGAATGATGTCACAACTTGAATTTGGGAACACCAGCTAGCTTAGCACCTCAGTCAAAACAAAAAGTCTGAATAAAAACGTCGCCATAAAAATATAGACTACAGTATATATATATATATATATATATATATATATATATATATATATATATATATATATATATATATATACACACACGATAAAAATATGCATTTTTTAAAGCTAACAGTCTACTTGTACTGTACGCTGGGCACAATTTATTTTGAATCAGGGGAGTAGTGGTGCTCGCTAGCCGCTTCCCATGGCAACTTTGAGCTCTTGCGTAAGCACTATCCTGTTTTTGAAACTCACCTGTTTTATGATTTATTTATTTTTTACGATATGTTTACTATAATGCCCTCACAGGTGGGAAAGGAGAGTCACACTCCCCAGTTCGCACTTTAAAAAAAAAATCTATACTTAAGCTAGCTTGCAGCTAGGCTTATTGTGTTCAGATACATTTACAAGATGCTTAAATAATGTTATCACCTATTGCAGATGGATCTGGTATGTGAACGGGTGTTCACTGTACCCTTCCCCTTCTATTTATTTCATATGTCCTTCACATGTGAAGCCATCAGGATTACCTCATTTAGCCGCTCTTCCTTAAATAGTTGCTAACAACACCACAGGATTGACTTCCTGTCAGCTTCCCTCCGTAGCCCAAGCACACACAACAACACGCCAGCAGGAGCAATTAACCCGCAGCGCTGCACAGACTCACGGGAGCCGTCTTTTATGATGGCGCAACTGTGAGGTCAGACAGTTGTGCTTGAAAGAAGGTCATTTGTTACATGCTTCATTTTCAGGATGACCTCAGCGTGTTGTTTGCGTTTCTTTTGTGCCATGAGAACAACCTGAGAAGTGTGACACTCTCAGGCCGTTACGTGAACAAAACCGAGCCCTGCTTTTTTTTTTTTTTTTTATGGTGAGAGGAGGACAGGCTCTTTAGGCTATCAGGTCAATAGGTTCTACCCTGCCGTGTTATGAAATATGTTGAGCACGAGGACAGCGGAAGTGCAGTACACACCTAAAATGGTGTTTGTGTACCCAAGACAGCAGAGTGATACATTTACCAAACGAGTGTAGTGTGGGACATTAAAAACATGCACGTTAAATCTAAATAAAGTCGCATTTTTAGCTACCTGTGTCATAGTTTGAACAAAGGAGGATAATTTCACTACAGATTTTTCATTCATCACAGTTAACTTTTTATTTTATTTTATTTACTTTAATATTAATCATAGATTCCACAATTGATACATTATGAGACCAGGAGCATGATGTCACACTTTTTACATGTTTATTTATTTCTTGAAATCAATACATCATCTATAAACGTGTAAGAGTATATTTTATGCATTTATTTCATTTTCATATTTTGCGTCACTGTAGTCATACACAATCATATAGAGAGTGTGAACATGTGACATTAAGTAAGTTGTCTCACTAAATTGGGGTAACGTGTCGCACTGGATTTTGGGGGTGGGGGGGAGGGGGAATGCGCTGTTCTTTTTTGTTTTACTTGAAAGTGAACATTGATGTCAACCAAAGAAAATGTTCATCATTGAGCTTTATGCAACAAGCACTTGATGAAAAGCCTCAGGAACTGCTGGCACGCTCGCCGTGCCTCTGAACCTGAAATACCTCCTTTACCTTCCTTAACCCTCATGCAGTATTTTTAAGCGGCTGCATGAAGGGTATTACGTCCCAAAAATGTCCCTCTTCCAATGTGCAACAACTTTTTTCACTTTTAATTTTTTTTCACTTTCAACCCCTCAAAATGTTCAGTGGGAATTGGCCAAGACATAGATATACATCCTATGCAAAATTTCAGCTTCGTGGAGTTATTTTTCACTGTTTTGTCTGTGGTGTCCATTTGCCAAACAGTCCAAAATCGTCCAAAGTGTCCGAAATGTCCAATTTTGGGATAATTACTGCATGGGGGTTAAACTGAAATTTCAAGTTTTAATGGAATTACAAAAAAGAAAGCATTGGTCCCCCCTACTATTATAAATAATACTAGTAGTAGTATGAATTTGTCCAAGTTCGGTGAAAATAAGATGTCTAATAAATTTGACATGCCATAAAGAAGAGTGTTGCTAATTAACCTGCCAAATTTGAATGAATTTAAAAACCGCCACGCAAATGTGAGCCTCCAGAGTTGTGAAAAGCAGAGACCTCATCCCAGCTGTCGGACTCTGTATGCACTTCAAACATTCTAAACCTCAGCTGTCACTCAAATATGTTTGTACGGTTTGTGCTCAAATGTCTGTAGTTGGAGCCTGAGGCTGAATAACGTGTGCCGCTGTGTTTCATAATAATAATCTTTCCTTGAACTTTCTGTTATGTGGACCCGCATAGCGATACAACACAGTGTCACAACATGTGATGAGCCCCCCCCCCCGCCTGTCTGCGTGCTAGCTCGTCGAACAGTATGAGATTCACTCTTTGAAATCAACAGATGATTACCGTATTTTCCACACTATAAGGCGCACCTAAAAGCATTCCATTTTCTCAAAAGCCGACAGTGTGGCCTATAATCCGATGCGCCTTATACATGGAGTTACAGTCTCTTTGTAGTCCCCATTGAGTTTTTTCTCTGTTAGGGTTCCTCTGCCATCTCGTGGTGATTATTAGCAGGAACCTAACCTAAAAGGGTTCTACCCGACACTAATTGGCATATGCGTTCGCCAACACACACTCCAACAACTACTTTTTTGAGCTATGCGCAGCCATTATGAAACGAATACCAAAAGTAGAGTTAACTACTGACCAAACGAAGGAAGAAGGAGACAAGCAAGACTTCTAAGGATATTTAGCCCCTTGTGGTTGTGAGCCCACAAGGTTTGTGTGCCTTTTTGTTGAATCAATTGTCTTCAGAACGTTTGTCTTTCATTTATTGTTTTGTAATGCCATTTTTATTTTTCGTGTCCGTGTTTGTGACGAGTTCTCATGGCGTTGTTACAGCTGCAGCGGTTGTGAAAGCTCTATATAAATAAAGTTGTATTGTATTGTATTCCATTTAGCGTAGCACCATCTAGTGTATGCATAGCGCATCCGCAGCCACTATTTTGGTTCCATGCCCCTTATAATGAAGTGCACCCTATATATGAAAATAGTTTTAAAATCCACTATTCATTGAAGATGTGCCTTATAATCCGAAGTGCCTTATAGTGCAGAAAATACGGTACAGTCATACCTCGGTTTTCGACCATAATCCGTTCCAGAAGGCTGTTGGAAAACCGATTTGTCAGAAAACCGAAACCACGCTCTTTTAAAAAAAATAAATCTTTATTGAACACGTCTGCTCGTCTACCCGAGAAAGCGTCACTTCCTCGTGTAAGGAAGGCGAGAGGAGTCAAGTGGCTCATTCAAGTGCGCTCAGTTTGGTTGAGAACCGATTTTCGGTCGAAATACGAGGGCATAAAAAATTCGATTTGGTCGAGAACAGAGACGTTCAAAAACCGATGTCTGAGTGTAATTCTTTTTCTGAATGAAACGTAATCTGTGTCACGTTTGTTCATTAGTGTAACATGTTGCCTCCCCGCCCCTGCAGTCAACCACGAGGGCCTGGTGAACGGCAAGGACAACCATTGCGACGCGGACAAAGAGTTGTGCAAACGGGTCAGCCAGCTCAACACCAGCGCGGAGAGCGTGGAGATAACGCTGCGCTCGGGCGACAAGATCGAGGAGGTGTTGTCCCAGGAGAGCTCGCCCTCTAAGTCACCCAACACCAAGAAGAAGAAAAAGTTCCGCACGCCATCCTTCCTCAAGAAGAACAAAAAGAAAGAGAAGACTGAGGCCTAAGGGGCCACCAAGATGATAGAAAGGGGAGGGCATCTTTTTGTTTTGTCTCTTGTCTTATCTTTGTTTTCCTTATTTTTGTTTCGAATCCTTTTCAGAGTTTTTATATACAAAGAAATTATTTGGAGAAAAAAAAAGAATTGGTTTGTAACAACAACAACAAAAAGGCAGATGGACAGATGGAATGTGGTTGGGCACTTTCAAGTGAATCACGCATGCAGTACTCGAAGTTGGCTCAGTGACATCCTGCACAATCGTGCTGAAATTTGGATTTTTAAAAGTACCATGAATGATTTCATGGTTTTTTTTCTCAAGTCACAACTGCATCATGCACATTTTTTTTTTTTAAATCCTCATCTGCCTGTACATTGAGTCACTTGAGAGACTGCATGACAGATGACATCACACTGGACAGCTGCCCTCCCTCAGTGGCCACAGGGTTTGTGTCCATTTGTTTAGTGGGCTCTTTTTATTGTGCAACAATCTTCTTGTTTTTGCGCTTCTGCAGCAACAACACACGTTTACTCACCAAACTGGAGTCGAGCGCCTTTTTTGCGTAAACATCTCAAAAGAGCCAGCAGGACACTGTAATATTTATGTAGCATTCTCCTACTTACTTTTGGGACAAACCGGAATTTTTCTTTTTTGCGTAGCTTGAAGTCATCGCATGAAATCTGACCTTTTTTATTGAACATTTGTTTGTAGCCAGCATCCTTTTGTACTCATTTCAAAGCTATTTTCAAGGCGCCTATTTTGTCTTTTGCCAGGAGGAGAAACGGTTGCTCACACTATCTTTTAAAGTAGAGGACATAAATATAACACAGATATATTTGACAACTGGATATGTCGGCTATAGATTTGTAACTATATTTTTTTATTTTATTGTGCTGCACTTTCCACTGTCGTGTGGGATGGTTTCCCCATTGAAGGAAACTGTGAAGTTGTATGTGGTCAAAATTGAGCAAGTAGCAAAGCAAAGGCCTGAATTGAGACAAGTGAAGACCCAGAAGGTGAAATCAGTATGAAGAAGGAAAAACAACAAAAAAAGACTGTTCATATGCAAAATGATGTCTGTTCTCAGCAAAAATAGTTTGAAAAAAAAGAAAACAGGAAGTGTGTAGTGCTGATACGGCTAACATCTGCAGTCACCAGCTGATATCAGAATAACAGGAGTATTAGGGCCAAACTTGGGAGGGGGGAGAGCAATATTACCGGATAAAATGTGGAATGGAAGAAGAATACCGCATCCTATTTCATTTCCATGCAAATATAAATGCAGTGATTCTCTGCGAGTAGTATTAAGTGATTTCAAACCTCAATCTAGGAAAATGTCTCTTTTTTTTTAACACCTTCATTTTCATAGTATTTTATCCTCTTACGTTCTTCTTTCAAAATGAAAGAAAAAAAAATCTAATCGTACAACTGTATTCCTGTAACATTAAAAAACGTTCTTGTCATATTGCAACATTATTCTCGTAATTTTGCATTTGTCATAAAATGACTTGTCGTAACATTTCAACTCATATGTTTTTTTTCTGATAAAATTAAGTCTATCCTCATATATTGATTTTATTCTTGTAAATAAGAGGGGGGGGGGGATTTTTCCTTCTAAGATTTTATCTATGTACGTAGCAGTCCCCCCACGCCCCCCTCCACTTTTCAGTCTGGCCCTCATACTCCAGTGTAGTGAATGAAATATGAAGCAGGGATGACTTTTGTATTGTGTTGCTATATGTGCTGAACGAGTGTGTGATTTTAAAGCCATATTTGATTGTTTTTAGACAAGGGGTTGTGATCCAAAGTGTGGCTTCACTGACCCTGACGGGACCTCTTGTTTAATCCCCTTAATGACTACATGGCCCCTACTCTGCTTCACTCCTTCAGAACATAGCTTTTCATGTGCACATTCGATCCCTTTTACCCCCCCCCTCTCGTGCAATGTTTTTGGCAAATGTGATATCTGTCAGATGAGCTGTAGTTGACCTGCACTCCCCGCACCCGCTGCCTGGTGGGACGCACCATGTACCAAGATTAAAGCCAGCAGCGCAAACTGGTTGATTTGGACGTCGGGCTGTATGTTTGGTTGTATCCAAACACTTGATTTTGGCCAGCAGCTGGCTGGAGTGCGTGGATTTTTAAGATGGAGAAGGGAGGAAGGGTAGCTACACAACCTAATAGCAGCATGCTTTCAGCTTCTTTCATTGCATTGCTTGTCTTGATCATCCTCCATTCGTATGGCGATATTTATTCGATGTTTTTTCATTCAGTATTTTATGGGCACAAATTGCTCCCAGGTTAACTGGACATGCATTGCTTCATTTTGACTTTTTGGTTTCATTGCACCTTGCGCTACTAATGCTTCCCAATCCATGTTTTCTGTTTTTAAAAAAATCCATTTTAAAATCAGTCAATAAAGTTTTCTTTGGCATGCCAACAATGAGCCAAGTGACTTTTTGACCTGTGAACACCCTCCTCTATAAATGCTAATCTATGGAGTTGCTTTTAGATGTATCGCTAATCAGTGTACATTCACAAATAAATGGTATTTTACCAAAATGAAAGCTAATTTTCATCTCTTTCTGCATCCATGTCACTCAGTTTATCGTTTTGCACTTAATCCATACTCAATCATGTTCTTTTGCACCACTGTTATAAAGTGAGCAGTTCAGTGAGGTCTCATCCTTTGTTGCATTTGTCATGATTGTTAGTTGCATTGAAGCGCTACATACGGGAAATAACTGGTTCTTTTGATTTGTCTTGAATCGGAATAGATATGCAACCTGTGTGTCTGTGGAATATTCAATCACATTTACAAACAATGCTGACTAACCAACAATGGGAAAATGGCAGGCACAGGAAATGTGGACCTTCGTGACAGGAATGCCAAAGCCATGAGAAGAGAGGCCTTGAGAATATTTTGAGAGAAACGCTCAACCGTCTATGCACTCAAAATAATAGAATACATTTCATAATCAAACCAATTAAACCAAATATATACACTGCTGTTTCATACCTTTCAAGGTTCAGTATCACTATGACATGCCATAAATATCGGACTCACCCGGTCATCATGAAAATTTAACAGAATAGTCGAGCTATGATATTTTAAGTGTGCAAACATACGCACACATACAGCACAATAATAGGTCTCTTAAAATGTGTTCCCTCCAGTTTATATGGCAGTTAATTTATTATATCAAGGCTCGAAATAAGCCGTTTTGCATCGCTGTTTGAGTGTCAACGTTTATATTTTGTGCCTCATTAATACAAAATAAATAGCCGTCAAACGAAGGTAACAGAAGAGGTAGAATGATAGAGAAAGCAAAAAGCCCAGCAAAAAGCTTTGCTGGGCTCACATGTCACCACCCACGGGCATGAGAAGGTCGAGGGGAAACTCTTTGCTCCTCATGCAGAAGCAGCTAGCGAGCAACCGCTCTGGCTGGTCACTAGTGCACCTAAACACATTGCGGAGTCGCTCATAAGTCAGTAATCGTCATCTACTTGGCGAAAAACAAGCTACATTCTAGACAAGTATCATACTCACGGAGGAATAACAAGCAAAGACAGAGAAGCCATGCTAAATGCTAAGCTAAGCCAAGAATAAATTCGCTAGCGCATTTAACACCACAATTAAGTGCCGGGTGATTAATTACACTTTTCTCAGACATCTAGCTAGAGCCGCGTGAAAGCAGAGGACATCCAACTTTGAACAGCAAAACAGCATTCGCACTCACAATCACACCTTGGGACAATTTAGCATTCCATTAGCCTTCCATGCATGCTTTTGGAATTTGGGAGGAAACGGAAGTACCCAGAGAAAACCTGCGCTGCCATGGGGAGAGCATGCAAACACCACACAGGAAGGTCGGAGCATGTTAGGCGGGCATGTTGACTGGTCGACAATATTGTATGAAATATTTGTTTTGGGGGTTTTTGTGTTGTTTTTAGGGGGGTGGGGGGTGAGTGTTTTTGTTTTTAATATGAAGTTCAGTGGAAAATCTCACATTTGTGGCAGGTAAATGGGAAGTCTCAAAGGTCAAAGGTACCGAGTGGTGATACTGACTTAACTGTTTTCCTTAGCACTCTTCATTGATTGGCTATGAGAAGTCTCATGGTTCTACTATTGAAAATTGAAGCATGTGGCATCCGTTCCGTTTGCTGCATGTTACCAAATGTGTTTCCTTCAAGTCATACACCTTGTTAACACTCAAAATGTGTATCCAAATGATGTGTTGTAACAATACTGGAATACTCTAAATAACTAATACAGTCCCTGTTCATGTGTGCCCTGGCAATGGTAATAGCAACAATAACTCTAATAAAATGCAATCCCTTATGGCTTTGTACATGCCGGTAGAAATTGCGTTTGTACTGCCTTTTGGTTTTAACGCTGCGTTGGTATGCTTGTGATGCCGTGTTTTAAACGAGTTAATAAGTTTGACGTTCTGCCAAAAGTATGTAGCTAGCCAGCAACCATGACATCTACAAGCCCAAAGATGAGCTGTGCTGTGTTTGTGGCTAAACGCAGTTCCATTTCTTGTCCCTAACTTGCCAGTAATCATCCCATCATATTTCATAATAGTCACTCATTTTTATGATGGTCAATTAGTTTTCGACAGAAATCAAAGAAAATTAAAATGACCTAAAATTTGACACCTACGCTAACCGAGCTGGTCTCTTGCGCGATGTCATACCAAATAATGTCTTGAACTTTAACTTTTGTGATTGATAAGGCATATTTTACTCCACTTTGCAGGTTGCACTTAAGAATGTTGCCTTTTCCTGATTCATAACCTCCGTGTATGATCAAGAATCAATGTATCATTCTCCACAAAGAAAAAAGCTATTCAAGGATGGCAGCTTGTTGAAAGTTAACTTGGGAACTTAACTCCACTTGCGGCCCTATTAGAAAGGCATCAACTTAGAAATGAGAAGATGAAATGGACCAGACCCAATTTCTCCTCGTCACGACTTTGTAAAGAATCACGGCTGTAGCCCGTGTGTATTATTTACAGCCTGGTGTGAGCCTGCCAAGTGAATGTGAATACTCTAGTACAGCGCTTGATTTGGCAAAGCTCCTGATATAAACAATAAAAAGAGATCCAATGACTCAGCAGCATTTTGTGAGTGTCATGACTGTGGCTCGTTGCGTCAGCTCGATGGCGGCTGTTCATAGTGTCACACGCACATCCACTACTCTTCCCTCTATCAAGGTGATTCCAGTGCATTCAAAGGGGGCTCTCACCTGATTTGTGATTATTATCTTGTGGCAGCATATGGAAACGCAGCAATAAAAGAGATTAAACTATGGATCCCCTTTGGAGAAAATTGTTTCCAGATCAATAAAGCTTCATTACATTAGTGTGCTGTTGTGGCAGGAAAACATAATCGAAAGGATGGAAAATGGCCATTTATTGTTTTTGCTCCAGAAAAAAAAAAAACAATTGGCCCAGCACACCTCCAATTTCAATCCCGTCCATCACGGTGGATGCAATTTATTGTGACAAAAGGACTCATCCGTCTTCGCAATTGTAACAGTGTTTTCACATTAAATCACATTTACACAAAGTGCACTTAAGTACTGTACATGTTCACAGTCTAATACAAGAACCGCATACAATATTTAACCTTTACAAAGTTAATAATACTCACGTTGTCACTGCTGTGTTTATGTAAAAATAAACAGGATTTCTTGCGGTTACCCCAAAATGGGGCAAAGCATTTGAAATTGGTCTCAGTAGTGTCTTGTTTGTATTTTGGGGGGGGGGGGGGGAATTTATGTTAGCTCTCAAATGTCTTTTTTATTGGCATTGAAAATGTTTAGGTGACATGCACTCGTGGCTTTCCTTGCCCACTTACCCGTACTTGTACACACCACTCTTGCATCCAATCCAATTCATCATAATAAAAAATAGCAGTAATACAATAGAAATACCAAATATTTATCTTTTATCTCCAATACATACTCATATTTAGCTAAAAGATGATCAATTAACAAATGAACGTGTCTTTAACTCAGTATTTTGCACATGCTATGAATAATCTCGATTTTCTATATCAGCATCATCTTGAATGTTATTAAGATGAAGGAGATTGTCGTAGTTAGGGGAGGAGGGTAATTTGTTTCCCTGCGCTAGACAGCACCATGCTGTGAGTGTCACAACGATGAGCCCGCTTCCGTCCTGATGCATGTGCTGCTGTCGTTGGGTTGTGGAAAACATGGGCGAGCTTTTTAGGGCAAACCCCCACCCATGAGCACCCTTGCCCCAATCCAAACATCCCCACACAGACGCCGTGACATGACTGCTAGCCTTACAACTAGCAGACATTGTAGTCATGCCCAGATGCCAGCATGAAGAACTAAAGCCTCCAAAAACCAAAAAAAACAACACCACACGGCGGTCAGTTTGTGTCCACGCCGTTGGACCACCCACACAGAGGCTTTCTTCATTATGACTGCCTCACAAATAGGCCTTCGGAAATTGTATTTTATGTATTATGGTCAAAGTTTGCAGTAGTGTATGAGTGTACAACTGTACAACATGGTGAAAATGACACTGGTCAACAAATATATATATATATTTTTTAATCAAGTCAATTTTTCAATAGGAATTTTTGCACTGATTTCATCAGCAGCAGCATTATCATCACCATCATGTATGTAATATATTCATGTGTTTCGTAATATTTATGAATTAAAAGTTAGGTGCAGCAACGGGCGGAACTATTTTCTGAAACGTCATAGCTATAGATTACAGTGCATGGTAAAATCCGTATCGGGCAAGCTTTTACAGGTAAAAACAACAACAAAATAATCAAGACGATTTTGAAATCAGTATCAAGCCATCTCTGATTAAAATGTGCTGTTGAGCAGTGTTATTGGCTCTGTCTCAAAACATGGCAAAATTCATACTTAACAGGGAATTTTACTCGTGCCCTTATTATATGAGTAAGTGAGCATGAGCATTGCACCTTAATCTGAAATAAAATATTATTTTTGGCAGGGGTCCTTAACCTAACCAAATAAAAAGACTCAGCGCAGCCATTTTTAAAAGCTCCATAACATTGAAATGTTATTTTTTGCAGAGATCCTTAAAACACTTAAATAGAAAGAAAAAAAAAAGTGTTGACGGTTCCCAACCCAGCATGCTGAATTAGTGGTTGGCTATTTTACTCCTAGCTCTGAGGTTATGGGTTTGAATCTTGACTCCAGTCTTCCTGTGTGGTACAGTATTTGCATTTTCTCCCCATGCTTGTCTGGGTTTTCACCAGCTATTGCAGCTTTCTCCCACATTCCAAAAACATGAATGGTTGGTTAATTGATGACTCTAAATTGTCCTTTGGTGTGAACGTGAGTGTGAATGGTTGTTTGTCAGTTTGTGCCCTGCGATTGGTTGGCAACCATTCCAGTATTTACCGCCTCTCACCTCTTTCACCCAAAGCCTCCAAGGATAGGGTCCAGCTCACCCACGACTTCAATGAGGAGAAGTTCTATAGACAATGGACTTGTTCCCACCCCTATTTGAAAGAAATAAAATACAAATCGCATCACGTTGTTTTTTTTAATCATTCCTCTTCCCAGACCCGTCTACATGGATAGGCCATAAGGGGCCATGCTGGTCCACAAAGATGCTTGTGCCCCCCGCGCCTCATTTATGGCACGTATTTCTAAAAAGATACTTGTTTTATTGTTATTTTATTTTATCACAGTAACTATTTTACTGTTGTGTTCGAACACACTCAGACATATATTCGAACGTACCTACAAAGACATTCAAACCTACTTGTAAGGACATTCAAATGTACTACAAAAGTAGCATTTTTCCATAATGGTATTGAGGTGCTCATGCATTATGGGGGAAAAAAATGCAGAACATAAATCATCCGCTACAGCCGTAATAAAAACCATAAAATTATGAATAAATAAAGTTTAATTCTCGAAAATTTAAGTTTGTTTTTCCCCCCAGAATGCCACAGGGTATGTGTATGAGGAGAGAGTGGAATTATGGGGGGGGGGGGGGGGGGAATGCAGCATGTAAATCCTGCACTCTATGACCTAGAAAAAAAATCATAATTTGTGTAATTACCTTTTACTTTTTTCGTCAAGTTAATTTGTAACTAGAACTAATTACTTTTTTAATTAACATGGCCAACACTGGATATTCATATTAATTAGCCCCGCCCCAATCCATGACCCCAACACACACACACACTATAAGGTTCAGCTTTGGTGACAGGTCTGCTTCTTCCCTCTTGCTTGCCAGTCATCTTTTAGTATTCAGGGTCTGAGACACAATGAAGTCCGGAACAAAAGTGCAATGGTAAAAGGAAAATGCTGGTGATGGATTGGTCTGTGGTTTGAGCTCCCGAGTTGGCTGGGAACGTCAGAGTGCCCTCTGAGGGAGCAACATGAGGAAATAATTGAACTCTATACATCTTTGATATGCACAGGAGATACTCTCTGACTCGGTAGACGCTTTGCGAGAAGTAGATATCACAGGATTTGTGAAAACATCAAATACATTGTTCATGTTCTGCTCAGGGCAATACATTGCACAGATAATGACAGCCTCAAAGCCTTTATTTTCCTCAGGAAGATGTCGGTCGTTCACACAAAGTACGGTATATGAAATGTTATAGCCCTTCTTCCCTTTAAAAAAAAAGGGCGGATCATATTTTAAATCACTAGACTTGGTTGGCAGGAATGCTGGCTCAAATCTATCCTGCTCTGGGGCTGCTAACAAATTTATTTTTCAAAGTCTGCCCCCTCCCTCCCAACCCCCAAAAATACAACTAAATAAATCTGGTGATAAATAGTGGCACAAGCATGGTGTCACATGACTAATCTCCAGAAGGGGTAGATTTTTTTTTTTTCTGGAGCTTTATGAAAGATTCTTAACTCAGCCAATTCTAGACCAAGTCTGAAAAGACGTTTAAAAACGTCTTTGGGAGTGAATGAGTTCATGGACATGGGCAGCAAAGTGAGTGAATGGTTAGCGCATCTGTCTCACACTTCTGGAATTCAGACTTTGAAATAAATTTCTGTAGGCCTCCTACCAGGGTTTGGTATTAAAACTCTCCAGTCTCTCTCATGAGCTACTTTGTCAGGTTGAGTTTATATTCGCACCCATACCACCTCTAAGCAAAAAAAGAGAGGTTATGATTCGAGACGTGGGGGCACTTCTACTTTAAGCAGCACAGCATTATTGGATTCACGAAAATTTACTGACCAATTACATGCGAGTTAAGCCTGCTCAAGTGACCTTACTCAACCAATCAACTCGATATTTGCCTGAGATGCATGCAGTTCAGCCAGAAGCTGTGTTCAAATTCACAGTCTGCCTCCTTCAAAGGCCATATTTTCAGCCGCATTTTTTGGCGGCATGACGTCACTTCCAGCACGACCCGACCGCAGATAGTTTTAAAATTCTAGAAAGACCATTTGCAGGCTTGGTCCTTTGATGCCTTCAAAGGCTCCTCCTCATGTGGCCTCGATGGGCCGCATAAATCGTGGCGAATTGGGACAGGCTTTATGTGAATTTGGACATCACGTGCGGTCGAGTCGCATAGGAAGTGACATCAAGAGGCGGGAAATGCCGCCTTCGGAGGACACAGCCTGTACATTTGGATACAGCCAGAAAGATGAAGCAGGGAAGAGAGAAACACACTCAGCCTGGAAGTTGAGTTCAAGGCAGTAAAAAGAGAGCAAAAAAATTATCAACAAAAGAAGAGAAAAATGAGAACAAATGGCTTTTCCGAAAAATAAATGGAACGGCTTTATACCTGCCAGTGGGAAGTTCCACATATTACCTTAAATATGGTTCAATTATTAAGGTGTGTTAATTATCTCATTCAGTACCAGCCCAATTCTAGACCAAGTCTGAAAAGACGTTTAAAAACGTCATTGGGAGTGAATGAGTTAAAATAAAATCAACTGATTTTCACCGAAAATATTCCAAGGTTAAGTACTTTAATTGAGCGCATCTGATCTTTTTCTGTTTGGACTCGTGGGGGCACATTGGACATATTCCTGTCAAGAAAATCTTTTAATTGACTGTCCCTTTGAATACATAACTTTTATTTATACATAATATGGTACAATATACTGTAAGTTAAACTAAAGCCTAAACATCGGATATAGTCGCCTTTGGTAGCGGTAGCAGACATCTTGGATAAAACAAAAAACAATGTCAATGTTTAATATTTCTGCAGTTGCTTTGTTCCGACCTCCTTTCTTATAGGGATCCACCAGTCACCTCAACTGGCGAGTAACTCTGGTAAAAACACTAGCTAGTGGCTGGTGAGTGTCAAGCCCTGCCTACTCCAATAAAAAACATTTTTGTCTGTGTTATAGCATTAAGTTCTGAAATAAATATTGCCTACAATTTTACTAGGAAGCAAAACTTTTAGTAGCACTGTTCACAACCAAAACCATCATCATTGAGCAGCGTCATGGCTGTTCCACCACTATTTTAGATGGTATCATCACGCACAATTACAAACCCAATTCCAAAGAAGTCGGGTCGTTGTGTTCAACATAAATAAAAAACAGAATACAACCATTTGCAAATATTTAATGTCCAAACTGATGTTTATCAGTTTTTTAGCAAATAATCATTAACTTCCAATTGTTGGGCTCAGCACAGAGGATGTTTTTTTTTTGGTGAGTTGTGCAGGAGTTGAAGTGGCCTGAATGCTCCTGCTGACTTAAGCTGTGGAAGCAGATGGAGAGCAGCTTTATGCTCTCTTACAATCAAGAGATCCCTGTGACAAATGCAGCTACTGCATACAGGAATTAGTGGCATAGATTGCCGATGGGCCACACAATCATTTGTCCTGACTATCGACTCTCTGCTATGGCTTATATATAGGCCACTCTGTCACACCCTCCTCCCATTGTACAACGAGATTGTATCCTTTTTTCTATTGGAAATCTCATCCTCCAACCCAGATCAATAGCCTCCTATTTCCTCATCGCTTGTCGAGGACTCAATACAATAATGCCATGTACTCGACCGCTCGTCTGCTGAATTCGTTTGACACAAACTGTGCAAACTTTGCTCAAGTTGTGCGAGTTGTTTCGTTTGGTCAAGACGCATGGGGAGCATTTGAATCTAAAAATGCAATGTGGAACGCACTGCCACACTTTGCGTCAGTCAATGTGATGGCTTGTACTGAATTGATTCATGTGTGCCATACTATGTTTTAGTTCAATCAAATAAAAGAGTTGACATTTATTTCAGAGCAGTGCGCATGTGGTGCTCGGATGAATCACTAGTGCCATGCACCTGGAGCGATAGAAGTATACCGCTTCTGTTTTGTTCTTTCACACATCCTTGCAATTACAGTGGCTAAAAAAGCAGTTTCCCACTGGGTGACATTGACTATCGGTTGTAATAAACAGTTACCGGAATCAATGACACCAATACGATGGCTATGTGGTGTGAGTGCATGCGTCCTCAGCGGAAAACGGAACCCCACCCACAGTTTGTCATTGTGACACACACACACACACACAAAGACACACACGTGCAAACAAACACATGCTGACTTTCAACCCCCTTGTCACGAGAAACCATGTTACAGGAAAGAAGCAACACACGGGAAAAAAAAAAGTATGCTGACCAAGTTGTGTTCTGGCTGGTTTTCCATTTCAATTACACATGTTGGGTGGATGAAAGATTTTGAGGGTGAACTGGGCCAGATTGCTGAGCTGGACTAGACTACAGTGGATTTAAGTAGAACATATAGCACATCACTGCATTGCCTTTGGGCCCTGACTTTACTGGATAAACTGATTAGACTGTGAGAAACTGACCTCCACTCTGAACTTGTCCAGACTTTCCAAGAAACATGTTTAAGGAGAGCGGCAAACAGGCTTGAAGAGTATAATTCAATAAATAGAGAGCCTTAGAGTCCGATTACCCGAGGGAGAGCTGCATACATACGTAGAGAGGTCTTGTTCCCTTTCACAGACATCCATCTAAGGACTGATGGCTTTCTCCTGGACAGAAACTACAATCACCACTCAGATTGTTGACTTCAAACTACGCATTTATATTGTAATCCTCGCGATCTGTACTTTTTATTCTTAAAATCCTGACTTTGAAGTTGTACATGGTATTTCAAGTAATCTGAATGACACATCCACAAATTAACTAAAACCAATTGACTTTTAACCAGTCCTCAAATGGACGGCGAACTTTTACCTGCAGGGCCAAATGTATTGAGACACACGAAACGTCTCAGTTCTCGACCAATTCGGTTTTCGACCAAAAATTTCTAGTTTTTTATGCTTCAGATGACGAACAATTTCGGTTCTGGAACAAACTGAGCGCACTTGAATGCACCATTTGACTCCTCTCGCCTTCCTTACACGAGGAAGTGACGCTTCCTCGGGTAAACGAGGAAGTGACGCTTCCTCGTGTTGCTTTCCATTGTGAGCAGACGTGTTCAATAAACATTTTTATTTTCAAAAGAGTGTGGTTTCGGTTTTCGAACAGCCTTCTCGAACAGATTATGGACGAAAACCGAGGTTTGACTGTATTTTATAATTTCCTTTGCATTTCTGGAATTGGATGCTACCAAATTTGGGTAAGGCCCCATTCCATTGCCAGTGCGCAGACCGGTCTCCCCCATCATGCTTGGATGAGTTTGATGTGGAAGAGATCTGATCTCAAGACCCACAAATACCTTTGGGATGAACTAGAACAGAGCCTGAGAGTAAGCAGTCTAATATTAGTGAAGAATCCCCAGAGTACATGCTGATATATTGGAGCTTATTTTATGTTTACATGAAGACGTGACATGTCCCAATACTTTTGCCAGTGTTTCACCACCAAAAACTGAGCGTCTGTATTTATCTTGAATATAATAAATGATCATTTTTACACATAGATGGAAGTAAATTTTTGAATTGGATTTGCATCCCATACATTTCACCTGTCACCTCAAACCCGGGATAATACGCAACCTCTCCTGGACATATAGAAGTGTGTACTTTATGTTGTACGTGGGTATGCATCTGCATTGTATTAAAATCACAGCGACACGGCGTCCTGATGTACACGTTTGCTGACAATGCCTCAGCGAGGACAAGGTATCATTTTCCTAGCCTCCTGTTTCTCCTGTCTTCTTTCCTTCCTCTATCTCCGTGGAAGCAAGAGGGGGATGGGACTTGAAGGAAGATGACTAAGACAGACGCCAAACTTGATAAAAGGGGTGCTCCTGTCATAAAGGGGCTCAATCGGGTCCAACCAAGCTACTGTGAGTTGGGTCAGATCGTCTTCTTTGTGTCAGCCACGATGTCTACAATGAGCCACTAATAGGGGGGGACTTGGATTTCCCTAAGTGACACTGATTAATAATGAGAATTGAGGCAGATCTCTCTATCCCTTATCAGTGCAAGAATTTAATGATGCCTTTAAGTCAGACAGGAGATGTGCGCTGAAAAGAATTTTCTTTGTAGCGCATCAGATTGATGTAAAAAAAAACGTTTTTGTTTGATTGGAGGAAAGAATGAACTGGTCATCACATCACGTCTCATCACATGACTCAAATTACATGCAGAAAGTTCTCATACATGGCGCCGGCGAAAATGCTGGCATATCCTGATTACGGTGCATGGGCAAGGCTCGCTATGCCTGGCAGCCTTTTTTTTTTTTTTGATCTCTGTACCGCTTGGCTGGGTTCTACTGCTTTACTCTGTCGTTGTGCTTGATCTCAACCAGAGTTTGGTTATTTTAGTACTTTGGCCACTACAGAAAGAGGTATAGTTGAATGCTAGAGGATGATCATTTCCGATTAAAAGTTGGCTTCATCCTGATCAATTTGCCCCCCGCTCCTCCTCCCGCTCCGTACTGAAATGATGGCCGTGCCGTATGTGAATGACTGTTAACATAAAGTTTCAAATTAATTCCTTTCACATTTACACACTGTTGTAGTAAAGTTACGTTAATTATGTTCTTTCCAATACTTTTACTCACTTGAAAAATATGTGGATTTAAACAAAATGTGCTCTGTCCTGAGTCACTTAACACAACGAGAAGTACACGAAATAAAAGCTGAAATTCTGAACGTTTAACGTGTGATATTTTTCATACAACAAAAACAAATGAATTGACCTTGCCATGCCAATACTGTCGGAGGGCACTGAATTCCTCAAACCCAATTAATCAAATGAGCTTCTCCGTATAGTCTTACAAAGCTTATTCGTAGATTGTAAAATATTTTAATTGACAAAACCAAATGCAATTATTTGTTGGCAGTATGGAAAAGGTTGACAAGTTAAAATGGGGGAGGAGGCTGGATGAAGGCTCGACACAAAAAGTAGCGGCTGCTTCATCCTCTCATTGTCACGTTGACCTTCCCTCTGCCCTCCCACTCAGGAATCACACTGACCTCCATTCACTGCATTCTAACGAGGGCTCTGTCACCCCACGATACCCACACACAGCCAACTGTACCACTTCAACATGCACGCACACACACACACACACACACACACACACACACACACACACACACGCACACACACCCACGAAACACTCTGGTTCACTTTTCTCTCATTCCAATTACAAGCCATGTTTTCATGTGGGCAGCCATGTAAACAATATCTCCTCTATCCCTTTATTACCGCAACACACACATGGAGGGCACAAGCAGACGGTGATGCAGAACCACGTTAAGTTGAAAACAATCTTGATATAAACTGGATGTGTTTTTAATGCGTTTTGGAATTTAGTATTAATCATGCTTTTAATTCTACATTCAACTATTCGTCCATCAGTTTTCTGCCGCCTATCCTGTTGGGTCATGAGCGCGTTGGAGCTATATAACGACACCAACGTTTCTACGCTTTTATATTTTTGCATTAAAGCTATGAAAAACAAATGTGATGCAATTTTTTAAACTCACAAAATTTGTATTTGTTACATTATTATTGGACAGTGACTATATATGAAATATGATCCTTTTTATTTAATTCACTACAAAATTTTTCCAGGGTGAAGTTTGATCCAGACACACAGAAATGAATGTTTAATGGGAAAGTGCATGCTTTCTCTCACCTCAGCACTTTACTGTTTTATATATAAGCTTTCATATAGGGCATGCATAGTGTGTCCACCTATGCACTATACAGACACACCCAGCTATTAGATGTCGCCCCATGAATCACTTTAGCCTGCATTGAACATGCATGTGCGCACATACTGTATTCAGACAAGCGCAAATGCCCATAGGGGCAAATATTTTCAACATTACCTTTTGGCTGTCGAAAAATATATTCCACCCCCTTTACTGACTTTATCATGAGCATACTAAGAATTGCTAACAGACCTCCCTCTCTTTTCTTTCTCCACCGACCAACACACACACACACACACACACACATACACACTTTATACTTTCTGTACAGTGTAAGGGACATCTGCCAGAGTGCCTACGTACGTCCCTACCGCCCATTATAATGCACACATTGTGGTGAAATCCCTGTGGACGTGAAGTGGGCTGACAAGCGCCTCTCTGTGCCTGAGGTCCCGCCTCATAAGCCATTGTAAGCCTTTCCATATCACAATATAGCCCCCCCCCCCCCCCCCCCCCCCTCTACATGGCAGGATATGGGTTAATGGGTCAAAGGGACAGAGCGCTGCTGTGCATTACATAGGAATTATGACTCGGTCTCCTCTCATCTTGCATATTTGCCGTAATCACCTGCAGATTATCCAACGTTGAATGCCGGCCTTAATCAAAGTAAGCTTAGGGAGAGTAGACGAGGCATGTTGACATGTTATGGTGTAGCCTAAACGCGGCTGGGATGGGCTCGACGCTAATCACACACATGGAAACACTGTGACCGTGTTATCTGAGCACGCTTCTCCAAACAAGGGCGAGCTATCTGAAAACAAGTCGAGCAGCTACTCTGGGTTGTCGTCCGAGACAAGCAGAACAATCTAGCTTCGATTGATTCTATTCCCTAAGAATGAAATGACCTGGGTGAATGAGAATATTCACAGGAATCCTCTTGTGGTGTTGCACAAGGATGGTTATTTCACGGAAACGATGCAAACAAGCTTGTATGTACGAGCAGGTGACAGAATCATATGAAATCCATCAGACGTTTCCTAACTGATCAGCACCTATTATTAATAATAACAAAATAATAATAATAGTAAAATGAAAACATCATTAAATAAACAAAAAGGTCGGTAATTTGTGTGTGTGTGTGTGTGTGTGTGTGTGTGTGTAGTTTATTTCTGTCATGGCGTTTCTTGCCATTTCTGTGTTTGAAAAGCCCGTTTATTTCCCTTTTAAATTATGCCCCTGTGATTTGCTGCCGACCAGTCCGCATCTCCCTCAGTCATCCGGGACCGGCTCCAACTCACCCCCGACGCTAATGAGGGTTAAGCGGTATAGTAGAAAAGGAACACATGTATTATACCCCATTTGTAAGGCGCATGGACGGTTGTGCATTGTATTCCATGTAAAATGTGCCAAATCTTCACTACCAATGCCAAAGAGATTATTCTGCTGTTGCCGTTGACCTCTGTTGGTAGTTCTTTGGTGGATTGGACCACAGTCATCACAAGTTTATCAGTAATAAAGAAAAAACAAGATATTGCATTTGTTTTTTTTTAAACAAACAAGTGAAAAAGAAAATGTAAAGCCATTTCGACGTGGCATGTCCTCCTCATGCAAGTCACCCGCATGGTCATACAATGTTGTGGGATGGCATTCCAATCATAACCAGGAGACGTCACAACTCATTCAAGCCTGAATAATATCCCACAAGTTTTCAGTTTTATGTTTGGATGAAATAAAGGTGGATCATACTGGTATTTCCTCCTTTTAAATGTATACATTTCTTTTATTTTTCTGGTTTAGCTAGTATTAAAAAAAGTTTCTGATAAAGCACACCAATTGTCTTTGGATATTTTTGATAAAAGCTATAAAGGCTTAACAGATAAAACCATATTGCAGATAAGAGGAAGAGATTGTTCATTTTAGGTCAGCCTAATCTTATCGCTGCATTTCTCGACAGTATGGTCTGTTTGTTTTGTTTCGGTTTTAACTTTGTCATGGCCTTGTCAAAACCGAAACTGTGTGGAATGATGCTGTGTATCATGTAATGTGAATTATGATTTTATTACTAACCTTCGTGCCTATCATCCAAATCATACTTTACATACTTTTAAATGACGCTTTTAGTGACTCAACCCCCCCCCCTGCATTCTTTTCACCTTCGTAACTGTGCATGTGACCTGGTGAGGAGCTAGGGTCATGGGCCAGTCTTGAGGGGGTGTTAAGGTTTTGGAATGGGGGTGCGGAGAGGGGCGGGGGGGGGGGGGGGGTCCATAAGCTCTAAGCCTTTCTTGATGTGTGCAGAGCCCGCCCTGTCCACCATATCTTTCTTTGGGCAGCTGAAATGAACTCCATGGGAGGGCACAACGTAACATCGCAGGCGTCTGCTTTGCACCACCCCACCCAAAGCCAAGGCGGGCCAGCCATCTGCGCCCTTTGTCTAAGGAGGGGCAGAACGCACCCTATTTGCTACCCTTGCACCCCAACACACACACACACACACACACACACAGAACTCACATGAGCAGCGATAGCGGTAAGCATATTTCTCAAGAAAAAAAGAAGTCTGTTTAGCCAGGGCCCCTCCTCTCGCTCATTCACTCCCTCCCTCAGTATGGAATATCAACGTTGCGTCGTCTTTTTTCTTTCCCGTCACACATTGTGGCACACAATGAGCGGCTGTGTTTGCTTGGGCGTTGCCGAGTGACTTGCCGAAATTGTTCACATAGCTCATTGTGTCTGTCCAGACCTTTATGTTTTCAAGACAGAGGGGGGGGGGACCAGACACCCCCCTGAAGGATCATGCTTGAATAACTCAGCAGACTGATAACTTCTTACCAAAGTCACACTCACCAGAATTGCGGAATCTTTTAATACTAAACATGATGCAGGGCAAACTATCAATGACTCCTTTAAGTGTCACTTATATTTAAAATCATGTTCATTTGTGTTTTGTGTCAGAAATCAAATAAGTGACATTTTACATGGAATCAGAGTTGCAAATTGTCACAGAGCAGGCAGGGTTCATGTCCAGGAGGATTGAGCAAAGCACATCAAAAAAACCATTGAGGGACTATAAACGTGTGTGAATAGAAAAGAGATTGTTGCATTGGATAGAGCACAGACAGTCCAATTGGGGTGCCACTCCCAAACGATCCTCGTCTTCTTCTGTTTTTTTTTTTTTTTTTGTACAGCAGTGAATTGAGAATATTGAGCATGTTATCATTGCAGCCCCATTGTCTGTGAAGGGTGGCTTGGTGAATGGAAGACCTAGTTTAGGGCTGCGGAGGTCTGGAGGACCCTCTTTGCCACTCTCTCCCATTGGCCCCTATTGTTTGGCTGGGCCTCTGCCTCGCTTGAGGCCCATCCCAGACCTACTTACCCACCAACAGCAAACTGCTGAGGTTATCCGACAGCCACTGAAGGTCAATGGCAGGATGGAGAGTAGTGTGGTTTTTGCCAAGCATGTGAGTTTTCAACGTCAACCAGCCTCGCTCAGACTTGGCCATTCACTGACACAGTGTCACAAGGTCAGTGTGTCACTGGCTCACTATTTAGTTCAAGTTTTGGAACCTGAAAGAATTTAAAAATAAAAAGCGATTTTTATTCCCCCAGACAATAATTTTCAGGCTAGCGCAATGGTGTTGTGGTTAGTATCTGTGAGTGTCAATAATCAAATAATTGCTAAAACGTCAGAATCTAATGAGCTGGAAGGGACATTTTGCATTATGTAAAGTACTATTGCCTCCACCGACGCAATGAAAGCAAGCTTACTATTACCTTTCAGTCCCAGATAAATCCTAATGGAAGTACCTTTCACTCTCAATGCTAAACTACCTTATTTACTGGCTAATTACTAACATTATCATTTGGAAAATGTCGCTGCAACTAGTGCATTCGGTACTGAAAATGACACTGATTGTAATGAATCAAATTTGTTGACTAAAAGCGGAACAATTTGCAAAGGGGAACATTAATAAGAACATTTATCATGATTAGACAAAGTCTCAGAGATTCATGCTGTTGATCTTTTTTTCATTTATTTCCTCTTGATTCGATGAGGATTCAAGAATGGATTGTATACACGGTATGCTGATGGTTTATTTTGGGCTACAGCACACAGAGGTACAGAGGCTGACTCACAAAGGCTGCTGTGTGCGTGCAGATTGCGATGACACTTGGGGTCGTAATTTCGTAGACAGGCGCACATGCTCTCGGCGGAAAAACTGGCGCAGCTTCATAATAGTTCCAGAGTTTGGGAATTTGTCAGAAAGCCCCACGGACCAAGGACATTTTCTATTACACGCTCAAGGCACACACAATTTAGTGACAGAAAGTAAACTACCGGTAGATTTTAGACTAGGGGAAAACGGGTCTAAGTTGTGGTGCAGGAGGTGGAATGCGATTCAGTGAATTGGATTATGGCACAAGCAGACAGATTCTGCCGTGATGTGTGATGCATTTAATTCATAAATATAACGGCAGGCATATGGTTGAGTGATGGGTGTCACACACAGAAGTTTGATCTGGGGTTGAAGGTAGTCTCCAAGTACCCATTTTGCAACGACCGACTGAACACATCCCGCAAGTGGAGATCTTCTAGCAGTTCCTTGCAAACATAACTTTCCGCATGCCAATTTCCCGCATGGACTCCAGCAAGCCTGTGATGCTTTCACCATGTAGACTGTGTACCCCAACTGCACTGAATTTAAAGGGAATGAGAGGAACCTCTTCGATTGGCCGAGAATCAAGTAAACTGCGTTCACTTCCCCAATGGTACAAACAACCATTTTTAAATGTGTCCATCTACAAAAATGCTAAAAGAATGAAAAAAAAAAACCTCCACCCACGTGTACAGTTAACACTGAACTTTGCGCTCGACTTGTGCCGAGCAAGAAAATAGGGCCCTTGATTCTAATCAGGTCGTTACCAAGGGGATAACAAACAGCATGATGCAGTCTAATATCTTTACTCAGCACTTTCTGGCACACCCATCTTCTCCATCCTATTTGTATAGTCTTTCCGACTAATCATTTTTTAAGGCAAACACTGTCGATACAATCCATTTCCTGTCATCATAACTTGCCTGACCCAGACACCCTGCACAACAGTGTGCATGACAGGAAGGTGCGTTATTTTACTGACAGAAACATGGAAGCATTAGACTTATAAGGATTTAGCAACTGCAGTCATGACGGGCAGGGAGCAGACTTCATCAAAGTGTTGTGTGGCTTTCTAGAATGTGACATAGACTGGTATTTTTGTTTGCACATGCCTATGTGACAGAATGTGCAAAAAAGACTCTCCGAACAGAGGTCCAAGATGTGGAAGCTACTAAAATTGAAATTCTGTATGCCGCTGGTTACGTCACCAATATTCTACCAAATTCGTTCAGGGACTAATTAGATGTAGCACTTGATGAATGAATATACAATGGGAACAAGAGTCTTGGTATACCACAAACTTCCGCATGGATCTTTATTCTTCACCTGAACAATTTAATGCTTCCCACTATGAATAGACATTTTAGATCTTGCGTTATGCAAAGCAAGACTCAAAGGCTTGTTAGATGTGTTTGGTGTTGAAGAGGCCAATCCCATAGAACATCTCCAGTGGAGCAGAGAGTGTGAATTCCCATCTCCGTGATCCATACCAATACTACTCTTCAAAAATGGCCTAGTACAGTTGTCTTATGTCAAACTCACTAAACCTGGACTGGTCTGCTTCTTACTTTTGTCAACAGGTTCAACATTGTGTTGGAGGTCTGCGCTGGACTAAATGGCATTCTCGTTAAATCTCTGTGTTTATCCCACAAAGAGTCTTTGACTGAGATGAGCCTATTGGCTTGTTTTGAGATGGCTCCAGTCTGACTGCCGTCACCACAGCCTCTTAAAGCATCAAGTGATGTTTCAACCACTGCACTGACTACCGGTGCCTCACAGTTAAATGGAAAACAAGGTCTCCACAGCACTAGTGTGTCTAAAGAACCCGCACTGCTGCAGGAACTCTACTGATTTGACCCGTAGGAGGGTAATGGGCGGAGCTATGCTGGTAATTACATGATGTCACAGAATTAATTGCAATGATAACACCATCTCAGGCAGTTTACAATATTTGAACACCCATGTGGGAGGCGCAGGCGTGTAGGAGCTCCTTTCAAGCATGAGTCATTGCATTACTCAGAATACACAAAAAAACGTCACTATCTGAATAGCACACGCTTCATCCTCTACTCCACATGCACACTGCTTGTCAATTTGTATGAATCATTTTTCATCAAAACTGAACGGAACATTTTTAGATGGATAGTCGTCATCACCATCTGATTTCATTTTTCCAATTGTTTATTTTTACAGGTCAAGGTCTCAAGTTATGAATTTAAAATGACAGCCCTTACACTCATATGGCCAATGATAGAGCCAATTAAAAATGTTTTAAAAAAGGAAGCAATTTGTTGAGTTTACACAGCCTTACATCTGAATGGACTAACAATGCTGCTTACTCGCCGTCGGAAGGTGTGGAGACACCAGCGGTCATTTATGTTGCCAACCCCTAAGCCACCCCTCCCCCAACTTGAATACATTGATTTCTCCATAATGTTTTTACATTATTTTCTGTTTCGTTGACATACATTTAACCCAATAAGGTCACAATTCACAATATTGAGATAATGTACTTTGAATGATCGATGCAAATAGTGAAATTGTTTTTTGAGAAGCTCTCATTACTACATACGGGGATCCTCGCCTACAATACTTTCAGTACAACACGCTTTTCAGTGACAAAAAATTGAAATTGTCAGTAACAGTGACAATGTAAGATGGCTGCCCTCTGGCTTCAGCTGGGAGGGGCCAACTGATACTCCATTCATATATAGGTCAGTGGTCACGGCCCAGGTGAGGAAGAGCCCACTCCAACTTACTTTGGGCAAGAGGAGGCGTACACACTGGACTGGTCGCCAGTCAATTGCAGGCCCCATGAAGACGAACAACCATTCACATTCTTAATCACTCATATGGGCAATTTAGAGTCTTCAATGAACCAGACATTTTTATGATTATACTCGTTAACATCAACGATTTTGAAATGTGCAAGAAAGCTGGAGTACGTGGAGAAAACTTACGCAAGCACAGGAAGAACTTGCAAACGCCACACAGGAGACTCAACCCTAAGGCAGATACATTATTCCACCATTCTGCCACTTTAGATAAAGCATTTCATGTGAATCATTTCTAAGCACAGAGTATTTAACATTAGTCTGCCTTCTACCCAAAGTCAACTGGGATATGCTCCAGCACCCCGCACGACCCTGTTCATGATAAGCGGTGTTGAAAATGGACGGATGGATGTCTCGTGGCACCAGCAACACATGCAAGAAAACATTTCAGTGTAAATGCTAGATGACTCCTTCGTCCAAGCTATCGTATGCACTTTGGAATTACACATTTTAAATATCGATAGCAAAACAGATGCAGCAAGAAATGCAAAGTTAAGTTTTAGTGTGACGGGACGGAACAAAGTTGAAGAAGCCAAACTAAGACATTTGGAATTTGAACCCCTGACCATCTGGGTAAGTAGAGCCAAGACACAGACACGCACACACACACACACACACACACACACACACACACACACACACACACACACACACTCGATAGACATAGGCAACACGACTCCTCCCGCTGTGCACCGTCTTATACTAATGGGATTTCCACGGTGGAAGTATCCCAATAATGCAAATAATTAAATCAGCAAGAATGCAAAGAAAGGTTTGTGGTTCTCTTGCGGGGGAGCAGCCCTGGCCAGACGGAACCTTCTGGCCCCCACTTCTGCCTCCCACCTCAGAGCACAGACAGAAAAGCACTGGGTGGGTGACGCCGGGAGGTGGTGGTTAGGAGACTTGCGAACAGACCCCAGGGGGAGGAAGGTGCGGGACTTGGAAAGGAAGACGTAAGCGACAAAACAAAGAGCTTGAGAGATGAGACGCTCGATCAGATCAATTGGACATTCTTCACGATCACAGACCCCCTAACTGAACAATTCGGATGCAAATGCAACATTTAGACATTTCATTTTGGTCGACAAGAGTAATGGTTAATGGCCATTGCAAGCAGAAGATCACAATAGATATGCTACTGTTAAAAGCAACAACATAAACTGGTGCAACCACTACTACTGCTTTAATTCACGTTTTCCCCAGAAGTATTTTGGCATTGGCAAAGCAGGATAATGCAGTGACATGAATAGGTTTTCTTTTTAATAGCGTTAAGAACTTCAGGACAGTTTTGTACAGGGCAATATATGGAAAAGGGTACACCTGGCCATGACAGATGGAATGACACACAGGAACTAAAAACATGGATTTAATTGTTCCTTTTTTGACTTTCTATAAGATTCTTCCAGAGAAACTTTAGTCAAGTCAGACACTGATTATATATTTGTCCAAATGGCTTTGATAAATTGAAGGATTAAAACTCACAGCCAATTTAGGAGTCTGGACCAGGCTTTGGTTGATTAATGAAATGAAATGTGCCACACAACATTTCTACGCAAGAAATACAGAATGAGCCGTGACAACCGGGAGGTAGTCTGGAAGCAGAGATTCTCATCTGTCCTTTATACTGTATATCATTGTTGTTTTTCCTATTCATCCTCTCTATGTAAACTTTAGCCATCGATCTTTGCCACTTCTTACACTCTGCAAGCCAAAGGTTTTCTAATTGCATGTATCTTGCCAGGATGTCTAAATGAAGTGTGTCGTGGCGCTCTCTGGTTTAACCAAGCCGAACAGACAACAGCCATGATCTCACGTCTCTTTTCTTATCCCGTTTCTTCATCTCACCATTAAAGCCCCCACCCTCCCGACATGACCCCCATTACTTTTCCCCTCCTACAGAGGTCCTTTGAACCTGCACTCTCTTTCTCTCGCTATTCGTCCCACACACGCCCTCCGTCCCTGCTCTTCATCTGCTCCATCTCCTCTGTAATTTGCAGAGTAGGCATACAGCCCCAAGGCCCCTTAGCTAATGTTGCAGCATCCTACATCAGACTTGGGGTGGGTGGGGGAGATGTTTTAACAGTTTTAGGGAAGTGAGATGCCCTGAGACAGTTTGTCTGAAGCTCATGAGAATAAATGACAGGCTAGTGGGACAATAAGCAAATAATAGTCACATTACCATGTGTCGGACAGAAGAAGAAGACTTTGAACTCTCCTGCTTAGTAACTCGGTCTTTCCTGTCTTGATATTATATGTACGGTTGTCTGTGGTTTTAATGGCCATTCCACAGTTACAAAGATTGTTAAAAAATGGCATACATTATTTCCACATGTAATGGGGGGTTATTTACGCATCTCCAGAGATGTTCAGCCCTCTGGTTGGGCTAAGGAGTTTATTAGGAAGAGGCTTTTATTTGTAGAAAACACATTTGGGGGCGGGGGTTATTATCTTCTTTTATCTTTGAAAAATTAATAATTGTAGGCACTGTTTCTTTGCGTCAATACATGCTGCTGTTTTGGTTAGCAACGGAGTTAACATCAGATTTCAAATGGGTTCAACAAGAAATGCTTTCAATAGTGTCTATGAAATGAGGTAACGTCAATAGAGACCACCTGCTACTTTAACACACATTGAGCAGCAACACATACAAGCAGAGTCATATGTATCATCTCTGCTCTGTGAGAACAACGGGGGCTTCCCTACTTCTACTTCTTGCTCTTAATTATGTTTAATCTACATCCAGTAGGGCTCAGAGCTTCCCACCATGTTGCAGGTTTGCAGCCATTGTGGTAGTTTACAATAAAGGGTGCACAACTCTAACTCTTTCCTGGACAGTACAGTGCACTGTAAAAAGGATATGGGTGTCATGTCAACAAGGTACTCCAATCCCATGGTTTACTTGCTGTGCGTGCCTTAGAAAGTTTGTTCATGCAATCATTGGTAGTGTCAGCCACCTTTTGCTTTGTCCGCTTGAGCACATTTCTGCATGTGTGCAGTTGCAGGCTCTTTTTCCTCTTTCCCGCCGTGTCCATTGTCACCAGATGTCAGTCCCTGGGAACAGAAGAAAACAATGGTCACAGAGAGCCAAAGGGCAATTGCTTGGGGAGGGATGACATCAGTCTGCCATCTCCCAGGTTCATACTTGACCAGTTCGGCAGGTACAACGGTGTTTGTGAGTAAGTTTGTGCTGTTTCAAATGTCTGTAATTACATTCGGACTGAACTCTCTCGAAATGCATTTGTGAACTGGGATGTGCCACAGTATTTACATCAGCAGCATTTGTTTTAGGAATAGGGCGGGGTTCAGCTGTCTAATGTGTTGTTTTGATACAGTATCTCAAGGAAGGGCTGAGAATATCCTGAAATGGAGATAATACCCAGGAAGCCTTTCCCCAGCGGCCACTTGGTTTGAACCGAACAAAAGCAAAACCTGCCTGGGATCTTGATGGAAGACAGATAGGTATCTTCATTAGAAAACCCTGACAAAGCAGCGACCCACACAGATTACGGCTCCTGGGAAAAAGAAACGGGCCGGAGTGTCAGTTGCAGTGTCAGCGTGAGGTCAGTTAAAGAGGCTGACACTTTTTTTTGTTGTTGTTGTCATTCTCACCTCGTCATTTTCCTTGAATAAGCCTCCACTCAGCCTGATCCACGGCATTTGGAGCACACTACACTAGCACCTGTGCTTGCTCACGGTCTATTTGCACAATGTCAATATAATGTAAGTAAAAGACAGCAGCATCCATTGTGCTTCAGCTGGGGGCAATTGCGCCTCCGGATCTGTGAGTGTAAACGGCAAAGCGCCACTCTGACGAGGTTGGTGGTGAGCCAAAGAATTACATAATTGCCCTGTAGAGGGAACAACAGCAGGCCTGACACGTATTCAGTGTTTGTGTGTTTAGGCTTGACCTCCCACCAAGAAGCAGCACGGCATGAGAAAGATGAGGACAGGAGCAAGCGGTTAAGGATGAGGGTTGCTTGTTAGCTACACCGCACAGCCACATAGGAGAGAGGTCAACACAAAGAGGGTGATTTAGAGCTTTCAGGCTCCACCTATACCCTTTGGAAAATACTATTAAGAAAGTAACATTTACATTAGTACAGTGAGACTCCTCTACAATGAAATCTACATGGGTGAAAATACCCCCTAGTGTGGAAAAGTCTTCATGCCTTAACACCATTCCCACTTTCCTGTTTCAAATCCGCTACAGTGAAAAACCTCCTGTTGTGAAAAAGTTCTTGCTGCAAACATGATTTCGTTTTAGAGGAGTTTCACTGTATTGTATTTGGGGGGCCCTGTTTTATTGACGCTGCACTTCACACTGCTAATTGGATCAAAGTTAGGAAATAATTTCATTGTTGGTTCCACAAAATGCATTGATCCACTCTGGGGGGAAAATATTTATAAGAGAAGGGTAAAAACAAGGGTGCTTGCTTGATTTTGAATAGCCCAACAGACTGGAAAACATGGCTGTCAAAAGGTCGGTTTTATGACTGACCACTTTAGAAATCTCTACTAGGACAAGTGGGTCGCTTTGGAGTGCTGTATTGTGAAGAGACTTGAGACTGTTTGCTATAATAATACTACGTTTCTGTAAACGGTTTTTTTACTTTGCATTTCCTCTCATTCTAGCTTAGTGATGGTGGAGGTGCCCGGGATGAATGTTGACTCATAACCCAGAAAAACACTGGCTGAAATGGTCTTTGAGAATGATGTAAGCCATTGACATTTATGAAAATGTGAGAATTCATAGAGAGCAATAAAAGGGTGGGAGAGAAAAAAGATCCTTTATAGTGCATCGTTTTATGAAGTCAATTTGTCTTCCATTCCGATGATGCACAAGAGTTGAGGGTCTCATTTAGTAGGAGCACTCTATCTTGAACCCGTAGAGATTGCATGGATGACGCAAAATGGCTCCAGCAAAACATCAGATTTTTTTTTCATACCATCCAAAAGGTTGAAAAAAGATATAGAATTGCCTTACACTACTGCTGTCTTTGCTTTTCAAAATTAGCATCAGAAGTAGACCATCAAGTTGTATGTTAAACATTGAAAATGAATGTTGACGCATGCGATAGTAACTTACTAATTTAAAGAATAGTATGTTAGAAAAAGTTGGATTCTAACAATCCCCTTTCAGACCGTTTTCTAAACAAATAAGCATTTTAAAGACTTCTTACATTACAATTAAAACACTTTGTAATGACGTAATTATTTCTAACTCCTCTTTGTGAGACATAAAATGCTTTACGTTATGTTTCCATCACTCCTCTTGATGTCCGAGCTCTCTGGCTTTTTGGCGAAGGCTTGTCCCACTGTCTGAGAAGGGAGTTGCCTCATGATTAAAGCGATTCCTTTAATCGTAGCAATTGCATGAGGAGAATTTGTTCAATTCTTGTAGGTGGGTCTGGCTACAGACAAGGTGTCTATAAAACATCAATAGCCCAAGCTATAACATCTCGGAAGTCTTTACCTTCACACAGTGATCACAGTTGTCTTGTGGGTCAAGTGACGCCTGCCGTCTTTGCAACCTTCCACCCAACACTTTCTTGAGACCTTTTCGATTCATATCTAAAGATCACAATGACACAAAATCTTGTAATTCAACACAATTCTAAATGCTAAACTTGGCTTTGCTCTCTGCCTGTATCCTGAGTATGTTTAGCAAGGTTCTAGGTATATGTGGATTTAGGTTTATGAAGCCATGACTGTAGTATGACAAACAAAGACTTATCAACCGTGGTGGTGGCTATAGTGTGAACTTAATTATTTTGATTGATGTAGACTCCAAGGATCCAAAATGCTTTTTTTAAAGACAGTTTCATTTCAAATTGACATTCAAATCAATTGTGGGGTTTATGATCTTTTAAAATGTAGTTCATTGTGGCAAAGTATCAAAGGGTATAAGGATACTTTATCCTTGTGATCCAATAGTGGCCACTGGCAGCCCAGTGGGAATTTTCGCGGTGCTTCCGATGGGCCACTTTGGACCTGGTACTCACATTATATGTTGCCCCACCACCTAAGTGCAGTGACAATGGTCAAGTCACTTACAAATCCCAGTGTCCTTTGTCACACACAGGTGTCTCTAGGCGAGATGTGAGATGCTGCTTTCATTGGCGGCAAATAGTCAGTTGTGTTCATGCCCATAATAGTGTGAACCACCTTTTTTTCTTTTAAATGTCTCATCTTGCATGTGTCTATAAAATTATGAACACCTGGTTTAACATGGCTTTGTGCAGGTTTACACTGCACGTCACACCACGTCACCACGTCACGGAACCTTCTTTTGGGAATGCTCTGCTTATCAATATAGTATTGCCAGTCGAAGGTTTTACTTATTCGTAGAGGTGTTACCGAACATATACAATTCAAATGTGCTGCTATGCTGAGACAGCATTGTTGTTGTTCCGGTTAGGAAGAACTTTTGCGTGGCGACCTGAATGCTTCTCTCTCAAATGCAATGCTTTTCAATATTGACGATGGAATTGTGTCATTTACAAATCTTTGAGGCCTCTTTTCAAGGGCAAAAAATAAATAAATCTATTGTTGGCCAAAATGCTCAATTCTCAAACGGGTCTTCTGTCTTGACAAAAGGTGGAGCAAGGACCTTCAAAGATTCCCCTGTGTTTTGCACTTAAATGTTTCTGTCTGTGTGAACTTTACATCAAACGAACACGGGCTGCTACTGGCACTTTGAAGTAGCAAAGGTGGGGACGGGGGGGTTGGGGTTCAGAGCTGTACACAGGCCTGCCTTGACATGTTCTGGTTGAAAATGGACTCAGCCGCAGAATAAAAATGGCTTGGTTAAAGGTCTTGTGACAGTGGTACCGGATCAAGGCTCAGGACTTAACTGTGCTTATCATGTCTGTCACATACAGCTTGATATGTAGTGTGTTTACACCATGAACTGGTGACTTGCTCTCCCCTGGCAGTAAATCCAATGAGTGATGTATGAAATAACATTAGATTGCAATCACAAAGGTCTCTAAAAAGGAGGAGCAATTGAAGAAATTTGCACAACCTTGGAAGGGGGAGAAATTGCAGTTTACCTGCCAATGTCTTGCACGGACCCCAACGAGTAAATTTATGTTTCCGCGATGTCATGGCACGGTGGACTTAGACGTAGTGCACGTCATACCGTCCTGATTTTGATGCAAATGAGGGATGCAGTTAGGATTGGTCTGGAAAAAACCATTTCCATCCCTCAACGGCACAAACACCTGCAAATGCTCAATACTACCAGCGCAAAGTCTAGTAAAAAAAAAAAAAAAAAAAAAAGGGACAGAAAATTCCACCAATGCTCACAGTTAGATTGCACTTTGTACTAGCCTTGCGCAATGTTCATACCTATGTTAGTTTTTTCCTTCTTTTTTTCCTGGTACTCAACAGGTTAATTTTATTTAATCAATTATTTATTTGAATTGTTTTTGCTATATTTACATACCATACAGACATAGTCAAAGGCGTCAACTCGCAGCGAGGATATTGTCAACACTGTATATAGTACAGTAATCCCTCGGTTAATGGGGACCAAAACCACGGCGCGATAAACAAAAATCCACGAAGTAGCGACCAATAAACATACTGTATTAAAAGAAATGCCCCACGTGGACCTTCACGCTTGAGCAGAGCGCACTAACAGTGTTAGTGCTTCTCTCTCATCCTTAATTGTCTTAATTGACGAATCATATACATGTCTGCTGCACAGGGGGGGGGGGGGGGGTTGCTGGCCTGTGTGTGTGTGTGTGTGTGTGTGTGTGTGCGCGCGCACACACTAGCACGAATCGTAAACAACACTTAGACACTGATTTTTGTGGACTTAAAAAAAAATAAAACCATTTTTTTTAATGTTTGAAAAAATCCGTGATGCACCAAAGCCGCGATAAACAAACCGCGAAATAGCGAGGGATCACTGTACAATGCAAAATATGGGCATCACAAAACGCTCAGCTCTTAAACATTCTCAATTTGACTAGGGGTTACAGTAAAAGTTTCACTTTGGTAAGACAATGCATGTTCACGTTTCTCTTTTTTTTTTGACGGAGAGTACGTTAACATATGATTTCAGCTCGTTCCGAAAAACAAGGAGTAGAGAATTACTCAATTTTGCATGATGTATGTTAATATCTATGGTCGTGAGTGTGTACAGATGAGCCTACCGCAGTGCTTGTCAATAAAAACATTTCTGTCAATTTGTTTTGCCACCCCAGAAGGAAGAAGAAAACCCTCCGCCACAACTGTTTAAATAGTGTTAATTTGCCTACGAAATTGTTCTAAATACACTTCTACAGAGGTGGTAATGAACCTAGTGCACTCTCTGACAACGAGAGCGTCACTGCCAAATATTGTAGTGGATTAATATTTTATTTTAGTACAAAAATTTCCGGAGGTAGGTCACACACCTCTTTGAGGACTGACCGAACAACATGACTACTGTACTTTAATTAAAAAAAAAAAATAAATATAATAAAATCGACGAGCACAGGGACCATGCAGAGCTCCTCGACTGGAGGGGGCGGGTTTAAATTTTCTTGTCGACCAGCATCCACTGACATTGGCTGCTGCTCCACATTAAACAGCCCACAATCATTAAAAAAAAAAAAAAAAAAAAGATCAAGTCGATCTGCCACGAACAGCTTCCACTTGCACAAGTCTCACCAGTTTTTCCGAAGAAGCCACGCAAACCCACAGGGGAAAAATGGCCAAAAGTGAGAGTCAACAAAGAAGTTTGAAGAGCGAGGAGTTCTTCTATGAATCCGAGGCGTCTGTCTTGGATCAGCAAGACTTGGAGATGTCCAATTGTCCTTTCAATGACGTATTCAACCCCAAAGACTCCCACATGGACCACATCAACACTTTTCTGAAAAATGTGCAAGTGTTGCTGGAGGCTGCTCGCTTTCTCGAGGGCTCCGAGAGGAAAGACGGAAGTGAGTTGATGTGTGCTCTGCGATGTTGTTCTGTATTTGACTAACACACTTATTCGTGAGCACGCAGACAACAAAGAACTGGGTTAATTCAACTCAGTACAGTGTCGACTACGAGCACTGTTTACGCCTGGTCACCGCCAACCTCACAAGACTAATTTTCCTTGCAATGAAAAGATGTTACGCCGTCGTAATAACGTGGATCTTATGTACATTATAGGCACGCGATCCACACTGGCATGTGCACGTATCCACGCAGGACAGGATCTATCACTGATCTACGTACAGTTGAAAATAGCAAAATGTGACATTGATTGGATGAGTGGGTGTGCATGCTCACTCCTACTCAGATGCAATATATCTGACCACATTGCAGCGTGTTGCAAGTCACTTCTTGGATGATGTCATCGTGCCCCCGCAGAATGTCATAAAAAGCCTCCAACTCGCACGAGCAAACGTGTAGGACAATGTGTGATTCTGAACATTGTGCATTTACAAAAATAGCATTTTAAAATAATTATTTTTACATTGCATACTATATTTGATGTTCTGCTGAATGTCTTTTGGATCAGATTTTTTACGCCACCACTTGTTCTGACTTTGTTGGAACGAAACAGCGATGCAGCCCTCTAAATTAGACTGCTTTGGGTAAATGACTGGGAAATTTGCTCATACAGTTGCTGCATCTCCACTCGATTGTTTGCTTCCTGCTATTTGTGGGCGTGTCGCGCTGGGTTCCACATGGCGCAAAGTCGCTCTATCATTGGATGGAGGCGAGCTCAGCCCTCGACGTCTGTCAAAAACATGTGCCAATCAAAGGCCCGTGAAGCATCTATGTCACGTGTTGCTGGGCCTGGCTTTGAGTGTTAACCACTCCCTTTGCTCCTGGTGTCTCATGGGACATGTAGGCTTTATTGTGGACATAGAGGATGCAGACAGCAGTTTGCCAATAAGGAATACAGTACCTGTACATATATTGTTATACGTGTACTCTCTCTCTCGTTCTCTCTTTCTCTATCTCTCTCTCTAGCTCAGAATTGGTCTATTTCAGCTCATATTAGTTCTATCTAACAGCTAACTAATACATTTTCCAAAGGTTTTCTTCATAACAACCAAAATTGATTCACAATTTCTTACAAAAATAGCTATAGCGTGTACTGCCAAAAACTGCTCTTCGGCATTCAATGTTTTCTTTTTGTCGCCTCATCATTTGAAACCCTATGGTGACAGTTGGTTGCCATACAAGAAAAAAACCCAATTTCCCAGAATGCCCCTCGCTGATTCCGGACCATCCCTCTTTATGTCCCCGCCTCCGAGCTGTACAGTTATGGAAAGCAAACAGGAGAGAGGAAGTGAGCAGCAGCAGGCACTTGCTGGCTCATGTTACCTTCTGAGAATTTTTGTATTGTTTTTATTTAATTTTGTTGCAAATTAACTGTGTATTTATTAGAATGTTTTATTATTTTCATTCGCTGGTTTTGACATTTTCTACTAACGTGGCAAAGGATTGGCAGTAGCTTGCTTCCTTGTCAACACTGGGAACACGATTGCCCTCCTCTCAAAAGATCTCGAATAAGATTGCTAAACGAAGTTTTTAAAATATACATATATTGAATTTGTTACATTGATAACTTAAGCACTGTCTTCCGTGTACGTGTGTGTGTTTTATCGTTGTATTACTGCTGTCAATGTTAAACGCTGTAAGATAGCGCTAGCCATAAGGTGAATAACAGGAAGGCTCAGGAAAGAATGACGGCTATTCAGCTAATGAATATCCAGCGACTATTGGAAGCGGCGGAATATCTCGAAAGGAGAGAAAGAGGTAATTGCACCATGTGACAGTGTCAACAGGAACGTATTGAAATGTTGCCAGGGAAAGTCCCTGCGCAGTCGAGTATTTACCTGCAGCGTGTTTACATCATTTTAGGGATTATACTGTATGTTGAAATGCTCATGGTTAAATGCTGACCATAAATGAAAATATTTATTTTCTTCTTACAACAGAGTGTGAACACGGATATGCTTCAACGTTTCCTTCAAATCAGGACACAAGTTACCAGAGGCAAAGGAAATTCCGAAATAAGAAATTCAGCAGTAACCACAACAGGTAAGACAACTCCTGTTCTAGTAACAGTGCCGGGATAAAGCAATTGTTTTGTGCTTAATTACCGGTAGCATGAATCGAGTGGTGGATGGAAACGGACTCAATGTCCACCCATATCACTGTGTCCGCTTTGAGGCCAGAGGGCTCTGCGATGGCTTTTCATCAGGTGATTGTCAAAGAGACTTAGGTGCCGGAGGCTAGAAATCATGTTAGAAGTGAAGACTGTAAAAAAAAAAACATCCTTGCTGTTTTGCAAACGTGAGTCACCTGGAATTGTTTTGATAGTTAACATGGTGGCTTTGGCCTGAAGCATGCCATGCAATTGGAGGCGGTAGGGGTGGAGGATGTTTACCTCAGGTGGAAACTATACAAAGTGACTAGTGTTTGTACTGACCTAAACATAAATATCTTGAGCCCTTTGAACAGCTACTTAACGGCAACATTAGTTTCTTACCCCTGCCTGAACTAATGAGAACAAATACAAGACATTCATTCATTCATTTCCGAACCACCTTATCCTCACTAGGGTCGCGGGGGGTGTTGGAGCCGATCCCAGCTGTCTTCGGGCAGTAGGCGGGAGACACCCTGAATCGGTTGCCAGCCAATCGCAGGGCACACAGAGACGAACAACCATTTGAGCTCACACTCACACCAAGGGACAATTTAGTGCTTTCAATCAGCCTGCCATGCATGTTTTTGGAATGTGGGAGGAAACCGGAGTACCCGGAGAAAACCCACGCAGGCCCGGGGAGAACATGCAAACTCCACTCAGGGAGGCCGCAGCCGGAATTGAAGTCGACGTGCTAACCACTGGACCTCCGGGCCGCCACAAGACATTCACTCAACAACAATTATTCTGCCCAACAATGATGACAATAATAAATCACGTGCCAACAACAAGTAGCACAGTGAACAAGTGATTAGCATGGCTGCCTCACAGGAGATGACATGTTCAAATCTGAGGTCTGGCCTTCCTGGAGTTTGCATGTTCTCTCCGTGCTTGCGAATGTTTTACCTGCATACTCAGGCTTCCTCCCACATTGCATCAACATGTGAGGCCGAGTTAATTGAAGACTCTAAATTGCCCATAGGTATACATGTGAATGGTTGTTTTTTTTCTCAATAAATGCCCTGAGATCACTAACTACTCTTGGGTGTACCCCAGCTCTCCCTCAACTCAGTTGAGTCAACTTACTAAATTAGGCCATCCAAATAGTTGTATTGCATCTCATTAGATTGTGGAAGTGTTCCTAATGAAGTGGCTGGTGCATGTGTGCACTTATCGGAAAAAAAAAAATGCAGAAAAGATACATCCGCTCACCTAATTATTTGTGTCTTCCTTCATGCTATAGATGCAGTTATGGGATGGCGACCATATGTTTGTTCAGGATTGATTTTCGTGCATGACATGTATGTCAGAGAATTCTCTTTTGATTAATGAAACTTGCAATTAGGAGGGCAAGGAAATCTCCTAAAATGAAGACCCATTGTCATCGTGCTCTCTTTGGTGCAGGGCTGCTTACGTGAGTCTTGTCGTTTGATCGGCGTACATCAAACGAAAGCCCCACTCTCTTGCTCAGAAGGCTTTAATATTAATGTGAGAGCGAGCAGCAAACAGGAACTGCGCATTACTCATCATCAGCACAGAACGCTGCCTACTGCATAGCAACAGTCAGGATCATAATTAATTTGAGGTTCCCCTCATAACGCTTTTCTTGAGCTGGGAATTTGCTTTCCAATGATAATGATGTTGTACAACGTAGTTGAATAATTACAAAATTAAAGTCACCGATATGGAGAATAGCACTGCAAATATATTTTCATGTTTCACATGTGCCATTCCCCACAAGATTTTTTTTCTCATTAGAGTGATCGTGCAAGATGGCATGATGAGAGTGCCAGCCACATTCTCACTTTTCATGCAATTTACCCAGCAGAATACGTTTATAAATTTCTGTAGTCTAGCAATGTCTCGTGCCCTTTTTTTACTTTTAAGTTTGCTTCTATTCTCACCATAATTCCAGTCGAGGGAAAATGATCAATCCTTGTGTTTGGTCTCAGTTATGCTCACTACAAACGCATTCTCAACTAGGTCAGTAAAGTAACACCATTTTTATGTCATTAATTTTAGCAGTGTGCAAAACATACATGTATACATAGAGGGCTGTCACAATTAAATATTTTTAGAAATCGATTAGTGTATTGACCCGTCTAGCGATTAATCAAATAATCGGATAAAATTTTATTTTGCACAAAAGAGTCTGCGTTGAGAAAGGCCTACAGAAATCAGAGGATTCGGTTAATCTTAAATTTAACAATGACACTAAACGATTACTCGGTTATTAAAATAGGTGTTGATTAATTTGATAATAGATACATACATGCATGTACACTAACATACACGCACATTTAAACCTCTCTAGTATTGGTCCTTTTGATTAATTGTGATGTCACAATGTCAATTTAGTCAAACTATAACTGCTGCTACCACGTTTATAATATGATGGGCTACATGTCATCTACTGGTTGTAAATGACTGAAATGGTAATGTTGAGCTAATACAAGCCCATCTATGTAAACTGAGAATTTTCTACATTTAAATTCAAGGTAAAGCCTCATAAAATAGAAATGGATTTATAGAAACAACACTTTTTTGGTCCTGACTTGACTCTGTAAAATGTCAAGGCTTAAAGTGATGGCTTTATCTGACTGTCCTCACTTGCCTACCGTTTATAGCAGGGGTGCTTTATCTCTTTGACCCACTCGGTGTCTGTGTTTACATGCACGTGATCGTACACACGCACACACACATATGTGCGTACACAAATAATGTCTTGCCCCCTAAGTGAAGTAAACAACGTACTGCAGTTGTGTATGGCCCGGAGCCAGTTCATTATCTGGTTTGCAGGATTGTTGAGCTGCAGACATGTCGCTATCTGATTCAGGATGAAGGGAAAGTCTTTCTGATGATAAAGGGCGATAGGACAGCAAGCTGACTTAGATTGATCCCCGTGAACGTGTGGCTATATAAAGGATATAGAGAGTGCCAGCCTCATGGCTCAACTCGGAATAACGGCGTATCTGTCAGAGTAATGGACAGTGTAGGTGACATCAGTGTTGCTCCAGTTGTTTTTTTTCCCCACGTCGTTTGGATTTCACACTTGGTGATTTGTGCTGATCCCAAGTCGGACTTTCCATCTTTTGCTTGATTTGTCGAGTGCTTAACAAAATGGACTTTATCGCACACGACATTGAAACAATCGAATGGATGTTGGTGTTCAAAGCAACCGTGACACATTACAGACCCAATTGCAGTTGGCTGTGAATCTTCTTGCGAAAAGATGTGCTTTTGTGTTCCAGCTGCATCGATTGAACTGGTACCATTTGGAAGTAACGCCATGTCCACAGGACAGGGTTTCTTAATTTTGTTTTGACTCGACCCAAATTAGGAATTCTTTGTAATCTTTCCCTGCATTTGCCCGATCATAAGATGCATATAAAAGTCTTAATTTGCTTTCCAAAATGGATGGGGCGCCCAATAATGCGGGTCGCCTTGTGTATGCACCGAGTTCCAAATCTGTGAATGCTGTTGTGGGACTTCGGTGACTGGTTGGGTCCAGTTGACAGACTGATGTTGTGCCGACACCGTTGCTTATAGAGAGGAAAGGTGAATGCAACCGTGGACAGCATGCGGATGTTTGAAGTGAGATGGGTGAGCGTGAAAGAGGATGCTAAATGCACGCCTCCATTAGGTGCTTGGATGTGCATTGTGCAAACCAACATCCCGAAAACGGCACTCCAGTCCATCTCCCACACTTAACCCCCAAGCTTACTTGGAAGTGCACAGCTTTATCATCGCTGCAATATACTTAATCAACTGTATTTGTTTGGCTCGATGGCGGGCGAGTCTGGTCCACTTCCAAACCTGGAAATCTATATTTGGCGTTTGTGGATGAGATCATGACGCTGGTGTGTGTGAACTGTTGCATTCAAGTGCGCCATGGAGAAGCGCCAACTCCGCCACTCCCACACATTTACAACTAATAAAGAAGCACTTTGGAACCGAAACATGGTATTGTTAAAATTTTGCGCGAACCGGCGCTTGGTACTATCGACCAATTAGTGTATATCAAGAACAGTCTTTGGTACCCATCCCTAGCTTTAATGCACTCCCACAATGCCAACATCTACTATACATAAACTACACCAAACATGAATCACCACTACTTTGCTCAAAAATGGCATATTTATTCAATGATCAATAAAATAGTTTACAGAATTTTGCTTTGTCAATATCTCACCTACAAACCACTTTGAGTCCACCCTCCTCCCTTAATCTGGGGACCACTGAAATTCAAGAACTCACCGGTTGTTCATAGCTGATCATATAGTCCCAAAAAGGTGGATTTTGTTCAAAATGCTTAGCTGAGTGAGATGAAATACGCTAGTCTCTGACATCCACTGGGCTGTAGATTGCCTCTTGTATGAATCTGGCCTCATGTTCAGGTTGCCATTGGTAGCCTTGTCTTCAAAATATATTCTCTGCCACAGCTGACCACACAGCCACTCTTGCATACCTAAATAAATAAAGTAACGTAGTCTAATGCAGACATATGGTGTTTTAATTGGTCAATTATTAATCTGAGAGAGATCATTTCTTCCAAGGCAGTCTCACTCAACAATTGCACTTTCCTCTTTCTCCATCCAGGTTACAATGATGATGGAGGTTGTGTATCAAAGACATATTGCAGCCTGTTTATATGCCCGAGGGGCAAGTTATACATGTCACCCTCACTCAAAGCTAACACTTTGAGCTGAGGTGGAGTGCAGTTTGATTGAATGGAAACCGAGCCGTTTAGGCATGGGGAGGGTGTTTTGTCTCCTCTCAGTATGTTGCCCCACAAAGGCAGTGTTGGGGACCATCTCATTCACATTACATTACTAACGATGCGCTGAACCCCGCTCGTTTCCTGCACATGTTCCTCACACTCTCCCCAGCCGTCCATGCATGTATACACACACACCCATCCCCAAAACACACTCATGTGCAGTGTCAACTTAAGTGAACGCAATTCACTGTTACATGTGCACCCCCCACCTCCCCTCAACGAGTAGTGTTGTGTATTATTGAGGAGGAGATGATAGTGCTCTCCTGCCTGTCACATTGATGTTTGATGGTGCAAAGGATTCAGAGAGCTCTGCTTGAACTTTGTTGGCGAGTCGCTCCTTAATGATGACTATCCTCTACAGCGATGGCTATGCATACTCGCCGGGGATTATAGTTTATAGCCTTCTGACGGGCAATTCAAGACGTCATGCAGAGACAACTTTTCATAACTGCAATCAAACCTACAAGACTAGTCGGCGTTTCTCTTTAACCTGACGTAATATAGGAGGCAGTTTGAAGGGAGCACATAAACGGAAGTGTTCTTGAGCGTTCTACTATGAAGTGACAGTTGAGGCTGGGAAAAGAGAATAAATCAAGTCGGTCGTGTCGACCACAAAAATTTTCAAAAGGGTGTGGACAAAAGGTAGCGAGTATTACATATATCATCAGGTACATTCAAATGACTAATTTGATACCAATCATTTTCTTTATTCTCACTCAGGTCCTCTTTCAACTGTTACCTATTGCAATGTTTCGGTCCAAGCTGGGTTCGAAATCAGGAAAATGTATCTGATCTAAGCAGTCTATGTAACCATATGTTGTATGTGTATATATATATATATACAGGGCATGTATGCATGTACTGTTCATGCGGTGTATGCCCACGCGCACAGAGTTCCATTTGCTTTGTCTTCATTCGTGCTTTTTACGCGTGGCGAACTAAGGATCTAAATTCATCACCAACATTTTAAAATCAGAATGATTCTGGGAGAAGCGGAGTGATAGCGCCGGTTCCACCTGATTCTCGATTTTTCTATGCCCTACCCTAGATAAAGTTGAGCATGAGTGCAGAGCATAATCTTCATCAACGAACATGATTTATGATTCAGTTAATCACGTGTCATTTTTAGGTCACAGTGCCTTGGCCATTAACCCTACTGAAACAAAAGCCCTCAAAAATCCTTGATCTGCCAAACATACTGTCTTATGTGTACGACGTATATTGCTTTCCTTCTGAATAATGTGTGTCTAAAGGTCCATTTGTGTTTTGTACCTTTGCAGGTCCACACACAACGAGCTGGAGAAGAATAGGTGAGTGAACCCTCTTCTCCCCACATTTCATCTTCAAGTCATAGCACCCCTCTCACATGCCAAGACACTTTCTTTTTGCCTTTTTTTTTCAATGTAAGCCTTTGCTGCTCCACACGTCCCCATAATCAAAACGAAGCCTGGCTTCCTTATTTATACTTAAGCACATTTAAGTATCATGACAGTGTCAGTCTATGTACAAATCATACAAGTGTCATGTACAAGCCTGAGCATGCCTTCATGTGTCCACTCATATGTTCTCATGTAAAATGATGGACAATGTGGGAAATGTGGTGGTTTCCCGCGGACATGGCAAACTGGTGTGTTGAAGGCCACGATCTGATTTGAGTTCACCACCCACTCGGCTACTCGGCGGTGTTTACCATATGATCGCAGACAGCTACTGTCAATCTATCAAAAGCTTTTTGCGACACCTTAAATAACAGCGGCTAGACTTGCACGATTTATGGTATATGGGAGAGAATAGCGTGCCTTTCATTTCATTATCTCTGAGGATGTGGGTACATTGAAAAGGATGCGGGAGGGTGGTATCCATTCACATATCAGCTCGGTCTGTTGTTCTCACCGTCTTCCCTGGCGGACTTCAGTAAAACGATGGGAACATTGGATTCAGAACGTTAAATATAGTCGGGTTGATGTGTCACCGCGGTGCTCTCATGTGATGCCGCACATGGCAACGCAGTTGGTTGGCTCGTTACTCTGGCAGACTGTAGCTCCCATACCGGTTTGCATTTTTTTTTTCTTTCTACTATTTCACTCGCAAAGCGTGTTTCATTGTTTGTTCACACAACACAGTGTGAGTCTCTCCACATTTTTGCTTTTGTTCTTTGAAGCCTTTTCTTTCACCTCCTCCTGCTTGTCCTTTGCTGATCCAACCACACTGAAATTGATCATGAATCTTGAAATGCATCTTATTTTTGAAGGAGTTCACTTGGAATCTTTTTTTTTTTTCGTCCTCTCAGTCTAAGAAAAAAAAATTTCTGTTCCCAAAGAAACGGAGTAGAATTGATGTAGTAATCCATCTTTTTTGAAAGCGCACTTGTCAGAATAATTTATAATCCCCGTCTTTGCCAGCAGTTAATCCAATTCCCTTTCAGGACATGCCCCACTGTAAACTATATGTATCCGCTAAAGTTGTTCACCCGAGTGTATCAGGCTTATAACATGATTCTCCTAAGGCAGACAAGTTGTGAAAAAAAATTCCAGTCAAGCTGAACCAAAATGAAACTCAAATTTATAGTACTGTAGTGAGTCTGGTGGCGGTGAGATGCTTTGTCTTGCGTCGACACCACAGGTCCACAACACTAGGAGAAACAAAATAAAAAGGGGGTGGGGGGGGGGGGGGACATTCCAGATGAGATAGCATGATGGTGATGCCGCTTTGATCGTATACCTCCTAAAAGCCCTTTTGCACTTCATCACTGAGCCTGCATGTTGCATTTTTCACTCCTTTTTCCCCGGGGGTGTCAAACTCTGAAGAAGAACAATCACATTAAAGACAACTTTGTTGTTAATACAAATGTTCTGGAATAAATGTTTTCAATGCTGTTTGTTTGATAGCCGAATTGCACAAAACTACTTCAACGTTAAATGTCTTAATTCGTCGGTATCAATGCATGATTGCTTCATGGCAACATTCAGATAAATGGCAGAGGGTGTTATCTAATACTATTTGGAGCAGATCCTGTTTGTTCAGTCTTGTTGAAGGTCTTCACTCTACTTAGTGCCATTCCAACGTCGGTATTTTTCTCAATTTGAATGCGCCAATTTACAGCTAATCAATACTAGACCACTTGCTGCAGTCAATAATGAAACACTACTTATCAATATGCCATCCGCTGCCACCGCACTTTCATTTTCATATTTTCTGAGGTCAGGCTTCAAATGCAGCGAATCATATTCTGTTCTTCAGTGTTGGGAGTGATTCAGTGGCAGTTATAAGAAGTTTGATCTGGCGAGGCAGAAGGTTCAGTTAGAGGAGCGAAGGTTATAAAACACACACACACACACACACACACACACACACACACACACACACACATTTTCTCGTTCATGAAACTTGTTATCGTGAATCATGTTGTAATTATATCACCTTAGGTGATCGTTAAATTTCTCAAGGAGTGACACACAGGGCGGCCGAGAATTTCAACACACTTTTTAACTCACACACTCTGGCAATTTCCGTAGTGCTGGGGAAAATGCAATGTCTAGCTAAACAACTTTCCACCTTTCATGTTATTCCTGTGTTTGACGCTTGCCATACGATACGGTAATGAACTGGATTAGGTGTTGCTGTTTCGTGGTTGGGGCTAACATGTAATTTTCTGTTGCTGTCATTTCTAAGTTCTTGAACACATCATTCTACCCGCCAGTGTGGAAATGAGAGCGAGCGCGAGAGCTAGCAAGAACAAGCAGCGGTGTGTGCGTTTGTGACATACTCGTTTCAGCGTCAGCTATGGCCGAAGAGTACCTGTGCGTTTTGTTGTCAATAAACATTGGTTTACCGACTAACGTCCTCTGTGATCCTTTAAGATGTTGGAATATATTGTTTGCAAAATATCGTTCAGTATAGCCAGGCAACTCGCTGTCTCGCAAGCTTCGAACTTAGATAAAAGTTCACCCCTGCCGCCTTAGTCAAGTCCAAATAGCTAGAAATACTGCTCACTACATTTCACTTAAGTTGTCAAACTTGACAGGCCATTTGAACATTTTAACAGGGTTGCACGTGTTGCAGATTGACACGAGGCGGCTCGCATCTCAAGTCCACCCCACAACCAGTCTCTGACATACTCATTGGCTCTGTGACCAAAGCACCGGCCTTCACGGACAACGTCAATCATTCTTTGTCATTTTGAATCTCTTTCGAAAACTCCGTGTCATCCAAGATGCATTATTTGTGACTCAACTGCACACAATGAAAAATATACCTGTTAGGTAGCGATGACTCAACACTACAGTAGGTGTAACGTTTTCTTGTCCATACCTTGCTCAAGCCCTTATAAGAGTGGGAACTGAACTGAGCTTTGTTGTGAGAGGCCTCGGGGTTGGATGAGCCGTTAAGCATGAAAAAGCCCGGGCTACATTTTCTATGGCTGTGCTAAAGCTTGCTGTTTTCTGCGCAGTGAGTGCAGCCTATTCTCAGGCCTTGCTGCGAGCCCTGGGACTGGGACCGTTTGTCCCGACCAACGTGACGACTTGTAAGCTTTTCTTGGCTCCGAAAAGCCGCTTAAGCGGCTTGATCTTTGGTCTGGTGAGCCCAGCTAGAGCATGTACACGTGTTGGAGCACGTTCATCATCCCCCCACGAACAAACGCACACGCACACACAGAGGCCACCCGGTTCTATTCTTTAATAGCCGCGCTTGATGCTGGATTAAGAAACGATGGAGTCAGAGGACAAGGAACTAACTGACGAGCTGATGGGATGAGCAGAGAAAGAGTCAAACACACCCGATTAAGGGTTACTGAAGGCAGAATGTAGGACTAACCTATGCTCCCTTGTGTGCCAGTGTGTGCACAGTGAGCATTTACACCGTGTAATTAACGCAATGAAATATGAGCCACTATTAGGTTTGAAGATATGGCTTTGACTTGCGGCTTGATGAAATAACGTTTGAGGGATGGTGAAATTGTTGATGATTTGTGTTTAATTTCATATTTCATTTCCTTTGAGCAAAGGGAAACCTCCAGGAAAACCATGTAGCATGTGGTTGGTTTTCAATGACTTAATGTGTAAGACCAGTAGATTCATCGGAAAAGCTTTTTCAAAACAAGCTTTTTATTGATTGACTATCTACTCACAAACAAGATTTCTGGCCTTTTCACCCTGTGAGTGTCAATCAAATCAATAGGCCAGAAAAGACAGAGGAGTCAGAAGTCGGTCAAGTCTTGGCTATTTCACTACTCGGGGTGTAACGATACGTTTTTGTTCAATATGATATCTTTTGATGTCAGGCCTAATAATTATACACAAAGTGATTTTTTTGCAATGCATTTCTAAGCGATATTTTGATACGATATTTGGATACAGTAGCAATGGCTTTTCTACAAATAAGCCTATACTTATATAAGGTAACTGCAAGTGAACAATAGGATTTTTAAAATTGGATTTTATTTTAAAACCAACTCAGCTTTATAGATTCCAAAATGTAAAAACAAAACAAAACATTAATATCAGAACAATCTACAGTCAAAACTCGGTTTTCGAACGTCTCGGTTATCATCCAATTTGGTTTTTGACCAAAAATGTCCATTTTTTTTTATTCCTCAGATGACGAACACATTTCGGTTCGCGAACAAACTGAGCGCACTTGAATGCACCATTTGGCTCCTCTCGCCTTCTTTACACGAGGAAGTGACGCTTCCTTGGGTAGACGAGGAAGTGACGCTTCCTCGTGTTGCTTTCCATTGTGAGCAGACGTGTTCAGTAAACATTTTTATTTTCAAAAGAGCGTGGTTTCGGTTTTCGAACAATTTTGGTTTTCGAACAGCCTTCTGGAACGTATTATGGACCAAAACCGAGGTTTGACTGTACTTTGTTTCTTAATATTCTTTCATAAACAAAGTGGTTCTCTGTTTATCTTCTAACCTATCTTATTGTCAGAATAGATTGTTTCATCAAACCCTTTTGATAGTACCTCATATATCTAAACAATATTTAAACATTCTCTTTTGTGAAACAAAAAAACACAGGTATTAAACTCATATAATTTCAGATTAAATGAACACGCTGCTGTGATTTTTCTGTATGAAGAACAACTGTATTTTTACAGGAAACAATTTTGCCAGAGGCTTACATATTTTCAAAAATATCAACTCATCGACATGGTCTGGAAGAAGAAGTTCTCTGCTTGCTCTCAATGGGCCTCATTTTCTAATGGTGTTTGGGCACCAATCTGAGATGGCTCATATGAGTGAAAAACGAATAATAGTTTATTAAAATAACATTCGGATTAGAATTAAAGAAATAAAAGGGTATTTGGAATTATATTGATTACATTGATCAATAAAAATAAAATGATATTGTGTCTGTGTGGTGAGCACCGATGTAAACTAGCCCAGCTCTGATTGAAGTAGCTGGATTGTAGGGCAGTCCCATTGATGCATCGAAAAAAATTACGTGGCGTTCCGCCCGTAACCGCTGGTCTTAAGTAATGGTAGGGAAATACATTTGGGCTGATATTTGGAAATGTTAGTTCGATTTTATTTCAGTTTATTTAAATTATTATTATTATTTTTTAAACTGCCAAGACAGAATGACACCTGAGAACAAGTTGAATTTAACATTCGGTATAAAACCTGTCTGTCTTCCCTGACTTTTTTAGCTTGGTCTCTTCTTTTTGTACCCTTACACTGTGAGCATTCTGGCAGCATTTAGGAGAAGAGGACAGTATAATCAAACAGAACACGGCTAGAAATGACACGCAGTCAGCAAGGATGAAATCCAGGATTTCCAAGGAAAAGGCGTGTGTTCCAATAACACAACCCACTCCGAGTGACTTAATGGCCAGCTGTACGGCAATATAATATTTAGTGTCCGTCAAATTGTAGGTTGTCCAACATATGCCATGAAAAACATTCTCTCTGGGTGATTGAAAAATGAACAAAGTTGCTGTAACATCCTGGGAAGTACAAAAGTTTTTCAATCCCTCTTCCTTGTCATGTTTTCTGCCAAACTAAACCTTACCTTGAGGGGATGTTTGGGAGTTTGGGGGACAGAAAATTAAACAAAGGCAAAAAGGAAGGGAAAAATGGGATGCTTGCAGAAGAAACAAGACTCAGTCAGACTAATTCTGACTACAGCTTCTATTTTTAGCGTTACAGCTGGGGCAGCAGGGAGAAAACACCACTGCCTTCTGACCAATCACATAGGTTAGCTGTGCACCAATGAAAGCCTTGCAATGAATGAGCAGTGAAAAAGGTCGTCACTCCTTATTCCTATGAAACGGTTTCCACATGCGCCCACAGACACTTGCAAATTACCACTATATTGGAAAAAATAGATTCATACCAATAAAATGACTTCTATGCTTACAGGCCAAAGCAAGCAGTCTCCTTATAATCTAAATGGGCAAAGTAGATACTTGGATGACTGAAATGGGGTACCTTTGTGGAAGATGGGCTTGGAAGTGAAGCGTAGCGTGACAGTGTACACTGAAGCAAATTCATCATAAATGTGCTGGCAAATGAGATCGTTAGCTATGAGATCATCTGAAGGGACTGCGCGGACAGGTGACCTCTGATTGACTCTGAAGACCAGTTGGAGTTTAGGGAAGGAATTGTCCAGCGTGTGAGGAACACATCTCTTCATTTTTCAACCCCAAATATCATGTGACAAGGTTTAGAGCATGAATCAAAATGCAATTCCACATGACTCAGTGTGACCATTCCAGACGACTGGGACAGTGGAAAAAACATAACTGCCTGAACACATGTTTGTATTTGCACTTTAGCACTTACATTTGGATTACATACATTCCCCGCAGCCACTGGTGAACGCGATAAAATATATCCACGTGTATTACGCTACCATCCCCCCGGAGCCAACATCTGGCCAAATCTCCATTTTTTTTTTTTCTCTTTCCATCAGACTCATTTTAGAAGCCCATCCATATTAGTGCTCTAATCCAAATCTCCCGCCCTTTTCCCCTCAGGTCAGGTCACAGTGGGCTGAAGGGGAAAGTTTGCGTTCATCTGTGGTATTGGGAGGCTTGAATCAAATCATCAAATCATAGTGGAAGACCAAAGGACATGCTATATTTAATATATTTTTTATTCAAGTCAGATGTTGCACGTTTAGACACATAAATAAGAGGTTCAGGGATTAGGGGATGAGTGCATTTCAAATCAACTGATCTGTACGTGTGATTATGAAAGGAGATTTGGACGTTTGTTCGATGAAATTGTTTTCACAACACGCTTGTTTGTTGTAGTTTTTTAAGCTTAAACCTCTCTCCACCTCTTTGTCTCTGGCCTTTCCTTGTTTTATTTTCCCCTCTCCCTCGTTTGTTTCTCATTGGAGCAGATTAAAAGGCAGTGTGCACGTGTGAACTAATCCATGAGTTAGTGATGGGTTTGAGCCCCGGAGTCTCTTGGCCCTGTCATGCAGCTAGCACATTCCCCCGCTCACCCCCCACCCCCCACCCCACTGCTCTCCTCCCTCACCAGTGAACTGTGCACAAGCGTGTGTGTGTGTGTATAAGCACGTGTTTTTGCCTGTGAGCGATGGTTGAGGAGGGTCAATTGCTGCTCTGTTGTTTTATTCTGACATGACTTTTTTTTTTTTCTCCCATACATTTGCCCTTGGTCACTCGTCTGCACTGTTGCTATGGGTCATCTTGCATACTCTTTGTGGCTCCGGGTGACCTCAGCAGTTAGCGTGACAACAGCATTCATCTGCTTAGTGATGAACTGAGGTTTTACTGTATTCACTACTCGTGGTCATTGCAGGGCGGGAAGTTGAATATTTTATATTTCCCAGTTTGTAGTGTTGCGCTGAATACTTGTGTATGTATTTTGCGAAGGTTTTTCATGCTCATTCAAAATATTGGTCCACGCAATAAATCTCCATTTAGGGATTGAGGTCACAGCTGCATGCTCACAGCTATCCAAGTCGTATTCGCACCCACACACCCAAATGCAACCATTAATGAACCTCCTCTACATTTCCTTCATGTTTGCTGTCATGTGAGCATCACTTCTGATGGACTGCCCACCACCGAGGTGAGTGACAGTTCGGGTGACGGCCGAAAAATACGGTTCCGTCGGCGCCTAATACGCCAAGGTTTCAAGGTTTCTGTTAGTCTGCCAGCAAAACAGGAGTCCATCAGTGACAGACTGACAGACCCTCCCGTTGGTATTTACGGAATGCCTACCACTGGTAAGCACATAATATACAAGAGGCCAGTAACCATCACATTTCTCATGAAATCCTCTCACTTCTCAAGATGAGTTTCCTCCAGTGAGTTTGGCTTTGCTGTGTGTGAGAGGAGGAAGAAGAACAGACACTTGTTCACACTCATAGGCACTCATTTTGCACCTTCAGTTAGGACATAGACTTCCAGTTTTTTGCATAGTTTTCCATTTCAAACTAAAAATCAGCATTTATGATCGCAGCCAGAAAAAAATCCACAGTAATGAGTAGACTATTATCAAAACTTTCCTCTTACAAACTCACAGTCCTTACTTTTGTAACCATGCAAATGGCTGAATATGATAAACTCCAAATTTCCTCTTTTTTTTTTTTTAAATGGCACCCAGACTTACTAACCGAGAATTAGTTCTGACTGGTTCCGGTTTTGTGCCCATGGCCAGTTTCTGGGCAGATCATACACATACACACACACAGACAGCACCCGTCTCCTCCCCCATGCTCTACATCTCTCACCCGCTCTATCTCGCTCCAACTCTTGTTGTAACTCGCCAATCTGTCCCGATTTCATAAAGGAGAACAAGAACGCATCGGTCAGACTAATGAGAAGATCCTGCAATTGCTGTAGGGAAATCATTCATTCATCACGGAGACGTGATGGACTGACTTTTGTTTGCAGAAAACAAAAGAGAACTGTATGCAGTATTGAACAAGAACATTGTCCAAAAAGGTTCCCCTCACATGCGCGCACACACGCACGCACACACACACACACACACACACACACACACACACAAAAGTGCTAAATTTTTAGTTGTATATGATTCAAAAACTGATGTAAATGTCCCCCTTTATGTTAAAAATAAACAACTGATATACGTTTTACTCATTTTAATTGTGTGCAACCGAGGTGCACATGATTTTTTTTTTTTCTGTGAGGAAATTACAGCAGTGATTCCTCAGTCGTTCTATTTTTTCCTTTTCCACTCAATGTCAAATTTGCAGGAAGGCGAGAGAACTTTTTTTTTTTTTTGCTATTCTCAAAGAATGTAAAGAGATCAAATTTTCCGATATACCATATATGGTCATTTCAAGTCAATCCTGCATCTTTCGTTCACTACATTTGAGTGTCACTATCATGTTGTCCATCAGCTCATGTTGCAACCATCAAATCTCCTTACAGACATGCACTTTTGAAGCTTTTTTTTTTAAAATGTTGTCACACCTTTTGTCACACCTGGCCATTGGTGTTATACAGGCTCTTCTGTCCCAGAGAGCACTGGCATTTCAATTCTGGTTCCTAGGACCCTGGGCTTGTTCATGGAAAAAAACTACTCAGATGTGGTAGTGTGCCTAAAAAGGCTTGCTGTCAAATCCAGAAGTTTTCTCCATATAGTTTTGTCACCCATCTATAAGAGCCATTTAGTGACCTTTAAATGTATGGTTCACATAATAAAGCTGTGGGTTGAAGCACTTAAGGTGGCTCCCAGTTTTGCGGCCACGCTCGTCGCTCTCTCATGACTTTTCCAGTAGTAGTGAGTGGTAGATTCCCCATTAACATGAACAGCCTACTCAGTCAGGTGGTACGGGTTGTATAGGAGAACATGTGACTATGTGCGCTCATGTGAGTGAGAAAGGGAGAGAAGGATGCCTCGCTCCATGAAACGCAGGCACAGAAAGATGATGTGGGGGATGTGAAACAGCTATGTCCTAGCAGCGGAATGCTTGGTACAAAAAAAAAAAAAAAAAAAAGGTTTCTCGCTACTAATCAGCTACCCATCATGTTGCTGAGTCAGCTCTGGGAACATTTATCCATTTATGATCCCAATTCCATTTCAGATCAAGACCATTACTCCAGGTCATCATTGCATTGCACAGGTCCAGGAGGTGCTGCAAGACATGACGTTGAGGAACAGCATAAAGTTAACTTGGGAATGCACCGGTGAAGTGTTGCCTTGATACATACAGTGATGTGCCCTCGGCGGAGTGTGGAAGCTCCCTGGGACCAGCACCAGTCAGTCAGAATGAGAGCAAAGCATGATGGGGGATGGACGTATGGGCTACCACGTGAGCCGAGCCCTTCCCCTTGCTGTGTATATTGCATGTTACCATCTGCGCTGTTGCGTCATATGCCACACGTTTACATGTATTTTCTTGATGTGTGTGTTCTCGGAAGGAATGGTCTTACATGAGGTTTGCCTTTGTTGGCCAGTCTGGATTGTTTCCACTGCTTAGCAGAGAAACTAAATGCAGAATGCGTGCCTATTGACTGGGTTTGATTTAATTGCAATCCTCCGTAACGTGAGAGAATTTCTTCTTTCTTCTACTTTCTTCCTTTCATAACTTTGCTGCTATAAATTGGGAATTAGTCCACTGTGAGACCAATCAAGGTTTTCTTATTCTTATTATTATAATTTGATGTTGACATAAAGTTGGGCCCACTGGACTTGGAGTAGACTACTCTAAATGTGTTCCTCTAATCTTTGTCATCGCCTTGCATTAGGTTTTTGGGCTGCTTCAAATGAGCCTTGGCCATAAAAGAAGTTGCAACGAGGGAAAGTTGATCTCCCGTGCAAGGTTGTTTCTTTTGTTTTCTTTTCCAGGAACATCACCCTTTGTCATGATTATGATTCCCTTTGTAAATCAAATTAGGAGATTTACCTCTGAGAGGGACGGCGCTGATGTGTAATTAGTGTAATAACTGGGTGAAGGGTCAAATTTTCACTCCCTCTAGATGAAATAGAATTGGGTCAAAGTGTATGTGCGTGTTCGTTGGGGATTTGCCATGGAGAATATGTGTATTGACTCTTATCTGGGCTGGAAATGTGACCCTGCCTTTAAGAGCACGGCCAGTAATAATGTCAGACATCTTGGGCCTGAGAAGTTATCTATTATTTATGTATTCACAAGTTTGGAATCTAGGGCAGTCTTTTTTTTTTTTTTTCCTCTGTCATCAGTGCTTTAGCTTTAAGTATTGCTTTAAGACTGCTTTGAATAAGCCGTAACACGGTTTGTTTTATCAGTGCAGTTTAAAAAAAAAAGAGAATTACAATTTTCTTCATGTTCTATCCTCAGGCTTGTTTTTATTGCAACTAATTTATTCAAAGCATGTAAACATTTGCAGAAATAGCCTCGTGAGTAATATAGTCGAATTTGCTTTCACATTCCCTTCAAGCTATCAAAAATACAACATTTGAGTGACATTATGGCTAACGTTTCGGAAAGGAAAGTAAGGAGCACCAATATTTTGGTTTGGAAATCAAATCAGTCATGGTGATTTTATGTTTTACTAAGACGGCAAAAACAGCTCTTGCTTACTGTATCTTAATGTTGTGGGTTTGATTATCTTTGTGCTGCCACAGTGACACGTGCATCTGTTAACGTGCTGGACAGTTGCTCGTCATATGTATGTATGTTCAGGGATAATGGCAGATCACGGGAGTAGGCGAGTAGTGAACCGCACTCTTTTGAGCTGACTTAAAGAGAGAGAGAGAGAGAGTGCATGTGATGTGCGTTGTTCTGTAAGAGTAGGTGGGCAGCTCTCATATACCAGATGGGGAGCGAATCAAAGTGCTTCTGTAAAAATAAAACCCCATACTGGAGTCTGTTTTCTCACATTTCAAAGCTCAAGTGAAGCTGCTACCAAGCACATTAGTGCTGAATTAAGAAAAAAAAAAAAAAAGGTTACATTCACACAGTGCTGCAAATGGAAATGAGTTAAAGTCGTGCGATACAAAAGGCACTGTGCTCATGTGATCGGCGGGGAGGGGAGATGGGGCAGGCGAGGTGCAGGGGTGCAGTGACCCGTGGTCGGCTGGCTCCTCGCTCACATGTCAAAGCCAAAAAGGCAGGGCTGCCCTCCTGCGTACCCATCTGGAGACCATCAGGAGACCATCAGGAACACGCTCACACACACAAACATGAAGACAATGGTGTAAACAAGCACACTCGGAGAGTAGAAGTGCCACATTGCCATGAAAATACATTTTAGGTACACCTGCACACAGTGATGCATTGCAAACACTGTGTCCAAAAAAAACCAAAACACACAGTTCGAAATGTTCTATTTTGATTGACACTGTCAGAAAAGTATTCGTAATATTATTATTATAGCTGTGGTTTGCAGTGGCGGGAACATTTTGGTTACCTATTATAGCACATGATATAGGTGAGCGATCAATATGAAAATAAACACAATATTGTGAAATAAATCACTTTCTGACATCCAATGCACACATTGTTACATAAGTACAGAATCCAAGGCCAGCTATTCACTTCCAATTGGTTTCCTAACAATAGCTAGTTGCATCATGTATCAATCCAGATGCACAATCCGCATTTCAGTGAGCCAGTATCAGAAATCAGCTTTTTAGTTGCGCAACCTATCGTTAAAAAGAAAAAAAAATATTAACATGATTCTGGCTCACTGTTGTGGAGATGTGGATATCCTTCTGGATTCCACAGGAACCTGCTTTGTCTTGTGTTGTTTTCATTGTTTTCTTTAGCTTGTAATAAATCCCCCCCCCCCCCCCCCCCAATAAAATTGGACTAAAGTTAAAAAAAAAAAAAAAAAAAGTAAAATCCAACCTTTAATTTATTCGGTGGGACAAAAATCCCACATGAAGCAATAGTTCTTTTTTTGTCAAACTGTGTGTGGCGCATTTATTGGCTCCCCTAATGCTAATACATTGTGCAAGCGGCTTTTGCAAAACAAAACCGACTAATCTTCTCTTGTAATGTTTCATGAGATGAGAAAATACAGAAAAAGGAATCTTCAACCATTCATCTTTGCACACTCTCTTTAAATCATCCAATGACCCGGGCCCTCTCCTCTTTAGCTCACGCCACAGGTTTTCAACGGGGTTGAGGTCTGGGAGCTGACAAGGCCATGGGAGGAGCTCTGTTTTGTGTATGGTAAAACAATTCTCAGGATGGCAGTCCGCGTCGACGATTCAGAAAAAAAAAATAGTTTAAGGTTTTGAATACATCTTGACCAGGTAATAAGATAATTATGGCATTGTATCTATTTCTGTCATCCACTACTGTTTTCTGAGGGTGTCATAGATTTTTGGTGAGCACCGCAAATTAAAATCTAAAGTACATATTTACTGAAAGTAATTAGGTTTTTTTTTAGTTGGAGTAGATTGTTTCCTAACAGTGTGAATCTGCTTGCGCACGCTGATGAAGGTCCACTTATGCATTTGAGTCTATCACTCATCTCACCACACTATGAGGTTTACTCATCCTGTGATGATCCATTTTCAATTGCACTTTTCCTCATTAAGTTTCCGGCTGAGCTTGAGCCCATCGTAGCTCACCTACGCAGAACATATAGACAAGCTACTATTCACACTCCCTTTCACACCTATGAACAACATAGAATCCTTGATCCTTGGTCACATGCATGTTTTTGAAGCCAGAGTACACGGAGAAAGCCCACGCAAGCATGTGGAGAATATGTAAACTCCAGTCAGGAAGCCGCATTACAGAGTAACGAGGGGACGCCGTGCTATGTAACTATTTATGGTAGCATTACGCCACTCATATTGTTAGTAGGAAATGACTTGAACATTCTTAAACTCTTTGGGTCTACGTGATAAACTATCAATTGCAGGGCTTAGGAACCCTTTGAGAGGGCCTCCCAATTAGGCACAAGCTCATGGCCTTTATTCTCTCAGTGACATATTTTTAAATAATGCTGGCCGGACAATTTTGCATGATAAACTTGCATCCGCTTTCAGCTATCTTTAGTCACTTGCTTTTTCCCCTAACCACAAAGGAAATGAGGATTTTCTCTCCCCCCCAATACATGCTTGCCAGGCGCAGTCGGTATCGCAATAAACCTCCTCCTGCTCATACATGATCAGCTGAGGAGTTCTTCAATTATCGGAGTGTTCCCAACAAGAGGCTGGCGCGTGTCCAGACATCAGGACAAAAGCCATGTAGACATTCTGCAATCTTGCCTATCGCCTAGAGACACATTGAGGGTGTTTGCCGGCAACATGCTGCCAATGAGCCACTTGTGTTTCTAAAACAGGAGATCACATGGTACACAAGATAGCGTCAAAGAGAACAGAACCAGAACTCAGAGTGCTTTGACAATACACACTATCAACAATTGGACATGATGTGCAGGTCTACAAAATAAAGCCAGCGCAGAAGGAATGGATAGCTTCTCAGGACCAGCATCGCAGTCTTTTTCTTAATTATGGCCTTGTAGCAGGATGAAACAAGATGTGCTTCAGGACTTCCTTTTGATGTGCTACCATAGCAACCTGTTAGCCCAGATAGAGCAATGCATATTCATAGGTTTGTGATTTGTATTTGTTGTCTTCTGATACAGTATGTATTATTGTACAGTCAAACCTCGGTTTTCGCACTTAATCCGTTCCAGAAGACTGTTCGGAAACCGAATTGTTGGGAAACCGAAACCATGTTTCCCATTGAAATCAATGTAAAATGTTTTAATCCGTTCCAAGTCAAGAAAACTACTTTTTTATACCACTTTTTTTTTAATAGGAGAGCAGGTAATGTGTAAAATACTGTACAAACAAACTGTAATATACTTTATTTTCACCAATTTTAACATTAACATAGTAACATAAAAATTGAAGGAACAGCTCTCTCTCTCTATCTGTCGTAGGGCGTGCGCCTATCCCAGCTGTCAGCAGGCAGTAGGCGGGGCATTTCGGCATCCTGAACTCCTTCGCCAACTTACTGTTGGCCTAATTGACCATAAGCTTTTTAGACCTTCACCAGATCCAATGGAACTTTTGTTGGGCTTTGGTCTATGTGACTGCATGACATCTTTGCCATGTGGGCGTTAAATGATGCTTGTGATTTCGCACGTCCTTGGCGAAAGCCGCGCAAGGAGTGACGCCTCACAGTCATAAGTAGAAATCGTGGTGCAAGGAGCCGAAAGTGAAATTACAATGGTAGCACGGTGCTACTCGGAGACAAGTGAGGTCAAAGGAGAGCAGGAATGGTCAGTGGGCTGGTGCTTTGGTTGTCTCTTGCGATCCCATTGTGGTTTTCAGTCCTGGTCAGAGCGGAAAACAACATCTTGGTGCCTTCGGTCTCTGTCACGCTTCTGGCATGGCCATTGATGCACAGATGTAGGATTTTTTTTATCATGACATCGAAATGTCACTCGGCAAATCAAGTCAATCAATAATAATATCTATGTTGTCCGTGCTACTCACCCGTCAGTTTCTTTAGTATATCCCCCCCCCCCCCTCATGACTTGCCTCATAGTGCATTACCATTTTTTTTTAACTGTCCCAAGCAGACTTTTGCCATGGAAATGTAGCACTTCCTCCTTATTTAACTTGAGTTTTGGACAGTAAAAAGCATCGGGCGTGCGATCAGTCCTTTCATCAAGCGTTATTTATGTATTTGTTTTACTGAGACTGGCTGTGCATTAGAGAGCTGTCCGACATGCTGCACCTCCCAGGTGGTGCCAGGTGTCTCGGAAAGAGAGATGAACTGTCAGCTGATAACGTGATGGTTGGAAGCATGACTACGGGTGTCCGTGTGAGGCAGACGCAGACTTTGCGAGGCCCCATCGGTAGAAGATAAGGTGTTGACAAAAGGCCCCCGAGCCAGACTGATAGACATCACGCGAACAGCCAGACGAGAAGCATACTTCGCGTGCGTGCGTGCGTGTCTTGTGACCTCCACACTTTGAGCACCACAGATTGCATCATGGCACCTCCTCTTTCATTCAAAGAGCACTCTACTTGCTTGGGTGGCGTTTAAGCGCACCCTCATACATACTTGCGCTGCTCTAATGGTTTGCACTCTTGTTCTTATCGGCGGCGTCCATGTATGCCTTAACCCCCCACCCCCACCCCCCACCCCATTCACACACACTGACAGATGGGTATTCTGGGCTGCAGTTGTCTCCACCAGTCTTAGAGCAACAGAAAGTAGTTGTCGCTTTGAACCCCGCTTGTTTTCATCTCCTGAGTGTGGGTCACTACAGACTCCTCATCGCCCTCCACCCAGCCCTCCAGGCGGGCTGAAAGGGCAGCTTCTGTTAATGGAGCACTGATTGGGTTATAGCCATAATTATCTCTCTCTATCTCTCAACTCCGGGCCATTAGCAGGATGGATGTCACCCCAGGCCTTCTCCCAGTCATCCAATAAGGTGCTGTCGAGATGATGGAACGTATGGGCTAAGAGAGGTCCAGGAAATGCCATTACACCTTTCCTCCCTTTACGGCACCTATCAACCAAAACATATTTGTTATGGAGATGAACGTGGTAACTGAACCTGGCTAAGAGAAATACCCACAGAGGATCACGTATCGCCCAGCAGCTTAAAAAAACAAAAAACAAATGTAACCCGCTGAGGCACTCGCTAAAACTTTCTGCTTATTGGCAATGCAGGAAACTGTTCAGGAGCGTTTCCTTTCTATAAGTATGTCGTAGCGTGTGCCGTACAATATGTGCCAAGACGACAGAGCACATTTGGCGTTAGGGTGCTGAAGTGCAAATGTTTCCCGTCTCCTCATTAGCACTCAATTGCGAATGGGTTGCTGCCGCAGCGAAATCGCTAACGGTTGGCATCTGTGTTTAGCCGTTTGAAACGCTCACTGATTAGCACTCACACGTGAGGAGGGCAAACAACATGTCTAAAGTGGAACCTCGATTTATCGGATTGAATGGACGTAAGAGTGGTCGGTTACAGTGGATTGCCCATTAAATTGAAGTACTTTTTTTTCATGGTCTAAAAATGCCGAGTACATTACAAAATTATTGTAAATAAACATAAAAAAAGCTTCAAACTGTTTGAAAAGCCGATGTAGCAGTCTTCATCTTTACTTAGTGTTCCTTCTTGGAAATATTCATATGGACTCAAATGCCCTCAAATGTCTTGTCTGTTTTGTTGACTTCTGCTTTCACTCCCGTAACACTTTGATATTTTCTTTGAAATAAAAAGTGCTATTTTAATTAATATATTGGCCACATGGCCATTGGGGCGCATGTCCAAATATGGACAAAAAGCATTTGCTGCACCCTGCTACTCTTTCAAATTGGTCTGCTTGTTTCATTGTAACTTCTGGTGGGTGATTTATTTTATTTTTTTAATTAGAAAAAGAAGTGTCACACAAAGCAAAACAGACCAACCAGTTAATCCTTTGACACAGGTTGAAATGAGATCTAGTGAGATGCCGTAAATACTCCTGCCTTTTTGCATTACCACAGTTGGCTGTTATGTTTTTCCCCCCAATAATTTTACAAGCATTGATGCGTACAACTGGCAGCTAAGCTTCTGTCAAAAGTGGCACAACGGTCACCGTAGCCTTGGACACATCGCATATAACAGCATGCATTGTATTTCACACTTTTTTTCCCCTCCTGTTCAAAAATTAAATTTCCTCTCCCACATTGTGTCCGCAGACGGGCTCATCTGCGGCTGTGTCTGGAGCGCTTGAAGTCCCTCATCCCACTGGGGCCGGACTGTAGCCGTCATACCACCTTGGGCCTGCTCAACAAAGCCAAAGCACATATAAAGGTGAGCCAGCTTTTCTAAGTACATCCATCCGTTTTATCTACTGCTTGTTTACTTGAGTTCCCCGTGAGCTTCAGCCTATCCAAGACTGGCTTTAGTCGCTTCTCCATTGTACCGATCCCACACTGAAACGGCCTGCTCAGGCCTGAGTGAGCGAGAGTCGGGTTACGACCTGGACTACTTGCTTGTCGAGCAGTCATCAATGAAAGTAACTTGCATTTGCAACCTGAGAAGTGGTTCTTGAAATTTTCCAAAATTAAAAAATGTTTGAAAAAATCCGATGATCACTTCAAATCCCTCTAAAGTACTACTGCCGAAGTAGATGACCTATGCTACTTTGCGACTCCCCACACTGATCTTCTCCCCGATATGTTTTCTTTGCGCTAGTCAAGTATCGGCATTTGAAACTGTCATAAAATTTTGACCTGTTGACGTCTCGGAATTTTGCCCTGCACGAGGATTTGGTGAATGTTTTTTAACTGAAACCTGTCATCCAGTCAGCATAAGAGGTTTCCCGAATAGAAAATGACATGAAATAGTCGAGGAAAACTTTGAAAAATAATGAAGTGATAGTATTTTACTCTAATTTGAAGGTCAATTTTGACCAGATTTTCTCAAAGCGACGTCACACAAAAACATTCCTCCATCCCCCACATTCCTTCAGCCGTCTTCCTTACCTGTGGATGCGCCTAAATGTAACCCCGCCCCCTTTCTCTCCCGCTTCCAGAAACTTGAAGAAGCGGACAGGAAAAGCCAGTACCAGCTGGAGTCTTTGGAGCGTGAGCAGAGACACCTCCAGCGCCAACTGGAGCTGCTGAGAGGAGGCGGAGTTGCGGCCGTGGAGGGCGAGAGGATACGCATGGACAGCGTGGGCTCCACCCTCGGCTCCGAGCGCTCTGACTCCGACCAAGGTCCGATGTTGTGTCTACTAGTAACAAAGCAGAACTCATCTTGACAGATTCTGTGAAATTGGTTGAGCCTTGAGTGAATCTGTTGAGCTATCAGTTTTAAGATGGTCACATAAGATAAGAATTGTGGACACTCTATCACAGGAAGACTGGGCAAATATGAGTCTAAGTAAGACAACATTTGTGCTAGCCAACAAGGTATTGTAACCAAATGCAAATGGTGTGCTCACTCGTTACGCGGTAGCTAACATTTGAAACTCAACCCAGTTTTTTTCGATCAAATATTCCGTTTTGATATTTCAAAAAGTCTACAACCTTTAACCTATAAAGGCATACCGTAAGTAAATATTGCTTGTTGGAATTGTGATATTTTGGCACCCTTAAAGGGCGGCATGGCACAGTGAGAGAGTGGTTGTCTCCCAACCCAAAGGTTGGGGGTTCAATCCCCAGCCATTGTGACCTTGCTGGAGTGTCCTTGAGCAAGATATTGGGCCTCCAGCTGCTCCTGTTGCTGTGTCATCAGTCGGTAATTGAGGAAATAGTGCTTTGAGTACCAAAAGTAGAAAATGCGTTATATAAGTGACAACCCATAACCTTCATAGTTGTGAATATAATTTGGCAAATACCGTTTAGCCTGTGTGAATTTGTTTCAATGATGCAACCCATGTTGTTCAGCGAAATTTTCAGTCACCGATGATTTGAAGTGATCTCATGAAGAATGCAGTCATTTAACTCTGTGATAGTCAGAGAGGGAAAAAAAATAAATCGATGCGGCTGACTCTGTACAGCCAAAGTGTGTGGCATATCGTCAATTGACACTCGGTAGCATGGGAGCTCCATCTCAGACATGTGGAGGATGTGGAACACTTTAGGCCACATCGTCAATTATCCAATCCATTCCGGTGCCGATCAAGCGGTTGACGTTTCCTCTCTTGTTGCGCTGGTCTGTCATCACAGAGGAGATCGAGGTGGACGTGGAGAGCACGGAGTTCTCCCACGGAGAGCTGGACAGTCTGAGCACGGCCAGCACCAGCGACCTGGACGACCACAGCAGCCTGCAGAGCATGGCCAGCGACGAGGGATACTCCTCCTGCAGTGTCAAACTTGCCTTCTCCTCCTAGAAGCTACACAACGCCGCCGCCAACACCACCGCAAGCACCTCCTCCCCATCCTCCTCCTCCTGCTGTTCCCTGCCCTCCCGTCTGGTGTATCCGTGCACCCGTCCAGCCGTGCCCACGGGCATCTGTTCACCTGCTTACAGTGTTCCCTCGCCAGACAACAAAAGACAGTGTTAGAGCGGAACCTAATATCTTGGACAGAGACTTTCAAACTTTTTGGGTCTGGGGACCACCTACAGGGGAGACATTTTTGCAAGGACCCCCCTCTTAATCCTGCTGCCAACTAAACATATTGTAACTACCCTGTGCACTAGTCATTAGTGTCAAAATACTTAAAAAAAACCTAAATACAGGCTCTCCCCACGTCAATCGAGAAAATCCATAAGTAATTGCCTCGTCCTCTAAAAAAAAGGGGTTATCATTGCTTAGAGGTGCCACAAGAAGGTAGCAAAGCACTGCTTTTGTCAGAATGAAGCTCCCCAATTCACTTCAATATAGTTCCTTAGCACTGAGATGCCACAAGATGGCACTAAAACAATACTAGTACAGTCAAACCTTGGTTTTCGTCCATAATCCATTCCAGGAGGCTGTTCGAAAACCGAAACCACGCTCTTTTGTTTACTGAACACGTCTGCTCACAATGGAAAGCAACACGAGGAAGCGTCACTTCCTCGTGTAAGGAAGGCAAGAGGAGTCAAATGGTGCATTCAAGTGCGCTCAGTTTGTTTGAGAACCGAAATGTGTTCGTCGTCCGAGGCGTAAAAAACTCCAAATATTTGGTCGAAAACCGAATTGGACGAGAACCGAGACGTTCCAAAACCGAGGTTTGACTGTATTGCTTTGGCTTGAGCACAAAAAAAGGGGAAGTAGGTCAAATAACGAAAGATGCATTCCAACAAAATTACAGTGAATGGCATATATGCAGGGAAACACTACTCAAATATATTTTCTTAGTTCAGTGGTTCAGGGTTAGAACCACTTGAGAGTTATACAGATTTATATGATGCCTCACAAGTAATTGGTTTACTCTGATGGTCCCTGTACGTATTCATGCACTTTCCCCCCCTCGCCCCCCAAAAAATTAAACCACGTAATTATTTATTGCAAATCATTTCCTAGCTCACGGACCCCAGTTCAAGACTCCTTATCTAGGACCCCCACAATTTGGTTTTAGCCATTTTCGAAAGTCAAATGGCAAAATACTCCCAAGAAAAACTCATGCATACAGACAACCATGACCCAAAAAGCACTTCAAGCCTCTCTGCGATTGAAGTTGCTGTAAACTGATTGGTGCTTCGGCCTTGGGCCCAGCCAATGGGAAGCAGACGTCGCGGCAACATCACTCGACGCCGCCAAAGACGCCACATCTGTCTCATCTTGGACACTTGACTCGGTGCTATTGCGGAAGTCCTCCATCAGCTGGGAAAGCAAAAGCGTCTGCTTCCACACGCTAGCGCGGAGCAAGACGGCCACACAAAAGTCATTCCCGTTGATGGCGGCTCGTTCTCTTTCCCTCTCGACAAGCGACGGGCGATCCTGCACTTAAATACTTTCCAGCTGACGCGGCCCAAACAACAGCGACAAAATATGTTGGGAATAGACGTCCACCTTCTCTCCAGCAGTAACAAGCAATAACTCTTCATCTTTTCTCCCTCTGTGACCGTCCAAAAAGAAGCAGTCGTTTATTTTATTTTATTTTATTTTTTTGTACATACAGATAGCTTAATAAATTAATGTTAAAGATGGAAGAAAAAAAAAAGGTAGAGCTCATGGATAGAACTTTTGCCTCTGTTGCTGACTTGTGTTTATTGTGCATTTGAAAGTCCATATTTGGAAGCGCGGTGGGCGTGGCTTGGACACTTAGTTTTTGCTGGTTGACATCCTACAATTTAATTATTGTGTTGCTTTCTGGTGCTGCACAAGGTTGCAGGACGGAAGCTGCAGAGTTTAATTTATTTCACGTGATATTCTCTTGGAATGTGTGTGTGTGCGTGTGTGTGCATGTGTACGTATGGCATTCCACCGGTGGTCAGGTGATCCCAAGTGTTGGGGGGGAAAAGAAACGGGTTGTCAAAGTTAGCCATCCCAACTCCACTGGCATTAAGAATTGCACTTCGCCCGCTTCACACCCCCCCACCCCCACTTTTATGCCCTTTTGATTTTTAACAAAACATCTTGTGAATATTTATTTCTCCATCCCTCTATGAACCGATATAACGCGGAGGTGGGGGGAAAAAATAACTTATTTTCGTCCTGTCTTACTTTGACTTCATTTTCGATGCGTAGCCCTCATTCCTTATTTTAAGAATAATGTATTTTATGTTTTATTGGTCTTTTGGGGGGGGATTTGGGAGGGTAACATAATGTAGCCATTTTCTTTTGCTTTTGATGTTTAGTCGATGGACACTTGAAATGTAAGTGACCCCAAAGCTGCTCTTAGTTGCTGAGCCTATTTCGAGTCACCTGTCTTGTTTGGAGGTTGATCCCCACCCCGCCCTCCACCCCTTGCCAGCTCCACACTCCATACTCGGTCCACATGTTCTACAACAAAATTGGCTTTCCTCCAATCCTGGCCTGCCAATCGAGTGGACACACAATTGTGTGTGTGTGTGTGTGTGTGTGTGTGTGTGTGTGTGTGTGTGTGTGTGTGTGTGTGTGTGTGTGTGAGGGCCGAGGTGCTGAGGGGTGTGGGTCATCACCACGGGCATATGCTGAGCCAGCTACTACCCAAACTGGGGTCTTTCAAAACACCACTTTCCTCTTTGGATTGTATACTCTTGACTAGATTTGTCCTTGTAGTTGACAACGCGTGTCTTACACTTACAACACCTCCCTCCATAAGGGGATTCAACAGAAAAAAAAACAAGAGTAGATTTTGATCTTGTTAGTCTTGTTGGCACTGAATTAGAAAGTGACCACTGGTGCTTGATCCTCCAAACAGAAATGCCAAAACCACGTCTGAACACTTCAGTGTCCTCTCTCTCTCTCTCTCTCTCTCTCTCTCTCTCTTTTTCTCTGCCTCTCTGCCTGAGGGACAGTTTACATTGATTCTGGCCCTCTGTGACTTTTTAGCCATCTTTGTTTCCATTTCCTCCACGTTGCTTTGATGCAACTATGCTGTGTCACATCTCCTTGGAAGCTGACTGTCCTGAACGCTACAAGGTGTGTTAGAAAGGTTTCAGGACTTTGTGTCACAAAAAGATTTGACCATTTCAATGTGGGTCAGATAAGACAACCAGCACATCTATCAAGTAATGCTCCAGCCTTTGCTTTGTTTGAGAAGAGGCGAGAGTCCTGAGCATCTGAAACGTCGTGATGGAGAAGAACCTTGCCATGCTGAAGGAAGCTCCCTACTCAGCTGACCTTGCTCTGTGATATTTTTTTTTCTCCCGACTGTCTTAAACTCAAGGAGGTCATCAAGGAAACCTGTTATTCAGACGTCCACTGGCAGAGACATCAGAGGAGTGGAGGAGCCTGGAAGAATCGCTCCAGGAGTACATGACAATGTGGCACTGAAGGCAGGTGAAGTGTGTTCAACTCCAGGCTATTCGTTGCGCAGGAAAAAATGTATAGTTTGGATTTAAATTGTGATTTATGTGACACATGTCCTGGAACTTTTCTGACAAACGTTTTTTACCTCTGCAGAGGTTTTGGTTCCAAACAAGCAACCTTGAGTGTGTGGTTAACTTTGCAGGCGGGCTCTGCTCTGCTTTTAATTGTCCAGGCAGCCCATAAAAAAAATTGGGTTGTTGCAGTGTTTTTGTTTTGCTTTGGTAAACCACACTCCATTCCAGTGTTGGTGAGGAAAACGGGTCCATGAGGTGAAGTTAAGGCAACGAGACGCGTCCCTTGTGGGGAGTCGTCCTGTTGTTCTCAACCTGTCCTTTGTAGAACATGCACTCTGATGAACGTGTTTTATTGCAAAGTTGGAAATGCAATACTTACAATAAAAACGAGATTTTCAAACCTAAACCCCAGACTCAACCTTGACTTAACGTGACTTGGACATTAATCGGCGAACGATGTTTAGACCGTGCGCTTTAATTGAAGTTTAAGAAGTACTGTATTGTGAATTATCGCTTTTTCATGCACAGTAACTTTATTCTGACTCCAAATCTAACCAAATTGTTTTTAATACTTTACAGTCAAAAGTGTATCACACGGACATCACTAAATTGTATGTTTCCTCACTGGAGATGCTTTGGCCGTTACCATATGTAGGCACCTCTCTTCCTATCTTTCGCAGAGGGTCCACTTTTTTTTGTCTTTTTAACTGACAGATAAGAGGCCATTTGTCATGGGGTACACTAAATGCTGAAGCACTACAGAAAATGGATGGATGGAGGTTGTCTGCAGTTCCCCCCTCCCCCAGCACACCTGTCTTGAGACCTATAGTTTCTTTAGACGCCTGACGCACAGTAGCACACGTCATCGTTGAGCCTTCAAAGCCATTTGCATGGCAAAGGTGGCGACCTTTTTATTTCTGACTTTTAACACACCACGGGAACATTCGGCGCAGCGTGTAAAGCCCCCCCCCCAAGTATTCACGGCTTGTGAACTGTGCTTTGACGGCGGCTCGACCTCCCGTGTTGAACAAAGGCGCCGTGACACACTGCATGGAGACTGGAGAGAGTCCTTTCAAAGATGATGTCAATGTCAACAAGTTCCTCCTGGATCTCAAACAAAAGAAAATCCACTTTAGAGTGCAACTGCAAAAGGTCAATATACGCCTTCAAACTAATGACACTCACTCAAGGCAAAATTTACACACACAAAAAGAAAAAAAAGACAAATACTGTACTTCGTTTCGATCGACATTAGCTTAATGTTTTTAATGGCGGGTGCCGTGTGCAATGGTGCGAACAGGAAAACATGTTTCGAATGTTTTCCCCTTCTTTGTTTCTAAATAGTGTAAGTTGAGGGGTTCGTTATTCTTCAGTGGATATCACTACTTTGCGAACGGCAAAAGGAGAGAGGGAATCCTTTAAATGCAGCTTTATTAAGAGGACAACAAAAAGACGTCTGCACCGCAGCACGTTCGAGAAGACAACTCCCGTAACTAAAACTACTTCCTGATTCTCTTACTTTAACAGCCAATCAGAACATATTAACATAAAAACATGTTTATCTCAAGGAGCCTATTATTAACACATGTCTAAGGAATTATTAAACAACAGAATATAATTTGGGAATGCTTAACATGAAATAATATGATGCTCAAACATAACATTATAATTAATAATATAACATAAGCTTACAATAGGATGCACAAAATGCAAACAATACGTTTGAGCATTATTATTTTTGTAAAAGTAGAATTTTTTGACAGCGCTAATACACGATGAACGAACAGTGTGCACGTGGTGTATGTAATTAAAAACCGACACCAAGCCATACCACAATGCACGCTCAGTTGCGGCAATGTTATGTTTATCTTTATATTCACGGCCTGGAAGTGTCGTTCACGTAAAGATTTGCATTGGGATTATTGCTGCGTTAGCGTAGGTCGGTGATAGACGACGCGAGTTCCGACTTCCAAACAAGGTCCGTCGTAAATGGAGGACACTTTGTTGTGTGTGGGACAACACAAAAGTACATTTGCATGCCAATGCCAGCGTCTCAAACGGGTGACATGCGGCCACCTAGTGGATCAAATGACCTACTTTGCCTGATGAACAAGTTGTTGTTTTTTAGAGATGTGGACATGGATTTTCGTGGTGATTGGTTGTAGTTTTCTAAAATAAAGCCACGTTAAGATTTTTCTCAAAAGTCGACGTGCACAGGTTAGGAAAACGTTAATGCCGATAAAATTCCGAATCCTGTGGCCATTGCTTTGATATTTTCAGAGGTTGAGGTGGACAAAAGGTGGAGATGTGCGTGTGAATTTTGGTGGCGATTGGTCGTGGTTTTCTTATACGTTAAGCTATTTTTTTTACATCCACAATTAAGCCTGTTAGACTGTGCTGCCAAAAATCAGACTGACATTTACCTACAAACAGTATATTTTTACTCCGTGTTATTTTTTTACATTCCACGACCGACAATGTTGTTGTTGTTGTTTTAATTGCAGTAATACCCGCAATGCCCCTAGGTGGCAGTATCGCACTGCAAACACCTGGCTCTTCTGTCTCCGTGACCTGCCCGTCACTCTTCAAAGTGTAAGTAATTGGACATTTTATACTGTTGTTTACTATTCTGTGCTTAAGCTTTCTTTATTCTGGGCTTGTACGAGCCGGAAGTACAAAAAGATGCTTACCATGGGTGAAAAAAAAACCCATAATACACTACTGTTATACACTGTGCGTTATTTACTAGTGTAGAGTTTTAAAATTAGAGCATTGTGCATTGGTGGATCGAAATAATTATCCATAAATAGAAATAATACAGTACTGGCAAAGACATACCCAGGGCTAGAGTGGGACTCATTTACCTAACGCTCTTAAACAAGTAAGATTAAGTCAGCCAGCACTGCTCTTTCTGTAAATGTTCTTATTTTGAAAGCTATTTACGCCACTTCTTGGTGCACTCCTTAGCCAATTGGCGCTAACTTTAAAAGAGCAACTGTAATCGAAGGAGATGTTCCCATCAAGCGTTGTTGCCGTTACAAGTAATGTTATGTCATGTCATGTCGTGTTTATTTTGAACATACAAATGATGTACCCCATATTCATGAACAAGCAACAAAAAAAAGCAATACAACAATATTCATACAAAATGTACAACACAGAGAAAAAACACAACGGCAATTTCACTGAAATGTCTGAAAAGGGGTGCGGAAAAGTGCAATCTATTTTATCCCACCCCTTCAATATTATGTAATTGCTATTTATCTACCTCACCATTTAATATGACTATTTTCTTATTTATATCGCGCATAACCTAACCACATGCATATATATTCATATACATATTGTCAATACATTCTGTACGTATACACTGTAACATATAATTTCATGTAAATGTATAAATATTCAGGAAAAAAATAAATTGTGCATATAAATATTAATACATGAACGGATAGGCCACAGAAACATACAAAACAAAGAAACAAATGCTGGCAATCAATAAAACTCATTCCTATATCATAGCGAAAAACGTTATCTTGCGAAAAGTGTTTTTGAATTAGTTTATGTTTCAACATTCTTGTGCTCCTCCTTCAACCTATTCCACAATGTGACACCACACACAGATAAACTAAAACTTCCAGTTGTGCGTACTTTTGAGTCTTGAAATTAAAATGTTGTACAGCCAGGGTGTGTTATGGCAACACTGTAATCAATCGAAATAGAAAGTCTTGGCCTGCGCTCTACTTTCTAGTTATATCCTGTAAAATCATTAAAAATGTGATTTTAAAATAATTTAATTAATCTTTGCATAGCACTGTACAGACTTTTATTGGGATTGCAAGAATTTGAGCTATTCTTTTTCCAATTAAATTCGAGTGTAGCAACAAAAAAAAAATACTGTATGTTGTTCAGATTACCTTTTCAAAACATTCATGAGCGGGCACCTGATTTTCCCTGTAAACAAGGCTTAAAAAATTTTACTTTGATGAAAACATTTCATCCATACTTTGTATTTGCTGGAATAAAATAAGAGAGTGAGGTTTGGCACGTTGGAACATCACAAACGGGGAGGGGGAGGATGTTGAGCTCTCTACCCCCCTGCCACCCGCCTTCACTCCCATCATGACTCATCCTCTGGAGCTCATCTTGTAGTTGTTTTCCAACCCCCTCCTCTTGCCTCGCTGGAGACCATGCCACCAATTACGGTGCTGAAAGTCCTCAGTGGGAGACCATGGGGGATTGCCAGGAGGTAAAATAAAGGAGGCCAGCGGGGCAGTGTGATAGAAAGGGTGAGGTGGCTGGGACTACTCCACTGACAAGCGTGAGTCATTGTCACCAAGGCGACTGGTCCCTTTCTCTCTCTCTCTATCCATACCACCCCACCCCCCACCCCACCCGAAAACTCTCCTCGGTGCTACTTATGAAGCACCAGCTAGCTATCGAACCTTGGCTGGCTACTAGTGGCTAATCAAGTTGTAGAGTCGCTTCAAAATCAGTAATCATTGCATCCATGACGACGAATCAGACACAATTCTGCCAAGTATCGTTCTCACGAAGGGATGCTGAGCAAAGACGGAGAAGCCGTGCTAATTGCTAAGATAACCCAAGATTGGAACGAAACCGTTGAACACTGGAATTACAGTAAGCGCCTGGGCGATTGAGCACACTTTTTGGCGGGGCTGGAACCGCATTAAAGCGGAGCATATTGGATCCATTGGCTCTTTGAACAGTACCCAAGCATGGAGCTACAAATGTGGAGTAAAAATGGTTTGAATGGCAAATACGTACTTACATACGTACGAATGTCGTAGGCTGAATCAGACACACGTAAAATTCAAACGTACTTGCAACTATGTTCGAGCATATTTAAATACAGTCAAACCTCGGTTTTCGAACGTCTCGGTTCTCGACCAATTCGGTTTTCGACCAAAAATGTCAATTTTTTTATGCCTCGGATAACGAACACATTTCGGTTCTCGAACAAACTGAGCGCACTTGAATGCACCATTTGACTCCTCTCGCCTTCCTTACACGAGAAAGTGACGCTTCCTCGTGTTGCTTTCCATTGTGAGCAGACGTGTTTAGTAAACATTTTTATTTTAAAAAGAGCGTGGTTTCGGTTTTCGAACAATTTCGGTTTTCGAACAGCCTTCTGGACCGGATTATGGACGAAAACCGAGGTTTGACTGTACATTCAAATGTACATTCCTGGCAAGTATGTTAAAACGTATTTGCCCGTGATGGCCAATTATTGATAATGGGGCAGCCGACAGAAATAACAAGATCACATTTGTGAGGCGTTTCGAGCTAAACAGTCCAGAGTGATCGTCATCTACAAAGTAAAAGACTTTTTTGAAGTCATGGCCATTTTTGTTCAAGTCACCGCTGATCTCAACCCCACAGAGCGTACTTGTAAAACGACTGAATACTAAACTAGACCGAGCAATAAGCGGCAACTGAAGGTGGTTTCAGTCAAGGCTTCCTGTCTGTAGCAATCCGCCGCCTACACTACCTTCCTGTGTGCCATGCATTGTGACAGCTGGCTAGTCATCCATAGTTCAGTAACAAGGTCTCGGTCTGCTTCACACACTCAACCCCCCCCCCCTCGTTTTGCTGTCCTTCAGCCGGATTGTTGCTGAATGGGAAGTAGCACTTTGCTGATGAATGACATGTCATTTCTCGCAAAGGCGAAACACACACCCATATATATGTATACACACACACACACAACAGTGACAAACATAGGCATACTTCCACTGAGCTGACTCGCTGACCATTTCGCACGCTAACCTTGTTTAACACTCAAGGTGAATGTTGTTAAGCTTTGCTCTTCCTCCCCACTTTGTCATGTGACCGTTATTGGTTCTTCCTCGCCCGCTCCCCGCCATCTATGCGCAGTGTGCCAACCAGAGGCTTGTTCGTAGCCTCTAAAGAGGTGACGACTACTCAGCTGCTAGAGGAGGGCCTCCGGCTGCCTTCATTCTCGCGAATGTATTTATTCGCAAACGTGTCTTCTTTTTGCACTCTTTGCTCCTGTTCACACTTCACGGCTCTCTGACAGCAAAGCGTGCGTCATTTGTGCGCATAACCAATCCAATGGGGCTCCACCTTATTTGTTGAAGCAATGTGTGTGACTTGAAAAACAGACGGGCATCTAATAATTGGATTAACCGAGTATACCATCCATCCATCCATCCATTTTCCGAACCGCTTCATCCTCACGAGGGTCGCGGGGGGTGCTGGAGCCTATCCCAGCCGTCTTCGGGCAGTAGGTAGGGGACACCCTGAATCGGTTGCCAGCCAATCGCAGGGCACACAGAGACGAACAACCATCCACGCCCACACTCATACCTAGGGACAATTTAGAGTGATCAATCAGCCTGCCATGCATGTTTTTGGAATGTGGGAGGAAACCGGAGTACCCGGAGAAAACCCACGCAGGCCCGGGGAGAACATGCAAACTCCACACAGGGAGGCCGGAGCTGGAATCGAACCCGGTACCTCAGCACTGTGAAGTCAACGTGCTAACCACTGGACTACCGGGCCGCCCTACCGAGTATACTGCACATGATTTAAAAAAAATTTTTTTTTGGTAGCTTGAACAACAAAACCTCTAATTTGTTTGTATTTGGAAATAATGATGGTTCTACGAGTAATTCATAAAACCGTCATTCAATACTCCCAAGGTACACACACACACACACACCACAGTGTGGGATTGACTTGAGTTTTTATGTCCCTTTTTCCTAGTTTGAATGATGAGGTTCTACGCGATTGCTAGTTTGCTTCACTGCGCATATCTTGGAACGTGTTGATGTTATCGAATGATGTGTCTGCACTTGCCGTTTTTCCTCCAATGAGAGTTTGCACTTTTTGCTTCTGCGAATGGCGTTAGCGCGGAGAAGAAGTGACGGATGGGCACGGCAGTTGCAGCAGCTGCCCTAGTGATGTGTCAGATGGTATTCATCCACACTCGTGTTGTTGACTCATGCTTGCAAGCCTCGGCAGGTGATGTGTGCCGCTGCAAGATGAGCACGATCTGTCAACAACGAGATTGCAGTAGAGTCCTCTTTGTTGAACCCTGTGCGCAGAAAGATGTCAATTCAAATGATGCTAATCATGAATGATTGGTCAGAATCAAATGATGACTAAGAAAATAGAGATGACATTGATATGATTTAGAGACAACCAAGTTGTTTTAAATTTTGAAACAGTGATCTGGTTGGGTTTGACTTTACACCATGTCTGACTGTGTGGGCAGGATGGTGATAGCTGCATCACATATGTTAAGTGGGGTACACACATGCCGTCAGTCTGGTTAGATTTGAGCATTTTTCGTCAAAGTCAAAAAAGGCCCAATCCCCCAAGAAATATGATCATACTTTCTTGTCCTTGTCAGGAGTCTAGCTGTAGCATTTTGTACGAACTGCAAACTTTTTATAATAAACATTAGAGGAACAAAAGGCAATACATTACAATAGTCAAGACGAGACATAACACACGCATGAATTATGATATCTGCGATACTAGCTGGGATGGATCTTCGCGATACTGCCAAGGTGAAAAAACCCCCCCGCAGTTCACATCATATTCTTAATGTGCATTTGAAAAGAGAGTGTTGAATCAAATATAGCACCGACATTTCTTTTGCAGAATCACTTTGGGTGGTGTTATTAAATAGGTGCTGATGACAGAGTGCGGCCAATAATCAACATCTCGGTTTTCTCAAGGTTAAGAAGTAAAAAAATTGAAAGACGTCCATTGTTACAGCAATTTCGCTAGTTTGTTATTTCTAAAGGGATATATAATTGGGTATCATCGACATAACATTGAAAGCTAATGGCATATTTACATATAATATCACCAAGCAGAAGCATGTAGATGCTCAACAATAGAGGGCCAAGTTCCAATCCCTGAGGCACTCCACGTGTAAAATTACAAAACTCAGAAGTCCCATTGCCATGGATAGCATGGTGCGTCCTCTTTGAGAGGTAAGAACTCAACCAAGAAGGCGCTGAGCCGGAACTACTAACACACTAATAGTATGTTATGATTGAGGTGTCGGAGTCCATAGCTAGGAGAATAGTCACTTTAGCAAGGGTCATTATTACTGCACTGTCAACCCACTGTGTTGCTGGAGCACACTATTGGGTGTTCAACATTTCATACTTTTGTAAATGTTAATTTAACACTGGGTAGTGTGGAAATTAAAGACCCTAAATGTTGAATTAACACCAGCAGATTTGTAGTAGACTTTAACACAGAGCAGCAACACATACAAATAGAGCCTACAACAAATACAGTCGTATATTCTCTCTCGCTGTGGTTTTAATGATTTCTTTTTTTTTCTTCCCCTAACTGTCCTTGAATGAAAGAGTTGTTGAAATTTTAAAAAGTTGAGTCTGATTCACTCTGCAGAGAAGCAGCTGGTCTGTTTTTTTACGAATGTAGCTGTTTGTCTGTGATAGAATGAGGGCATGACCATCGCGACAAATGTGGCAGTGATGCGACGTGGGCGCATCACTGGAGCAAATCAACCACAAGCATGTGACTTTAGGCCTTCCTTGTGAAGACTTTTCTGTCAAAGATATCATCACGGGGATTCAATAGCTCGGATAAATCGGATGGATTTTTAACACTGCCATTGACAAGTACCGTAATTTCTGGACTATAGAGCGCACCTGATTGTAAGCTGCACCACTACATTTTTAAAGGAAAAAAACATTTTGGACACACATAAGCCGCACCTGTCTATAAGCCGCAGGTGCCCATATTGTTACATGAGATATTTACAAAGAAAGACGGTACACAGGCGGCCGTTAAAAAAGTCTTTATATAGGCCGCTTCATTAAATAAGCCGCAGAGTTGAAAGCGTGTGACAAAAGTCGCGGCTTATAGTCCGGAAATTACGGTATACTTGCCTGTTGATTTTTTTTAATTGGGGAGGTGCCTGATGCTCCTCCCCTTTCAATTTTAAACTTGGGAACAACTTCACTGATGCACACCCACCAGATGATGACACCGATGCCCCACTTTAGATATGAGGTGAACACAGTTTGCACAGCTGCATTTTGTTTCTACCTACCTCTCTTCTACTGGCGTTTATCAAAGAACAAAAGAACACAAAAACAAACTTTTGGGGGATGGTGAACGCAAAGAGTCTATTCCTTCATTTGGTAGTTTAGTGGATAGATAATCATTGACCAGAACATCCTGTGGGACTTGAAAATGACAACATGCAATAAAATGGCTGGCAGTGAAGGAGTTAAAGGAGTATAATTGTAGAAACGTATTAGTTGTGATGAAGAAGGGTTGGGGGGGCGGCTGATGAGTCACTCATGTTGCTGGTGTGTCTGTCACAAGATGCAGCATCAGCCTCGGGATTTCTCAAGTTATCCCAGCTTCGTGTGCCTGTGTTTGCATTCCATTGTTCTAAGTAAATGCCTTGAATATGATCGAGGGTCTGAATCACACATCGCCAGAACAATGCTTTACACCAACAACAACAAAAAAAGGGGGGACGGGGGACACATTGAGAAGTTTTACTGTCACCGCATCACCATATGAGGGTGTGTCGACAAAATGAGAAAAGTGCTCTATATTTTCTAATATCTCAATTTTTTATTTTTTTAAGGTGAGTAAGGGGAGTTGTTTGTTTAAAAATGATCAGGTTTGAGTGCAGGCAGAACAACGCACATGCCAGTCCAAACCACAAAACATACTCAGAATATTATAACTGACCGAGTTGATGTTTTGCAGTAGTAGTTATGAGTGACTGAATGTTCACGGGTGTAATTAATAACCGGACATATGAGCAAGCAGTAAGACATGATACAAGAGGAACAACATGAAAAATAAATGCATTCATCCATTTTCTCCATCGTTTCTTCTGTTCTGACTTTGGACATCAGGGCAAGACGGCAGCTTTATTTATATCGCGCATTTCATTTCGGCAAATGTTTCTTTAAACTTCAAATCATTACAAACCAGGGATTTGATGTGACCGGTTTTGCCGTCGGCCCTTCTTATCACCGCGAGATGTTGCAGATGAGAAAAACTGTAAACTGTAAAAAAACAAAACAAAAAAAAAACATGTTGGATGCCTTTCATCAAAATATTTCCTTTGGTCTGCGAGATTGTGTCCTACCAAAACCCAAGACATGTTTTGCCACCACTGGATTGTTCTGCCACCACTGCTGTGCCTTAATGAGACACTTCCAGGGTTCCCACAGGTCCACAAGTTGTAAAATTATGTTCTTAATTGTCCTTAATTTTCAGGGAAAGCTTCTAAAATCAATAAAAATCCTTAAAAAATTATTTGTATTTGAAAATAAGTTTTATATTTTCTAAATTAATTTTTTTCTTAGTGTACTTTATTTGAAAATGAATTCAAGTATTTTATAAGTATTAAATTTGACATACAGTTTGTCAAATAAAGGTTTATCTGATTGCCCCTAAAAATAAAGATGTGCCCTTCCTTTGGCAGCAATGATTTGAACACCAGCTCAGTGATATGTGGCTTTCTGTTCAGACGCATATTGCTCAGCGGGCATTAAATCCACCGTGAATCCCCTGCTAAATTGAGAAAAAGTCCTTAAAAAATGGCTAAATTAGCCCTCAAAAGTCCTTAAAAGGTCCGTAAATAAAAAGCAAGTGGAAGAGTGGGAACCCTGACTTCCCTTCAGGCAAATGTGCATTGTGAGTTCTCCAATGACTTCTTCAAGGCAAAGAGCGTGTGTCACAACAAAGGTACGGCCGCACGTGTGTACGGATAACAGCTGAGGTTTTCTTCTACCTATCCTCCGGGATATTGTTGTAGCACTTGATTATAAGAATGATTATAACTACGTCAAGCACCAGCAGGAGCTCACCTCATCCTCTCTATCGTGGAGGATGTGAGTGAAATTCAAATGCTCACAGTGAATGTGTGTGTGTTTGTGTGTGCGTGTGCGCGCCTAAGTGCGGTCTTAACACCTCGGTGAGTGCATGTGCGTAGCTGTTTTGGGCAGAGTCCTTTGTGTGAGGGAGTCTCTCAGACATGCCATTGTTATTTCATGCTTCTTTGTCTCCGAGCAGCCTTCAAGCAGCCGCAGCACCCTTCACAACAATAAATAACTTACCTCAAGTTAGCATCGGCCGATTAGATGCGAGACTGTGGCAAATTGGCAATGTAAGATCGTGTTCGCCTGACACGCGACGTCATCCGCACCGAATCACGGCGGCATATAGCCGCTAATGAGACCTCACTGGTGTGACACAGTGGCATGTTGATTCAAGAGTTAGGTTGTGCCTCGCTCATGTTTATGTGGTCCGAAGGAAAGGACACGAGCCGCATGCATCTTAATAATGCCTACTCTGGGTGGCCATTGTTATATCTTCAGCAATGGCTGGGGGGAATACACGCACAGCTCACATTGTGATGGAATAAAGTTCTACAAAGACAATCATGATCACATTGTTCAAATGATACCACTCTTTGAAGTGTCACTCAAAGCAAGCATCTTTGTTTGATTTGACAGAGATTTTATTTTTAATAGCATTTTATACTCTGCAAGTCTGTCTGTCTGTGTGTGTATACATATATTGAGACTATAATTTCACCGACGCCATCAACTGAAATAAAAGGGGAATCACAATCATTAGCACCCACTGCTTTAGCGACAACGGGGGGAAAGTACTGGGGGGGGGGGGGGGGCTGGATTTTCACAGAATAGGAGTGACACAATTCCTATTTTTTGGCGCTCAAGTGACACAATTCCGATATGCGTCACAGCAGTGTATAACAGGGAGGTTGGGGGGTGGCGTGTGTGGGGGGATTCTCAGAATGTGATCTTCAGAGATCTGGCCTGACAAATCTCAGATGTCTGCAAGTGGATTTAAGTGACAATCACAACATTTTGAATAGTGAATGAAATGTATTTGCGTAATCTGTGACAAAATTGTGACGAGTTGAATTGACAGATATTAATGTGTGTTATTTGGTTTTAGCTCGAGTCAAAAGTGAAATATAGAAATCTGAAACATTATTCCACCTACAAGATTCATTTACAATACTTTTGCCATTCACGAGATGCATGGAGTTTCTCATTCCAGATATCGATTATTCAGTTGCTGATATTGAATTGGGGATGTCTGTCGTGACAGATATCTGCTATGTCATTTTAACAATCCATTCATTTTCTGAACTGCTTTATCATCACGAGGGTCACGGACATTGTGAAGCCTATCGCAGCTGTCTTCGGGCAGTAGACGGGGTACACCCTGAACTGGTTGCCAAACAAATATCTACTTTCACAATCACACCTAGGGACAATTTTGACTGTTCCATTCACCTGCGAGCATGTTTTTAGTAAGAATGTATGCATAACTGTTATCGCAAATGGTCTTTTTGACTCGGCAAAAGTCATTTTCAGATATCTGCGTCAATGCAAGCTTGACATTATAAAAAAAACATTGATTGGTGACGTACACCCCCCGTGCCTGCCCAAACAACTCGAGTGAACACATTCGAAAGCATAGACATGGAAAAGCACTCCAAGTATGTTACATGGCAAATTGATCAATAAATAAAATGTATATATATGTTGACAACAGCTCCCACTGGAATGATGTGGAATTTTGTATCGTGGATATTTAAAATCAATGGGACAAAAGGTCAGACCGGGCCAAATTAACAGGATGTCACATACGATATATATATGTGCCATTATTTTTTTCCTTGTGTTGTCATTTCATTGTGTCGCTATTTATAGTGCAATTTGGGCATTCAGGCTGTTTCCTGTGTTCCGCAAAGTAAACACTCTCATATCAAATGTACAGCAGAAGAGCCATCTGACAGCCAATCGGGTGAGTGCTTGCATGTCAGGCTGCGGGTGAATCCTGACAACAAGAACAGGTTTCGGTTCCGTGCAGTTAAACCACACACGGCAATCTGTGAGGCGAAACTCAACGGATGACAGTCCGAAAGATCTTTCTTTTTCTCTATCATCTGATCGAAAAGAGGATATTTCGGATGGGCGTCTGTGCATGTGCGTGTGACATCCATGTTAATGTTTTGACAAAAGATGAGTCATCGCTTCATTATACATATCAAGGCTTGCGGAACGTGCGCGCTTCTTTCCTCCCATGCTTGCTCTTGACTTTTCCCCCCGCCCCCCATCTTGCATTATCTTTTTGGTAATATGTGTGCCCCCAGGCCTTGCACGGTTCAGCAAAACCAATCATATCCAATATTTCCAGTCACTACAGTACATTAACCGTTTCAAAAATAAATCACCACCTTAACATAAATTATCATAGACTCAATTTGCCCCAAACCAGAAACACTATACAGTCAAACCTCAGTTTTCGAACGTCTCGGTTCTCGTACAATTCGGTTTTCGAACTAAAATTTCCAGTTTTTTATGCCTCGGATGACGAACAAATTTCGGTTCTCGAACTAACTGAGCGCACTTGAATGTGTCACTTCACTCCTCTCGGCTTCGCTACTCGTGTAGCGACGCTACCTCGACGCTGTACGAGGAAGCGAAGCCGAGAGGAGTGAAGTGACGCTACCTTGTCGCCGCGCTCCCTCGAGTAGCCGCGCTCCCTTGTTTAGCGGCGCTCCCTCGTGTAGCGTTGCCACACAGGAAGCGATCATTGTGAGCAGACGTTTTTGTATTGTTCAATAGATTTTTTTAAAAAGAGTGAGAGAGAGTTCCTTCAATTTTTATGTTACTATGTTAATGTTAAAATTGGTGAAAATAAATTATATTACAGTTTGTTTGTACAGTATTTTACATATTTTATGGTGTGAAATTGTAAAAAAAAAAAGTGGTTTAAAAAAGTTGTTTTCTTGACTTGGAACGGATTAAAACATTTTACATTGATTCCAATGGGAAAATGGTTTCGGTTTCCAAACAATTCGGTTTCTGAACAGTCTTCTGGAACGGATTAAGTACGAAAACCGAGGTTTGACTGTAGTTTCTTTTTTTTTTCCTTACCTGTCTTCATCCATGCAATATTTATAACCTATTGAAGAATCACTTCCTCAGTGTGCAGTGCACATTGATACACACACCCACACGTGCGTAAAACAAAAACGTCACGACCTGACCTTTCTGGAGGATGGGGGGTTTCTTGGACTAATTAAATGATTAAAGACAAAAAAAAAACTCTAAATTGGAATTGAGAGGCTGGGTTTTTCATACACATGAGTGTGGAAACACGTGACACCAGCATGTAGGTGGATCACTTTGCACCCTCCCACTTAGTCATGTGCGTCAGACAGAAGGCAAAGCAGACAAAGAGAAGAGGTTCGTTCCTCTGTCTGAGGTGTTGTGACATTGGTTGTTTATCTACACCAGGGGTGCCCATTACTTCAATCGTGATCGACCGCTAGATCGCGGACTGGTCCCAAGTCGATCGTGAGGGGTGTAGAGGAGAAAAAAAAACATAATTTTCACAAAAAGTATCATCAAAATAAACTAAACTAAAATAAAGCAGCTAAATCTTTAACCTATGGTGGCGCGTTACCTGCGTCACCGGAAGTTGTTAGCGCTCAGCAGTCTGCAATTGCAGGTTGTGATCAGAGCGCTATACTGTATCTTTTATCGCTATCATTATTCTCATTCAGAGTTTGTTTCGTTTACCATTCACCGAGGGCACGGGCAAAGAATAGGAATCTGGAGGGCCGAGGGAAGTATTTTCAAATGGTACGCGTGAGCAACGATAGTTAACAGGCTGCCAAAGTGCCTCGCATGCCTCCGTGTCAGGCTGTTGCTCATCATGGCGTGCGTGTGTGTGTGCGTGCGCCGTAACGGGTCGATCGCGGGAGGTTGGTTGATCGAAAAGTCAATCTTCGGTCCAAAAGGTTTTGGGCACCCCTGATCTACACGATATTGTTTTATTGATGGACAGTCAAATAATATATATTTGATCAGAAATCTGGAAAAAGAAGTGATGGCTTAGTCCCTTTTCATCATTTTCCACACTAGTCCTCAGTAGGGTTGCATGTGAAAAGGGTGGAGAAGAGATCCTGACACAAGTGTCGGAGTTCAAGTATGTTCGGATCATCCGAGACGGGGGTGGTTGACCCGCTGCACCTCCACATTGAGTCAGATGAAGTGGCTCGTGGATCTTATTTGAATTCCCCCTGGACGCCTGCTGGGGAGGTGTTCTGGGCAGCGGATAAGCAGAATTAGATGGATGGATAGATGGATGAAATAGACTCTATTGTTACTCCGACTGGGCTCTAAATATGGCAGTTACGTCCATGATGTATTACAGCTTGATGACACGTTCCCAAGCCTGTTGACACCTCTCAAGGACAAACTGCTGTGAGTTCGCTAACATGAGTAGAAACCTTTTATGATCGGCATGCAGAGTACCGTATATTCTGCACTATAAGGCGCACCGAAGTCTTCCATTTTCTTATAAGCTCACAGCACACCTTAAAATCCGGTGCGCCTTGTGTATGGTCATTACGGTAATTTGTCGACCCCAAGATGGCTCCTTGCTGGAGACATGCTTACAATGTTATAACTTGCTGTTGGTTCAGTGAATTGTGTCTCTGCTTTATTAAATAAGTTTTTGTTGCCACTCCGAAGAAAGGAGAGCTGTGGTGGTTTTTTTTTAAAACGCAAACTTTATTAATGCTTTTCACAGTCTAAACAAATACAGGAACCGTCTCCGTGCCTTCTCTCTCTTCTTCCGTTCGACTCGAGAGGCATTCATGACCACCTCCGAAAACGTAAATTAACGATTCCTTCAATGAAATTATGAAAATTGAAAATAATGCATCAAAACAGAAAGTCAAGTGAGGAAATCCCAAAATAAATTCTATAGCTTCATAGTTTTTCAATATAGTTTCATTGAAGTAATCATTAATTTACGTTTTTCGGAGGCGGTCATGAACGCCTCTCGAGTCGAACGGAAGGAGCGCAACTCCATCTAGTGGATGCATTGTTGATTGCGCTTTATAATCCAGTGCGTCCAATATTTGAAAAAAATTACAAAATAGGCCATACATTGAAGGTGCGCCTCATAATCCAGTGCGCCTTTTAGTGCGGAAAACACGGTACTTAAGTTTTATTTGATGATGGATCGGCATAGTTCGCAAGTGGCCATGCAGACAAATATTTTCACATACTGGAGGTACCGCTGCCGGTTTGCCGCGCGGACTCGGCACCCGGTTGCTTTTACCGTGGTTTATGTATTGTGAATGCCAAACCATGTCACCGTGACAGTGATGAAGTGGATGGGTGCAATCATGGGCAAGTCAACGTGCAATGCCAACTCGTGTACATTCCGCTCATATCACCATGCGCACCTACTTGATATATTTTTATGTCTGGGCACATGTGCAAGCACTCACAGAATTGGCGTCACTGCAGTTCAGCAGAGACAATACAATATGATTCAACCTTAATCCCAACTCACACCGCCAATTTAAAGCGAAAATAAACATACGCCCCCATAAGATACAGTATGTAAAAAGACAAAACAACATCCTTCTCTTTCCGACTGCACACGCGGCGTCACAACCATCACACTCGGCCAAACCGTGAGCGCATAAGATAATAGATGATAGACGTAACCTTCCAGCTCTTAAGGGGGACGAGGCTGAGTTGGAACCAATCCCCAAGGGATTTGAGTCATCTCAAGGCCTAAGGGAGAAGGCTAGTGCCTGCAGACGTCAAGGGAGGTTTTCAGCGCGGCCGAAAATTGCTCCCTTCAGAAACAGGAATAGCATCGATGTGCGTGTGACTGTGTGACACATCATGGTTGGTGTGTCGGTGTTTTTCTTTGAGCATAGTCAATATGACTAAGGCTATTTAACTGATATTGATTCTCATACTTGCTCCTCTGAGCAAAAGAGATAGTTCTTCAAGTAATATAGAAAATGCCTTTTTTTTTTTTCATCTTGTACTCGCACTCGTCCATTCATTTTCTGTAGCGTTGTCCTCAATAGGGTCGCAGTTGGGCTGGAGCCTGTCCCGGCTGACTTTGGGAGAGATGTTCCGATACGCCCCGAACTGGTCGTCAATCACAATTTTATAATTTTATAAACAAACACTTACCCGTATTAGCCGAGTAAATTTGCGCCAACTTCCTGAAGCTATTTCGGTAGGAGGTAATTGTGGCACCTATTATTTTAATTTTATTTTTTACCTCGGGCGGAAAGGTTGACGCTTGCTCACGTGATATGTGTCAAAACACTTTAATCACACTCTCAAGGGAATGGCAGGTGACACAGACGTGGCAAATATATCCAAAGCGACACAAACAGGTGATTCACATGGAAGGCACGAGCATACACAGCACCAGGGGTGTGTTTGTCTTTCTGCGCACAAACATAAGACACGCTAATGAAGATAAAGCACACCTTTAATTGTTTATGTAAACATTTTTTTTTTCTACATATGCCTCATTACGTTCATGGTAATGCTGGAACCTTTTCCGATTGGTTTACTACTAATCCGAAAATCTTGTTTGAGGCTGAGTCAATTCCTGTCACGCCTTTGTTGGTCATGGTGGTGTCATCACTTCCACCCATGTAAAACTCAAGTTGCATACTACCACCACCTACGTGCTTTAGGTCATCTGCAAAATGAGAAGCGCCATGGCATTTATTACAGGAACTGTAGGAAATACCCTTGCTCATTGTCTGGTTAGAAAAGAGGATCACAACACATTTCACTATCCATGTTATTTCCCCTGTATTTCTAAAATAAGAGGAAAGTAATTTCCGAAGGAGTTTGCAGTCCAACCACAGTCTTTCACTCAATCACTTTCTCGAAGAATAATTGTATTAATAGGCCAGTTTTCTAAGTTAGTGTACTTTCCAACAACTTTTTCTTTTTTTTTTTCAGTTTTATAACCACAAAGTTAAATTAGCTGACAATAAAATGAGGTAGTTTTCTTTGAGTACTTCCCCCTTCATTCCAAAAACATGCCTGGCAGGTTACTGGAGCACTCTAAATTTTCCCTTGGTGTGAGGTGTGTTTGTGCACGTGTGCCCTGCGATTGGCTGGCAACCACTTCCGGGTGGACCCCACCTACTGCCCGATGACGGCTGCGATAGGCTCCAGTGCACCCGCGATCCTCTTGAGGAGAAGCAGCTCGGATAATGGATGGATGTTTTACTGTACTGAAGTTCATCACTTTAGTAACAAGACTGAGTGATTTGGGGGGGGGGGGGGGGGGGCTTTGAATGAACGAATAAAGTGCATGAAATATAGCCACAAGGCAGCCATTTGCTTTAATAGCATGTTTACACTCAGCACGTTACATTGAGGGGGCGGCCCGGTAGTCCAGTGGTTAGCACGTCGGCTTCACAGTGCAGAGGTACCGGGTTCGATCCCAGCTCCGGCCTCCCTGTGTGGAGTTTGCATGTTCTCCCCGGGCTTGCGTGGGTTTTCTCCGGGTGCTCCGGTTTCCTCCCACATTCCAAAAACATGCATGGCAGGCTCGTTGGGCACTCTAAATTGTCCCTAGGTGTGAGTGTGAGCGTGGATGGTTGTTCGTCTCTGTGTGCCCTGCGATTGGCTGGCAACCAATTCAGGGTGTCCCCCGCCTACTGCCCGAAGACAGCTGGGATAGGCTCCAGCACCCCCCGCGACCCGAGTGAGGATGAAGCGGTTCGGAAAATGGATGGACGTTACATTGAGTCAATTAAAAAAAAAATTTTGGGAAAACAAATAAATAACATCAAAAAAGTCATGCGAGTTACATGACTCTGCCGAGACTGTGCGGTATTTTACAGGTCTCAAATAGGTGGCCCGTACCTATTGGGACGGGGCACCGCATCATCATGACATCATCACGCCGGACTGCGCCATTCTGGAGGCTATGGCTTACCAGGCTGTGCATTTGTCACATTTCTTTAAGAGTCTATAACATGTTAAAATGCAAGAAATTGGTGGGATTTTACAAGGACAACATCGACCACAAAGCGAGAGACCAATATCTTGCAAAAATCCACCTTATAAATGTTTTGGATCCCGACTGAATACAGAGTGGAGCAGCGACCGTGCTCTATTACTTGTGTGAGCAAGGGATATTTTTGCTTTGCTCCTGCATTTCAGAGTAATTTAAAAATCACAATTGATGAGCCTCGCATCTGCAGTTTCCCAACGGGTGGGTGCAAGATCTCCAGATGGCGAAGCTGGCGAACAAACGACCGATATAGACCTGACATGAACATTTACACTAAACCTGCAATATCGTTTACACACGAGATTTTGACTTTTCTCAATTAATCCTTTCAACATGTTAAAAAAAAAAAGCACGCACACAACTCATTAAAACATTATTTATGCAAATGTATGAAGCTGACAACCAAACCATCCGACGTCATTTTGTCACTTTGTGATCTTCCGAAACGGAGCTTCCTTCTGTCTTCCACCAACAAGGAGACCTGTTACTTGTCCGTTGTCACCTTTTTCCAATTGAGCACGTGGGAGGTGTTGCCGCACGACCTAACAGAGCCACGGTTCACCATATTTCGATTCAGCCGGCCGAATATGACAATAGCTCAGAAGGAAGACCGCCACAGAGCACATCTAACGTTGGACTCTTGTCGCGTCCAAAATGTCACCTGCGTCAATGCTGACACGCATTGCACTTTCCCCATTGGAAAGGTGATTTCTGGTCACCGCATAAACCCATTATAACTGCGACTATGAGTATCATATTACCAAGAATATATGAGTATGAACGTGTTACATTACTGTTCGAACAAAAAGCAATTATTCAGACTAGCTTCCAAGTGTGCTTAGCACTACTGTATAGCTAATCCAGGTCAGATTGTTGCTGTGCCTCGGCTTTGGACGCTGCAGTATTATACTGTCCTCCAGTTTGTGTGGTGGTCCCTTTTCTCCCGATTGATCTCATTACTGGAGTGGCTTTCAGGGTTTCTCACTGAACTAGAGTGGAAAAAGGACCAGTCACAACAGAAATGGAGTCTGGAAAAGATGCGTTAGCGTATATTCACGTGACAATGACAAAGTAAAAACGTCCAATTCATTTCTTTGATGAACTCCCTCACATGCAGCTTTTGGTGGGGTATTGGTACGACGATGTCACGAAATTGAAAACCTCCCGAAAAGTGATTCTACAACAAAGCTTTCCATTTCTTTGTCTGTTTATTATTAAATGATTTTCCGTCTTTAATATTTACCCGTTTTCTTTGCATGTTGGCAGTGTAAGATGAGAAGTGACACTTCTGCAATCCAAACAATGTCTCGCCACAAACTTGACTGATAAACATGTTTTTCTTTTCGTCTTTGACAAGAAGGGAACTAACGTGGCTTGAGGTGGAACTACACAAATAGGGAAGCAACACAGTGGAGACAATAATGTCAATGTACATTCATTCTCAGTGTGCCCAGCGAGAGGCACAAACACTGATTCGCTTGAGTGGTGAACTCGTCCTTCCTTCCTTTTGAAGTGCGCCGTCCCTGAGCCTGATCATGAAGACTCACACCCAGCTGGTGTTGAAAATTCTGAGCACTGATCCTCACTTGACTGTCAGTTAACTTTTGACATTTCACAAATGTCAGAACAGTGCCTTTTTAATTTTAGTTTGGTCCGGCATGACTCAGTGGTAGAGTAGGTTGGTCGGTTGGTTGGTTCGATCCCTGGCCATTATGACCATGTCAAAATATCCATGAGCAAGATACTGATCCCCCAGTTGCTCCTGATGTAGCATCATCAGTAGGTGAACAAGGTAACAGTGTGAAGCGCTTTGAGTACCCGAGGTAGAAAAGCGCTCTATAACTGACAGCCCACTTACCAGCGTGTCAAACTGTGACCACACAACCGTGTTGTCAGCAGTGACATCACATCATTTCTTGTAAGTCCGTGATTTGATCAGATACAGTGTGATCATACATGACGCCATGCAGCTTTTGCACACTGAAGTGTTTCAAAGTTATATTTATTTATTTATTTATTTTCTGAATTGTCTGACCTCAACATGCTTGACTGGTCGATGCTAACAAAAATGGCAAAACGAGTCTACAATCTCTTGCCAACGACAGAAGCAAAAAAAAAAAAAAAACGTTCAGACAGTTAAACTGAGCTACACATAGCAATCATCCGTGCAGTTGGTGAGGTATTGCAAGTTTTGCCATTCCACGGGGGCCCCCTGACGAAAAAGCAAGTCCACTTCCTGTTGAGGAAACACACGGCTGGTCCCGTGTTGTTCCGCAATGCGGGCCAGGAAGTGTACGCTGGCCAGCAGGAACCCATTTCTTTAAGCATGCCAAACATTGCGCAGCAACGTTGTTTGCATGACCTTTTTAATCAGTTGTACTCATGCAGAATGCAGTTGTGTTTACCCACACGGTCTAAAAACTTGTTACGCCTGTTTCGAGGTAATTGGAGACAATCGTAAGACACAATATTTTAGCAGGGACTAATGTTTAAAGACTATAAACGACGGAATGACTAAATGATTCGCTTGAAACTGTAATTCCATGGCAGCATTATCACTGCGCGCGTATGAGTGTCATTTAAATGCAAATTAGAAATGAATTGCTGTCTATGATGAAATGAAAACGAGCCAGCAGTTAGACATGTCATTTTCATCGCAATAACCAGTAATGGAAAGTAGATTGCGTTACCGATTATTAGTTTATGAAAACAATGTTTAAGTTAAAAATCGTCATCGGAAATATCAAAGCGCCACGTTGAAATTTATGGTGGCGTCATAGCATATACGCAAGTGGCATTCTGTCCGTAATTACAATGTGGTTAATGTCCGGTAAAGGGCCAAACAGCAGTTGTGTAGGAAACAGGAAATCTACCTTATTTGTCTTCTTTACCTTCCTCCTTTTTTGTGCATCTACAACAGCGTCAAATTGCTTCCTCTTTTCTTTGTGATGAGTGATCATCTAAATTCAACATACTGTAAGTTTTTCATGGGGTAAAAGTGAGGATGTTTTTTTTTTACAAGACAATCTGAGTTCACTCATGTATACATACATAAATCAATCCAATATTGTAGGGAAAAAAAACCCCCATCTCCGAGGCCGAGCTGAAACCTTGGAGATCGACCTGCGTCACGCATGACATCATCGCCATTATTATCGTCAGCTTACCTTCCAGGAAACGGAAAGATTTTCAATGACAGCCGCAATTAACCAAATGTGACTTTTTAAGGACTGCCATTGGCTGGTGACAAGTTCAGAATGTACATATTAATTTAAAAATGTTGAACAAAACACGTGTTCAGTCAGTTACTTGTTTCCTGTTTACTACTATTTGTTATGTTATTAGGCCAGGAGCAGAACAATCGGCTGGTTGGATCACGTCAAGATCAGAGCAAGTGTTCTGAACACAGCAAAGATTGTTGGGAATCAAACCAAGAGAATTCCAAATGTTTGATTTGGCCTGAAACCAAGTTCAGTTGCTTTGTTTGGGAGGACAGTCTGACGTGTGCTAGTTTGAAAGCCCCCCACCCCCCACCCCCAAGATGCCAGTGCTCCTGATCGAGTCAAAACGATGTCATCAATGATGTCATGTCATGACAAGATGTTGTTGGGATGGCAGTGCTCAGGTGGTAGACTTGTCGTCTCCGAACCGAAAGGTTGTAGGTTCAATCCCAAACCTTTGTGACGATGCCAATGTGTCCTTGAGCAAGACACTGAACCTCCAGTTACCGCTCAATCCTTAAATTTAGGAATGTGTGGAACTAAACAACTTCTGGTTCTAATCAAATTAAACAAATGGGTTGAACTATAAAACCTGCTTACACATTTCTGACCGCGTTTTATATTATGTGTTATTTTGTTATTTTATGTTAACTGTTTTGTAAAGCGCTTTGTTACAGCTGCAGCGATATAAATAAAGATGTATTGTATTGTATTGGGTGGCCCGGAGGTCTCGTGGCTAGCGCGTCGACCTCACAGTGCAGAGGTCGTGGGTTCAATCCCGGCCTTCCTGTGTGGTGTTTGCATGTTCTCCCCGGGCTTGCGTAGGTTTTCTCCGGGTACTCCGGTTTCCTCCCACATTGCAAATACATGCATGGCAGGTTAATGGAACACGCTAAATTGCCCCTAGGTGTGATTGTGAGCTCAAATGGTTGTTCGTCTATGTGTGCCCTGCGATTGGCTGGCAACCGGTTCAGGGTGTCCCCCACCTACTGCCCGAAGACAGCTGGGATAGGCTCCAACATCCCCCGTGACCCTTGTGAGGATAAAGCGATTCAGAAAATGGATGGATGGATGGATATATATATATATATATGGTATTGTATTGAATTTGCTTTTACAGTTTACCATCAATAAACAGCCCATGTATCGAATATGTGTTCGAAAATGTGTTAGAAATGGATGCCTCATTAAAGCAGAAAGACATTCTTCCACGTGCCGTCTCAGCGTCTACATCGTCACCCATTACCTACTGGTTAATATTCAAAAGAATCACACTTGAAATACAGAAATCACCCCAGAAATCTGCAATCAGCATGACCTCAGTCGGTCGTTACCCATCCTTCAGCAGCATCATTAGCATGCTGCCGATGGCAGCTGCTAATACGACTGCAAACTCACATGGCGGTGAGTCACCGGGTGAAGCTCGACTCCTGCAGCCAGGCCGAATGAAATGCCGGTTTGACTGAAAATAGATACAGTACCCGTTTGTAATGAGGTAGAGAAAATCTTTCGTGAGCGCAGTTACTTCAGTGCGTCACTGCTTCCTATTGATTGATATGATCCAATTAATTACATGTGGAAGAGCGCACATCAGGTGGTGATGACTTGGGGAGACGAGGGGGGGTTGTTCGTGAAGACTGGAAGCTATTTGAGGTGACATTTATCAAGTTTTCGGGGTGGTTGTAAAGAAAGTACGAGATGACATGATGAGTCAAGAGGCAAAATAAATGTCATTAAACGTGAGAAGATAAAACACATTTGCTGGGCGCAGGTGGGGAGGAGGTGGTCAGTTCTCTGACTCAAGCGCTGTCCCTTTGGCAGCATCTGTTTCTCATGTTTGTGGCTAGATTGCAACAACGCAGAGGGAAATTATCTTTACAAATTACCCTACAGGTGTGGGTGGGGTTTTCTGCCATCTTACCAGCTTGCTATCCAATGCGTCAGGGGCCAGCCAATGCATGACGGGAGGTTAAAGTCTACCAAAATTTGTCATCTTAATAAATAAAGTAATAAATATCCTATCACACAGGGGTCTTATCAATAATATAAGAATAAGAATAAGAAAACCTTTATTTGTCCCGCACTGGGGAAATTTGCAATCTTCAGCAGCAGAATTGGAGGGGGAAGGGGGGTGGGGTAAAAAGAAAAACAAAGTATTGCATGCACAAATAAATGTTCCAGAACAAAATAGAGCTGTACACAGTACAGAATGCAAGATAAAAAATACAAAATACAAAATATAAGGTGGCTGTGCTATTTACAATGTATGGATGGCTTGAGTCCGTTTTTTTTTCTTTCATGTGTGTTTATTGAGCAGCCTGACAGCAGACGGTAAGAATGAGCGGCGATATCGCTCCTTCTTGCAGCGCGGGTGTAGTAGTCTCTGGCTGAAGGAGCTGCCCAGTGCTGTCAGGGTGGGCTGGAGGGGGTGGGAGGGACTGTCCATCATAGCTTTTAGTTTTGATAGCATCCTCCTGCTGCCCACCTCCTCCACAGTGTCCAGGGAGCAGCCCAGGACAGAACTGGCCCTCCTGACCAGTCGCTCCAGTCTGTTTCTGTTTCTGTCAAGTGATTATTGCTCGGAAAAAAAATGAACCCTTCCTTTGTGGATGTTTGTACTTCCACAAGGATACACCTGTAGACGCGGATATTACAGTCAAACCTTGGTTTTCGAACGTCTCGGTTCTCGACCAATTCGGTTTTTGACCAAAAATGTAAACATTTTTTATGCCTCGGATGACGAACAAATTTCGGTTCTCGAAAAAACTGAGCGCACTCGAATGCACCATTTGACTCCTCTCGCCTTCCTTACACGAGGATGTGACAGGTGTGCAGCTGCAGGGGGAGCCCTACAGTGCCACCTGTTGGTTTCAAACCGAATCATGACCGACGCTTCCTCGTGTTGCTTTCCATTGTGAGGAGACGTGTTCAATAAACATTTTTATTTTCAAAAAGAGCGTGGTTTCGGTTTTTGAACAATTCGGTTTTCGAACAGCCTTCTGGAACGGATTATGGACGAAAACCAAGGTTTGATTGTATTAGAAACCTAATCATCATTCTCCACCATCGACCCACTTATAACGATCGGCAACCCATTAATCAATATATCAATATAGGCTACCAATCAACTGTGACAATTCATTATGGCTACGAAAATGGTCAATATACCAGATGTTCTAGTGAATGGATATTGTCATATATTCACAACCCGGCTGGATCCGGCGCTCTGTTTTTCTCTCGGAATTCCGTTTGTCAAGCGAATTACGTCCTCTGCGTCTATCACCCCACCCAACTCCTGTTCCCTGGAGGACGTCTGCCTGCCTTGTCCCCTTTCATCAGACCTCATGATAACAGGCTTCAGCTGCATCACTGATTGGATTCAGGTTGAGGGCCTAATTTGCAGCCATTGATCGCTTCCTCAATGAGCAGACGCCACGGAGCCTTTTGCATTAAGTCATGTCCATTTTATTTAGATAGTAGTAAATCAGACCAGAAGTTATCTCGGGGACACACGTTCAAGACTCCAGGTCTTGACATACTATATAGCAGTAAAAGTCAGATCAACAAAGGCGAGAGAAAAACAGGTTTACTCTCATCTCAGGGGAAGGATTGTTGCAAAATGTTCCATCAGTCTGCATCACTTCCTTGTCTTGCAGGAGACAGTAAATTACTTTTTTAATTTATTTGACCTTTTTTTAGAAGTCAAATTGCTTTTTTGAAAACACTCATCAAATTATGATTGGCCTGTAGCGAGAGGGAACATTGGTGCAGCACATGAAAAAAAAAAACCCCATTTTCAAGCAATTCAGAGAATACAAAATGAGACTCTAATGATATGGCATGTACTTTGCACTCAACCCGTTGTAAGGTAAGAGATAGAAAAAAGGCACAGTCCGGAGAAACACAAACTAAACTGTGAATAAATACATGTACTGTCAATAAATGATTAACAGTGGAACACAAATGCAAAATGTCCTCTTTTAGTTTGAGTAATAAACATTTGTATAGAGTTCCATACAGTTAGAAACCGTATTTCATTTCTACTATGGCAGTGTGCTGTTAGCTAACATGCTAATGCCGATGTCAGACTACACGAATGTAGCCCAAATTTAAAAGACACATTTATGTTCACTTTATAAAGACCTGTGAGAATATTTTGTTGTCTTTGAAAAACGAGCAAGCGGTAACATCCCAACTTGGATGCGTAGTTATGTCCTTACTTAAGATTTTTAAATGATTGAAGGAATAAAAAGAAATGTAAAAGACTAGCACAATCTCCGCCTTTGCTTTACTCATCTCATTGGTTGTTAGTCTAAAATTCCCTGTGAATTCTCAGTGGACCACAACATAACTAAGAGGAGATTCTTGTGGTATCATCTGTGTTTATTCACATGAACTTTCCTTTTTAATGTAGCTCCTCTGCACTGTTGTTGCTTGTTGCGAGGGGAAGTGAACAGGCCGCTCCCCTCCTGCCCCCATGATGACTATGTGGGGCGTTCCCCTGAGGGCCCGATGTCCTCTGTTGTATATATTTCAGCTTGACCACTCAATTGGAGCTAGTTTGTTGCACGTCATATCGCTCATCGTTGACTCAAGAGTGAGATTTGCTTTCTCCCATGCTGAGTCATTGAGTGTCTTTTGAATGTCATCTCAAACCCCATATAAACCTGGTGAAAAAACAAAACAGTAATTCTGTATTTTACGTACTTCTTTGTGTGAGGGCAATAACGTCTTCTTCAACGCGTTGACATTGGTTCTGTCTGCCATTCCAACTGACGAGTTTCACTCATGACAATGGTGGGTGGCGATGGACAAATTGTTAAAGCTGGCCAAACTGGCGTTGGGATGATGTCAGGGTGGGCTGAAAGACAAGCGGCCTTGCAAGTAAATGTACTTACGCTAAATACAGTCATTGGCTGGGCAACATGTCAATCAGTAACAGGCAATACAAGTGATTAGTCGGTTTTGTCCCCCAGTTTTCACAGCCAGGGCTTCACGTCAATCATTATAAGCAGCACTACTGATTATTCGAACATGCCACAGAGTTTTCATGTCATCGGTTTGTCTTCAAACATTTTATGAAGGCATCTTCTGGAAGAAGAAAAATGAACGGTTTTGCATCGTATTGTTGTCTTTTGCCCTTATTTCCTGTCAGCCATGTTTACACAAATATAACAAGTCGTCAATGCTAACAATGACTCATTCTTTTCCGGTTTCAAGACAGTCGTTGCCATTACAAGGCACTCCCTTACATGAAGAATGTGTCATTGAGTTATACAAATGCAAATGTTTCATTGAAATTGAGCCCACTCTTGCACAATCTATCCCGGGTGTACATGATGCTCTGTATCCCGATTTCCAAAGAACAGCCTGAAGTTAGTTTAGGGCATTACATTATACCCTGCCAGCTGTATCGCTCATAATTCATGCTGCTGACATGTTTATGCCGTTTCACAATCAAGCTCATACGCTGTACTAGCAGTTGGATATTTTCCTTTACACAAATATCCTGAATATTATGAGAAGATTTCCACATAAAATGCTCCACCTTTGTCGCTGATGGTATAGTGGTACACTCGCCTGACTTTTATGCGGGCAGCATGGGATCGGTTCCCTCTCAGTGACGATGAGAATATGGGCGTGAATGGTCGTTTGTCTTTATATGTGCCCTGCGACTGACTGGCAACCAGTCCAGGGTGTAGTCTGCCCTCCGCTTGAAGTCAGCTGGGATAGCCTCCGGCAATTTTCCGCGACCCTATTTAGCTTAAGCGGCATTGAAAATGGATGGATTGATGATGTATGATCCACCATGAAATGTTATGCTTTGATCATCAATTTAAAAAAAAAAAAGATCAAAGTACGTAGACAAATTCAACACCATATTCATTGCACTCAGATTTCAGATCGGTGTAGTTGAGTCAGACATGCTCCCCCAGAACATATTCCTTGATCTAATGCACTGGAATACATTTACTCCATTCGGAGTGTGCCTGATTTGCAAGTCATTCAACCCCAATTGCATTCTAAATTAGACCGATATATTTCTTGGACGGCACATATTTGTAAGATTTTTTCATCCCTTTCATGCCAATTTGATGAGAACATCATTATCCATAATAACTCAAAGCAATCACAACATAGAAATCACTTCTGCATATTATTGGTTAGAACGTAATTTTAGATGTGAGAATTTGAAAAGAAAATGTGTTTAAATATTCTGGTAAAGTGATAGCTGACTAGGGAATTATTGCATATTATTCCTGGAACGCAAATAAAACTGACAGTTTTTGAAATTACAACACATGGAAATCCAGCATATGTAGTCCATCCATCCATCCATTTTCCGAACCGCTTTATCCTCACAAGGGTCGCGGGGGTGCCGGAGCCTATCCCGGCTGTCTTCGGGCAGTAGGCGGGGGACACCCTGCTGAAATCATGGTTGCCAGCCAATCGCAGGCACACAGAGACGAGCTAACCATGCCACTTGCTCACACTCATACCTAGGGACAATTTAGAGTGCACAATCAGCCTGCCATGCATGTTTTTGGAATGTGGGAGGAAACCGGAGCACCCGGAGAAAACCCACGGTCAGTGCAAGCTGGGGAGAACATGCAAACTTTACCTTACTTACAGGGAGGCCGGAGCTGGATTTGAACCCGGTACCTCAGCACTGTGAAGCCGACGTGCTAACCACTGGACTACCGGGCCGCCCAGCATATGTAGTAACCGTGCCAAATGAACCAAAGCCTTCAAAGAGTAGAAATAACATTTTGTCACAGCAAAATCAGAAGTTGCTTTGGTCATCACTGGACTATTTTCCAGCAATCGAAGCATTGTGACCTTGAGCAAGTTCCATGGGTATTTGCAAACACCAACAGACTTACACACAACAAAATAATGGCAATTTCTGTTCCAAAAATATTGCAAAAAAGAAAATGGACAGTGAAAAAAAACAACACACGAATCTATTCATTTTTAATGTATTACCCTGCATTTATTTTGGTTAGAAATCCCTCTTAACCCAAAAGAGCATAATCGTCAGAACTCTTTTCTTCTTAAACCTGTCAGCCAGGTGGTTACATTTTCTCTCTCATTCATCTGATGTTCCTTTGTGAATAAGATGCTGCCACTCGTACACTTTCCTGACCGCTCCTACCCCTACTTTAGACGGCACTAGAACAACCCCACCCACTGATCAACTTTATCAAGATGCAGCGGTTCCTCATAATCAAGGCTGTGGCTTCAGATAAAATGAGTCTCTTGTTCCATCTGATAGCTCTGTGGGAAGAAGGAAGGCTTGGCAAAGGAGGTGGGCTTGCTACCAAAATAAGAAAAGTAGAACCTTTCTGTCCTTTCAATCAAACAAGCCTTCCCCCCTCAGACTCAGCGGGTTGAAGTGGTTGCCTGGGGAGGCACAACCAACAGGAAATTTAGAGTCAAAACCACCTACGCCCTTTACTCCCTCCCCCTCCGCTAATTGAGGGGAGGTTAGCTAGAGATGGCGTATGAGTCACCAGCCTGTCCCCCTACCTCTGAATCTCTGAAACCTTCTCAGCCGATAATGTGGAGGGACAAAGTGTCAAAACTCGAGTGTTGAGATGCTCGCCTAGATCTGAGCCCACTGTGGCTGCGTGGTGGTCAGAAGTGTTGAGGGTAATGCGTTATAATACGTTATACTTATACATGTTGTATTACGTTTTGGCGATAACAAAGTAATTCAATGAGTTACTTTTTACATTTTTGTAATATTCTTATAGTTACTGAGTCCAGCAACATGTTACAATATTGAGGCCGCAAGACAACATTAGATGCCGAAAAAATGATATGAAGCGCAAGTGGCCCATTAAACCCCTTATCATGTCGATTGTTAATGGAACCAATGACCACAAGCAGAAATTCTTACTTGTCAAAGGTAGTTCGGTTATCAGAGTTGAATACATTTTCTGAAGCAGGGGTCCCCAACCTTTTTTGCCCCACGGACCGGTTTATGTCAGACAAGATTTTCACGGACCGGCATTTAAGGTGTGGCGGATAAATACTACAAAATAATATGGTAAGAGCTGCATGAACACTGTGGTGTTTTCGAGCGATAATAATACAGTAAACACGAGGAACGTCTAATCTGGCCGCAACACTCTGATCGCTATGGTAATGTTTAATGCCTTCAAAATACGATACAACGCAAATTCAAAGTGCATGAAAATGTCAACTCACCACAATGCTGAATCAGAGCGAGCCCCGAGCTTGATTTTCTGCAACCGGGCGGTCCCATCTCGGGGTAATAGGAGACAATGACACCTGAAGTGTGTGCTTTATGTCGAGTGTACTTCGTAATTTTGTTTTAGTCGCCGTTGCTGCACACCCCCCCGCCTCACACAGGTGGCATGTCGGAAATAGCAACAGTGCTAATTGTGGCGATCTCAGAGTATTCAGTCATAACTTAAATCCAGAACACCGGCAGAGTTTTGTCTCAAACGTATTTTTAAGGCCGCCGTCATTTGCGATCTCCAGCAGTTAATTTTACTCATTTAGCAAGCTCCGGTGTTTTGTTTTTAGCGTAATCAGTCACGTGACGGAGAAGCGCGGTTTGACTGCGTCAAGAGTAACACAGACGGATGTAACGGAGAATCGGGTAATTTTTCAAAATAAAATATATTTCGTATTCCAAAATAAATGCAACGGAATTAATGTAAGTTCTTATTGTGCGGCCCGGTACCAAATGCCCCGCGGACCGGTACTGGTCCGCGGGGCAACCGGCGGTTGGGGACCACTGTTCTAAAGAACAATTCAATGGAAGCAGCCCTGCGTGTATTCTGCCCCGCAAACAAACACACGAGACAGGGAGGGCGTGTTTCTGTCAGTCAGCAGCAAAATGGGCACCCCTCAGTGACAGCCCAAGAGGTCCTTCGGTACTTGACCCGGTTCAAGACAGTTACACTGATGTACGTAAACTGGCCTCTGTCAGTGCTTAGTCCGTCATTTTTTGTTTTTTAAGTTTCCCCGTCATTCATCAGCAACACAAGGATCCATCAGTGATGGACTTTTCATCAATACTGATGGAATTATTCATAAATCTAAAGTGCTGTAAGTGGCTTGTTCTCTTTGAGGATGCAATGTTGGTTGAACAAATGTGATATTTTTGGGGTCTCCTGAAAAGTGATGATTTTGGAGGTACGACGATACCACCCGACACCACCGATCTATTGTAATTTGTTGCCAAACCACCTTATTGTGATCGAAAAAGGAAAAGACTGCACTGGACAGCACAAAGAAAAAAACAACAAATGCAAATAAATAAATAAATAGAATAGAAATGCGAACATGGGACGATCTTCTTAGGGAAAACTGTGTACATGCAGCACTGTAGAAATTCTGGTGCAGTCTTGACTACTTTCTTTGGGCCACAAATTCTCATCCACATCACAACAATTATCGTCCCTTGCTGAAGGCTATTTTCCGAAAACGCATGAGAAAAATGTTGATTAAAAATGTTTGCTAAAGCAGAAAAATGCATCAAAATATGTAACAAATACATGTGACAATTAGATTATTGCACAATAAATGAGAGTTGTGCATAATGAAAAAAAACAAAGAATAAAAATGATGACTAACTTTTAACTGCGGCCTCATCAATTTATTTTGCCCTCTTTAGTTCATGTTCTCTCTCAGAAGTGGTTTTTGCCTGGTGTTTTGAAAAGAACGGATCCAAGGACATTTGCTTTTCTTGACTTTTAACAATCCTTTGAAAATGTCCAAGGCAAACATCAGCATTGGGAGCGTTCGCTCGACTGGTTAACACTTTTTCTGCGTGATTCACATTTAGGTAAAACTATCGGAACATGGGGCGAATGACGAGGACGCTTCACAGACACATATCTATCTGTGCATCTATCTACACAAATATACAACGTGCAGTAGAGGTCCCTCTTAGCCAATGGGATGCCAGGAAGATATTACGTAATAGCCAATGGCAGAGCAGCTATAAATATGTTGCGTTCAGGAGCTACGACATACTGTATTTTTACCTTTTGGATCTTGAAATGTCTTTCATGACAAGAGTCAACATTTTCCTGTTGAGGTGTTTCGTAACTTGAAAATTTCATATGAAGAGACCTTCGTAAGTAGAGGTACCACTGTATAAAAAAAAAAATGGAGGGATGGATGAACCAACCAAACTTCACAACTGGTTTGCTTAATTTTAAATGTCATGGTGGTATAGAAAAAACAAAATGTGCTAATATGTTCAATGTCTGAGACTGTGTCGAGCTTTTTCCTTTCCTCCACCTCAAGGTTATTCCAGATCATATTTTTATCATGTTCTCTCAATGTTCCTTTCAGATCCTCGACTCTCGCCCTTGTGTGCTTGTTTCTCTGACACACTGCCACCTGCCTCCAATGATAGCAGTGTGTGCCTACACTGTCTGCGGTGTGTGTACGTGTGACGGCCGTGCCCACTTCCTGTGACGTGTGCTACTTCCCCCATCGCATCGCCACCCTCTCCCAACGCTCCTATCTATTACATCTTTCCATCCCTGCCTCTGCATGTGTTTCCATCGACTGAGTGGGAACACTTCTGTTCTGTCTCATTGTGAGAACATTGGTGGTAATGCACGTGTGTGTGTGTGTCTGTGTGTCTGTGTGTCTGTCTGTGTCTATGTGAGTGATTAAGGCAGATCAGCACAATTTGTAAGGTGGCCGTGAGTTTAATCTCATCTGAGTGAATTGGGTGTTGGGCCTCCCAAAGAGCTGAGGAGAGGGGTTAGCTGGCTGGACATCAAGGGGGTGAGCAAGAACCGTGAAGGGAAACAAATGATAGACAGGAGAGACTGTGTGGGAGGGACTTTACAATATTGTGTTATGAAAGTTGCGATGAACACAAGAAATCTGATGTCATCATCAACATTTGTGTAAGGGAAAATGTGTGACATTTCCTTTCATTACCGGAACCTACTCCAATGTTTATTTACACAGTGACAGTGTTAAGAATCAAAAAGAGCTATCCACTCTACGGTATACTGTAGTGCTTTGTATAGTGACTTAGCTATGTTGTTGTGTCAAATGTGTAGTAAGTCAAGGTTATCCCCTCTGTAGTGCCCTCAATCGATCAAACATTGCATTTTGAAAAGTGGTGAACGATGATGGTCCCTAGAAAACCCTCTCAAAGACCCTGTCAAATTCAAAGGGTAAGCAAAGCTGCATTTCATTTTGTTGGGTACACAAATTAGTGTTGGCTTCTGGTAAGTGTCATGTACCATATTGCTCGGTGAGGTTTTTGACATGTTGGAGAGTTGGAGTTGTGTTTTGCGTCGTGTCCGCTGCATGCACCACATACATGGATCCACAGACTAATTGACGAGTGTCATTTTGCAGATTGGCGATAAAATTATGTCCCTACAAGGGAGAATACAATTGGTGCTGTTTTTATGGAGGCTTGTGTGTGTGTGCTTCGTAGTTCATACATACGTCCATTGGTATTGATTGCATTCTTAAAGTATTGTTCCTGCCCGGGTTCTTTTGTGTATACTGTATGTACTCTACGGTAGCCTCTAACTTCCTTCTTCAGTCTCTACTGTGAACCAGTGCAGTGACATATTGTACACGTGCATTTATCCATTGTGAAAGGTTGAACTTTGCAATGTAGTTTGCATTGGAAATGTCAAGGTACACAGTGTTCATGTGATATTTGTCAGTGATCCTCTCACCGTCTAATGTTTTAATCCAACATCCTGTTGGAACGGGAAGAGGTTGTGTTAATGGATTTAGTGGTGCCATAATGTTGGTGGTGCTCAGAAATTTAGGGTTAGGGTTAGGGTTTTGACGCGAGACTCAGCCGGCTGGTGTCCGCCAAGGCAATCTTGAGCCTTGCCAATGCAGTGTATACACATATGGTCAATAGGATACATATATGGCAAGATTATTTTTTTTATTTTTTTTTGCAGGTTAATCTCTGTGACCTGAAGCAAGGGTTTTATCCATCTGTTCGTCAATCCATTTTTCCGCACCATTTATCCTCAATAGGTTCGTGGGCGTGCTGGAGCCACACAGCTGAGATAGGACAGGTCTGGTCTCAACATAATCGATGGACCAACTCACTCTGCTCGTCCCAAACCCTGAACCCATCTGAAGGGGGAAGAAAAAAAAAAAAAAAGAAACACGTTCATGATACCACAAGAAACAAAATCTATCTGCAAAATCAGTGGGGGGGGGGGGGGGGGGAAAAACCCTTCCAAGGACAGAATGACACATAGGGGAGTCTTTTTTGCTGACACTACTATGACACATATCTGAACTGGGTTACTTGGGAGCAATAAATCACTCTTATGCCATGTAGTGTACTGCAGTGAGAAGGCTCCATATGCAGAGCCGTGTGCCAAATAGTTGGAATTTGGATGCCTTCCGCAACAGCATCTTGGAAGTCCACGGGAAACAATCTGGCATCTCTCTAGCAACCCATTTTCTCATCTCATTCATGCCCATCCCCCCCGGTCTTCAAACCTGCCACTTTTGGATCCACAGGCCAAGTCCTTAATCTACATTTTTACCAAGCCGTACAGTTCCATACAATAAATCTTGATCAGGCTTGTTCCCACCAGGGGGTGTGTTGGCAGAATGGCGAAAGCTGTGTCAGCTATGTAAACAGCGATTTTACGAGCACAACAGCACGTAACTGCCAACAAATTAAACAAAGTACAGATGGTGTGCTATCCATTGTGATTCCTACCCCATGGGAAGGGGGCCACAAAAGGTTCCGTTGAGAGAAATGCAATTAATCACTTTCAGAAGTAAGGCCATACTAATAAAATATTTGGAGAAAAAAAACGTAATCACCGCGTTATCATTTCACTAATAGGATTACTGAATGAATTATAATCTTGTGGTGAGTGACTAGACTAGACCATTTTTTTTCCCTCCGGCCATGCCCCCTTTTGCAGCCTATAATGCAATTCTTGCTGGGATGATCATCATGATCCATGGGGATGTATTGATCATCTCTTTGTGACTTCCTTAATAAATATCGCCTTTGTACGTACCCACTGGTTTTTCACTGACTGCAAATCTATCTGTGGACAAAATAGATGTCACGGCAACAGGACTACTGGATAGTTATGATGTCACTTCAGTGTGTGTGAATAAATGTTGATTCATGTACAGTGGATCCCGCTTTTGTGGGGGAGAGGGAGCAGGCCGCTCCGTGAAATAACAAATCCAAATGGAATTGACCACCAGTGAAATACATTGGATTTTTTTGGTTGACCAAGAAATGATATAACAAAACAAAGTATGGAAAAAAAGTATGTGAGGATTCCCTGTAAATGCCTTATAAATACATCTTCTGGAAGAAGGCCATTTCGGCATGTTTTTTTTTTTTTTTAACAGTTGACATTGACCATTAAACCCAAATTGTTGATTTTACTATGAATTATGCTGGGAGCAACTTTTGAAAAGAGAACATCATGAAAGCCTCACTGGGTTTATGGGTGGATGTGACAAAGCTTTTTAAGTGTGAGCATGCAAGATTACTGTATGCGGTCATTTTCACAAATCTACATGTGGGTAAGTCTGATATGTAAAAAGGTATAACAAAACACAAGCTTTGCAATAGAACTACGGAATTACCTCTACAATTAAACTGGACATTAATAATGTGTATACAACCGTCAACAAGCGGGAGAGTAAAATGACAATGCTATGAATTTCTCAGTAAAATCCCACAAGTCGTTCTTCTTGCGCACAAACAACCGAAATGTGTCACATCCCGAGGCCTAAACGATTTGTCTAACTGAAATTTCACTTGGAGTGACTTTTTGTGAGACCGCAATGAAGTTGGGCCAGAGCGTGATCTTACCTCTACTGCATTTACTTCTATTTATCTTTATTTCTCTGCCCTCATCTGTCTTGTCAAAAGATTGCTCGTCTCAAGGAGTCATACAACGGAGCAGAGTGGGTGCGACTGAGGAGTGACTCAATTCTCTGAAGCATGTGTGTATGTGGCTGAGTGTTGGTGTGCAGCATGTGTCATATGCACCATCAGATCATGACTTGAACTCATGAATGAATGCCAAACATTCCTGTTGTATCCCGAATATCTGGCAACAGGACATTCTTTTGAACATATTTCTGCTCAACAGAAAATACAGTAAATGGCCCACAGCTACTTTTGCCTTCACTTAGCAACACATTTTCTCAATTGACCATGAAAATATTTTATTAATAATAAAAAAAGTTTTTATTTTTTTTAAATATATATATATATATATATATATATATATATATATATATATGGCATGGTGGTCGACTGATTAGCACGCCGGCCTCACAGTGCAGAAGTGCAGGGTTTGATTCCAGCTCCAGCCTTGCAGTGTGGACTTTGCATATTCTCCCTGTGCCTGTGTGGGTTTTCTCCGGGTACTCCGGTTTCCTCCCACAATTGAAAAACATGCATTGCAGGTCAAAGGAACACTCTAAATTGTTCCGAGGTGTGATTGTGACCGCAAATGGTTGTTTGTCTATGTGTGCCCAACGAATGGCTGGCAACCAGTTCAGGTTGTACCCCGCCTGCTGCCCGAATACAGTTGGGATAGGCTCCAGCACACCCGCAACCCTTGTGAGGATAAGTATATTAGAAAATGGATGGATGGATCGATCGATATATACAGTACGTATCAAGTATGTGGTCTTTAGATGAGAGCATTCGCGTCATAATCATTTCATCACTTTGTGCTGGTACGTGAGTGGACACTAATCACGTAAGTAAGTAGTATTATTTCATGAGCTGATTATTGCATATGGTTCATTTTGATGATATTTTATAGTACCCTCTGCAGTGGAAGTAACCAGTAAGAGTAGCCAGATAGCTGCTCTTGGCTGCATCTCGTGAAAGTGTTGAAACTATTGTATTTTGAAACTTGTGTTTTAAGTGCCGACTGTGGTGAAGTCACGTGACTGAAATGAGTCATACGGCCTTATTGGGACATGGCTGCAAACCAGGAAACACCTGTGCCGCTGAGGAGGGGGTGGGCCTATTGTGCTTGGGTGCTTTTTATAAGTCACATGGAAAAAGGGACTATCTGGACAGGAAGTGACATGACATACTCACATACCATACTGCTGGCTTTTCAAACCAGCTTTCTTGTCAGTTATAAAAATGAAATGTTTTGAGAGCATTTGCATGAAGAACATTTGGCTCGAACACTTTATACCTCTCCAGCAAAAACACCCTACTTCAATGAGTATACGGAATTGTACAGTGCATTTGAGAAGAAAAGAGCTATCAAGACTTAATGTAGCACACTTTAACTTTGGCTGGGTTGTGTCTCTTGCTCCCATTATTTTAGGCAGTCAAAGGTCTTTGTAAGTGTTGCCACATGCATTCGCATTCCCAACGCTGTCGAAATGATCCCTGTCCAAACTTGTTGTTTGACTCTTTTCGTCAGAGGTCCTTGCAGGACCAACATTAAATGGATGGATGGATGGATGGATGGATGGATGGATAGATGGACGGACGGAATGACGGTTGGATAGATACATGTAGGTCGGTCATTTTTGGGGGACATGCGGGCTGACATGAGAAAAAGGTCACTTTTAATGTATTCATAAATAAATACATAATAGGACATCTCTTACCTATTTATTTCAGTACCCTTGCACTCACATAATTGTTAAATCCTTAGAAGTAATCTGGCCACACATTTTTTATTTCTTCATGCTACAGTATTCACTGGATTTATAAGAGTACGCAAGAGCAAAAGAAGCTGTGATACCGTGTGTGTGTGTGTGTGTGTGTGTGTGTGTGTGTGTGTGTGCGTGCGTGCGTGCGTGCGTGTGTGTGTGTGTGTGTGTGTGTGTTGTATGCTCCAAGCATAGAGTAAATATTTCAAATAACTGAAGTGAGGATTTTTAAATACAGAATCAAAATGTGTTTATTTTTGCCCAGTGCAATATATTCTGTCATTATTGAAATAAATGAAACTTTAAATTTAAACTCAGCTTCCCCCAAAAAATGAAAAAGACAGGAAACCGCAACTTCTTGAATATTCTAATGATCAAGACTGCAGTCCAAACCAACTGTAACAGTTTTAACAGTCTGAATTATTCGAATAGTCCGGGAATGCCTTGGCAATTGCAAATACAGTATATGCATATATTGAGACCATAATTAATTAGCGCACAATTAATGTATCAGTGTGGTGTATTAGACATGACATGAGCTACAACTAACTGTATTCACCTGTAGTGTCCCAGTACACTTGTATGCCCATGATGAATACCCTTAGCTAAACCGAACACATCCACGACAGTAGCTCATATGTACAGGTTAGCAAGACACACATTAACTAGGATTGATCTCGCCGTTTGTTAACTCGAGAACTTCCATCATCACCCCTCCTTTGTGCTCGCAGCCGTGCGGCAGCAGACGGGAGCAGGGACGTCTTAGAGAGAGAATTGAGCATCAACTCCCGATGAGCTATTTGGGGATTTCTTAATTTTTTATTTGTTTATATTTATTTAACAGGTAAGCTGTGCCAAAGCAAGAATATATATGTACCTAAGAGCGCGAGAAGTCTATTTGGTAACAATTACTTAATTACTTTCCGAATAAGGGCCCTTTTCTTCATGAAGAAAAAGGGCAGGGCCCCAAGATCCCTTTGATGTCCACACACCCCCGCACCACGTATTTGAACACCCCACACGTATTTGAACACAGTGGAGCAACAAATGCCAGACAATATCACAATACTTAGGTGCTTATATTCTTTAGCTTCTGTGAAAACAAAACAATTAATATTAGTGAGAGTATATTTCACTCACCCCCGGTGTGAACTGAGCCAAAGCATTAAGGCACGATGGCAAAACATTTAATTTGTTACATTCTATTTATGTGATTACTGTGATTTATAAAGAAAAACATTATGGATTGTTTTTTTTGTTAGTTTTTTTGGTAATAAAACACATTACAATACAAACATTTCATTATATTGTTGGGAGATGGCTGGAACAAATTAATGCCATTTCCATTCATTTTAATAGGGAAAAATGATGTGGGATACAGGCGTTTGCATGGTAAAGAAACAAATGACTATACTCGTATCTCAAGGCACCATTGTGTATTGTCAATATGGTGGCCACTTAAGGCCCAATGACAAATTTGAGCACATCCTAGAAATCCCAGTAGCTCTCTGTTTTTATGGGTATAGCAAATATGCATTCCATTCCAGTCTAATTATTCATCACATCACTGTACAACTAAAAGTCATGAAATATGGATGAAACCATTTGAGAAGCAAAATAACATGGCTGAATGAAGCGCTGTTCATGTCTAGGAGTTCACACTGCTCTTGTGGAAACCAACGGAGAAGGAGATAAATGGCTTTCACAAAGGCAAGCAGAAGACATGGTTTGTTTGTCTGGCTCACCCAGGTCCACTGTTGTTATTTACAGTTGAACATCGGCAAACCCCATAATGAAGTGAGGGCTCGGAAACGGATGGTGGGCCTCGGCGCGCTCATCATCCGTGATGTCACAAGCCCAGATTAGACTGGACCATATGGCAGGCTGCCTGCTGGCCCGCTTAGCCTCAGCCTTCCAGACATCTTCCCCTCCATCCATTCCCACACCAAACATGCACAGCACCAGCCCACATTCACTCACTCACTCACTCATTCATTCGGTTCCCTCAAACAGAGCCCTCTTACTGCTTCGTGATGCCATGATAAACAGGATTTTCGCCTGGTGTCTGTCACAATGTCACTGCGGCTAGACATGTGTTACATGACCTGGCAGATACAACACAATATCCCGCACTTGTCCAATGCTCCTGTTGCTTCCTTTTACTTACACATGCGAACTACATGCCAATCCAAAGTAATTTAATTAATTTGTATTTCCCAGCAGGACGGCCCGGTGGACGAGTGGTGAGCGCGTCGACTTGGAAGTGCAGAGGTTGTGGGTACAATCCCAGCTCCGGCCTCCCTGTGTGGAGTTTGCATGTTCTCCCCGGGCCTGCGTGGGTTTTTTTTCCGGATACTCCAGTTCCCTCCCACAAAAACATGCATGGCAGGCTAATGGAACACTCTAAATAGTCCCTGGGTGTGATTGTGAGCGTGAATGGTTGTTTGTCTATGTGTGCCCTGCGATTGGCTGGCAACCGGTCAGAGTGTCCCCCGCCTCCTGCCCAAAGACACCTGGGATAGGCTCCAGCACGCCCCGCGACCCTTGTGAGGATAAAGCGGATCAGAAAATGGATGGATGTATTTCCCAGCACATTCGTTATGTCACATTTACTAATCTTTTTAAAAAAAAATAATTTACAAGTTTGTTCAAGTTACTGTAAAAGGGTAGCAAAAAAATTCATACAAAATCTCAATGCTATTATTTTTTACACAGGATAATGTGAATTTTGGCACAGATTTCAGCATGGATCATGGAAGCTGAAATACATAATTTGCTTTCACGGGCCAAATAACACAATGTGGCGGGCAAGATCTGGGCCCCAGGCCTTAACTTTGACACCCATGCCTGACAGTGTTTCAAGACAAACACACAGCATCCATACATGACCCCGAAACACAGGCAAGCCCTGAGCCCAGGGATTGATTGCAATGTCATGTGAGTGCACGCAGTGTGACATTTAAACCTGTTAATTCACTTGAGAGGCTTACATGCCAAAGGATATAAGGCAGGTTCATTCGGCTATACAGGGGCCTGAGCGGAAGTTAGTGTTTGCCTCTGTCAGCGACTTGTCCAGCCGCTGAGTGCTCTGTGAAGTCTCCTAATAGCACAGCCTGGCCGATTAGAAAAAACCCCCAAAACAATAACCTTGGCTGAAAACTAAACATTTCTCAAGCTAATGAAGCCTCAGTTATAATTGCGTTTGTTCTGTTAAATAACTGAACTGTATGAATAGTCAATCAAATTGGCCAGTGGATGTAATTTGTATCCAATAATACTCATCTTTTAGAGGCCATTTTTCTCATTAAATTAATTATTATATTGCGGCACACAATAATATGATATCCCGCAATCAGATAATTAAATGCGTGATTATGTCAGTGGCAGCTCTGATCCTACCTCTCGAAGCTGAATACGAACAAGACGATTTTGTCTCCCCCATTCTGTGTCAGTGCTGTTTTTACTCAGAACACAGGCAGTAGAAAAAGGGGCTTATGATTTGAGACCTGAACATAGGAGTATAAACACAAGCCACAAATTATGATATCCAGCACCAGAGCCGTAGCAAATATTCTGCATTGACAAGCATATTCTGATCAATTCTAGTGGTATTATTTTGCCAGCATGTTCATTATTGTGCCTGCTGTTTGCAGTGGTGTAGAACTGAACTGCATCACACTGAGAGCTGTTCTTCTTTGAGGTAACCAAAATGTCACACACAGCCCTCGCTGTCATGCAGTACAGTTCTACGGCCACAGCGATGATCATGCTTCCGCATTAAAAATTGAATTCAGTTTAAGGCTTCGAAACATCTTCATCAAGGGTGCCAAGAATTGTGGAGGGCACTGTACAGTGAAACTCCTCTAGAACGAAACCTACATGGGCGAAAATACCCCCTAATGTGAAAAAATCTTCATGCATTAACACCATTCCCATTCTCCTGCTCCCCATACGACGAAAAAAAACCCTGTTGCGTTATACGAAATCTTTTTCTCTGCTCTTGCCTCGCGAGACATTCACTACAACGAAGTTTAATCCAACAGCGACCTGTATTGCTTCGTTCGGAAACGGCAAAAGCAACGACCACACTGGTTTACACAGCTCCGAGTTTCCTGAACGCAACATACTCATAGCTGCTCTTGCCATTGGCTTACCGAGCATCATCCTGGCCTCCGATTGGCCAAGTGGGACCTCACTGTCTATGTGTGTAGATACTGTAGCTTGATCCGTGGAAGATAGCGTGGACTGCACCCGATTAGCTGCTCAGGGTAAATTGCTTATGGCTCGACGGACATTCAAATAAACTAACGCTTCCTGGAATGCTTTACTTGTTCTCATGCTAAAAAGCTTATGCTAACTGGAGCGCTAATTAGAGAACAGGCGAGTTCCATCGCGCTAACTATCGAGGACGACGAAGCGTCCCGTGGCTGGCTTAAAAGTTCATTGCATGACATCAGCTGAGCAACGCTGTCTTGGGTGGCGATCGAGTTAGAGACAGTGAGATAGTGGATAGAAAAGCCACCGGGTCCAGTAAGTATCTGTTATTGTTCGATTCAGACGTAGCATGAACGTTGCATTGCTAAAATGGCTACAAAACGGACCTTTGGATGTCAAGCAGCTAAGACAAGAAGCGCTCCGACGCTGGAAGAGAGGGGAAAAGTGATCAAATGAAAGACGGAGGAAGCAAAATAAAAGACATTATCCAAGAAATTGATGTAAGTGAAAGTGAATGCTCATCGTAAATTTCACAATTTCTTTCATTTTTTTTCTTTCTACACTGTGTCAAATAAGTGTGTGCTCATACTTATGCACTATTGAAATAAAACTAAAGAGTACACATACGATCGTGTGTGTGTGTACACATTCGTTTGTGTGTGTGTTTGTGTGTGTTTACATCTGAGATCAAATTTGCTACAGTGAAAAAACCCCTGTTGTGAACAATTTCTGGCTGCAAACATGATTTCGTTGTAGAGGAGTTTCACTGTATGTGGAAAAAGGTACAAAAACAACTGCAGGGATATTTTAAACAGACTTTATTTTGCACAGTGTTTTGTATTGTGCAGCCTAAATATCATGCCCACATGTGTTTTTTTTGTAAATTACATCTTGTGCTGGGTTGACACCAACATCAGGAAGCAAATTCCACGTGTTCCTAATCTTTGCATATGATTGACATTCAAATGTTGAACGGTTTTGTCCTTTCCTTATTAGTAGTTCTTCCAACATTGTTTTGATGAGTTATATCACAGCAATGCTTCTCGAAAGTGATACTGGAAGCTGGTGAGAAAAGGATGTGAGATGAGTAAGAGTTAATCAATGGCTGTGTTCACGTCACGTAGAAGGCGGGACTCTCGCAGCAGCCGTCATCCACGCGGGTGGGTCTTTGGTTGCGACCACGCCTCATTGCTGTCCAAATATGGCTCGTGACGTCACGCACGCCGAAGTCCCATTCAGTAGAAAAAGACTTGAACGGAATCCCCTTGGAGGCAATGTAGGCACGGAGGCGCGCTGGGCTCATCGGTCGCCCACAGCCACTGTCATTCAGGAATCCACACGCATTCATTCGGCAATAATTTAAAAAATAAAAACCAAAATGAAAGTATCCAGCATCGACTGCCGCCACTTGCGGAGGATCATCAGGAAGGAGTGCAGGAGATGCCTTATCGTGGACTGTCGACCTTATTTGTCATTTACAAACTCCAGCATCAATGGCTCCGTCAACGTCAATCTCAACTCCGTGGTGGTCCGGAGGTCGCGGGGAGGACCGGTACCTCTGCAGTTTGTCATCCCGGACGAGAGAGCCGTCCTCCGGCTCCGGGAGGGGAGCATATCGGCAGTGGTGGTTCTGGATGACCGGACGTCCCACTGGCAGAAACTGAAGAAAGACAGCGTAGCACAAATAGTAATAAATACCTTAACGCATGTGGCCAGCGGGGCCAACATCTGCTTCTTAAAAGGTAACGAACATTTTTTTTATTAAAAAATAAATAAATAATAAAGAAGGGGGGGGGGGCAGTAAAGATTAGTTTGCTTTTTCGGACAATGACATTGGCACCGATTTGGAAATCGACTATTTTATGGGAACGCACTCAAGCAGCATAACGATGACATATCGATGCCAATGTCGACACATTATTAGTCATCGGCACATGACCCTCGCTTGAAAATTACTCATTTTCCTCTGAACAAAACCGTGCAACAAAATTTTAAAAAACAATTGTACTCGTATGACGTTTCAAATGTAGCTACACGGTCTATTTGATCTCATTTGTGACCTACTAAAGCAATGATGCTGTTTCTATTCATTTGTGGCCTTTTAAAACAACAAGGAGATCTGTCCTCTTTGCCACCTTAAACTCTTTGTATGCTATGTTTGCGTTGTAAGAAGACGACATAAATGTGCGTCAGCGGAGCCGATGAGTCAGTGCTGACAAATAGGAACAAATTGAAACCGACTCTCTGTAGCAAGAAACAAATAAAGGGCATAAAAAATCTACAATTGAATCTAAATGATTAGCCCGGTTTGTGATTATGTGTTAAACCACCTCCATTTCCGTCTGTCGCCTTTACATCCTGTGGAAGTGAAAAGGATTAGCGGACTGCAGTAATTAATGGGGCTCTTATAATCAGTTTATAATCCGGCGCTAAGGCTGTTTCATAAACTCTGAGTTTTCACAAGGTGTGTATTCGTGTGTTGATTATTGTAAATGTAAACAGGTCTTCATACTCCCTTCTCTACGACCCACTCTCATAGGAGGATATGACAACTTCCACTCGCAATACCCTGAACTTTGCACTGAAGTGAAAAGCATGGAGCAGAGCGGAACCGAAAGTGAGAAAAGAACCACTAGTGAGAAGTTTGGTCACCACAAACCAGATTATGAGCAGGTAAGGGCAGCACGTCATCTTCCAAAACACACACACACACACACACACACACACACACACACACACACACATCCATCTTTTTTCTATCACGGCATCCAACAGCATAATATAACACAGAGTGGTTTATATTTGGCTGAGTGTACATATCTGTACGCAAACACACAATGCTGTGAATCTGTGTGACCTTATGGGGCCCAGAAAGGGAGCAGGCCAGATGGGAGAAAAACACCCTTTCATCCATGACCTTTCCTCAGTGTACCAACATCTCAAATATCGATGTATTTATTGTGTGATACTGAAACACAAAGCACTTCATCTGATTATTATTAAAAAACAAAATCATTACTTACTTTAAAAGTGTATTGTCATTTGCTGGCAACCAATCCGCTGTAACCCGCCACTTTCCCGAAGTCAGCCACAGGCACAACTCACCCGCACGTACTGAGAGCAAGCGTCACAGAAAATTAATAAATGTGTGTAATTTTTTTTTATTTTAATAGCCGTTGAATATTTTTTTTAAGTAGCCGTACCATTGCTTCGCTATTTCCAACTCACGAGAGGAAAAAAAACAACAATGTACTGCTCCCTCCGGTGACAAATGTTTTTTTTCATGTAGCTTTTCAATTTACTGGAATTTTTCAGAAGAAAAAATAAACACTGTTAATCTTTCAATCGGGGTACTCTGATACCCTCCCTGCACTGGCAAATGTACTCGGTGTGTTCCATGTACACGTCTTTTTCACTCATTTCCTTCTTTGATATTTCGACTCAGCGAGAGCAGTCACGTGGCTATCTTTCGAGAGCGCTATATCACATAGCAGCATTACAATCGACAGATAAGCAAAATTATATGCGCCAGGTTGACAAGTCGTTTTATTAGATGTACGTGGCTATCCCATAGGGGCCAACATCACACCTTGTTGTATATTGGCCCCACTTATCTTGACTCACATCTGCCCCCCCCCTCTCCTCCCCCATTTCTCACTTTCAGGGTAAACCTGTGGAGATCCTGCCTTTCCTATACCTCGGTAGTGCCTACCACGCCTCCAGGCAGGACTATCTCACTGATCTTCACATCACTGCCTTGCTCAACGTGTCACGCAGAGACATGCAGCCCACCAAGGGCCACTACAATTACAAATGGATCCCGGTGGAAGACAACCACATGGCCGACATCAGCTCCCACTTCCAAGAGGCAATAGAATTTATCGGTGAGTTAAACCTATCAAACTGGGCGTCCGAACCAGTTTTATGGGGCTTGCACCTGAAGGTTTATTCCTGAATCATAATTCCACATGTTTATTTTTCGTCTTGAGCCCTCCGCTCAAAATAGTGTGCTCAGCCAGACTATGTGGCAAGGGAGATATACGCAACCCTCCCAAGGATAGATCTTTACCCAGAATAACACCACCTTCAGCGGCTGTATATTTATAGTTGTAGATTACACGCACGGTCTTAGAAATATTCTGTCCGAATTAGGCGACACTCCTATGCATAGGTGTTTATTTTTAAATGGCGTCTTCGCCAAACCTCAAGTAAACCCTCGCTGTACTTGTGTGCTACCATTCACAAATAGAGGACTATAACCTCAGTGGTAATCAGTTTAGCTTGATCGCCTGCCCTCAAGCCTCCGCCAACGCATCCAACCAGTCACTTCCATTCAGGATTTGCTCAGGAGTCGACGCCCTCCTGGTTCTGAGCTTGAAAAAGCCGTTCGCATGTTGTCATCGCCTGCTAGGTCTAATCTCCAGTGGGTGTGGTCATGCAGTCAGTGTGACAAGTGGCTGAGCAGGAAGGAGAAGGCTGAATGAGGGGTGACACCTCAGCCGCGGTTGGTTGCTCACAGGTGGGCCTGAGGGCGGCAGCCTGTGGAAAAGAGAGTGTGTGGGAGAGCGATGGCGGATCATAACAGCAGCAGCAAACGGCGCACACAATGTGTTGGTGGTTATTTATAGACAGGCATAAGCAAGAACAAAGCCCAGGCAGGAGCTACTAGACTGACCAGTATTGGTCGACTGCTATTGTGTATTGTTTGATGATGCAGCCTACATTTAGTCCTCATTATATAAGACAGCTAATTGTACCAGGAGTAGGTTTAACCTACATTTAGCCCGCGGGAGCTCTAAAATTAATCTACTAAGATCCTGAGTTATTTCCATTAAGTGAAGATGATTAACAGTTTACGGCGAGGGTGCGTAACATTTTTCCTATTTAGGGCTAGTTTACTGAATTTGTGGAACAATAAATGTTTATTATTATATTTCATGAGTATCTCTTGGTAAAATGGGTTATGGCAGGCTGGCTAAAATGTTCTTGCAGCTGTAAGCTTCCCACCTGTAGTTTAGGGGCTAAAAATAAACATTGACCTTCTGACTCAAAATAGCTGGCGAAATCCATCACGACACGAACAGCATAGTCATTAAAACATCAAGGCAAGTGGCCAAGTGGAGCTGATTGAAATGACCTTTAAGTTACAGAATCCTATTAAAGGTCCCTTGCTGCAATTTATTATTATTATTATTATTATTACAGTTTTTTTTAATATTTCATGTCCTATCAGGTTTGTGAGATAATATGGTTTGGAAATGAGCAGGACCACCTTTCTGGTTCAGATTTTGAATGGTTTCGGAGGACTGAAATTCCATGCAGTTATGATACAGAACATCCACAAGTGCTTTCAAATGACAGATGAAAGAAAATGAAAATACACAAAACGTGGCCCCTGCGAAGGTTCTCTGCGGATAGTACATATGTAGCTGTGGTATACTGTATAATTAGTGAGTAGGAGTAAATAGTAGGGTATTTCTTCAATCTTCCTTCAAATGTGATTTATAATTTTCTATGCTGTAACAGTATTCATAACTGTCCATTTGATTTGACCCATTGCGATTGCAAGGTCAAGTTTGATTTTTAATGTTATGTAACCTGTTTGAAGAAAATTGCACATCCGTGTCAAATGATTGACCTGGCCTTTTGTCCTGTGTCCAGATCACGTGAAGCAATCTGGAGGAAAGGTCCTCGTCCACTGTGAAGCGGGCATCTCTCGTTCCCCCACCATCTGCATGGCCTACATCATGAGATCCCAGCAGCTGAAACTGGATGCAGCATTCGATATCGTCAAGCAGCGCCGGGCTGTTATCTCACCCAACTTTAGTTTTATGGGTCAGCTGCTACAATTTGAGTCTGAGGTCCTTTCGACAGCGCCCACTCATGCAGCCACACCTGAACCCGCCACTCCCTGTATCCCAGAGTCCGCTTCCTTTTTTGCCAATGACATCACCACCTCCTTCAACACCAAAAACTTTGAGCCATCTGTATTCACCCTTCCTACCTCTTGCCTAAAGTCTCCGGTCCATCATCAGTTCAAGCTGAGCCCAATAACTGCACTGCCTTAAAAAAAGAACTGTGACTGCTTGTAGTTTTACTTGAAAATATATCAAATGTAAAAGCTCCCCGTGTGCCTGGTGTTGAAACCAGCAGACCAGACTGGAGACCAGCAAGTTTAAATTGATCGTAGTAAACATTTCATAGGATGCCACTGACGCCACTGGAGTGGCAACAGCACAGTGATAAACCTGCAATATACATGCCTTAGGTTGATATTGTGATTTTTATGTTCATTCACAAATACAGTCAGGCATTTGAATCTAATTTATTGAAAATTGCATTCTTTGTGATTTTTTTTTCCATAATGTTGATGTCAGTGTGTTTAATAAAAGGTGAAAAATACAGTTGTCATTTTACAATCATTGAATAAATAAACAGGTGGTAAAAGTACTCATACTTATACTTTTGGAGAAAAACAGATGACTGAAATGTACTTAAATACAAAACAATGTGTGTGCGTGTGTGTGTATACAGTACTGTGTATACAGTATATATATATATATATATAGAGAGAGAGAGAGAGATTATTTTAGTGTGTGTGTGTGTGTGTGTGTGTATATTGTATATAGAGAGAGAGAAAGAGAGAGAGATTACATTTTTAAACGACAGTCGGGTAATTTTCATCATGCTTCTTACGCCACTTGACGTGGTACAGTAGCTATCTGTTTCTCTCTCTCACCCCTTTCGCGCCCACAAGGCAACCAGCTGCGCTGTACCAAATTTACGAAATGGGGATGCGTTTAAACCACCAAACTTGCATGATTATTAGTTATTTGCACGGACGCAACTATAACACAGTACATATGTTACCTATAAAGATAAACTCAGATGTTGTTCCAGATTGGATGCAAAACGAATTGTTGTTCTCAGTTACCATGAGGATGTTTATTGTTATAACCCTGTTTTGACTTTGGTATGTTCCATTCATCCCGCCCCCGCCGCCATTTTCTATGTTTCCTCCACTCCGGAGTAGTTCATCAGTTTTAAATGCTGAAACCATAATCTTTGTCCAAGTGTGGACTTTTACTTTTCATCTCCATTTACGTGGAGCTGATCGGCTACCTCCTGATTCAGACAAGGAGACGCCGAAATAGACGAGGATGTATATCAAACAGGTACGCCAAAGACCCGAGTGTCTCCGTTTTACTTTACAGGGCCGACTGGGCTAGAATTGACACTTTGCTGAATGAACCCTGATCTGAATACGCAGCTTTACTGTAAATATTTTGTTTCTTTTCGTTCACAAACTTAAGACAGGTCACATTCAACTTAAAATTAATACCTGCAATGCTGAGGTAAACCAGAACTTAAATTGCCCGCCCCCCTCTTGAGGATGCTAGGCTAAAGCTAGCTGAATTTTCAAACCTTAAGCCTACTCTCTCGATTACGACTTTCTACGTGCCTACGATATTTGTTACCGGCGCATTTACAGTGTAATAAACGCAATGCATTTATTAATTTGTTGCCTTATCAAAAAGATGCATTGATGCCCCATGGGTCTTGTGCAGGTTATCATCCAGGGGTTCCGAAGTTACCGGGACCAGACTGTGGTAGACCCGTTTAGTCCCAAGCACAATGTCATCGGTGGGTACTGGACCACTGACCCTCATTCTCCTTCATTACACTGCATTTACTGTATGGACAGACACCTAAGTTGTTGTTTGAATGACAACACCCACATGAGTTGGGTAAAATAAACAGCATTTCCCAGCAAATGAAGACAGATATTTTACAATTGAAATAATCTTGTGTGGTTTCAAATCGTCACAAATGTAATATTTAGGGTGAAATTTGGACCTAATTATTGTGCCTGGCACAAAAAAAAATCATTGGCATAGCTTGATACAATACAGTACATCTTTATGTAGCATTTTCACGACAGCTGCAGCAAAGAACTTTACAGATGAACAGAGATACATTATTCGTAGAAAATAATTTTCAAACCAATTAAGTGAACGTGGATAGTTTGACCCCTCATGACACACTAATGTTGCTGTGGCACATACCAATTTATTTTTGTTTTTCCCCTCTCTTTCACAGTTGGGCGAAATGGATCAGGAAAAAGTAACTTTTTCTATGGTATGTGGGCCCTAAGGATAATACCTTCATTCCATGATCTAGTTAGAACTCAGGTTCATTGTTTATTTCTTCCTCCCCAGCCATTCAGTTTGTGCTCAGTGATGAGTTCAGCCACCTCCGACCTGAGCAGCGCTTGGCTTTGCTCCATGTAAGTATCTACACAGGTAGCATAAACAGCAATTAAGACTAACTTTACTAATCATGCAAACATAAATGTTCCTCTGCTGTTTCTGTAGGAAGGAACTGGTCCTCGAGTCATTTCTGCATTTGTGGAGATTATATTTGACAACTCTGACAACCGGCTGCCGGTAAGCCTATTACATTGGTAAACACTGTTGATGTTTTATTTTTTTTTTTTTGTTTTTTGTTTTTTTAAACTATTGCCGGTGCATACATTACTCATGTTATAAGCTTGAAATGTACAGCAGGCTGTTGGAGGCCAAGTTTTCACAAACAAGTTCAGCTCATTACCATAAATTAGAAATGTATTACTGTAATCCACCACCTCCAACACGAACGTTAAATTCCACACCACCCCCTTATTTCTCAACATTCTCCTGGACCCTGTTGTTTCATATTCTACTCTGGGACCCTCCTTCTCCGTTTTCCTTTCTCCGTGGCACTCATACTAAAACTTGACTAGCTAACCACCGATCTAACCAGCAAATTCAAGATCATTGGTGAGAAAAGCAGTTTGGGCAGTCCTATACTTCAGCAGTTAGTTGTTGTTGTTTTTTTTGGTGAATTTATTTCTGGGGGATTTTAGAAGCATTTCAAGTGCTCATTCCATGGTATAAAAACATACTTCATAAAGTGAAACGTTTCGTGTTTTTCGGACCATAAGGCGCACTTGAAGTCCATTAATTTCCTCAAAAATTGACAGTGTGCCTAAGATATGGATGTCGGGTTTTTTGTTAGTGGTCTTTAATTCAAATTCCTTCAAATTTACTTTCACACATCTCATTGTACATGTTTTATACCGGAGCCACAATTAATTCCTGCTCCTATATCTACAAATCGTGGAAAATGTAGTCCTACCAGTCTGATGCTTACAATCAGACAGAACATGAGCTCGGTGTTTCTGGCAACGGGTTTCCAGTGTTACAATGGGGCACAATATCATTGTGGTCTGTGATACCGAGAGGTAAATGACACAGCCTGCTTCCAATAGCTCCCTGGATTGAGCAAAAAAAGATCAGCCTTGTATAGTGGAGAGCGAGGAAGTTGGTGTATCTTATAAGTGTATTGACTTGTTTACAGCTGCTCATCTGTCAACCCAGATAGCACCACGCAGCCAAAGGAATCACATGATCACCGGTCACAAGGTTGATTCGCTATGTTCAAACTTTTTTGGGGACAGTCGGAAGAGCCCCTCCTCTTGTCCGCCCGAAGAAACTCATGTGCACAGAGAACAAAAACATGCGAGACCAAGTCTGAACCAAGCATAATAGTGCTAAATCTATCAAATAAACTTATGGTACAAGTAGAAGAAGTTATTCGACAAACAATACTTTACAAATGTAATGCACTTTATAATCTGGTGTGCCTTAATATAATAATATAATATAATAATAAAAATACCCGTTGATTGATATTGCACCTAATAATCCAATGTGCCCAATGGTCCCAAAATTTCAGTCAACGTGAACCCTGAACATAGCAACAACTTTTTTTTAATAGCTTTTTGTCTTTCTGCATGGTGTGTATTATTTAGGCCACGAAAGCGCTACATTATAAAATCATTTTGGTCTGAAATTGCTGTTGCCAATGAATGGAATTTGGTGACATGAGCGGCTAATTGGGATTGTGTCTCCCTCCAGATTGACAAAGAGGAAGTCTCCCTTCGTCGTGTCATCGGTGCAAAGAAGGACCAGTATTTCTTGGACAAGAAGATGGTGACGTAAGTGTTTGTGTCCCAGTAATCACAGGAAATATTGGCCTCGCTGAATTGATGTGATCACGTTTGGTGTTGTTTGTGATTGGTGCAGCAAGAATGACGTCATGAACCTTCTGGAAAGTGCTGGCTTCTCCCGCAGTAACCCTTACTATATTGTCAAGCAGGGCAAGGTGAGGAGGAAGTGATGGTTTGATCTCCAACTCGCTCAACACATCATAAATGGTTTTCCACTATCATAAATGAAGTCACGTTGATACGCCCCTATTGTGCGATATATGTTGTAATTTTCGAGAAAAGGGTAATTATTTTAATGTTTGATGCAGATCAACCAAATGGCCACAGCACCTGACTCTCAGCGTCTGAAGCTGCTTAGAGAGGTGGCTGGAACAAGAGTGTATGATGAACGCAAAGAAGAAAGTATTTCGCTCATGAAGGAGACAGGTGTGTTCTAAACAATATTATTTTATAATTACTTTTTCCTTAATACAGGCAGCATACGGTACTAGTGGTGAGCATGTCTACATCACATTTCTGAAGTTTTGGTTTTGTGTCGCAGCCCTGGTTTCATCCTGTGTGGGTTTTTCATGTTTTCATTAACCTCGTGTGGGTTCTCGATGGGTACCCTGCCCACTCTGGCATGCTACCACATTCTTAAAACATGCATTTTAGGTTATTCAAGAGTCCAAATTGTCCTTAGGGGTGAATGTCAGTGTGAACAGTTGATTATCTGTATGTGGCCTGCGATTGAGTGGCGACCAGTCCAGGATATATTTTGGATAGCCTCCACCTTATGTGCGACCCTAATGAGGATGAGCACTATGGGGAGAGCTAAAAGGTGGATATTTCTGTCACATTGAGATCAAAGCACTATCCACAACTCTGAGAATGAAAATGTGATGTAAAGCCAACCCTACTCTTACCTTAATTTACTTTAGTGTAATCAGGAAATACCAGCACAGTAATAATAATAATAATAATACATTTGATTTATAAGCGCCTTTCAAGATCCTCAAATCTACCGAAGCCGAATTTGCAAAACAATCTGACACCACAAGCTGCAGAACATTGCCTGTGAATTAGTCTGATAATATTCCAGTACACTTATTAGTTTGATGTTCTAATTGGATATTGATCAATACAATTCCTTTAATATGTATTTAGAAACAAAGTATTGTCATTATAATAATGACGCATGTGTCCATCCAGAGGGGAAAAGGGAGAAAATCAATGAGCTGTTGAAGTACATTGAAGAGCGTCTACACACTTTGGAGGATGAAAAAGAAGAGCTGGCTCAGTACCAGAAATGGGACAAGATGCGAAGAGCCCTTGAGTACACCATCTACAACCAGGAGCTCAATGAAACCCGCGCCAAATTGGATGAGGTAAACACCCCAAAGTTGCCTGAATATGCTTGTTTGTAAAGATGTTTGCCAAAATACTTCCCAACTAATTGTGGAAGTAATAATTAGTGTGGTCGGAATTGTAATATATAAAGAATTGATGTTTCCATCACATTCTTTTGTGTTGATTTACAGCATTGTAATGTATTTTTTTCAGCTGTCTTCCAAGAGAGAAACATGTGGAGACAAATCCCGACAATTACGTGACGCTCAGCAAGACGCCAGAGACAAAGTCGAGGTAAAAAATCTTTTTTTAAAATCCAAGCAAACATCCAAACTATATGAAAATTTGTAAAATATTACAATTCAAATCAATTACAGGAAGTAGAATGAAGACAAGTGCTTTCTGAGAAAAGCTGAATTTGATGTTTAGGTACCAGCTGTAGTACCATTGCAGTTGCTGCTAAAACAGAATGTAACAAAAGGTTACATTTGCATAAAGTACATTGGTTATTTTGATGCCCGCAACTTTTTACACCAAATGTGCGTGTTGGATACATGGCTGAAGTAGCTAATATTCACACTCCTACAACCGGCGGCTGATGCACTGACATCAAAGGTTTAATTTTGCTCACTCTGTAAAATATGCCAAGTAGTTGTTGACGTCACACTAAAAAAAGATATTGGTAGCCCTGACAATAAATACACAGAGGAGCCCGAAGAAGCTAAGCAGTCCCGACAGTTTGTACGCCAGATGTATCTACAATAATTGCATCTCTTCAGGAGAAATACATGGAAGTTGCACTCCTCAATGAATGGAATCACCTTTTTCTTTCCCGTCCTCATGTAGGAGACAGAGCGAGTTGTGCGCGAATTGAAATCCAAGATCTCTGCCATGAAGGAGGAGAGGGAGCAATTGTCGGCCGAGCGCCAGGAGCAGATTAAACAGAGGACCAAACTCGAGCTGAAGGCCAAGGACCTGCAGGATGAGCTGGCAGGCAACAGTGAACAGAGGGTATGGAAGCCTCCCATCTGCGTCACTCTGCTTACCAGCAACACTTGCCCTTCCTCTGCATCACTGCATGTATCTCCCTATAGTCACTGCTATCACATGCACGATTGTTCTTTTGATGTAAGTCACTGCGACTAGCCTGTGGGAAATGGCACAAAATGTAGCCAAGGTGTGATTTTGCTTTCCCCTTTAGCCCTGTACAGTAAGAATTAAATATTGAGTTTTATTTATTTATAAGTAAGACTGTGATTCAATAGTAAGCAGCAGCACACATAAATCCCACTGCACATCTTGACTGGCATCGGTTTGTGTGCAGAGCTGGTATGACTCACTTTCAGCAGAGCCTCATATTTGTGGACACGTGTGTGTATGAAGATCATCATAAATAACAGCTTTATTGGCTCAGTCTTTGTGATGGCCACGATGAGTCCCAGGCAGAATGCTGGTTGGTGGTGGCTTAGCATCAGCCAAATGTTCCTGGAGCAAAATAAAAAGGAATGCATTCTGGCTGCTAGCACTGTGGCTGCAGTGTTCGCCAACTGGACAAGTATGTTGGTGTTTTATTTCTGAATGTCCTTGTTAACAGGGCTATTTTATGCTCTGCAACTTTGTGCATGAAGAGCAACCTATTGTCTGCTCATATAATGCGCACTACAGCAGACAAAATCTACAAAGCCTTTTGGCAACATGTAGCTTTATTTGCAATCAGAGGATGTTGTTGCAGTCCTGTGTGTTACTTGTCTTAAAAGTCCAATATCCCTAATATAGCAAGATTGGCTTCTGTGACCATAGTGATACACAGTGCTTGCTGTACTTAAAAAACACCTGGTACAATGCTCTTTGTTGGCATGGTTAGAGATATTGGTTTTGTGTGCATGTTTTTTTTTTCTTTTAAACTATGTTGTTTGTTAAGCTAAGTTTGTTTTGGCCAAGAAAATTCAATATAGTACAGTAGAGATTTTTATTCATCTTTGAACACAAAGAAACAAGCGCGGGGCATCAAAAATCTGTTCCACTCTTGTAGAAACGTCTTCTGAAAGAGCGTCAGAAATTGCTGGAGAAAATTGAGGAGAAGCAAAAGGAGCTGCAGGAGACAGAGCCCAAATTCAATATGGTGAAGGAAAAGGAGGAGCGAGGTATCTCTAGGTAGGGATGACTCATTCACCACATCACAAGTTCCCAGAGCAACTGGAGAACAGGCCTAATTTCATGAGTCAGTCATCTTAATCTCAATGTCTTTTGACAGTGGCGGCAGCAGGGAGTTTGGCGGGTGCATACAAAAATCATTTTAAGGATCGCCTAATCTGTCGATTCTTTTGTTGATGAATCAATGAATCAGATTTTTTTTTTAATTGCATCCCTTCATTTAAAAATAAGACATTATGTGAAACTGACAATGCAGCAAATTCACAAACATAACTTGATGATTCAGTTACTGGTTTGGTCAGTAAAATTCCAGAAAGTCTGCAAAAATCTTGCTCATTGTTTTCCAAAGTCAAAGCAGATGTTGGCGAATGTTTTTTGTTTTTTTATTCAACTCAAAGAAAATCAATCTGCTTCCACAGAGGACTACAGAAATCTGTTAATATTTACTGTTGAGCCTCATTCCAAAGATTTGTACATTAAACTGTGTCTCTAAAAGTTTATTGATTAATCAAAACAATGCATCATTTGAAAATCAATTAGTTGTCAATTTAATCATGACGCTTTTTGCGCATAAATTGTGATAGGTAAACTCTAACCAGAAATATAAATGCATACTTAAAATGATGCAAACATTTTCATCTCCATCTAGACTTGCCCAGGCGACACAGGAGAGGACAGACCTGTACGCCAAGCAGGGCCGTGGCAGTCAGTTCACCTCCAAAGAGGAGAGGGACAAATGGATCAAGAAAGAGTTGAAATCTCTGGACCAGGCCATCAATGATAAAAAGAGGCAAATTGCTGCCATTAATAAAGATCTGGAGGACACGGAGACCAACAAAGAGAAGAACCTGGAGCAATATAATGTAAGAAGTCATTTAAATACATAATAATGCGTGTCTAAATGTTATGTTTTTTAATATATATTGTTATTTATACAGTGGATATAAATACAAAGTCTACGCACACTTGTTCATATGGCAGTTCATTGTTATGAAAAATGAAACCAACCTCAATCATTTCAAAAGATTTTCACCTTCAATTTGACCTATTATAACTCAGCTGAAAAACAAGCTGTTCACAGCTTGTCACGTGACTGTTTTTATGTTTGAGTTTTACTTGGTCAGCACATTATATGCATCTCTAGTTGTTTTTAAAGTGCTCAAAAATAAAGTTGAGTTGAACTGATTTTTTTTTTTTTTTCATTTTTGTCTCTAGAAACTGGACCAAGATCTAAATGAAGTGAAGACCCGTGTTGAGGAGTTGGACAAAAAATACTATGAAGTGAAGAATAGAAAAGATGAGCTGCAGAGTGAAAGAAAGTAAGATTCATTTTTGACTCATATGACAAAAGCTTTCGGTCCAAATAGAGGGTTCAACATTTGTCACTCAAGGCAAAACATAATAACAAAATCAACTAATAAAAGTAAAACAACAAAACTAACCTTTCCTGATGAAATAATGCACATGGATTTTGAATATTCTGTTCATGGCGGCGCAGGCACCCGCAGCGGCTCCTCCTGTTGTCTGTTTAAGAGGGAGGAAATTTCATCTGTTCACATTTGACAATAAAGTTGTACTTGATACTTGATATTCTGAGAGGTGATGTCTTTTGCTGTTATGGTGACATATGTATAACTGTGTCCACATCCGTGTGTGTAGCTACCTGTGGCGTGAAGAGAATGCAGAGCAGCAGGCCTTGGCGGCCAAACGGGAGGACCTGGAGAAAAAACAGCAGCTCCTCAGAGCCGCCACGGGCAAGGTCTGTCACTGACTGGTGTAACACAAAATCAGAAGTGTGTGTAGGCCTGTCACAATAATTACTATATCAAATTAGAGCTTGATGAGGAAAAAAAAAAAAAAATGTTTTTGGGGGGGGTCTTGATAAATGATCATTTGCATGCATGCTTGTTGACATACATCATCAAAATTCACTTGTGGTGTCCATCAGCCTGCTCACCGCTGTGTGCATTTGGCGCTCGCATTTGGCATCATGAGACAATAATAAAATCAAAGTCCTGGTTATGCAAATTATTCCCAGTTGAGGAGTAATACTGGACAATAAAATGGTCTTTTCAAGCTTCACAGATTCACCTCCTGTTACTTCTGACTGATTTTTTTTTAACAACTATGAGTAATGTATTTTACACTGTTTTTCTTCCCTCCAGGCCATCCTGAATGGCATTGACAGTATCAACAAAGTCCTTGAGCATTTCCGCCGCAAGGGCATTAACCAGCATGTGATCAATGGTTACCACGGCATCGTTATGAATAACTTTGAGTGTGAGCCTGCCTTTTATACCTGTGTGGAGGTAACTGCTGGTACCAGGTGTGTCATGATGTTTTATTTAATCCTTCTATTGAGAAAAAAAAAAATTGTACTCCATTTGGAGCTTGAATGTGAACCATCTGGAGTTGACTGAGCTGTAAATTAATTGATGTCACAACTAATGGCTGGAAAGAGATAGCGTTACAGTGGACCCCACGCATATTCACACTTGTTTTTTTTGTGTTTTTAATAATTTCGAAGCTCCTTTTTGTGAACAAAATATATTGTTGTTATCATTGTATTTTGGGGGTTAGGGTTGCATTTGAATGGCCGTCAATTCTATGCATATTTTCGCTATTCTCGGGCCGGCCCGGTCTCAATCACCTGTGAATAGCAACTCCATGCATTAGTAAATTAAAATGGTAGAGTCACTGTCTTCTATGCTTGATATTTTGGAATGTGGCCATCAGTAGTGATGTCATTTAACATGGTTTCACTTTCAGACTGTTCTACCACATTGTGGAGACCGATGAGGTCAGCACCAAAATATTAATGGAATTCAACAAGATGAATCTCCCTGGAGAGGTCACATTTCTACCCCTCAGCAAGCTGGATGTCAGGGACACTGCCTACCCAGAGACCAATGTAAGGACTACACATGAGTTGCATGCCTGGACCATAATTCACACTTGATACTACTACTACTACTTAATGTAATTTCTTGACAATAACAGACATTCGAAAATTACTTGCACACAGTCGCGCTGATATATCAATTTATTAAATGTAAACAGAAGCAGCACAGTCTACATATTTTTGTACAAATGCAATTATCAATCTAAATAACAGGTGCAAAAATAATTTTGCGGGTAGTGGTGTATTTAAAAAACAAAATAAAAAGAGGGGCTTCACTGTGATGTAATTTTGAAAACATTTATTTTGCAGCTCTCAAAAGTGTAATTCAAAACACACTACTGTGAAGTGAAAACAAATATATGCATTCAATACACTCACTATGTATTCAATGGTTTTCTGAATCGCTTATTCTCAATATTAATGTATGTTTATCTTGTAGGCCACTCCTCCAGGTTGACTTATCGTCTTTGCTATATATATCATCATATCGCCAGCTCTAGTGCCTATGCCAAGAAAGCGCATTCTTTGGCAGTGACAAAACCATAAACCTCATGAAATTCGGTTGAGAAATGAGCCAGTTATGACCTATTTTTTATGTCCGTGCATTGCCTTTGCTCTTTCTAGTTTTCTTAAGTATTCTGTCATATAGTATTGGACTTTACCTAGTGTGGAGTACCTTCCCTGTGATCATACAATCTTGTATCAACCTTGCACCAGGATGCCATTCCAATGATCAGCAAGCTGCGCTACAGCAACACTTTTGACAAGGCCTTCAAACATGTATTTGGGAAGACCTTGATTTGTCGCAGCATGGAGGTTTCGACGCAGCTGGCCCGGGCTTTCACCATGGACTGCATCACCCTGGAAGGTTTGGTCAACCACACTCCACAGTCGCAGAACCCATGAGGATAGTTGCTAATCGCAAGCGAATCAATAGAACATGTGAAGAGGCTTGATGTCTGCTTGACCTTGTAGGTGACCAGGTGAGCCACCGTGGAGCTTTGACAGGAGGCTATTATGATACCAGAAAGTCTCGTCTGGAGCTGCAGAAGGACATGAGAAAGGCTGAAGAGGAGCTGGGTGAGCTGGAGGCCAAGCTTAACGAGAATCTGCGCAGGAACATTGAACATATCCTTTTTGATTTGCACTGCTTTGGCAATGCATTTTCCATGGGCCATGCGAGGATCTTGATTCTATGGCTGGTGAACCATTTCTACAATTTTCAGTATGACAGGATGCTTCTCCAATAAAATCATAGATATTTTAAACAGGGGTGCCAATAATTCAAATTGAGGAGATATGTATCTCTCTCTCTGTCTTTCTCTTCAATCATAAATAGCTATGGCATTGTATGATCAGAAATGGCACTTTTAGGCATTCCATGTTTTCTTTTGTGTCAGCTAGTTACTCAGTACACTTTTAGTGGCAGCTGACATGAGAATGAACAAAAATGGAAGAAAACATGGCAATCTCTTAATTGTTTTTCGTGGCTGTATTGTGCGCGTGTGTATACATGTTCCATGAGTGGATGGCTGAGTTAATGTTTTAAAAAATGGTTTCACATTTGGATTACCATACATACTGAATCACAAAGCTGGGATGCCGCAACATGCCTAAGGCAGGTAAAAGAAGGATGAGAGAATATTGGACCCAGCCACAATGACTCACTACTGTCAGAGCTGAAAAGCACGTCAGGATGTGGATAGAGAGAGGATATGTGTTGCTTGTGCAGTATTTTTTGATGACATGGTCACTTCTATATGTGTTGGCACATCTGTGGTGAATCGGGTGATGCGTGTGTGTGTGTGTGTGTGTGTGTGTGTGTGTGTGTGTGTGTACCTGCTGGTTAACTCTACGTAGGAAGGCAGGCAAAAGCACCGATGACCAGTTCTTACCGCAGTGGTGAGTCACAGTTGACATCAATTATTTAAAAGCCCACCGTTGTTTTCCGTCTCTCCACCTCTGCCCTGTCTAGGCGTGAGATTGCACTGATTCACCTCACCCGTCGCTTTTACTTAAGTGTCCAGTCCATCTTCATTTTGCTGAGACAGACAAGTATAAAGGAAGCTGTGCTCAGATGGCTCAGCACTTCTCCGATTTTTTTTTGTCTTGAATTTGTTCAATATCACTTGCCGAGTGCTCATCACATTTTTAACATCCCTTTCATATCTGTCGCTTTCCTGACGGAAATGCCATTGAGCCGTGCATTGCCTGGACCGTAATTCAATCAATTAAACCACCATCTTATTGATTTGCCTACATTAATGGACTTCTTTGAAACCTCCAAGGTCCAGTGGAGTGTAGGAGTCACGGACAATCGATAGTGCTGTCTGTTCATTTAGCTTTAAGATGGCAGGGTTCTTGCAGATCCTTAAAAAGGAATGAATCCACAAATCGAAAAACAAGGCCTTAATTGACATCAAAATGTTAATCAAATTAATCTTTGAGAAGTCTGAAAGGTTGTTAAAACGCAATCATTTTGATTTTATGAATGTAAAATTGACTTGCATCAACAAATAAATTAACATTCTTTCAAGACAAATTTTCATGACTCTAGTAACATGCACAGTCATGAAAGCGGAAGCAACAAAACTGATGTGTGTTTAGTGGGGACTGCTAAGAACAGATCGATGCATGTCAGTTCTGTACTCCAGCAACTTTGGACAACGAGACGTCCGGAACAGTGAGAAGTGGGTTTTAAATTGATTCTGAATGGAATTAAAAAGTCTTACATTTAATTTAGGCTGTAGGAATCCTAGATGAGGACGTCCAGCCCTCCGAAAGGTAGATCTTTGATGGCAGAGATTTATTGTGAAAATCCATTTCACGAGCCTTCTTAGATGTATGCCCCCCCCCCCGCCCGCCCAACATTTAATTAAAAAAAAAAATTTCATTAAGGCAATCGTTTTGTTTTACTTTTTCACAAGGCTTGTCTTATGCAATGTCACAGAATTTTACGATTAACCGTTGAATCAAATTATTTTTGTTCTTCATGAAAATTTGCAATACTTGGTGAAGACCTCCTTAACATGTGCTTTCACGTATCAATAATGAGATTGACCAGCTGATGAACCAAATGCAGCAGATTGAGACGCAGCAGAGGAAGTTTAAAGCCTCCCGTGACAGTATTCTGTCCGAGATGAAGATGCTGAAAGAGAAGAGGCAGCAGTCAGAGAAGACATTCATGCCAAAGGTGACCAAAATGACTTGAAATTTGTATGGAAAGCATATCACCAGGCATTGTGGTCATTTATACCATAGGCTTCAATGTCTTTTTTGTAAGCACGGGTCATTTGTTGAAACTGATCATCGCTCTCTGTTTTTCGTGTCTTCTTTTGTTTCTCGTGCAGCAACGAAGTCTTCAGAGTCTGGAGGCCAGCCTCCATGCCATGGAGTCCACCAGAGAGTCACTGAAGGATGAGTTGGGCACAGATTTGCTTTCCCAGCTCAGCCTGGAGGACCAGAGGCGTGTGGATGACCTCAATGATGAAATCCGTCAGCTTCAGCAGGTGAGGGGGGGGGGGGGGGGCATGAGGAAGGAAAATATGTGAATCAATCCAATATATTTGAATAATCGAGTTTATTTCACAGTTACCGTGCTCCGGCCTTCCTATGTGGAGTTTGCATATTCTCCCCGTGCTTGCGTGGGTTTTCTCCCTGTCCTCCAGTTTCCTCCCACATTCCAAGAACATGTATGGCAGACTGATTGAACACTCTAAATTTTTGTGAGTGTGATGGTTGTTCGTTTCTACACAGTTCAACCTAAAGACAGCTAAGGCTTTATAAAGCGGTTCGGATGCATGCATAAATGACTTTTTTTTTTATTTATGCCAGTTAAAAACAGAAGTTTGACCAAACTAGAACAGTTTGTCCTTGGATGTATTCATATAACGATATAGAGTATGATATTTATATCTAGTTGCTCTTAAGATGATCTATACCAACTAATAAAAATAAACAACTGTAAAAAGATGTGCATGGCAACTCATATTCTGTAATTAAACTGACTCCATAATTGTTTTTTCATAGCATCATTCTGAATAATCTCATCACACAATATTTGTTCACAAGGTTAAAATGGCCATCACTGAACCTAATACAAGTTGAGAAGGTCTCTGATATGTAAAAAGGTTCCCACCGCTGTAATAAAAACATTGTTCTCTCAACAAAACAAATACTAATAATAATTCTAATACTGTTTGCAACATTATTAAAATAGATCAATTCATATGCACTTGAGTGCAACACCATTGTTGTCTTCATTTTGCCATCGTCCTTTTATTCCTGCTGCTGCTAGTGCATTTAAATGACCTGGGTGCGCTAAATGCCGCAGACAGCAGCTGTGTGTGGGAGGTTCCTGTGATCCTTTTTTTCTGTGCCGGCTTCTTTCAGCTCTCGCCCGAATAATCTCAAATTGTCCCCACTTGTGTTATGCAACTTCACCCACACAACCCAGAATCTTTGACGTATGTTTCTCCAGAGTTTGCACTTCTTTGATGTGACATGTAACGCATTTTATTAAAGTGAACGTTGCCGTGGTACTCAGGGTGAATAGATCAGGTCGCTGCTTTCTCAGTTGTTAGACCAAGACCAGTAGCATAAATAACATTGTGGTTTCTTGTGCCACCCGCAGGACAACAGACAATTGCTGAATGAGAGAATCAAGTTGGAGGGCATCATGACCCGAGTGGAGACGTACCTTAATGAGAATTTGAGGAAGCGCCTTGATCAAGTGGAGCAGGTATAGTGTGGCTTCAATGTCCGGTGGGAGTGGGAAATAATTACTTGATTCCCTGCTGATTATTAGGAGCTTACTCGCATTTCATTGAGTAAAGTGTATTTCAATCCCCTAGCAAAACACAAGTTAGTACTTTCCATAACTTTTCTCAGCAGGGATTTTGGTCGGGCTCGGGAGAGATTTTATTTGCATACAGAACAGGAAATTCAGTTCGCAGTCTCAAGTGGCCACTCGAGATGTATTTAAATGCCAGGTGTCGACCTGTGTGTTTGTGAATTAACTTTTGATTAGATCAACCCAAATTCATGATAATATGTACTCAGGGCAAGGCCTGGAATAAATTTGACTGTTAATGTAATGCAGAATAGGAATTTGTATGAACAAAGACTCTCCTTGTTTTGATTTGCAAACACAGGAGCTAAACGAGCTGCGAGAGACCGAGGGAGGCACTGTTCTCACAGCCACAACATCTGAGCTGGATGGCATCAACAAACGGGTCAAGGAGACACTGGCTCGATCAGAAGGTATGGTCCGGAGAAGTACATAAAAGCTCCACTTGTGCGCTTGATAGAAACATAGCACTATAACCGTTGTCTTAATATTACTCTCTAATACAACCAACCAAACAGTATCAATTCAATTTGTTGATCTCTAACCATATAAGATGAAATGCAAGTGACACAAAAAAACTAAGAAGTACTCGCATGTTCTCGCACTAGATCTGGACTCTTTGGTTGATAAGACCGAGTCGGAGATCAAGGATCACATCAAGAGCATGGACCGCTGGAAAAACATAGAGAAGGAACAAAACGACGCAATCAATCATGACACCAAGGAGCTGGAGAAGATGACCAACCGGCAGGGCATGCTGCTCAAGAAGAAGGAGGAGTGCATGAAAAAGATCAGGGAGTTGGGCTCCCTACCTCAAGAGGCTTTTGAGAAGTACCAGACTCTCACACTCAAGCAGGTATTACCGTCTTTACTTAACTTGCTTTTCAGAGCTTTCAGAGGAGAAGGGCCTCCTTATTTAAAAAAAAAAAACGCACAACAAAACACAACAACAACAACAAAAAACATTGGGATCACTTATTACCCCACAACTCCTCATTTATGTAATTTGTCAAGATCTCAAAATCTGACAGGGTGAGCCACAGCAATTTATTGACTTCACCTCCTAGCATCTCAATTTTCCAAGTGTTTAATTAGATTTTTTCTGGGCTGTGTACACTACTGGTATATTGGAGGAGTAAATATTTGAACGACATTTTTACCGATTGGGCCAAACTTTTTCTGTGCTTACACATTAAAGATTCCATTCAAAAGGCAGTCTATAAAAAAAACGCTGTAGTCATTTTTTCCAGCATTTGGAGAAAATGAACTTCCTGATAGGAGCATCAGAGATTAATTTTATGAAACATTCTGAAGGCAGCAAATGAAGAAAAGACTGAAAACAGCGTTGCATCAACGCAACAAAATACTGCAAATCCATCCTTACAGATTCATGTAGCGCTGATTATTGAGAAGGCTGTCGTCGACCAGTTTGCTTCATGCTTCTCAAATAAAGTTGCTCCAATTATCTTTATTATGTTATTAATTAAGGGTAGTCATCTACGTGAAGATACGTGAATGATTCCTCACAATTATTATGTTGAGGTTTTCAATTGATCACTTTGCCAATATTGCTTTGAATTCTTAATGACCCATTACTGGTGAGCTATTTATAGAACACACCCACGGGCACCTGTGATAAACATGTGAACTCAGCCTAGTGAACTCAGCCTAGCGACAGTCAGTACCGAAGTTGAAAACATCTGCTCCAAGGCTAATTGAACTCGACGTGTGAGCCTCGCGGTGGTTATTTTCCACCCCTCTGTTAAGTACCGTCTTGGATTCCAAGCTTTATTTGTTAATAGGCCCTCACCGAACTTTGTATTCTTGTTCTTTGCTTTCTTTCTTCCCAGCAGCACCGTAAGTCACCAAATAAGCCTTTGAAAATAGACTTTGGCCAAGTAGATTTCTGCTCCACTCCAATGACTGGCCAGTTCAAAAAATAAACAACTGTTGAACTCTGATGCAGCAAAGAAAGCAGAAGCTCCCCCCGGGGAACGAGCCCTGGAGCCTTTGCCCACCCACCCTCTTAGCAATGACTCAGATACGAGTCAGTGCTCAGCTTGTTGCCTCTGGGGGGGGCTCAGACTCTGACTGAGTGCACTTGGCTGCAGCTTCATTAATGTCTAAGCATGTACTCTTGTGCGTACGTGTGCTGTTTTCTTTCCATGACAATGCTGAGAATAGCCCTCCTCTTTCTCAAACAACCCACATAATAACTCTTTCTCGGTGGAAGCGTGCTCGTGGACAGGGTGATGCCATCGATTGCAGAAGTGGAGAGGTGATGGAGAATGCTCTTTGCTGTTCCTTCTGCGACGCCAATCAATGGATAGGTCACGGGGTTTAGAGAGAGCGTTTTGTTGTTGTTGTTTTTTTTAGCTCAAGCATCTTACTAATTCATCAGCTAACCTTGTTTTCAGAAGATGATAGAATGTAATCATGCCTATAAGTGTGTGCCTACCTGTATTTCCCCAAAAAGCGGCTGTCCGTCCAAAAGATACTCTGCCCTAGTTAGTGGCTGTGTTCATCATCCAAAGGCACGTTAAAACCCTCCCTGAAATGGACACCTAACTTTATCCATTGGGGAAGAAAATCTGTTGGTCGCTGTCATCGTCTCAGTTCATAAACACTGTTGTTTGTTTTTAATAGCGCACAAATCGTATTACTTTTCAAGATTCATGAAAGTGATCATGAAAAGGCTATCAATGTAATCTTGGTGCACTAAACTGCTTGACTACTGTGGCAGCTTGCTACCTGTTAAAACCTCTGTCAATGAAAAGAAAGAACTATATATCTTTTTGTACTCTGTAGAAATTGAAGTACCACAGTAGCACATGCAGTAAAAATGCACCATGATAATTCGGGGAGAACTCATGTTCTATTCTTTCCCCCGGCCAGTTGTTCCGTAAACTGGAGCAGTGCAACACGGAGCTAAAGAAGTACAGTCACGTCAACAAGAAGGCCTTGGATCAGTTTGTCAACTTCTCTGAGCAAAAGGAGAAACTGATCAAGCGTCAGGACGAACTGGATCGAGGTTACAAATCCATCATGGAGCTCATGAATGTCCTGGAGCTGCGCAAGTACGAAGCCATCCAGCTCACATTCAAACAGGTACTGCTCTCCTCAAACTTTTTCAATGTGCAGTCCTCCACATTTTTGTCGGTCACCTGACCCTTGCCCTGTCTCACACCCGCAGGTGTCAAAGAATTTCAGCGAAGTGTTCCAGAAGCTGGTGCCTGGAGGCAAAGCGACGCTGGTGATGAAGAAGGGAGACGCCGAAGGCAGTCAGTCTCAAGATGAAGAGGGCGGCGCGGAGAGCGAAAGGGGCTCTGGCTCACAAAGCAGCGTGCCCTCTGTGGATCAGTTTACCGGCGTGGGGATCAGAGTAAGAGTCTCACTGTTTTGTCCAGATTGTCCTCAAATTAGCCTAGCGCTTTTTTTATGTTATGGTTGAGGGGGCGTCTGTCCTTTTTAAAAAAAAAAAATCTGTATTCCGACAAGCTTTCGGTTATATTTTAGCTAAAGCCAATTCCAATGATGCGTATACATTTGCACTGACAACATAAATACCTCTCTGGTGAGCACTAAATTTCAACGCACCGTCACCATGACAGCAACATGAAATGAAGCCGCAATCATGACATCAACACTTTTAAAGTTTAATGCCGGATATTCACTGTGTCACGTCACACAGTGAGAATCTTGAGTAAAATGGACATGAGCAATTGTCTTCACAGTTGAAAATCATTTCCAGGTGTCATCATTAAAGGTATCTCACATTCTTTGGTTAAAATGAACTAAAGGATTAAAAAAAAAAAAACAATTGCAGACCAATTAATATCCACTTGTCACACTCCGGTTAAAGGCATGCTGTATTGAGGGGTGGGGGATCTGTCTCATGCAAATGCAGCCTACAGCTTTTGTTACCATGGCAATATGGATGTCATGCGACGAAACGAGCACCCACTCTGTGTTGCCTACTGAGTAGGGTTGGGTGTCGAGAATTAATCAGAACCGGGTCGAACATTCTGATGTTCTCAGAATGCTTCCCATTTTCACATTTTGGTCCATCGTTTCAATGCCACCACTGAAGAAGCTGCGTGTGTGTGTGTGTGTGTGTGTGTGTGTGTGTGTGAGTGTGCGCGCGCGCGCGGCGATCAAGTGTGGCTTAACTTTGTTAAACAATATGACCTTTGGATATACGGTGATACATGCGTCACAGCGCTCCCTCCCACTCTGACCCTCAGCCGAGCACTACATTGAAGTCAAAATGTGTACGTATAACATTCACATGAGTCTTAGGTCAGCACTGAGGCCGCCAACAAGTCAAACGGCAACTGAAATGGTGGGCTAATTAAAATGAAAAAGAAAGCAAACATTTCCATTTTTTTTTTAAAATCCCAATTCCGAAAGGAAGCTGTATTACATTGATGGTAAAAGTGACAGAGGGCCGTGTGTGTGGGTGTGTTGCGGTGTGTGTGCGTGTAGGTGTCTTTTACAGGCAAGCAGGGTGAAATGAGAGAAATGCAGCAGTTATCTGGAGGTCAGAAGTCTTTGGTGGCCCTGGCTCTGATCTTTGCTATCCAAAAGTGTGACCCCGCCCCTTTCTACCTTTTCGACGAGATCGACCAGGCCCTCGACGCCCAGCACAGGAAGGCTGTCTCGGGTAACGGGCGGAAATTCCACACAAACGCCGAGTACGTGCCGTTAACGTTGATGAAATACTAACATATCAACATATTTGCGTTGCATATCCACCGAAGACATGATTGTTGAGTTGGCTGGCCACGCTCAGTTCATCACTACGACCTTCAGGCCTGAGCTGCTGGAGTCTGCTGACAAGTTTTATGGAGTTAAATTCAGAAACAAGGTGAGCTGGGCGGCGGTGGTTCTTGCGAAATTGAGCCTCGGACAACTTGGCAATTTAGTGCCTCGCACATCTGCCTCACAGAGCTTTGCAGTTCAAATGGTTGTAGTTTGCATATTCTGCGGGTGCTTCTGTTGGCTTTGCCTTCCTCCCACATGTAATACTTTTGATGGAAGTGGCCTTGAAAAGGTTTGCCGTGGTGCGCTTAATTAAACTTGCACATCTCCTGGTGAGGCTTTTTTTGCCCCTCGCATTAACAGTGTTGCCTTTTCTGAGTTAGAGCTACAGCGCCCTCTGCTGCCTGGAGTGATATTAATGCTTTGAGAGCCGTCCGTAGATCAACAACAATACAGAACAGGAATAGGGATTGTGTGCATTGTAATTGAAATGATTCTAATCAGCTTACATCTGCTTTGTTTTTAACTTTTCACGTTTTGGTTTTAAATATTTGTAAAAAATTTATCGCATTGAGTGTGAAATTGCATTTTGTATTCTTTTTTTTTTTCTAGGTGAGTCACATTGATGTGATCACAGCAGAGCAGGCCAAAGACTTTGTGGAGGATGACACCACCCATGGTTAATGGTTGACTCCTACTCTGCTTCTTCTGCGTTCTTAAGGTTCAAAGTACACTGTAACCTTCTTGGCTGTTGTTCACTGAGTTTCTTAATTGGAGTTGACTGAATTTGGATGACTTGAACATTTAGAGGTTAAAGTTCTGCTGAAAAGCTTTACCAATGTTTGTTTCACTCTATACCCGTTCCATCCTGTCAAACCACTTGTCCCACCATACTGTGTGCCATCAAATGTTCAAAGCGAGTCACTCTTTTCTATAGTTACTATCTTGTGACATGTTCTCTCTTAGTATATTTATATGCATGTTATTTGAATTCTGCAGCGCCATGTCAATGGTGGAAAGTTGAATTTTTTTTTTCATTGAATATGATGTTGGAATCCTCTGAATTTTCTTGCTCCTTTTGTATGTAATAAATTGGGGACAAAGGAAAAAGAAGCCTCAAACGTCGGCTCCTGTTTCTACCGTTAGATGGCGCAGTTTTACTGTAGCTCTCTTCGTGGTTAGTTCCACGATGTTTTATGTGTAGCAGCTCTGTCTACATATATACCAAATATAACCAAAAGAAATATCTTAAGATAACAAAATATATTTTTTAATGTATCACATCACTGGTATAGTTCAAATGATCTCTTTTTACTTTGTACAAAAATCCCTTTTTTGGAGGGTGTCAACCAATTTGCCACAGTCGTTTGAAAAAAAATTCCGCATGCCGATTTTCCCCTTCAATTTGAAATGTTTCAGTATTTTTTGTCCAGTGGCTCACAGTCACAGTGACTCATTGTTACTGCGCCTGTCACGCGAGTCCTGTGGCCTCAGATGGGAGATCGTACGTCACACATGCGTGGCTCTCATGTGGCAGCCCTCCAGATTAGGCTGCCTGTCATGACGTGGCGCATGCCAGTCTCTTTTTATCACGCCTCTTCTTCACAGCAGTTCTGCTTTTAGAATTCTAACACCCACCTCAGCTACTACATTTCACTTTTGCTTTATAGTTTACAACATGATACGATCATCATTCACACAAACAAAAAAGAGCAGTTCGGATAGAGTGGAACTTCCAACGCTCCAAAAGTGGTAACATTTCAGAACGCAGATGGACAATAACTCGAAGTATACTGCGAAAATAATAGATTTTTTTTTTTAAAGACAAAGACGTGGAATGTAATGCAATGGCCAAGTCACTCGCCTATCCCGAATCCAATTGAACGTGCGTTTGACTGGCTGAAGACAAGACTGAACGGAAAATGTCCCAAGAACTAGCAGGAATTGAAGACAGCGGCAGCAGAGGCCTGGCCTAACATCACCAAGGATGAAATCCATCCAACACCTGATGATGTCCATACCAGACTTTGGGTTTTAATTGACTGCAAAGAATTTGCAATCAAGTGAAAGTTGTCATTTCTACACCTGATTTGGATGTGAATCCCCTCAAATGAAATCTACAAGACTGCTGTTAAAGAAGGCCAAAAAAAAAAAAAAAAAAAGAATTGCATCAATGTCCCAAACATTTATGGACCTGACTGTCCTCCGCGTAAGTTTGAGTGTGATTATGCGTTTGTGCTGAAATGGTGTCATTTGCACTGGTACGCGTCTTTGGCCTAGAGTGAACCACCGGGACCTCAGTCGCAGTTGGTTGGAAAGCAGATGGCCACATGTCATTGGACTGGGCGTGATATTGACAGAACACCTCATGTCCATGAGCCGGTTAGCATTTGCTTGCCAAATATTTACAAGCCTGTGAACGACTGGATCTGTCGCCAATTCACATGACAGATGGATGGCCACCATCGGGAAGATCCACGCTTGTTGTTGACGTCTGCCTGGCCCCGACACGCTCTCAAACTAGTCTTCCAAATATGATGAAAAACTGTCCTCCCTCCTTCCTTTCTCACACCGTAAAGACCATCATTTGAGGCCCTGGCATCTGCTATCAGACAAGTGGAGAACAGATAACCATTGCTCCATAATTATGTGGCTTTATAATTTCTAAATCTTTTATTACAATCATTTCATTGACAATACTTCCCATAACAATGCGATTTGCATTGACTGCTTGAAGATAATGGTGTTACCTACCTGCGTGCGGTTACTTGGTGTAATGCTTTGAAGAGAAGATATTCTTTTATTTTTATCAAAAAAATTATGAAGTTTTGCCGCAGGTCAAAATGATTTTTGACGAACAAGAAAAAGAAACAAATTGTTGGAATCAGCCATCTTTGTTGTTGACACTCGCCTCGATCATTCAAGGTTTGGTGACGCGAATTTGCTGAGGTATAATGTTCTTTGGCAGCGTTCAAATCGGTTGTAACTCTGTCTGCTTAAACCCCCCAACCCCCAATTTGACTTTATATTTTATTACAGTATACTAATATTTTATTCTTACCAAATGAATATACATGTGCAAATCATTATAGAATGAGTAGACATTTTTTTAAAAAACAATTGCCTTATTTCATAGACCTCCATTAGGGGCCGTTCGCTTCTTCAACGATCCGACACTATAATCCCCTTTCGACTTCATAAGAGTAGAGTATTCATTCAGCACGTTGTTAGGTTTGTGTCAAGTAGTAAAATTCACAGTTGTCATATACTCACTGATTTAAATTTAAAGACACGACGAGAAGTTTATACTGTTGAGGGCTTAAGTCACACGCTTGTTAAACGTGCCAAATGTTGACTAAGGAATGCAAGTACAACACAACACTTGTTTACAATGTAATGGCTGGTAGGATAGAGTCAGGAAAATTGTAACATGCTAGCAAAGGCTTAGCTCTTCCAAGCTCTTTAAATGGGCGACATCATTTACAAGGATGCAGTACTGGTATTACTGTCGCTTAGTTTTATGCCGAACGTTTATAACTTGACTTCTATTTTGGGCTTCTTTTTTTTTTTTTAAACGACCTGCTCTGTTCCAAACCCGTAACATGGCCAGCCGATTACATGATCTATCGATGAACAGTGACATTTGTAGAGTGTTGTTAGTGATCGCATGTGCTTAAGATGGCTTTATGACCTCATAAAGACTCTGGATCATTTTTCAAATGCCACCGCTGGGTCATTTTTCAACCCTTTCTTTAAGAGAAAAAAAGGCAGAGTCTGTTGGTGCATCTGTATGCTGTTTATGAATCCGTAAGAATGGTTGATTCTCTCCATGTTTGTAGAAATTTGATCTGTAAATGCAACCTTGTTTCACTGGTCCCAAGCCCTGATTAAAAAGATAAATGGTGTTGGTATTATATTAGATATACTAGAAATACTTCATACTATATTATTTTATTGATCGGTAAAGTTGTGCTTGTTGGGTGTGTGTGTGTGTGTGTGTGTGTATATATATATATATATCCTCTCTTTCATAAGGTTGTGCAACTTACAAGTTGGTGTGCGTGCACAGAAGGAGCGCACTGAAATAAATACCTTCCCTTCAATATAAGGATATTTGACCTTCAGTACAACATGTGTTTGTGTCACATGTGTTCTAGTGAAGTTTTAGTTGATCAGCGAGTATCACCCTCTGGGCTCCCAACATAAAGGTCCGCCTCTGATGAGGTTAAAGGCAAAAGATTTGAATGATTTAATTAGCAGACTAATCCCGCCTAATGACTTCACACATGTCGCCTGAAATCCACGACAGAATAAACATTCTCGCCTTCATGTGTATGTATGTTCAGCTTCAAAGTGACATTTTCACATGCACCAGCATACTTGAATCCCATCCCCAACAGCCGTGGGGACAGGCAAACAAACAGGCGAAGGCCAAAGTTGTGGTCGTTGGCGCAGGGCAGAGCAAACAGCCACAGGAACAGGCAAAAAAACATGATACAGCAGAAGTCAAGAGTCGGTCATAAGCGAAAGCCGGAGTCGATTCACGGGGTAGTGTTGAAGCGTTTTGCATTGATGACTCAAACAAAATGGCTGTGAGGGAGTCATCCAAAAAGCCTTAATTATGTGAGTGAGAGCACATTTTCAACAACAGAGATGCAAGTCCGGATTACTTGACACATACTGACAGCCAGTCTGAGTCCTGTCAGAAACGCTGGTAGTGATCATCATCTAAACTTGAGCAAACTTCTAACTTTAGTCTGCCGAGAGATGCACGTGGCATCCTGGTCACGCCGTATAAAGATTTTTTTTTTCTTTTTATGGCATGCTTCATTTTGGGCTGAAGCCACTGTAGGCTAATGCAATGTGAGCAGTGATGAGAACGGAATGGTGATTCCTATATAATTTCACACAAACAGTGTGAAAACAATATATATACCGGTATATTAAGATAAGACAACATTTATTTGTCCCACACTGGGGAAATTTGCAGTCTCGAGAGAGAGAGAGAGAGAAGGCGGGGCGGTGGGGGCACGGTGGTCAAACGTCAACCTCACATTGCAGAGGTGCATGGTTCAGGTTCTGGCTCCCGCTTTCCTGTGTGGAGTTTGCACGTTCTCTCTGTGCCTGCGTGGGTTTTCTCCGGGTACTCTGGTTTCCTCCCACATTCCAAAACACGCATGGCAGGTTAATGGAAGACTTTAAATGATCTTTAGGTGTGACTGTGAGTGTAAATGGTTGTTCGTCTATTTATGCCCTGCGATTAGCTGGCAACCTGTTCAGGGTGTCCCCCCGCCTCCTGCCCGAAGACAGCTGGGATAGGATCCAGCATGCCCCGCGACACTTGTGAGGATAAAGCAGATCAGAAAATGGATGGGTGGATGGATCTCTCTCTCTCTCTCTCTCTCTCTCTCTCTCTCTCTTTCTCATACATATATATATATATGTATATATATATATGTATATATATATGTATATATATGTATGTATATATGTATATATATATATATGTATGCATATGTATATATATGTATATATATGTATGTATATATATGTATATATATGTATGTATATATATGTATATATATGTATGTATATGTATATATACGTATATATATGTATATATATGTATGTATATGTATATATATGTATATATGTATGTATATATATGTATATATATATGTATGTATATGTATATATACGTATATATATGTATGTATATGTATATATATATGTATATATATGTATGTATATATGAATATATATATGTATGTATATATATGTATGTATATATGAATATATATGTATGTATGTATATATATGTATGTATATATGAATGTATGTATATATATATGTATGTATATATATATACATATATGTATTATTACATTCATTATAATTCCTCCCAATTGTTTTGATTAAAGAAAACCAACATTCAAACCTTTTCATCTCTATTAAGCCCTGACAAATCAATTCATTCAATAGACATTGTCAAATTGTACGTAGTATTTTTGCACGTTAACATTACAAAGTAAAGGCCTGTTTACTCCTTTATATAAAAAAAATTTCAAATGTTCTGCTTTGAATTAATATCTCTGTTGTTAGTGCGGTAACGCGTCGATCGTGGGAGGTTGATTGCTTGAAAAGTAGATCGTTGATCAAAAAAGGTTGGGCATCCGTGGTGTAGACATATGAACAGGAAATCGATGGCGTTCATGGCTGACAGTTAGACTTGATTGGTTGATTTTTGACCCAACAAAAACATTACAGGCATATAGATCAGTTTCAATGTTTGCAAACATTGCCTCCAAGATGCGCGTGCATCTTTATGACGTCACTGTTGTTTGCAAAGACGAGCGTTCTTAATTGCCTACTCAGTCCAATTCTCAAGTCGTCAAGCTTGTAACCATAACTTTTGCAGTTTTTTTCTGAAAGGGGTGTTTACCAGCATGGATCCCATAAAAGACTTAGATCTGCGTGTGTGCTCTTTCCATTCTGATAACCCACAGCACGAGACTATTACGACTCACAAGTGTGTGTTTTCTGCCTCCAAGATGCGCGCACAGCCAGACTTAATGTATGCATACGTCACATGAAACGGATCTAAAACCCAATAGATGTTTAATTTTAACCAACCCTTTGGATACCTTCATCAGAAAAAAAACTGAATTTTTTACTCAATGAAATAACTCAACTGTTTTTAGTGTGTTGTGGGAAATGTGATTGTGTTCTCTCGAAGGTTTTATCTCGTTCCTATTATCATGTCTCTAGACTCTCCGTCATCCTGGCTTGCCTTTATTGTCAACACCAGTTGATGCTACAGTTGTATCTGCTTTCTCACCGAGCCGAAAATAGAAGGCGGGATTGTTGTGTTGGGTTGTCACGAATATTTGCTTAAGAGAACACTTGAGAGTGAACTTTGCTGGATGGTTGTCAGAACAGAAAGAGATGTCTACTGAAGTCTGTCATTTGGAATTGAGACAAACCTTGTGGAGATGGCGCACATTCCTCCTCAGATAATTTACTTGGGTGACGGTTTTGTCTAGCAAAATCAGTTTCCAGTCGCTCCTTCCACATAATATAGTATAGGAACATGAGTACCCTTTTTTCCAGTTTCTTTTAGTGGCTATCAAATGCTTTAGAAGGTTACTTGATTATTGCTAGGCCTTTTTCTACCACGACAGCATGCAGCTTGCTAGCTAGCTGGGGTTTCTTGCGAGCTAGCTCAGCCCATCTTCTCTGGATTTCACAATTCCAGAACAGCTCGAGGTCTTTCTAAATTCCCAAGTGAGGAGGCGACGCAGCAGAAGAGCTCGCCCCTGGCTGAGAGGATCACCAGAGGGCCGTTAGCTTGAGAGCTAGCTGGTGCCTAGCAATTCTTGCACGGAAAGCACGGCAACGCACCACAGCGATATTCCAGCCACCGCAGGCTTTAAGCAGATACAGTTTCGCAGCTCAAGCCTGTAGGGATGCGTATTCATCAGAAATATGCGACACAAATTTGCATCCATGGTTTGACACATTCAACAGAAACACAACAGCTGAGTTTGAACACAACAGCTGGGGTTTTGCCATTTTTAAGCCTCACTTTGTATTGTTTATTATCATTCTTTTTTTTAAATCATTGACATTTGGCATTGTTGTTGACAGTACTCCTATCTGTGGTGTGTCAAATTTAGAAGGCATTTATTTCGCTTGACATGCACATCATTATCTAACCTGGAATGATGAATTGAATTAAAAATCAAGTCAGGCAATACCTACCTCTGCGCCTCTCTCCATCTTACCAAAGAAGCTTCACCTTTTGGTTCACAGATGTGAGACTCCAATTAAAAATACAAACATATATATGAGTGAAGGCAGCATTCTTCAAATGACTCAGCAGTTAAAGTCATCCATACCTACCACGCCACCATTGTATCCCACCATTGGCCAGACTTTATGTTTCTTTGTGTCACACAAAGTGCTCACATGGATGGACAGACATCCTCACAGGGTCACCTATCCCATTTTCGGGCAGTAGGCAGGGGACACCCTGTCAGTTGCCAGCCAATCGCAGGGCACACAGAGACGAACAACCATCCACACCCACACTCACATGGGACAATCTAGAGCGTCAGCCTGCCATGCATGTCTTTGCTAATCAGGGAGGCCGGAGCTGGAATCCCCAGTACCTCTGCACTGTGAAGCCGACGTGCTAACCACTGGGCTACCGGGCCGCCCCATGGATGGACAGACACACACACAATTTGTGTGTGTCTGTCCATCCATGTGAGCGTAGAGGTGCTAATCAGTCCTGGGCTGACAGAATTTCTTGTCCCTGTTGCTGCACTGAGCTGTCCCAGCCGGGGACCCCCCCATTTGGCCTGTTACAACTCAACTCCCCTTGTGCCGTCCCTAGAGCCCACCCCCTCCAGAGGTCCATTCGCTCAACTTTCCGTGGCCACTGGAAGAGACCCGACTCTGATTTCCCCATCTTTCGTTATAGGGAACCAAATTGGGTACATAGACGCAGAAGAGTGGCCGCTTTGTCCGAAGCTGATGAGTTGGGGGGTTTTTTTTCTCTTCCCACCTGGCAGCCGGAGAACAACTGAGCTGCCAAGAGAAAGTTTCCGCTGTTCGTGGTCGAGTCTTTAGGAGGTGTTAAAGCTGCAGGTGGTGCTAGGGAGTGTGTTTTGCATCACGCTGTGCAGCAGGCTTTGGATCGGAGCAGTCTAAAGTTTTGGGGGGTTTTTTTTTGTTGGTTTTGTTTTTCTTCAGGAAAGCCAAACTAAAATGCTTGGGAAAGGACAAAGTGGTGGTGTATACTCCTCAGAGACAACCGGAGACATTTTACAAAGGTAAGACAACGTTCAAGTAGGCCCCGTCCAACCAACATGTCATTCGTGTCATCTAAACGGAATTATTATTCGGATCCACTTTTACAGATTATGTTTTTTGGCATTCTTGTCTAAAGCACATTTATGTTACTGGTGTGTTTTGAAAGATGTACACTGCGATTTGTTCTGGTATGTCTTTCCACTAACTTTAAATGTGAAGAGACATTTTTTGGGGGGAATATGTATTTTATATTTGCCTGAGCATAATTAATTGGGAAAATGAACAAAGTATAAAGTATATAATAATGTTAAATACTGTTGATCATTATGGGCATGAAACCGCAGCTTGGTAACTCCATTAAAATCATTATTATAACAATATTTAGTATACTATATGTGAAGATTATTTTAAAATGAAGAGCCCACAAACATAATACAGATGTATTTTAAATATTGATTTTATGTGACAGTAAAAACTCTTCGCTCGCTATTACAGTGCGCATAGATAATATGGTGTAATTAATTGGGAAAAAAAATGCAAATAATCAAATTTCCTCATTGAAGTTTCAAGCATTTAACATAGTTTGGTAACGCCCGTTTTTTTTAAGGTTTGTTTGACACTAACACTCAATATAATACAATACATCTTGATTTATACAGCGCTTTGACAACAGCTGTAAATGTTTAAAAAAAGAACATTTGGTTTTATGTTTTTAACCTTTAGTGTGTAGCAAACGTAAACAACATACAGTATACAAAATATTTTGTTTCTCGCACTTTCCCTGGGGCTTCCTGCTGTATGTCTGATCATTTCGAACCGTTTGACGATGAAGGTTCAGTCGGTTGCCTTAAGTGTGCGTGTGAAAGGGAGCTGGTATCTGGAGTTCTGTTGCTTATTTTAGAACATTATGTTTACGAGGATCTTTGTACAATGACATTTTAAGTATAAATAGAATTTGAAGAAAAAATGATTGTCTAAAATATGGTGTACGATTAGGTCTTGATTTAGGCCAGCATTTACCGGTACACTTGAACCGAGATCTAAAGCAAATTAATGAGAAGCAGTGCTTGGTGTTGTGGTGTCTTTGAAGTACTGCACCAGTTTTCCTGTCACCAATTATCGCTGTAGCGGTCATGTTATCGTCTTAAATATAGGTATTGTAATGTTCCGAAGAAAAATAGTATAAAGAAGAACAAAATAAACACAAAAAAAAAGAAAAATGGGTCCAACAATTAGCTTTCTGTGCTGTACTTTTGTTGGATGCATGATTGTCTCCCTCTCAGAAATGATGTGTGCTTATTTTCCTGGACTGTAAACTTTTGCACCTCATTAATAAATGAGATAATGAGTCGCATGTGCCATGAACAGAGAGGACACATTCCAACCGAAACCGTTTAAACACTCCTGGCGTGTAGATTTGTGTGTCCATGCCAACTCGCACTGGAAGAAGGGGAAATGAATCAGACTGCTGAAGAAGTATGTGAAAAAATATGAATGCAAATGACCATTTATTGAATCTGGGGGGGTGATCATGTCCTTATTATTAATTGAACAATACGTTGATATAGTAATTTTTGTGACAGGCCTATAAACGTCTCCGACTGCATTCTTATGGCCTTCCCCTTTCGCCGCCGCAAATTTAAACGCGTGTTCTCTGCTGCGTTGACACATTGCCGACACTAAGGCTAATCCTAGATGTGACAGTTGCATGGCAGCATGCCTCAAGGAAACCCGGCAAGGACACAAATCAAGTCTGCCGTTATGAGCTTTTTGTTGCTCTTTTAATATTGAGTTACTCGTAGCTCAGAAAATCACTTCTAGTGTGAATTTAGCCAATGAACTATGTGCAAGCTACCTCCGAGGTTTCCCAGAGAAACTGCGGTTGTGTTGAAGTGGAACATAGACCAGCTTCCTGTATTATGTCCCATACTGCTGTTCGGAACCACGGCCGACAGCTGAAGCCAGAGGACATTAAAGCATGTGTTCACCCTTATGGCACCGTGCCTTTCACAATGTGGGGGATAAGAAAACAGGGGGGAAAAAAATGATATTGTATCACACAGGTGCAAAACACACAAGCGCACACGTTCAAGCACAAAGTTGCTGCTAGTGGTCACTAACGTAACACTGTTTGTCAGATACAGTTTTATGGTCTGTGTTGACCCTAAGGGACCCTAAGCATAGAAATGCTTGTATAATAATTTATCCTACTATAGTTATAATTCCTTGAAACTATGACTTTAACTATGGACCGACAATGCAACAACCTCTGAAATCAAACTCGATTAACATATTTCCTCACATAAGAGCCTTTTGGGGGCCACACATGGACATTTAACCACTGACACAGTTGAGCTTGCAAACTGTTGCTAACCAAAACGGTAGCCTCTTCCAAAACATGTCAACGGTCTGTCAAATAACTCACAGCCTGGCGGGCATCTTTCCGTCGGCGATATGGATGTTGTCATTAATATTAATATTCATTTTATTTAAAAGCGCCTTTCATGTCACCCAAGGACAGACAAAGAGGAAACTGTAACTGCTAGCTAACATTTTCTGGAAGCGTCTTTTAACACAATTAGCATCCGAGGAGCTTTAGTTTACTTCCAATTTGACTACAGCACGGACACTAAGATTATTTGACATTAGATGTTTAATTATGTTGTAAAACTAAATGGCCTCCTTGCCCGGTCCTCAGTTGAGTCAACATCAGGCCCCCCCACTAGCTTAAAGCGTTGAACATGAAGGCAATGAGTGGCTTGAGTTTAGCTCTGTTGGACTCTTTAGAAATGCTTGTGGTTATGTGGAAATCAAAACGTGGCCGCGACTATTACATTCGATGGATTTGCAGGGTGATAATCTATGAAATCCCTTCTTATTTTGGAACGGCAGGGCCCTCACAAGAATTCATGAGTAAATTAGAGGCAGCACAGACAGAAGAACAGAGGCGGCGACATATGGTTTGTTCTAGGCAAAGGATTTACTCTAATTTGACTGGTTCTATGAAGCAAAAGAGCCAGTCCGTCAGCGATTATTGAATTATAGGCTTGAATTTTGTCGCTGCCATTGCGATGATGAGTGGAGGTCTGGCTATGTTTAGGTCCTGACTAACAGAGATAGCGGGACCAGCCTCTCAGACTACATGGAGATTGGCTAATCAAAATTTAAGGCTGGAAAGAGGTGCGGAGTGATAATCGCCATCATGTAATTCTTCATAATCACTAGATAAATGACCTGCGAGTGAAATGTGACTCCATCTAAATGATGTAATTAGGTGGAGGAGTCGCTGATACTTTCCTCTAATAGCCTTTGAGCCGTGTGTTTGTCTTGCCATTCAGCTTTTAAAAAGTCATCTGCCGTGGGCTTTTTGTGGGATTAAATGCTTAATTTGATGTCAAGCCCACTCATAACTTTGCTAAGTGTTAAGATACAGTACTGGATGCATGTGATGATTCACTGCGATTGATACTTATTACAAGCTTGGCTTCATGTCGTCGTTTCCTCGCACACGTACTGAAGGATTTATTATCAACTCACAGAAATGACTTCAGCGGGATCAATGTATTGATGCTACATGTGCCATGTCCGCAGGAAACCCACCGAATGCATTTTTTTTTGGCCGCTATTTGTTGTTTTTGCCTTTTTTTGTGCTTATATTTGAAGTTTTTTATATGAATGACATATGCAGTCAAGTGGTTCAAGTTGACTGTGATAAAACACTTGGATGGATAGAAAAATCCAATTTAAAATGTTGAACTTTGTTGTGAAATTATTAGAAATGATGTGTCAAGATTTACTCACCACAAGACTTACTGTTTGCTTTCCTCAACTTTCATCAGTTGATTGTGAAGTAAATGATTTAAAATGTTTCCAAAAAGATTTTTCACATTAGTACACAAAGTCTGAATCAAAAATTGAAGATGCACGTCGGACAAATTCGAGTGAGAAAATTTGCCACCCTAATGAAAACACTTTTCATTGGTTGTCAACCTTAATAGGAACATATTTTATATTGGGGAAAAAAATAAACCTCACACCATGCCACCAAACAATACGTATATATATCCTGGTGGAGACATCGATTAATCGTACCCTCTGCCATCTAGCTTGAGAGCACTTAATCATTCTGTTTTTTGTTGTTGTCCGAAATAACTAATAATTTTCAAACCAATCAAGTCAAACCAGGTCATTTCCCGCATTACCCGATGACCTTTCATGGCACACCAACGTTTTGGCGGCATAGTTGTTGTAAATCACTGCTCTGGATGAGCTTTGTTGACCTTCCTTGGAAGGTAATATTGAAAGCAACATCCTATGAAAAAAAATAAAAAAATACCGTCATTCAGTACATTCACCTCGTCAAACGGTGACGCCGGGTAATGCTGTTGGTGTGCTCTTCCTGTACCCGACCTGCTGAACAATGCCATTGTTCTCGCCTACACCCGTGCCCCACCGCGCAATTCACAGTAGACCGCAGTTTATGCATTCAAACGTGTACACCGTGAACCCTGACAAAAAAAGACGGTTTGGCAGATTGCCTTGCAACAGCTGCACTATTCCAGAATGGTCCGATTTGGCTTTCTCTCACGCCTCCCCGTCTCACTAGACTCGTGAAAAACGATCAGAATATTTATTTCTCGCGAATGGTTTTGGTGGCGGGCGGCCCGGTAGTCCAGTGGTTAGCACGTCGGCTTCACAGTGCGAGGTAGCTCCGGCCTCCCTGTGTGGAAACGTTCCAAAAACATGCATGGCAGGCCGTCCCTAATGAGACCAATTCAGGGTGTCCCCCGCCTACTGTTAGGCTCCGGCACCCCCCGCGACCCTCGGTGGGGTTGGATACATCGTCATGAAAGCATCGCCGAATAGACTCACTTGTTGTTCGTGGGGTTTAAAGTGACACGCGTTGGCCCACGTTGCTGTTGGAGGCTATTTTTTCATCGGGCGAAATTGTTCGCACTTCTGTCTGGCCGCGGGCGGTCATGAAAGCTGTGTGATTTGCGTTGGCGATACGATGCATTTAGACATGTTAAATGGCTTACTCGGAATCACGTTGCTGTTTTGTTTCTCACCTGTCTGAAGGCGGGCTTGGAGGTTTGTGTGCTAAGCTGCCAGATTCTGTGCGGAATATTATGAATAGGGTCACGAGGTGTGGAGTGTGCAAACGACGGGGGGGGGGGGGGGGGGGCATGCCACGTTCCCTGTACTTGCTTGATAGCGGCAGGGATTGAACTGCAGTCACCTTAGCGGTTCACAAATGCCAATGTCACCACGGCGGAGACCAACGTTAATGAATACAAATGTCCGTTCTTCACTGTGTAGATCATGTGACTGGCCCTCTGCCACTAGAGACGCAGCAGGTGAACGGGACCGCTGGCATTTTGCAAAGTTGTCGACAGCTGACAGCGATCACCTTGTGTCCTTGCGTGGAAGGTTTATAAAAAACGGCACACGTACATTCAGCCTCAAACATACGCTTGTGCATTTTCTTCTGCCATTTTCATTCATTCGTGGTGCCTTTTACAAATTTGTACTGCGAATGTCGCGTGACCCTATTTGCCAAAGACACGCGCCTCAAGTAAAAGTCGTCCCGCTTCACACATGGGCAGGCTTCAGTTCTTTCGTTTGAGATTGTCGGGGACAACGTTTACAGTTTGTGACTACTTGCTGAATCACTTCTATTTCCGTCGCCCACCCGTAGCGAGGGATTGCGTGGCATGAATTAAAGTGGGCTCATGTTTGTTTGCGTGTCTGGATCTGCTCGGACACACGCTTGTCAGTAAGGCATCAGTTTGAAGATAGAGGGGCAGCAACAATCCCTCCCGCCTGCCTGCATCGTTCGGCTCTAATGGCTCCTGACTGCGGAACGCAAGCTATCTCGGCCTGCTCTTCCAATTGGCTTTATTTTCCGATCCTGATGAGAGTACGACTGCAAACTACCACTTATTGCGTGCATTTGAGATCCACCTGCGATGGGTGCAAAACTTCGATATAGACAGGTGATATAAAAAACCTTTTAAAGAAAATATATGTACCCTTCCCACACCCTTCAAATATGTTTGAACTTATTAAGACTTAAATTTATCAAAGGGCACCTTCTCAAATAATCCCTCGCGCCTGCTCTCACTTCTCACTCACGCAGTTCTCCAAATAAGAAGTCGAGTGTGCTTGCTTCAAGCTTGTTTGTCAATCCTCTGTCAGGTTTTCTATAAAACTGACACATAAAGAAAGGAGAGTGATACAATTTACAAAATATTCAACCAGAAAATCCGCAGCCATTTTGTCTAATGAACGTCCACGATTTTAATGCTAACATATTCTACAGGTATAATGCAAAACGAGAGTTCCTTATGTATCACTTCTTGCATTTAAGTTTCTATTGGAACTGCAGATGTTCGAGCAACTCCAACATACCGTAATTTCCGGACTATAAGCCGCGACTTTTGCCACACGCTTTCAACTCTGCGGCTTATTTAATGAAGCGGCCGCCTGTGTACCGTCTTTCTTTGTAAATATCTCTTGTGACAATATGGGCACCTGCGGCTTATACACAGGTGCGGCTTATGTGTGTACAAAAAAAAATTTTCCTTTAAAAATGTAGTGGTGCGGCTTATAATCAGGTGCGGTCTACAGTCCAGAAATTACGGTACTTGTTTTGGCTTTTTCTTCTACCTAAAGAAAAATACGTACTGTACCTTATAAGAAAATATTAATACTGTGATAAAAAATAAATGAGACCGTGGTAACTAACAGCTACTTAACTTTAATTGGTTGCTATCTTGGGAGCACCGACTTGGTGTATACCCGCCCCAGAGGTCTGGACGCTTAAAGACGTTCTAGAAGGTATCGCACTCTCATTAGTCCTCAATTTAACTGATGTCGTCAGTAATGATCTTGACTCATGTTAGAAAAGTCTCCACAACCGAATAGCAAATAAGCTTAAATTCTATCTATCGTCAACATATCAAAAAAAATTCCCTTTGATTTTGAATGATGAAAAATAATAATAATAAGAAAACCTTTATTCGTCTCCTCATGGAGAAATTCCCAATTTACAGCAGTAAAGTTATGAAAGGAAGAAAGTAGAAGAACAAAAAGTATAGGAGCTGCTGTAAAGGCAGCCACTCTCGCGGCGCCATCTTGAAGTCATAATAACATAATAACAAAATAATACAATACAACACATAAGACGCAGACAATCATTCAATCTTAACCACTTTTCTGCATCCTCTTTGTTGTTTGAAGCAGTTATAGAAAAAGTTATTTGAAAACCATCAATAATTCTAAATTAACGAACAGTGGAAACACAAAAAAAAACAATTTCCAACCTGTTTGAGCCTTGCTTTTGATTTTGAAGGCCATGGAATGGGTGTGACATAAAAATGAAAACGAGATGGTGCAGACCTGGAGGCAGGGGGTAGGAGAGGGTTTATGGGATCATAACTACATCACCTCGTCGACCAGTTTAGCTCTGATGTTGCTGACCGCAGTCAGGAAAGATTCTGACTGGGTGTGTTCCCCACCTGTTCTTATAACCTGTTCACCCGTTACAGCACGTGTTGTAACTACTTAAATGACGACTCGGCCAAGGAAATTACAAGTTTCACTGGACAGCACAGCCAGAGAAAAATGGACTGCGTACCGTCAGGCAGTAGGCTATAAATAACAGTTTCAGAGCAGCAGAAAAAAAAAAAAATTGTTGGTCAGCCTCACTTATGACGGCCAAGCGTGTCCTCGCCCACTCCTCATATTACTGCACCTCTCACTCTTAGCTTGAATGCAAAACCTCCGAGCTATCGCTCTACTCCAATTTCACTGACAAATAATTAAATACCTGACCAGATCTGACTCACATTAAAAACGAAAATAAATATGAAACAATCTGATGAATCACTTTTGTTACAAGTGATGTCATTTTGTCCCCTGTCCAGTCAGCTGTTTGTCGACTCGCTCACCCTGCTCTCAGCACCCCGTTTGACACTGAGCAGATTGGTGGTAATTTGGGCTGTTTTTCTTCACCCCTGTCATCACTTTCGACACACAACTAACTACAGAAAACCTGATAGCTCCGAAAAGAGGGTAAGTGTTGATATACCGTCACAAGATCCTCAGTGTGCTTTACATTTAAAACCCAGAGCAAGCGTGCGTTGACAGAATTGCAGTTACGGTTTTGACATGTGGCCCTTGCTATTTAATTTCTTCAGCAAATCCATCAGACAGGTGCCACTCCGATGTGTTCGAGTGGGGACAGTATCAGCAGACGTCTAAAACTCATTGCACCTGTACGGCGAGGGGATGTCTTTGTGAAATGCTCTTTGGATTTCACAGTTGCGTGGAAGCTGTCAAGGCAGAAAGGTTCCTTCGACCAGCATGTTTCTCAGTGACCCCGGTATCCCATGTGGCACCACGATAACGGCCGAAATAATATCACAATCGGCAACCCCGTGTACTCTATGTGCAAGAGTCATAGAAAGTCTTTGCAATTGCTGCTTCCGCCATCTCAAAAAATGTGTAGCTCTCAGGCACTGAATTTAAAGGGAATGATCGGAGCCGCTTCCTTTATTCGCAAAGCTAATTGGCTGTTTTCATCCTCACAAGAGCACAAACGATCGTACATTGACCAAACAGTCTGTATCAGGTTATCCAGTACAGTGAAACTCCTCGACAACGAAATCATGTTTGCAGCAAGACATTTTTCACAACAGGGGGTTTTTCACTGTAGCAAATTTGAAACAGGAAAGTGGGAATGGTGTTAATGCATGAAGATTTTTTCACACTAGGGGGTATTTTCACCCATGTAGATTTCGTTGTACTCCCATAAAACGCCCCCACAAAACACCCAGAGGTTACACGGTCAAAATGCCTTCTCTAAATCCGCACATGTAGACTGGTTGAACTCCCATGCAACCTCGAGGACCCAGTTGAGGTTGTAGAGCGGGTCGACTGTTCCACGGCCAAAGCGAAAACCACGTTGTTGCTCCTGAGTCTGAGATTCACCTTCTCAAAAGACCCTCCTCTCCAGCATTCCCCAATAACCTTATCAGGGAGCCTGTAGTTGGAACTAACGTTCCAGTCCCCCTTCCTAAAGGGAACCACGTGATGTTGCAGAGGTCCGCCAACCAGGACAGCACCACAACATCCAGAGCCTTAACGAGGGCCCTGCCACCACGTAGCTGCCTGCCTCGGAGTCCCCAAGACTCTGCTTTCTTAAAAGAAGTTGTGTCGGTGGAATTAAAGAAGTGTTTCAATTGAATTATTCTCCCTACAGTCTCACAATGAATTGAGGTCAGCAGGGCCTCATTCCTTTCCTACACAGTGTTGATGGTGCATTGCTTCCCCCCTCCTGAGACCCGGGATGGTGGACAGAATTTCCTCAAAGCCGTCTGAATATAATGACATCCAAATGGCTTTGAGGAAACTCTGAAATCCATGAAATTCAAGGAACTCCATGGCCTCACCATGACTGTCAAGTTTTTACTAATGCTGCTTGCCGGTCTACCTGCCATCCTTTCATCTAAATTAAGCAAGCTTTCCAACTACCAAATTCAATAATTTTTATATATATATATATATATATATATATATATATATGATAAAATATTTTCTTCAGTGTGAATGGTAATAATTCACTTTACAGTAATCAAGCAATTCGACAGTTCAAACCTGCTGGCAATGAGCAAAGTGCTTTCATTCGGTGTCACACACACGTGTCTGTCATCTGTCACTTATGGCAAAATGTGGCGCCATCTAGTGGCTTGGTGAGGAGGAAAAAAAGCGGAACGACACTGATTTCTCCTCCTGAGCTGTCAACACGTTTTATTTTGACAACCACATTGTCGTAACGTAATATTGACTCGATCAAATTCTATTGGATAAAGCCTTACGGTGTATTATTTGATATCATACAAAAACACACTTTGGTTCTCTGTGTCAATTTTGACAGTTTAATGAGTTTAATAAAAAGTAAATACAGTATGCACCGATATCACAGTGCTTGGTAATTCCATGCACATCAAACCTAAAGTTTTCATTCACTGTGATCATTATTAACACTGCTTAATATTCTCTTTAGTGATATAAACATTGCTTTGTTATTGTTTTTGTCATTTGTCTATACAATGACTTAATCATTCTTTCATTTTCCGATCCGCCTTATCCTCACAAGGGTCGCGGGGCGTGAACAATCATCGGCGCTCACACTCGCACCTCGGGACAATTTAGAGTGTTCAATCAACCTGCCATGCATGTTTTTGGAATGTGGGAGCAAACTGGAGGACCCGGAAAAAACCCACGCAAGCACGGGGAAAACATGCAAACTCGCCTATAGACCCCCTACTCTAACCCTTACACACACACGCACACACCTACATGCACATACTCACGCAACTACACTGCTGCAGTCTAAACTACTGTTTGATATATTAATGACTAGTGTATAAATATATGTGGGCGTTTCTCTGAGGACTCTGGTTTCCTCCCACATTCAAAAACCATGCAAAGAAGGTTAAGGAAACACTCAAAATTGTCCCTAGGTGTGATTGTGAGTGTGAATGGTCATTTTCAGTCAACAGGAAGTGGCATTACAAGGCGAAATGGATAAAAAGGGGTGGATTTTTTTTATTACGTACCTGTAATTCATATTCCACAAACCCAATATTAATCAGAATGCTGTGTTAAGACAAGTGGGGGCGCATAGAACAAATTGTAAAGAAAATGTTTGACCTTCAAGGTGTTAAGGACTGTAAGAATGAAACCAAACATACAAGATGTCGTTAGTAGGGAATATCTGAGTGTTTGGGTGTACTTCCTGAATATTGTTGATGACATGACAGCACACCCCAACCCCACGTATACATCAATTGAGTGCGCTATTTTTCCTTGCCACGTTGCATCTTTTCTAATTGTTACCTTTGAATTTTATGTTGTCTGGGTTTTTTGTTTTTTTTTAATACCGCAGTTTGTGCGTATACACATCTTCAGTTACTATTAAAAATCTTTTGGGTTATACTGGAAGGTGCTAGTAATCCTGTACATGTAAATAGGCTGGCAAAATAGTAGCCCCACGTCTCGGTGTAAATTAGAGTAGGATAAAAACAACCCTCCTGCCCCATCATCAAAAACAAATCTATGACTGTATCTCACAAGCAATTCCCAAAACATTCACACCAATCAGTTGCAATTAATGTATTTATTGAAATGCTGTTGTTTTACTCAGAAGTTTGAATTGATGCTCATACATCATTATTTATCAGAACACAATATTTGAGCATTTCACAAAGTTGGCTGCAGTGTGCCCGCATTGGCAGCGCGGGCCAACAGCAGCTCATACTGTAGCTGGCACAGAATGACTCTCAGGCATCCTCTGAAAATACTTTAGTCACAATGTGTGCCGGTCAACCCCCCCGCCCCCCGTTCCCTCACACAAGCTGACCACTTGTGCCTTTTCATCACATGGGCCCCCTTTGCCTGTCTGGTGGTTAATAACGGCGGCCGGCGTCGTCACTCGCATAGGCTGCAGAGTACTTGCGGTGATGTTAAGCTGGTGTACATGTCTTATCACAGGGCCGAGCGAGTCATGCGTCAGTCCCGGCGGCTTGTGAGCAGAGGTCGACTCTGGGCAGAAAGGCAGTGTGCCGACTTATGTCACAGCTTTAATTTGGAGCCTTGCTGCACCTCCTAAAGGTTTGACCGCTTGTTCCATTGACTTGTAGGTACAAGCGCGGTGGATGTAAAAGTGCTGCCTGCCGAGCTATGCTGGAGAACCGAAGCCAGGCGGGACATGCAACTATCTGTGAAGCTACAGCGTGTGTGATGTTGGGGTGTGTGTGTGTGTGTGTGTGTGTGTGTGGAGCATGTTTCCTTGGGCTCACCGGAGGGCTTTCCTGGGTTCGGAGGGGAATTTGAACTCTAATTTGTTACTTCCTCCAGTGAAGCTGTGAGGACTGATGAGGTCCAGGTGGTATTTTGTTGTGATTTTGCAGCTGTCCGTTGTCGTCCTGAACGTTCTGCAAGGAAGGAAGTGTTCTCCCATCTTCCTGACACTTAAGTATTCTGACGTAGGATTTATGTGTACATTAAAATGTGACCTTTTGGATATTTTAAATCGAGGCAGTGTGTCTAAATGTCTAAAATCGACTTTTGTTTTTTAATTGTAGTGAGTCCTTAGAAGATGCTGTTCATTTTTCATAAATGAATGGTGTTGGTCAGTGCCTACTTTTGGTGTTATTTTTGAATTTTTATTTATTTACAATTATTGATCAATCTGAAGAAAATGGTTTGCTCTCTTTGAAGATGCAATGTTTGTTCAAACTTGTTTTTCGGTTCTCCTGAAAAATTATGATTTTGCTGGTTGAAGAATTCGGTCTGGCAAACAACATTGTTTTGTAATTTGTTTGATAATTTGTACACATGGCTGGGCATCGCAATGGGTGTGAGAACCTTTGCAGATACTTTAAACACACAATAATTTTCGTGGATGAGGTCAAATAGAAGTAAGTCACTGTGACGCATTGAGCTGGAAATCCGCCTTCAAACATCTGACTTGCAGTACGTGAAAATCACGAGCTGGTATTTCTTTTAATCAGTTTTTAATTCGATGATGAGATGTTGTATTCAGGGGACCATTACCTGAGACCAACCTGTGACGTGCAATCAGAATTTTCTTTTTTTTTTCATTTTGATGTTGAACATTCAATTGTACACAGTTTATTAGTACAATTAGATTCCTTTTAATCTAATTATGAATCATAATAGCTACTTCCCTCTGAAGACATTTGGAATTTAGTTTTGTAAAATTCAAAGCGCTCGTCACATAGGCTATTTTGCTTGCTGGGGAAAAAGCTAAATAAAAATTGGTCTGCCTTGAAGTTATGGAAAGCGGTCAAATTTTGCAGATGTGACCCTTTTGAATAGCAGGGAAGGTAACACTTCAACATAATAATGAGATTGGGTTTTTTTTTGTTCTTGTTGTTATTTGCCAATTGGTAACAGACTAGTAAATATCAAAAATGTAACTGTGTGTGTTTCAGGATGTTGGTGGGGGTTTTTTTTGTAGAGAAGATGCTTTTTTTTAATGACAAATTATGTGATTTATAAACTTTATTCGCTAAATGGCAAAGTCGGAAGTTCTTTGTTGTCCTTCAACTGTATAATGAAATCAACCACAGTATAATATGACTAAAATGCAGTGCAATTGATCATCCTTTGATGATGTCATACGTAGACAGAAGCAATTCGGGAACTGAGGAGAAGGAATGACTAAAATCGAGTTAACATTTTTAACGCTCCTAACTTTCATACAAATGAGAAAGAAATTAAGAGAAGAATTAATGGCACTTGGCAAACGCACAGAGGGAGGACTGGGTGAGCCTCTTCAAATGAACACTTAAAGCACTGACTTTTCGCTATTACGTTCGTTATTTCATTGTAAATGTTGACTTATTGTTCCTCCAGCCATATTATACCGAACAGCCATGACAAAGACTCATGCAGAGCAGGGGTGTCAAACTCATTTTTGTTGCGGGCCACTTTTGAGTTACGTCTTCCCTCGGAGGGCCGTTATGACAGTGAAACGACAAAAATGTTTAATCGCATTATCACATTATTACTTTAATGGGTAAAAAAAAAAATTGCAAAACCTCAATGTCATTTATTACACATAACAAAGTGACATTTCGGTACATTTTTTAGCAAGGATCATGCGAGTTGACACACATGATTTTCTTTCGGAGGGGCCACACAAAATGATGTGGTGGGCCGGATCTGGCCCCTGGGCCTTGAGTTTGACACCTGTGACATAAAGTTATATTTGAGGTTCCGTGGTCATTACACGTTTCCTTTTTTGCCGGGACTGGAGCCTGAATTTATGTAGGGATATCATGGAAAAGCCAAAGAAAAAGCTAAACACACATCTATCTAAAGGTGTATCCTAGAATCTCCCAAGTTGAGCTCTCGGATGATACACTGATTTCTTGAATGACATAATGTTTTTCAGAGACTTTAAGGGATCTTACTCTTGAAATATTTGGTTAAACTCCAAATTATACTTTTTAAGTGGTTTTGACTTTCGAGGTGCCTTTTATCTTTCAATCTGGAAATAGTTTGAAATCAGATAGTATTGTGAGTACAGTATTCTTTCAAAATGCGTACCCTCTTGCACGAGATTCCTTAACTTCATCAACAATAAATTGTTGTAAAGTGACTTTTTCAGTGTTCCAGCTCACCAAAGGGTCCATACTGGTCTATTACGGACACTCTGTTGTACTGGAAGAGGGCAACTCTTTTATTTATAGCTTCAGTGTGTCATTGGCTGGGGTGGTGTCAGGGTATCTCTCGCCATCAGCATGCACGTTTACTTACGAGTGTTTATCGTCCACTCTGTGAGTGGTAATTGCATATTGTCCAAAGTGAAATCAGTTGTCATAATTCTATGTACAGGTATATATGTGATATTTGACATCTCAAAAGCATCTTCCAGTAGCGTTAAACTGGGTGTTAACAATCCATAGAGTGGAACCAGAGGTTTTGGTAATACGTTTTTTTTTTTCAAAGGCTATTTGTCGAAAAAAAATTTGGTGGGATGGATAACCATGGAGTCAAGATTGGGTTATCCACAACTTAACAGATGTTGTGATGAAAAATGGAGACAACTACGTTTTGACAGTATGCAAGCACATTTTGTCCAAAAACGAAATAACAAACCAGCTAAAGTGGGTCACGGCAATCGTAGACGACTTCCTTAAGTTGTTTCTAAGTGCTTCTTTCACAGCGCCATGTGTTGTTTGGGTATGGTGTTCCCAAACAGTAATTCTATACGGCATAAAGGAAGCTTGGAGTGAAATATATTCCAGCACATTCATTGAATTATGAAAAAAAAGTCCTTATTGAAAAAAAAACATTTTGGGAAAAAGTTGAATTCTGTTACACCTTGTGGGAATAAAGCAACTGAATAGCATGAGCAATTGTGCTGTCCTTTGAACATACACAAAAGCGTTACCATCGGTAGGAGATTGTCCCTCCCATGAAGATTATTTTTGTTTCAATTGTTTTATACACGTATTGGATACCGATGCTGAATCCAATAAAATCAAGTTGCATTATCAAATATATATATATATATATATATATATATATATATATATATATATATATATATATATATATTTATTGACAGATGTTAATTTTCATTAATGTACTGAGGACTGTAGGGATCTAGAGCTGGTCTTGCTTAATACTAAAATCAGTCTTCTATTTGCCCATAAATATCAATACTTCATTGACAGGATTATTATCTTTGTAAAGATCTGTACCTCATGTTGATGCGGTCAATACATGTACCTAACAACTTGGCAGCAAATGTCCTTGAACACTTGATGTGGCCAATCCTGCTTTTCATTCACATATGAAAAATACTTTTTTAAATGAATGTAGAATAACTCTAATTGTGTTCCCTCTTCCATCAGGGCGGTGCCAGCGAACAGTGCAGACAAGAAGGGAGGGAGACAGCTGTCTGGCAGTTTGCAGTTGGGGGCCCAGCAGCAGAACCAGCAACTCCTCCTGAGTCCTGCCAGCCTCCAGCTTGCTCAGCTCCAGGCCCAGCTCACCCTCCATCGCCTGAAGCTGGCTCACGGAGGCAATACAGCCACCGCGGCCAGTGCTCTCAATCAGGTTCTTTCCAATGTTGCCATGGCCCAGCCCCTCTTCAATCAACTACGGAACCCCCAAATTTGCTTTCCCACAGGGGTGCTTGGTTTCCCCACTTCAAATACTGCCTTGGGGGCTGGAGGATTCAACCAGAACCCAGGGAATGTGAAACTGAACCATCATGGTGGAGCGTCCACCGTAGGCCAACAGGGTGTGGAGTTTGGTAAAAAGTCCGTGCCAATTACGTACCCCTCCGATATCGACAGGCGTCTTCAGTACAACTTGGGAGGGACATCTGCAGCATCAGTCCCTACTGCTGATGGACATTATTCCGTGGTCAGCGCTCAGGCAAAACAACTGAACAATGTTGGGTTCAAACAAGACTTCTATGGACAAGATATGGCCAGCCAACAAGCTGGATTCAATGTTGCTGATCCGAACATAAATCTGTATAACTGTTCCGGACAGACGGAGCAATGGAACGGTCCATTGAATAATGTGAGTCACACGGTGAATGTGCCATTGGCCACTGATGTCGCCAATGTTTGGACAACAGCTGGGCAGACGGTGCAGTCCAGAAATGAACTGTATAACCCAGAGGAGCCCACTTCTGACCACAAGTTTAAGGCCAAGAGTGGCGGTTCGTCTTTTGTCACTGACGGCATGCAGGGCTTTGGGATTTACCAACCCCTACATGGAAGCGAAGAAACTTTGTGTTCTGGTACCAAAACACTTCAGCCTTACCAAGTTAATGACTACCATGCTGTCATACCCACTCAACTGCCACACCAGTGCAGCATCTGCGACAAGAAAGTCTACAACCTCAAGGTCGGTCGTATATTAAATTGCAATCACAATATTAATTACATTATTGCCAAAATGGTGGACAGTTTTCCTCAATGACTATAGGGAAAATGAATGACCTTGTTTAATGGGATGGGAATCATGGGAGGATTACTTTGAAATGCTCTGGACTCCTGTTCCATGCAATTGCCTTATTAAGCAGAATAATGATGCCCATTGCAGTCGTTTGTGTGGTTGTAGCTCATCTTCCAATTTGTGCTCTAGATCAGTGTTTCTCAATTTTTATTGAGCCAAGCCACATATATGACAAAAGAAGGGGAAAAAAATCAAACAAAAATGTCACAAAAAGTACATTCTATCCATTGTGAAATAATGAGGATCGTGTTTCAATGTACTCAATATGAAATCCGGATCATCTAATATCCTGTTGGAAGACGAGCAACAGGTGGATTCACAGGTTGTCCATACATTGTCCATAGTGTGAAGTGAGACTACATTTAAATTTTGCTAACAGTTTAAAAACTGCAAACTTTCCATTTAAGGTACAATCGCAAATCAATTCCACACAATTGATGAAGAATTTTTTTTGCTCATCCCTCAAGTTATACACAGATACATGGGGGGCTCATATGAACATTTCCTGACGTAGTCAAAAGACAAGACCCCATACTCGGAGCTTTTTAATTGCCCGTAGCTTGTACGCAAGAGGGAAAGCTTCTGGTGTTCCATGTCAAGACTTCATGCCTGTTGACTTGTATTTGTGTATGCGCGTGTATTTTCAGGACTGGGACCAGCACGTAAAGGGAAAACTACACCTTCAGAACCGAATGTTATACACCAATGAAGGGTGAGTGTTGAAATCGGTGTGAATTTTTAAAGCACCCCTGTAATAGCATCAAGTATACTGTTGCCAAGAAACAAAGCCAGTGACTAAGTCTGGGCTGCCTTGTCAGTAATGGTCCCAAAATTGCAAATTTCTCCATTATGAGACAATAAAGGTTTTCTTATCTTAAAAATATGATGGACACATGGAACTTTGGTGATTAAAAATATATATATATATATACATTATTATTAGCACGGCGGCCCGGTAGTCCAGTGGTTAGCACGTCGGCTTCACAGTGCAGAGGTACCGGGTTCGATCCCAGCTCCGGCCTCCCTGTGTGGAGTTTGCATGTTCTCCCCGGGCTTGCGTGGGTTTTCTCCGGGTGCTCCGGTTTCCTCCCACATTCCAAAAAAACATGCATGGCAGGCTGATTGTGCACTCTAAATTGTCCCTAGGTATGAGTGTGAGCGTGGATGATTGTTCGTCTCTGTGTGCCCTGCGATTGGTTGGCAACCAATTCAGGGTGTCCCCCGCCTACTGCCCGAAGACTGCTGGGATAGGCTCCGGCACCCCCCGCGACCCTACTGAGGATGAAGCGGTTCGGAAAATGGATGGATGGATGGATTATTAGCACAATATTGGCCTGTTCGGAACTGATGTATCTCTTTGCATATTCATTTCATTTTGTTTGCTGCTACATATTGCTATCTTGATGTTTCCCTGAATATGAGGACTGTCTTAAGATACGAAGGCAAAGACAAGTAAAATGAGCCATGTGCTTGATGGTTCCAGCGCGGCAGTGGTATCAGCCGGAGCTGCTCACTTCACTCTCGGTCGGCCCTCAGATGGCGCTCTCAATGGTGGGGACTCAATGAGCTGCACTTCTGCAGGTCAAGGTAAGTTACCGTTCTCAATAACATGGGCGACACAAGCGGGCCTGTCAGGGTGCAGTTTTTCACATGATGGCAATATGTAAATGAGAGTAATTGAGGGAGCTGACGGAGTGAGGAAACATGCAATTATAAATAGATACAGGGCATTGCTGTGTCTAAATTTAAAAATATGGTCCAATCTCCTCCCACATGCCTCCTATACAGTCTAGTAGTGTCTAATTACTCAGTGTGGCAAGACCAATGTAAAACAGCACTGATTCAAAATTAAATTATTAACATTTGTGGTTACAATGGCGTATTATTTAAAAAAAATTTAGAATGCTTGGAGGGATTCATTTTCAACAACATTGTATCGATTTTCTTAAGTCCTACCTCGTGAGGTTAACAGCATTTCATACGTGAAGGAAACGACTTAGACCTTATAATATTTTCAAAATACTGTACATACAACCATGTAACAGTATTGCGATCCTATTACACTGTGTGGCAAAAGTTAGTATTATCATATAAGTATTTTTTACAATTGCCCATTTTACATGTCAGAAATTGTTTCCACGCAGATGTTTCCTCAGGGGTCAACACCTCATACTTGCCAGCCATGAAGAATTACTCTTTGCCCAGCACGGGATTTACGTCACCCCAGACAGAGTCACAGGTCTGACAAATGTGTTGTTTTTTTTTCCACATTCAAGTACTGTATCCCATCCTTCCATTTTCCGAGCCGCTTTATCCTCACAAGGGTCGTTGGGGGGTGCTGTAGCCTATCCCAGCTGACTTTGGGCAGCAGGCAGGGGACACCCTGAACCGGTTGCCAGCCAATCGCAAGGGCACAAAGAGACAAAGAACCATCCGCGCTCACACTCACACCTAGGGACAATTTTGAGTGTTCAATCAGCCTGCCATGCCTGTTTTTGGAATGTGGGAGGAGCCGGGATCGAACCCACATCCTCTACACTGTGTGGTCAACGCGCTAACCACTCGATCACAGGGGCTGCTACTGTACCCCTATAAATAAAAATATGTTGTTGCTGGTTACAACAAAGTATCAGCTGTCATCTTACAACTAATCATGTTTATAGGCAGTCACAGCCACCGGCCAGGTTTTAGTTACATGAATGTGTGCTCAAATTTCGTCTCTTAATAGATGGGTCTTTTTCTTGATATATTTTTTTTAGGTTTTAAAGCTTATGCCTTGAAAAAACAAAGTATGATTCTGCCACCTGTGTATTTTGAGTCACAAAGAGGACAAGAATCATTTGATGGCAGCTGATAGATTACAGAGATGTAGATTTTCTTTTCTCGATTCATTTTTGTATTTTCTGTACATTATTATCAATTACAAATGCATAACAAAAACAAAACTAGTTTACAAATCCTGACAATTATCAATGAAATATTTATAGGCTATTCTACATGAGCTCAAGTTACTTTCTATAAACACACCAAGCCGTTGTTCACGTTTTATACACCCTACGTGTCCACGGTGAAATGCAAAGAAACACGCCGCATCTACAAACAATGGAATCAAAAGAAATGATGAATAAATGTAAATCACCAATCAGAATGAAGTAACTGGTAGTTGAAAAATTAGACTAAAACACAGGGTGCTATACACATACATATGTGCATGTGTATAGAAGTCCCCCTTGCACTAAAACGGTAGCTTCAGGGAATGAGAAAACAAAAACAACAAACACAGGATAACAGTAAATACGGGTAGCAGTACAGGCCTGACAAACCCCAGGCAGCTGTGTCAAGCTACACATCGAGTAGAGCCCAGTAAAGTGATCCCAGGGATCAGCGTGCATGGGCTGTGGAACGTTGTGACTGGGAGGAACTGTGAAAGTAAGCAGACCAACTCCTTTGGACCGTCAAACACGAATACTGCTTTGTACAAACAAACGGACATGTCTTATGGATAGATTCCTGTCACTCAGTACCCTGTTAAATTGTTGTAAAGGCGACCTGTATTTCACCGGAGTTGAATTTTAATGTACCGTAATTTCTGGACTATAGGCCGCGACTTTTGTCACACGCTTTCAACTCTGCGGCTTATTTAATGAAGCGGCCTATATAAAGACTTTTTTAACGGCCGCCTGTGTACCGTCTTTCTTTGTAAATATCTCATGTAACGATATGGGCACCTGCGGCTTATAGACAGGTGCGGCTTGTGTGTGTACAAAATGTTTTTTTCCTTTAAAAATGTAGTGGTGCGGCTTATAATCGAGTGCGGTCTATAGTCCAGAAATTACGATATTTTGTTTTTCTTAGAAAAATGATAAATGCTGAACTAAAAGATAATGGATAACACAAGAAGTTAAAATTAAACGGGAAGAGAAACAGCATTGTGGTAGTGTTTGGAATTTTGAATTTGAGCCTGTTCACTTCATGCAGTTCCCTGGATAATGTTCTTCTTTGATTGTATCGTAAAACATTTTGGGCTGTCCTCATTTCTGTAACTTTAATTCTAAGCTTTTTTTTTTCTTCACAATTTTAAGTCATGTCTTGCTAGTTGGTGATCTCAGCTACTGTTCATAGCCCGAGTCACCCTCAGCGGGGATCTCAGTTCTGCGGTCGAACCGCAGGGGGCTTTCACAAGCACACGACATTTGCAGGTCAAAAGCTAGTAAAGTGCAGGGAGCAACGGACAAGATTTTTCCTTACTTGAACATTCAGCGACCATTAACAGTCTATAATGGGATCTGTTTATTGAGCCCAGTGTATATTGACCTTTATGTGCTCAGATGGTGGCAGTGGTACTGGCATGGAGCTGTTAATAGAATTATCACTCTTGTACCTTTCGAACTGCCGAAGTCATCTTGCGGGCCAGAAACCATTAAGTTGTCACCTTAATGCAGACTTTCCACTGTTCGACACTACTTTGTAGAAGTAACGAAAAAATGCTGACACTGCACTTATTTTCAAACAGGGTTTGTGAGTTTAAAATTTAAAAAAACAAAACTTTGGGGACAACAGTAAAAAGCATACACATGGCTTTTATCTTCTGTGGCCTGTGGAGGCAGAATTAGCTATTAATGGCTGAACAGACAGGTGAGCAAAATGAAAACAGCTTCTGACCAGCCAAACATAGTACCCCCGTGTCGTGCACAGACGCCGGCCAGACAGCCAAGAAACTTCGTGCCCGCCATCGACCGTGTTTGGTTCCGCCGGTCGGACAGCCAGGAGCACCGTGTTAGTATATTCCGGTATACAGAGAAACTAAATCTACATCAGGAATTTATGAATACATCTTTTTTTTTTGTGGTCTATGAAGTATCAAATTCACCAAATGAACGTGACCATGATAAGCATTGCAATAAAAATAGTGCCAAATATACAACACCCCGAAGCATTACATTTGCTGCTATGTTTATTGAAGTCCGACCCGAGTCCCATAATGAAAAGGGATGTTGAAAATGCAATTAAATGTGGGTCACTATAATTTTGCACTATCAAATGTTGGACAAGTGTGTAAATCTAAATGCTAAAAACTTTCTTCCTGCCACGGTTCTACTGCTGCTATTAATAGAAGCAGCTGGATCAAAGACACGCTGTGTGATAGTGTTGCACTGATGATGGGCAGAATCGCTTTACGCCGCAACCTCCACCGCACCGCTACATAGATTTATTCCGACACATCATTCTATGATATGTTTCATCAGCTGTCATTTTTATGATTCCTTTTTTTTTTTTCCTGGTGATTGACGAGGACTAATCACATGGTTGTGCGTGTAAGGTCAGTTTGGAACACCTGCTTACGTTACCAATTATGGTAACTTCACACTCTCTGGAGGCCCTTAGGGAAATTCTCATTACACACTGAAGAGAAATGTCAGAGTCAGGCTGCCGTGCAACTATATCACACCCCCAAGCAGTTGGGGTTTCATGACCCTGCTCAAGGGCGCCGTGCTCCAATTGCCAAATCAAAGAGCAAGCCGTTGCTGCCAATTATTTGTTTTCTCAGATGCTGATGTTCTCCTTGTAATATTTGCAGCCGTTTCCCCCGAGAAAGGCCACGACGGGCCGTGTTGTTCACATCTGCAACCTCCCTGAAGGCAGTTGTACCGAGAATGATGTCATCAATCTGGGACTCCCCTTTGGCAAAGTTACCAATTACATCCTGATGCGCTCAACTCATCAGGTATCAGAACAGATTTTTTTAATTTATTTTTTTGCCACTGATACATTTTGATTGGTCACTGCTTAGTAATGTTCTTGCACATGCTAATATAAATGTATTTTCGACAAGATGTTGAAGTGTTACAAGTAGAAATCTGCATCCAGAACATCATTTGTGCAGTCCACAGCAAAACCTATCCGCAACAAAATTTTACTCACTGCGGCACAGTCATGTGGGAACACAAAAGTTCCTGAAGAAAAGATTAAAAGAAATAAAACTCAGGTGGAATGAAGCGGTGTTGTTCTACGTTTGACGAATGAAGCAGTAAGTTTTCTCCACAAAGAGGATGCACACCCTAGTTTTATACTGAACAAAAATGTGAATGCAACACTTTTTTAGCTCCCGTCTTTCATGGTTTAAACTCAAACATAAAGGAGTTTTTTTGTGAACACAAAAGACCTTTTTCTCACAAGGGGCAAAAAAACAAACAAAAAAAAACCCAGTATCTGGTGTGACCATCATTTGCCTCGCGCAGTGTAACACATTTATTGCACACTTGTGCCTTTGGCAGGCTACAATAAAAGGCCACTCGAAAATATTTCTGGACTGAGGGGGTTGTAAAGCCAATCAGTACCTGGTGTGACCGCAATTGTTTCAAACAGTGCAACACATCTCCTTGGAATAGACGGTCAGGTTTGTCGATTGTGGCCTGTGGATTGTTGCTTAACTCATTCAGTACCGGCCAATTCTGAACCAAGTCTGAAAAGACGTTTAAACACGTCTTTGGGAGTGAATGAGTTAACTCTTCTTCAATGGCTGTGTTAACTTGCTGGATATTGGCATGTGTTCAAGATGGGCTTGTGCACTACATGCTGCAGCATGAGGCGATGGTCAAGGATGAATGGCACATCTGTTCAATTCAAACAAAGATTTGTTGCACCAAGTGAGGCAAATGGTGATTACTGACTAGTTTCCTATCTCAAAACGGCCACTAAAATTCAAATGCAAGCTTCCTTGTTAATATTAGTGAAATATGTCATTTTAAAATTCAACTGCTGAGTTGAATTGTTTTTATAAACCGCTTATCCGCTGATGTCTTTGGGCAAGAGGTACCGCGAACTGGTCTGGACATACAACCTTTCACACTTGAAGTCTTCAATGAACCTACCGTTCATGTTTTGGGAATGTAGGAGGAAACAGGACTGCATTTTAATCTGAAAATTACACACCAGTTGAGTTTGAGATTTGTTTTTATGCTCTCCCCAATCAGGCCTTTCTGGAGATGGCCTATGTCGAGGCAGCTAAAGCCATGGTTCAGTATTATCAACTGACTCCAGCCATGATAAACAATCAGAAACTTCTCATTCGAATGTCCAAAAGATACCAGGAGCTACAACTAAAGGTAAGATTTGAGTAAAACCTGTATGCATCGTGTTCAAATGTACCCCCAAAAAATGTGATTTACTAAATTCAAATCTTTTATTTATATAGAAACCGGGTAAAGATGTTCAGGCAATCATCCAAGATATTGCTTCCCATTGGGAAAGAGATGAAATGCAAGAACCTCAGCAGTAAGAAAACGTTTTATCTTTCTGCAACATGAAAAACATCTCAGATTATTGAAATGTAACTTAATCCCTGTTTTCAATGGTTTGTTAATCTGTTTGGCCCAAAATTCCCCCGGAAATGACAGCGGCAAGGTTATACATAAATACATAATGTCTGAGTTCAAAAAAAGCATCTCCCCCCCAAACCCCCCAAAAAGTTATTCTTTAGAGTTGAACCTCTGTGGAATGTCACAACACAGATTTAGATTTAATTTAATTTACCTCTCACCTTCCTCCAGCTACATGACAGACAGAGCTCGCTCCCGCAGCCCCGTCAGAAGCTCCCTCAGCCCTCACTCACACAGTCCCAGTTTCACATCATGTAGCTCAGCCCACAGCCCCCAGGCGGCCCCCTGCATGGCTCAGGAGAGAGGCACCAACGGTCTGGGCCCACGCCGAGGTTCTTGGGACTGGTCTTCACACCATAGACGAGGTGAGGGTGACATGGAGAGGGATGAACCCTCCCGGCGGAATGGCTGCAGCACGGACGGCGACCGTCCCAACGAACGACCATCAGACCGGCGGAAAGCCTATGGGAAAACCTCGGATTATGTCATCTCCAGGTCGGCAGACGAGCGAGGATTTGATAAAGGGATGCCTGGAAACAGAGACTTCCACAAGGCAGTCCTCAAGGCAAGTCCTTCAACTCCTACCGGAGCATTGAGGAAAGCTTCTACATGAAGCCAGACAAAGTGTGCAGATCTCCATACCAAAGACACGACAGCAAGTCAAGGAGGAGGAATGGCAGTGACCACAGCAGGCATTCGAGGCATGTGGAGAGCAAGATGATGGATGACCCACATCGCAGAACTCCAGAAGATAAGAAGCCGCGTTCACCCAGCAGGGGGAGAAGTAGGAAGCCAAACAGGAGGTGCACCCCTACAGAGAAACATGACAGCCCCACTAGAAATACTGTGAGTAGCAAATATGTCTACATTACAGTCAACCACGGTGTATCTTCGGCGGATCAATCCCAGACCCGCAATATGTGAAACTAAAACACACTTTTTAAAGTATCCCTTCGCCCTTGTTCTCACTCTCTCATCGCCACTTTGTCAAAATAAGATGCAGAGCTAACTTGCTTCAAACGGTTTGTCGCTCCTAGTTGAAGTTTACTAAAAAAATTAACACACAAACCAAAAAAGAATTAAGTATTGTATCTTTTGAGTGAGCAACACCAAAATGTTATACCGTACCACATAACTTTGTTCCATGAAACTGCTAGCTTAATGCTGTACTAACATACGATGTAATGCAAAACGTCCAAACGAACCAAAATGGGCATCATTTTTACAGTGATTATAAACTTTCAAACAACTGCTACAATGAAACTGCTAGCATAATACTAACATAGAATGCAATGCAAAAACTAACCAAAATGCGGATACATTTTACATTAAGTATAAACCTTCAAGCAACTGCTACCTTAACACACACGGATACGCAACACATACAAGATATGATGGCATACAATAATATTAACAAGCAAATTTGTTTTTTTTTACCCAACCCACTTGCTGGGTAGCTGCGGACTTTCAGCAGATTTGGTTACTTTTACCCAACGTTGGTCTGATTATTTTGACCTGAAGCTGGTCGCCATTTGGAACAGTTTTGAAGTCAATTCAAAATAACATTTTTAGAGAATGTTGGATGGCAACCCGGTGGCTCAGTGGGACACTATAATTGAATTGCATTCACCATATTTTTGTAGATACTAATTCACTTTCCTTCGTAGGATGGCCAATCGAAAGAACATGTCTCACCTCCGGGCAACAACAAGTCAAAAGATGCTGCTGAATGTTTTGAGAAAAAGGACATTGTAAGTAACAAAAAGAAGACAAAATAGAAGGCAACGTCTGCCAACATGCTTAGCAGTGTGTTAAAATGTTTTTTCTTGATTACTTTGCAAGGAGAAGGGGTTGGAAAGTGGAGAAAACACGGATGACGAGTGTTGTTATCCCAAGAACATGGAGGAATTTCTTACAGTTGATGAAGTGGGAGAAGACGACGATTTCATTATCGAGCCGGACCTTCCTGAGCTGGAAGAGGATGCGATCTGTCCTCAAGTGTCTGCAGAAGAACAAACACAAACAATAGCAAAGACTTTACCGTCACCGTCAGTCCTTCTGGAAGAGCAGGCGACGTCTATTAACAAATCTGCGCCGGAAGTGAAATGTGAGGGCGCTGAAGTTCCAGAAACATCTGGAACTGAGAAAGCAGTTTTGACTGAGACAAGTGTGGAGGAACAAAAGAAGAGTCCTGTGACTTCTGAGTCACCCACTATGAACCTAAGTGAATTTCCCAATGAGGAATTTAAGGCAGCGTTGGAGGAGACGAGTACAGAAGACAAAGTTCCTGACAGTGGGCCCTTAGAAGAAGAGCCAGTAAAGAATCACATTCAAATATCAGAGGACAGCAAGGTCCAGGATGTAGTACAGGTCACCGAGGCCAGCTCTAATGTCACTCAACACAAGGACAGCATTCTTAATCTTAAAAAAGGTACTTTACACCAGAGATATTTTCAATGTTCCGTTTTCTTTTTTTTTCCAGATCATACCCACGACTTTGCTTGAAAGTTCCACCTGCCCTCGTTTTTTTTTCCCCACCAACACATTATATTTTCATACTGATAATAACAAGTATAATATTATACCATATGCAATATATTTAGAAATATGTAGGAACTTAGAATTGACCAACAGGTGGAATCTTATCATCTGTATCGCACAACCTTTTTGTAGGTCAAACTTACAAACAAACAATCTATAGACACAAACTATAGACTATAGACACAAAGTTGCACATAAACTAACCTATAGTGAGGAAAACATCAAGTTAGAAAACACAAATACATTCATGTTAATCGTTATTTTAAAATATTTTGTATCTATTTACCTTTTTCCTAATTTCCTTTTGGCAGATATTGAAGTGCCCTCATCATCGATTGAACAAGAGAAAGTCGTTATTGAACATATCATCCCTTTAGGTAAGCTCGATACATTTTCTTGCACTTCTGTTGCAGTGAGATGGAAATTGAGAAAAAAAAAAAATCGTTAAGGTTCTCCCGTTATATCCAAAAGAGAAAATATCCATCTGTCCCTTCCACAGTTCATCATTCTTCCAGCAGTATTGAGATCTCAAACATTAGCGTCTGCTGTCTTGGTGTGAACGTTAAAGCGTTATCGTGTACACAGCTAATAATGGCACCGACAACCTATTGCATTAGCACTCTAATTGACGGGAATTGGCTGGCCACTTGCTGACCTATTTCTGCGATCTGTTTGTGAACTGCACCCCTGAGACATGAGTATTTATATTATTATTAGCACTGGAATGGCACGGCCCAGCACATGCTGCATGGGGACTTACATAAGCCGCTGCTGCGTGGTAACAATAGATCACAGACACGAGAGCTGTCTGCCATGAGTAATGGGGTTATTTTGGTTGTCTGATGCCTCGACAATCTGTGTTTCTCTCCAGAACAAACTCAGCACAAATGAAATTGGCCCGTTCTCATACCAAAGGCAACGTCAAATGTCACTGTGTCGGTTTTGTTGCTTGTCTCCAACAAGTTCTTTTCATGTTCCAATTATTGCCACACAGACTAAGGTACTTTAAAAAGCAGCGTAGCCTTTTCAATATCTAAATTGTCACTAGGTGTAAATGTGAGTCGGAATGATTGCATCTGTGCTCCGCGATTGATGGATAAGGGGTCAGCTGAGATGGGCCCCAGCTCATTCACAACCCGACTGAGGAAAAGCACTCTCAACATTGGATGGATGGATCTGCCAGCTTCCTCCAGTATTCCAAACAGATGAAAGATTAAATTGTGCGAGTGTGAATTATTATTTATATGTGCCCTTTGACCAAGTGGCCCCCACCCGCTCTAAAGTCATTGTGACAGAGTATCAAGGGGTCTCGGAATACTGCATCCTTCTGAAAATGGCGGAGAAGTCACAGGTATCCAAATCTTCCCCCAAATGTAGGTAGGCGTGGCCAGAGAGTGACAAGAGCCGGCCCTGACCACCCTTGGCCACCTCATAGCTCCACCCCTAAAAGTATGTCAATAGTTCCTTTTAAAATGGTAACCTACATGTTGTTTATTGCTTTGCAGGGGTGGAGTTCATTGAGCCAAGGACTGGTTTCTACTGTAAACTTTGCGAGCTGTTCTACACCAGCGAGGAAACTGCAAAGATGAGCCACTGTCGCAGCACTGTGCACTACAGGAACCTACAGGTGTGTGCTGCCAATGTCCTCGATCTCATTACCGTCATATTTGTGTGAGCGTGTATGCACACAAACATTATATTCCCGTTTGTGTGCATTTGTCTTAAGCGTCATGACCGCTACTGTTAAAATGATCTTGATCAGGGGTGTCAAACATACGGCCCGTTCAATCAGGCCTGATAATTTAAAAGTGGAAAAAAATGCATAAAAGACACGGAATGAATATTTTTAATAAGGTGCAATTCATGGAGTATCCGCTAGAGGCACACTGTTTTGATCAGATTAGAAGAAAACATTGTTTTGATCAGAGAAGACGACAGACCCAAGACAGCAGACGCTCTCAACAGCACTCTCACATTTAAAGGGAATTACATTTAGATTTTATATGCACGTCTAAATGTTTTAAACTTCCTTTCTTTCTTTATAAGTCTTGTTTAATCTTAAAGTGCATTACTATATTTTTCAATACCAATTACTTGTTAAAGTTTGTACAATCAGTGGGATCAGTTGCAATGCATATATGTGAATGAATAAAAGTAAATTGTCATGTTTGCGAGGTGGTGGTGGACCCCAAAAAGCAGGCAGGAGGGAAGAGCAGGGTGAACTTGACAAATTGTATTGAAATACAGAAACTAAATCCAGAACAAACAAAGTCACAAAAACAAAAACAATCCAAAGTAGCAAACAAAACCATTACTGTAGCAAAAACTATCACTTACAGAAACATGACCTCAACATGACTGAACAAACAAACATAACAGTAGCTAACAAGCAAACAATGACCCGACCATGAGTGCTCGTGCTGGGAGTCCTATTAAAGTCCTAATTGCCTAACGACCAACAGGTGTGCAGCTGCAGGCAAAATCCCCACATGACATAAATTGCACATTTGTCAAAGGAAATGTAAGGTGCTTCATGAAATGTTTTGTAAAAGATATGTTCATTAAATTTCAAAATGTTCAGAGTGTTCTTGTGCTTCTTTAGACCAAAATAAAGGAAAGACATCTTATTTTGGTTATTTATAGCAAAGTACGGTATGATTTTAATGGTCCGGCCCACTTAACATCTACTGAGGCCGTATGTGGCCCACAATGTGAAATGAGTTTGACACCCCTGATCTTGATGAAACAAGTGTGACACAAATGAAAGCCACACATTTCATCGCATTATGAAGGATGCAAATGCGGTGATTTCTCACACCCACAAGCATAAACATAAGCATAACCAAGTTTCTCCTATGGGAGACCAAATAAAAAGTCAAGTCAAGTCAAGTCAAGCCAAGTCAAGTATCATACAGTGTAATAAACAATATCACACACACATAAAATAGAGTCCCTATACATTTCTCAAAATACACAAATAATGCTTCAAGACACACACAAAAAGGACCAGTTAGGCTAGTGTGAGGATGAGTCAAAAAATCTTAATTGAACAGTTTCAAAAAACAATTCTATACAGTTCAATATCAAATGTAGACATTATCAACGGTCACATTCATTTGCCCCAGTGGCATTTCTTTTCATTAAATTGAATTGGACAAAATGATACTAAAAGTTAACAAGTCTCTTTTCATATTTTCCAACTCGGTGAGATACAGTATTTGTATAGACACACCCAATGTACGCATAAACACAAATATTTCTTGTTGTCTTGATCCATAACCGTTGTGCGTTACATTACTGTCCATTCAATAGCAAGCCGTGTCACATTTCTCTGTTGGCGGGCAGCACAGCTGACGCAAGAAATTCAACGTGTGACATTCCATGAAAAAAAAAAAATGTTCTTCACACTTGTGCTGTCCGTCAAAGCTGCATGTGGTCCCCGTGTTCGGTATATAGATATTTAATGGTGTACATTTATTCCAATATTATTACCCATGAGTTGAAATAGCATTCATAGCAAGGGTGTCTTATTTCTGTTTCGTATAAGAAAATCATATTTCAAACATTCTGAATCGGGATTTGACAGAACGTTATTTGTAATCTTTTTTTTTTTGTTACTTTTTTCCTCCGCTAATGCAGAAATACCTGTCCCAGCTGGCACATGAGAGCCTAAACCTTGCTGAATTGTCAAGCACCCAGTGACATCTTGTCCTCTTACCTCTTTACAGCAACCGCCCTAGTAGGATTTCTGGAGGCATTAAGAAAAAAATTAAATATGGATATCTGCTCTTGTCATAGGCTACTGGAATAATAGTTGGGTATCTGGAATGTTGATGAGAATTTGGTTCAAATTTGTACATACTCTAATGTATAGCAGTGGTATTTATTAGTTTTATTCTTGTACTTAAAGCTATGTGTTATTTAATTTCAATGTTGGCACACTTGACAAGTTGAACTGCTTTCAAGACAGAATTTGCCTCCCGGGTTGGTCTTTGAATTGTCCGAATAACAAGCGTGCATTATATTATTATGACAACTACATAGTGGTTTAAATGATGCCAATGAATGTTTTTACTCAGTTAATGCTGAGACGGATTATCAGGTTCATTGTATTGTTGAGTTTCCAACTCAGTGTGTATTACTTGCAATTTATTGATAACTAGGGTCTGTAAAGTTTTTCTTTAATTCGGGTCTCATGCGCACTACAGTTGTCTTTCAGGTAAAAATCACTTTATGTGTAAGAATAATGATGCAATGGCTTTGCAAACCATCTCTGCTGTGTATAAATGTCCCTTAAAATGTCAACCCCTCACAGTGCCAGCCTTATGGGCTTAATTTAATGCCTTGACATTTTAAATATGGTATGTTCAACTGGACCATGTACAGTAGTAAAACTTCCAACATACATAACTATTGCTTGTTTCAAAGCCAAATGTATTTTCTACACAATGAAACCTTATCCTTGATCTTAATGTTGTTTTGGCAAATCGAATGTTCATGTGAATAAATACATAATTGATGCTTTTGTTTGTTTGCTGTTGTTGTTGTTTTTGCTTTCGAATCTTTCTTCACGTACAAACCACGTTTATTGTAATTATTAAGCTTGGCTACCTTACCTGCTACATTATGTCATTACAGGATACATCCGACACATGAGCCCATTCATCAGCGTCACCTATTTTTAAAACCTGCTCATGAACGTTATTGTTGTAAAAGAGCGCCCCCAGGTGTTGAGATACAATAGTTTAAAGTTGGGTGAAAACTCATTTGGGTTGTTCGATACAAAATTGAATTGGGCATTGGTGTCTTTTATCACAATATACGACTGCTTTATTAGACGAAATAAACACATCGTTTTCATCAACAAAACAGTGACTGCAGCGGCAGACGATCAAAATATTGATTGGCAACGAAGAGGACCATGTATACAATCACAACTTGCTACACTACAACTGATTAATTAACACTTGAACATCTTTTAGGTCACCATCCTTTTTGAAATTAATAGCTTCTTCTTGGTGCTGATTAATGCGACAGGTGACCAGTTTGATACACTTTTGAAAATATTCATTTGCTCAAATTACCTTGAAGTATATATTGTAGCTGATAATGATTAATTATCAATGAATAATATTAATCTATGTGAAGGTCGTGTTAATGATTGCGCACAATAAGGACCACGGACCAACAAAGATAGAGAGGAAATATCAATCTGCAAAACTTGGTCGTCTCTGCAAGTGTTTTCCAGGAATTTGCAGGCGGGGTTTTGGGTGCTCTGGTACCTGCTGCGTTTCCCCTTCCATTTTTTGGCATGTGGTTAGGTGTGAAAGCCTCTGTCTACAATTGAGGTATGGTTCCTGGGCATTCAGATGACAGGACCACAAGAATTTGAAGCCTCACTTTATAAACTTGCCAATTTTTCCAGTCACTTTAATTTGCCAGGGTTGTCAACACTTTTCTCTGCGGTGTGTCAAATTTACAAGATACATTTAGTTTTACTTTACAGGGACTTTGTTCCTGTAATTACATTTTTACAATTAAAATATGTAATTTCCTGTATATTTGTACTTTGTGTAAGATTCTAATCCCGTATATACTGTACAGTATATACAGTATTTCACTTGAATCAACGATATGGGCAGCTGGACCTAGAAAAAAGGAATAACAAACCGTATACATTTTCATTGGCTGAGGTGTTTTTAAAACCACGCCTCCATCAACCAATCAGAGCCCAAAACAATGAGCTTACGTGTTGGAGTTGCTGGGTAGACAACTTGAAAACGACGTAGTTCAAGTCATCACAAGACGGAGCTTGAGGACTGCAGACCACCATTGATTAATTTGTGAGTTATTCAAAAATTGTACAACTCATAAGGTGTTGGTAAGCGTATTATATTCTAATGCATTTTTTGCCATTTTTTAAAAAAACGATACATTATATGCACATACTGACGCCTTATTTGCGTCTCTTGTCTTTTTAAACGACGTGGCTGCTAAGCCGACGGCAAACTTCACATCTACGTATCTAGCATTAACATCGATTTCTACTTTCCCCCTGTCAGTGAGCGGTCATGCTATATGCTACCGCTAGCCATTGTTTATCAACAGTGGGACTTTGAATGAAGGAGAACCGTGGGGGTGGGCCTCTGTTGCGTTGGTTCGTGTCTGGGTATGATTTTTTCGTCCGACAACTGTATTCTGCTCTGGACATTACAGGTTTCCACTAAATCTTCTTTTGCCGTTGCAACATCTATTTCCTGTTGTCGGATATGGCAGCTGACTGCGAGGCCTGGCTGAACTCGAACCCCGTCGGTGAGTGTGAGCCATTCCAAGCCATTTTATCAGCTGTGTTCGAATGGGGAGAAAGGGTTCTGTACTGTACATGGAAGTGGTCTTATTTTGGCACTCCTTCGCAATTCATCAATCGCGCAGGCAGGTAGAATGAGGATAATGCAGGGCTTGGTGTTGATTTGATTCATTTTTACTTATTTGTAAGTGGCAGTTTAGTGGACATGCAGACATGTCACTGTCCTGTATTTCTATGTTATTGAATATATGTTGATAGCCTATTTAAAATATATGCAAACGTCACTCCTCGTATAGTGTATGATGTCGTGTGATGTAATCTACATAATTACGTACTAAAACATGACATGCAATGTAACAAATGGATTAATTAAAGATTGATGTCATGTTTTGCATTTTAGTCTATTGGTAAACAAGTCAAGCCTCACAGTTAGTTTTGGGATCCTACCTTCCCGTGTAGTAGACTTTGTATGTTCGCCCACTGTTTGCTGAGATGTTCTCTAGGTACCCTTTTATCCCCTCACGTTTCAGTAACCTTCATGTTTGGTATGTTTGTTTTGTTTTGTTTTGGCTTCAGCTTGTCCCATCAGGAGTCGCCACACTGAGCTAAGGGCATGATTTGTTTGTCACGATTTTTACAGATGTTGGCATTCCTGAAACAACCCTTCCATTTTATTTGAATCCAGGCATTTGGTGTTGGGATAGCAGTGCCCAGTAATAAAATCCTCACGACACATGTTGGGTTAACCGCAGACTCTAAAATGTACATTGATGTGAATGTGTGTGAATGTTCATTGACCTCATGTGCCCTGCAATCGACGGGCAACCAGTCCAGGGTGTACCCTCACTCTTGCCCAAAGTCAGCTAAAATAGGCTGCATCTTACCCACAATCCCAATGAGGATAGGCAATATAGAAAATGTATGGATCAGTGATATCATGTTATTCTATCGAACTGAATCAACTGTACTGTACCTCCATTGGTTCACACAAACTGGGGCACTCTTTTTTTTTTTTTCCCCCTTGATTGTTTCACATCACAATTAATCAAATCTTTTTAATCTAACAGAAGTCGACAATGGGAGTGACTCGTTTGTGTCTGAAGACGAAAACAACAGCGGTGCACTGACCGCCAACAAGAACATCAGCAACGAGATCAATGGCAACTGGCTGTTGTCGTCGAGCAGCAGCATCCACGAGGCACGTCTCAAGGCCAAGGCTAAACGAAGGCTCAGGAAGAACTCATCCAGGGATTCTGGCAGAGGGGACTCCCTTAGTGATAATGGCGATTTGGTCAGGGGGATAAGCGTGGCCCCCACCAGCCCCAAGAGTAAGCTGCTGGACAGGAGGTCCAGACTGGGTAAAGGCAGAGGTCTGCCAAAGAAAGGTAAGACAATGTATTAAATAATAAGTAATGACAGTAACTGTTGAGATATGCCAGAAAACATTTGTGATTAATGGATATTATTGCCTATTGTTTGGGTTGACATAAACTAGTTAGTTTGCAAACATTGTGAGGGAACAGACAAGGTTGCTTTGAAGGTCTAATGTGACATACTGTTGAGGTACAGTTATTGTCTCATGTTTTAACAAAGTATTTTGATGTCCTTTTTATCCCATTTTAAATGGAACCTCTAAAATGACAAAATCTGATCTAATTACTGGTTGATTTGGTGCTTTGTCTCGTGGGAAATGATGGAAATAGAATGAATCTATGCCGGCATCAGTCGGTCAAAATCAAACCTTTATTGACTGCACAGGCAGTATATGGAGTAACTGTCTTACCTGTCCGGCAACATGCATAAAAATGAAAAATGGTTAACTTGGAAAACATTTCCATTAAGACAAAAGTCAATAAAACACGGTGTCGTGTGTATTCATGTTGCCCATCAAACATCTCACTTTTTAACTATCGATGAGCAAAGATGAAAAAAAGTTAACTGCAAACCACATAAACAGCAATGAAGCTAACAACTGGCTTAATTTTGGTAATTGACACAAGACGAATCATATGGGACACCGCTGCAGTCTTTGTGATCTTCAGTTTTGACAGTTTCACCTTACATATACAAGTTTGGGGAATTTACAACCAAAAAAAAAAGGTGTAGCGACAGTACCACACTCCCACGATGAAGCCTGGATCGTATTTCGAGTTTGCACATCCACACGCTTGCATGCAATGTTCTCTAAGTTGTGTGCATGTGCAATTGTGCAGAGCTCTTACACTCTTAGCACACCACAAATGTATGCAGCGCATTAAAAAAAACAACTAACCGGCACTGTATTGACATTTTGCATTTTCATATTCGCCTCATACAAAAAAATTATATTGTTACATGTGGTTGATGAGCCAGGAAGCAAAATGTGTAAAAAAAAAAAGTGAAAGTGTGGGAGCATTGCAGACTAAATTGCGCACCGCGTTGTGTGATCTTTGTCGCACGGACTATGCTCTTTGTCAAAGACGCACGGTATGTCAATTTTTCCTCGTCTCGGCGCCTATATGCTTCTTCTTTACAGTGATATTACTGTTGATGTACCTTACTAATTACGGTTGGGTGATGGTATAAAATGGAGATATGAACATTCAAGAGATTCATATCAAAATGATGATATCAGTCACGTGACCTTGCCACGCCTGCGCTGCATGTAAATCTCAGTTAAATCAACCACATTCCTCCTCACAAGTCTGGCGTTGATTGGCAGTTAAAACCAGCAGATAGCAATCATCTTACGGAGGGCGAGAGGGTGGAGGGACACACGCAAGAAATCCACTTCCATGTTCGCTGTCAATTATATATGGACGGATAGTACACATATTGTGCTTGAGAACATTACGTGACCATATTTTATAATTTCAAAATTGAGCTTGTTGTACGAGCAGCCCACGCCTCGCTGATCCGTTCCCTGGGAGTTTACACATCACATCTCTATGTAATGCATCGTTGCATACTGCATGCACAACCATCGTCATGAATGTGGGTGAGTGGTTAACTCCCCTCCCCCTTAACCCACACAACACATCTAGCCACATTCTGAACCACTTATCCTTACTACGGTCATGCACGGACAAAACAACACGCACGTTGATGTAGTTAACACGCAAACACACCAAACAGCATGAAATTATCTATCATTGAAGCACAGTTGCGGTACAACGTGAAGGTAATTATTTTTCATTTATTGTTGACTTTAATGTTGATGGCCGTCAGAAGTTCTAAAAAAAAAACACTTTCCACATGCTTTTAGATTTATGGGTTTTTTTTCTCTTAGTTTTTACTGAACCTATAGTAATGTTTTATCATATCGTTATCAAGATGTCTGGCAAAAGTTTGAGATGTTAAATTGTATCCATATCACACAGCCCTAATATTATTATAACATTACTCCTGCGGAGGGCTTGGTCTGTGTTAATTATAGGACTACCGTTGAGTTGTGGCTTTTTGTATACCATTGTGACATGTGCCAACTATTTCACCTGTAACACTTGTTGCTCTGGTCCTCCGGCTATTTAAAAAAAATAAAAAAAATCATGGGTGAAATTGCTCAAACAGGTTGAAAACGAGAAAAAAAAAATTCTGATGTGATTGACAACACATTGAAAATGGATAGAAGAATTGGGTCATCTGCTCATTAAAACAATATGAAATCAATGGGAATCACAAACAAACACAGAATCAGCAAAGTTAGTGAAACAAAATCCAAGTCACACACAATTACTTTACATTCTTACTCTCGTCTTTTCATAACCTTGCTGAGGCTGTTCCTCCTTCTGGAATTTTGAATACGTTTTTTTTTTAAGAGTTCAAAAAGAGATAAAGACAAATGCAGCAAATGCACAGACTCGGGTGTTTTCCTATGTCATGCAGATGTATATCCTTATACTGTATCATTAATGTCCCTGGTAGTTGGAATGAAATGCAATTTCTCTTTCCACAGAATTTAGCAGAACTTGTTGCACTGTATAGTTTGTGTTCGAATAATAGATGAGTCGCACTTGCAATTTTGAGGTCGGGCCTCTTCAGCTTTTAAAGTTTAAAAGTCATAACCCGTCTAAAAATGTATACACACACACACACACACACGCACACGCTGAGCCAAATGTGTTCACATAACCAGGTGGTCTAAATATAGTGAGATGTCAAGTAAAGCTTGGCACACAAGCTGCTTTGCTACACTTCTTTTCAAAGTGCCTGCAATCTGTTGCTGCGTGTAAGTTCTTCACAACAGAACTCAATACTGGCCAACAAATGGGTGCGAAGCAAACTCCTTCGCAGTAAAGGGGTGGTCTTGCTTCTGGGATTTGTCTGGAACTGGTCTTATTTTTGAGCCTTGGTGGTTCCCAACTAGCTTTTCATCTTAAGTATAAGGAAATCGTCCTTGAGCTGAGAGACGGTGCAGATTCAAATCAGCACTCTTTCTCTTATTGTTACCGTTTGTTATATGACATATGGGTGATCATTCCCCGACAACAGTTTTTATGTTTGTAGTAAAGTATTGGTTTGGTGTTTTTTCAGGGGTCATATTGCAGACCCTTCATTGACTGTCACCCAAAACCAGTCACTTTTTTTTTTTTTAAATATACATGAGTCTACAAACCACTAAACGTGAGCATATAAATCAGGTCATTGTAGTAATTTACATCATTGGCTTTGATTAAAAACGTTTGCTTTTCAATTTTGTCCCCAGGTGGGGCTGGAGGCAAAGGTGTGTGGGGCAGATCCGGTGAGGTGTATGAACCAGAACATGTAGATGAGAAAGACCCCAACTATGACGAAGCTCAGGTACTGACGGCAAAGTTAATCAACGCACTGCTTGTCGATAACAACTGCCCGTTATCTTTATCAGAAGTGTATTTTTAAGAGAACTCTTCTTTTGTACATCATTAAATGATGTACCTTATGTGTCTACTATTTCTGTCGCGACATTGTGCTTTAACACTAATGTTCATTTTAACCTTTCTCCAAATAAGGCCATTAAGAGCAATCTCATTTGTAATACCGACCTGGTTGCTGGCAGCAGAGTAAACCAAAACAGAGCAAAAGCAAATGACATAAAACAGTCCGTTTATATATTTGTTGTGAACGTCTGGAATGTTTTGCCAGGAAAACTGCGTGTATGAGACTGTGGTACCTCCGCTGGATGAGAGGGACTTTGAGAAGACGGTCACGCCCATCGTGCAGGAGTACTTCGAACACGGAGACACAAATGAAGTTGCGGTAAGCATGAGGGTTGCAATCTATGAATAAGTGTAAAGACTTGAGCTTATTAAAAAGTGTTAACATCTCCCTCGTGTAGGAACTGCTGGCAGATCTGAACCTGGGGCCCATGAGAAGCGAAGTGCCCTCGCTGGCTGTGTCGTTGGCACTGGAGGCCAAGGCCAGTCATCGGGAGCTGACCTCCAGGCTGCTGGCTGATCTCTGTGGGCCCGTTTTAATTCGGAGTGACATGGAGAAGTCCTTTGACAAACTCCTACGAGAGCTGCCGGATCTGGTGCTGGACACACCTGGAGCCCCGCAGGTGAGTGGTTCTGTCATTAAACCCATCTATCAATTATAAAAATGCAAACCTGTGTAGACATGCACGCGATGTACAGTGCAACTGATAGGACTATGAAAAAAAGTGTGACTTATTGTCACACTCTTTTCAATAAAATACTGAAATTGTAATGCTCATGGGGGCGGCCCGGTAGTCCAGTGGTTAGCACGTCGGCTTCACAGTGCAGAGGTACCGGGTTCGATCCCAGCTGCGGCCTCCCTGTGTGGAGTTTGCATGTTCTCCCCGGGCTTGCGTGGGTTTTCTCCGGGTGCTCCGGTTTCCTCCCACATTCCAAAAACATGCATGGCAGGCTCGTTGGGCACTCTAAATTGTCCCTAGGTGTGAGTGTGAGCGTGGATGGTTGTTCGTCTCTGTGTGCCCTGCGATTGGCTGGCAACCAATTCAGGGTGTCCCCCGCCTACTGCCCGAAGACTGCTGGGATAGGCTCCAGCACCCCCCGCGACCCTAGTGAGGATGAAGCGGTTCGGAAAATGGATGGGTAATGCTCATATTTTAGTGAGAGAGACTTTTTCTATGGTTAGCATCACACATTTGTTCCTAGCAATCCCTGTCATAATTTGTAACATCACAAAAAAAACCAGAGCAAAGTTAATCCTTCAGGTGCTTTGTTTGTTTGAGGTATCCGAATTGGAATACTTCTGTGGCATTCGAGTTTTTTGGTTCCGCACATAATGTAATATTCAAATCTTTGCAGTTCAAGCAATTCAAGATTATTTGGAGGGTTTTGTTATACAGTGATCCCTCGCTATTTCGCGGTTCGTTTTAAAGTCCGCAAAATGTCCGCAAACGGTCCGCGAGAAGCTGCAAAACAACTAAATATATGTACATATATATATATTTTTTTACCTGTATATGTTAATTGGTCGCTACTTTGCGGATTTTCGTTTATCGCGGGTGGTTTTGGTCCCCATTAACCGCGATAAACGAGGGATTACTGTATGTTTCAAACATTTTATTCAAACTTCAAGCATTTTGTTGAGCTCCAAGTGTGTGTGCGTGTGTGTGCGTGCATGTGTGTGTGCGTGTGTGTCCTTTTTCTGTAGACATTAGATCTTTGGTGATTGTCTGGCTGTGCAGTAAAAATGCAAGCTCAGCAGAGCGCTCTGAAAGGCCTACGAGTGGCCCTCCCCCCATAACCCCGCCCTCTCTGTCTCAGTTGGTCTTGCCGGTTCTGTCTCACAGATCAGTGTTTTTATAGGGCCAGTATAAACATCCCTCTGTATCCCTCACTCCTCTAGCTTTCTCAGATTCTCATACATTTACACGCACACACTGCCTTTTGTTCTTCTTGCGGCAGCCAGTCAAGCCAGCACCAAATTGAGAGTGAACTGACTCGTCTGTACAGGAACAATAGTCAGAGTGCTGAGTGCCCGCTTTGTGTATGCCAGGGCAACAAAGGCAGCTCTTTCGATTACCGAAAAATCACGCCTGCACAAAAGTAAACAAGCATACACACACATGCCATCACTCTATGTTGTGTGTGATGGTGGGGTTTTGTCACCCGTTCCCACTAAAGCACATTTCAGTTCTGTCTTATGACATTGTCCGCTTTCGATATAACTTGTCCTCCCTCTTTAGTGTTGCGGATAAGCTGGAACCTATCTCGGCAGACTTTGAGCGAGAGGCAGGGTACACTGTGGACCAGTCATCAGCCAATCGCAGAGCACATATTTTGGAAGGCAAAGCAGTGACATGACAGTTTAGTTCCGAATAGTTTTCATCGTCTGAATAATTTTATTGAAAACAACTATCATCACACAGCAGCCCAACATAAACGCAATTGATAATAATTAAATAGCACCCTCATGCAGCCTTTACACAGGAAAGAAATGCTCAAAAAAGACGACAATCTCAGGTGGTCTTATTGCCATTTCATTCCAAAACTCCTCCTAAAGTTTCATCATTTCTTTCACTCTCATTCATTAAGAGAATCTTGTCAGTGGGGGAAATTAATACCTCTGAAAATCATGTGATATTAAAGACAGATGTTTATTCTTGTTCTAGCTAATGGGCCAATTCATCGCACGAGCTGTTCGTGACCAAATATTGTCAAAGAGCTACATTGAGGGATACAAAGGCAGAGTTGGCTGTGAATACACAAGGTATGTGATTACATTTATATGAAATGTTTATTTGGAGTTGGGTAAAGTTGCCAAAAAATTTGACTCAATGATTTATACTTTTTTTTTTTTTTAATCAGACCATCAACATCAAATTTCATATACAGTACTGCTAAAAAAAAAAAGGAAATCTGTATAAAACAGCATAAATGAAGGCAAATTCAGCCCCAAAAAATGGTATTAAATTATTCTAAATATTTTTTATAGACAGTAGTCTCACGATCTGGGTTTTCAATGAACACCTGTCAACCCACCAAACGCGGGTTAAAATTCAATTTGGCGAGTGTTGATAAAAACTTATCAGCCATTTTGGCCAGTGATGTGTGAGGCAATCGTAAGTCAAATATACCTCGGGTTGGGCATCGAATCTCAAAACATCAAGATCGTGGAATCGTTCACATTTAAAATTCCGGTGCTCCGTTTGCCTATCGGAAGAACAACTTGCTGAACCTAACGAAGAAGTGCGCGCACACCCGCGTCACACATGTGCGCCCGGCGCCAATCTGAAGTGTGGCTTAACTAAATTCTGAGTCCCCTCTGTGCAATACTTACAATTAATACTATGCTGTAATGCTACATATTGACGTTTAACATACTCTCTGGCAGGCCAAATGCCGGTATTTCACACAAGAGTGCAACCAGTGCAAGAAACTAACAGGGCATGACATCACTCCTTTTTCATAGTCTGTAAGGTCAACAAATTTATTGAATATGAGGCCAGCGGTGTTATGCCTCTTGAGACCATGCGTCCCACGCAGTGTGTTTGCTCCCGTTGTTCCTGCCATGCTTAGCGTTCATTTTTCACTTTGCTTGTGAAAACTGCGCGGGGCCACCTCAATGTTGTGTGCAGTAATATGAGTGCCTGTCTTGCTTGATTGGTGAAATGGAGTCACTACGCTCGTGGTTACTTTGGACTGGTGAAAGAGTCGCGTGAAAGCACCTAAGGCACAAGTCTCTGTGACAAACCACAACAAATAAATCGTGCAAGCAATAACACAAGTAATAGTGAGTGCAATGTAGTTCACCGGAACGAAGGAAAAGTGTTCCCTATGCTGAGTTTTAAGACATTTTTATGTTTGTAGTTTTCATTGCTGTTGAACAGCACTGCATCGTACCAACATGCATTGTGTTTTGTTGATACTTCACAGACATGGCAATCACAACTGGGCATTATTATTCTTGTAATGGTAGATGTGTTTTTTGTCAGAGTTCCTGTGTTAGATTGTGGAAGTGTACTGTTTTGACTTGAATACACATGAATCACTGATCTTACAGGGCAGCCCTTGACCGGGCGGCTGTGCTTTTGAAGATGAGTAAGGGTGGGGTTCGTATCGATAACCAATGGGGCGCAGGCGGCGGCCAGAGACCTGTCACGCAGCTTGTCAAAGAGGTAACGGTCCTTCAGATCATTACATCATTACATCATTACCTCTTTCCATTTGCTGTTGACTTTTAATGACTGGGAGTCCACTGCTGCGGGGTAAAACAACAACACCTTTTTTTTTTCCCTCTCTCTCTCTTTTCAATATTGTCAGATGAACCTGCTGCTAAAGGAATACATCCTATCCGGCGACAGCAAGGAGGCTGAGCGGTGCCTGAAAGATTTAGAGGTTCCTCATTTTCACCATGAGTTTGTCTATGAGGTAAGTCATTCTGCAGGCGCAGTCAGCCACCAACTGACCTGGCTCAGTATTGCAACTTATTTCTTTAAGGCTATAGTTATGGTATTGGAGTCCAAGGGAGAGAAGACATTCAAAATGGTTCTGCAGCTTTTTAAGTCACTCTCTGTGTCCTCCATTATCACTGTGGACCAAATGAGAAGGGTAAGATGCCACCTGCTGGTTTCACTTATGTACTGCATATTATTTCACTTTGGGTACTGAGGTTTTTTTTCTTCTTCCTTAGGGCTATGAAAGAGTTTATATGGATATAGCTGAAATTAACATAGATGTTCCACGTGCGTACTTCATCCTTGAGCAATTTGTTGAAAAGAGCTTTAATATGGCAATCATTGATGTAAAGTTACGAGATCTTTGTCCCTGTAGGTAAGTGCACTCTCTCTTTGCTAAATTATTCAAACATATACGAGTATGAAACTTGTGAACAATATCGGTTTCTTTCTCCTCCCAGGGGTCGCAAGAGATTTGTCAGCGAAGGAGACGGGGGTGTCATCAAAACTGAAAGCTAAGGAGAAGTGCTTTTTTTTCAGCTCCAGTACTTTTTTACTTGCATAGTTTTCCAAACTAGGGGCAAAAAAAAAATGCACTTTTGAAAATGAAGCTCATTGGATGATTTCCTTCCATGTTTCAATATAAACAATAACATAAGTTAACCCTGAAAGTGCCACACCTCTGTGTCAGTCATTCCATGTTATGATGTACAGTATTCAACAGTTCACTGCCACACCTTTTGTGTGTTCTACGAGGCAAACGTTTGTACACACGACTGCTTTGTGTTAAGAGCTTTATAGAATGGCGTATGGAAAATAAAGGGGAGAATGTTGTATGCAATACTGGCCCCCTTTTACTCGCTGCTTTTTCTATGCTGTGTGACTCATTTTCTGAAGGTCAATTCAGGTTCCAAGAAGTGGTGTGAAAGAGTGTTTATTTTTATATCAATCGCATACTGGTACTCATGATTTGCCATGTGTTTCTCTTTGTCTGTTCATTAAAACAACTATAAAGAATAAAGACTTCTTGGGTGAGGGGCAACGTACCAATAATTTATAAATTATATGATACATAAATAACACTAAAAACAAGACATACGGTAGTTGTAAATAATGAACGTTTCATTTGCTAACCTCCCGCCAATCCATCCACTGCTCAATAAAGCATTATAAATGTATTTCATTGCTGGCTGGTTCGTATCTAACAGGCCTGATTCTTCTCATTCAAAGCTCTGATGAAGAGAATCCACCGCAGGCCTACTGCGACTGCTCCTTCATTGCAACTTCTTGTTGTTTGATAGCCTCTTGAGCCTCCATCTGCATCTTCTCCAGCTTCTCAAGTGTGACTGACTTGAGTGGGAGGAGTTTTGGTTTACAAAGCACCATCGTTGGGACATCTTCCATAGAAAGCTGCCCTGTGACAACAAAAAAATCCACCAGCAACATGCACAACAAATTCAGTTTTAGTGATCATTTTTCTTGCCAACTAAATCAATAGTGGCTTTGTGACTACACGCTAGCTTTTTTCATCTCACAATTTAACATACACACATATATATGTTATTATGAACCAAATGTGTACAAACCTTGCTTTGGCAGAACTTCTCTGAATACAGATTTCACCTCTGGCATTGTGTCCTATTGTGTGACCTGTTGATGAGTGGTAAGTATTTTATTATAAATATTTTACTGGAACCGGAGTACTGAATATACATTTTTCGTCGAGTAAAGGCAAGAAAAGTCGATTCTTGTATCTAAGTACGCCATACAGTGACTGAAAATACTCACGTTGTAAATCTGATGAATTAAATGACAACTGGACAGTTTCAAACACTGACTTTAGTGTTAAAATTAAAACCATTCCAAATAAAATCGTGTCTATAACGTTTTGGCAGACAATGATTGTGAATACAAATGCTGTCCTGAAAAGTGCTCTTACTCAATATTTCACGCGGCTCATGTGGCGTGACCCACACAACCAGTCCGAACTTAAGTATTTTATAGTGAAGTGCTTTGTCATTTGGAAACAACATTGAGCTAGCCGACCTGACGCTACGATTAGCATTTAGCTTGACTATCTACACAAACACTACTTCATTCTGTAACGCGGATATTTTTAAGAAAAGCGATCACAACTCAGGCTTGCAGTTAAAAATTAAATAGTTGTTGGCTCCTACTACCAATTACCGTCGAAGAACTACTCACCCTTCACTCGGAATATTACAGTTGTCAAGACAACGTTTTGCTAGATGACGTCACTTTCTTCTGCGCCTTTGCCACCCTAATAGTGTGCTACTGCCATCTACAGGCAACACTTGGACGAACACAAACAAGCTCTCGCCGACCTTTCCCCTGATTTTGTTTTAATGAGGGAATAGAAGTTGCATAAAAAGCACGTTTGTTGATTTCATCACCACAAGCTTAAGGACAGCTGGAGTATCACTCTGATTACACTTGTCAACAGCAATTTTTAATCAGAGCTGGAATTGTGTGGTCAACGTATTTTTGACGCTCATTTAAAACAAGTCTTTTTCAGCAAATCGGTTTTTTAATCCTTTCATTTTTTTAAGCCTGACCTGTAAAAGTTTGCGCATTTGGATTTTACCGTGCATTGTAATTTATCGCTATGAAGTTTCAGAGAAAATGTTCGCCTTACGTTGAGCATAACCCTTAATTCATAAATATTACTATACTGTATTGCATATACAGTATTATTGTTATTATATTATTATTATTATTGTTATTATTATTAGTGGTAGTAATAGTAGTAGCATGATGAAATCTGATGTACCAAATAAAAATTGAGTGTAGATTCAGAATTAGTGCTAAAATATTCATAGAGAAATATTTAGTTGCAATTCAAAAAAACAATTAAGAATTTGTTGACCAGTGTTATTTGTGTTTTAATGATCAGGTCCGGTAAAAAAAAAAGAAAAAGAGAGAGAACCCCCCCCCCCCCCCCCAACAAACCTCATAAATCTATAACTTTGCATTTCAGCCAATTTGGAGTATGTAGTAAAACGTTGTGGTCCTATATCAATCTTCACTCAACTGAATCTTGTTTGCATGTGTGTTTTTCCTCCTATGAAGTGTGATCATATTTTGCTGTATTTCTAAGACTAGCGATAACATAAAGGTCATTTGAGATAGCTGTGGTCAAAGGTTGAATAAGTGATGAGCCAACATCATAACACTGCAATCCCCATAAAATATCATTAGAAAGTGGCCATGGTTGGAACATTGGTATACTGTATTTATAAAATGTTATTTTCCCTACTTTTTTCACCTCTAATATCTGAAACAAAATATCCAAGCATGAAGGTTTTGGTCAAAGATTGATCTTTTGGAAAGAGAAAAGTACAGGGTGTCCGTATAGTCTTTTACATATTAACAAAGCTGTAGCCATTCTAATGTTGGTCAACAAGAGGGGACAAAGAGTGAGTGATTACCACTGCCGAGAACTGATAATGATCACAAAATCTAGCTGTGGTCTTTACCACAAAATGTGCCCCTAAAGGTTCCGTTTTTTACCCCTCCTTTTGCCACTGGGAAATACATGTGATGTTATGGTGAAAACGTGTATTACAAAAGCAAAGGAATAGAAGTGTGGAAATGATTACAGGCGGCCCGGTAGACCAGTGGTTAGCACGTCGACTTCACAGTGCAGAGGTCCCGGGTTCAATTCCAGCTTTGGCCTCCCTGTGTGGAGTTTGCATGTTCTCCCCGGGGCCTGCGTAGGTTTTCTCCGGGCACTCCGGTTTCCTCCCACGTTCCAAAAACATGCATGGCAGGCTGATTGAACACTCTAAATTGTCCCTCGGTGTGAGTGTGGGCGTGGATGGTTGTTTGTCTCTGTGTGCCCTGCGATTGGCTGGCAACCAATTCAGGGTGTCCCCCGCCTCCTGCCTGAAGACAGCTGGGTTAGGCTCCAGCACCCCCCGCGACCCTAGTGAGGACAAGCGGTCTGGAAGATGAATGAAATGTTTACAAATGAGGAGTAGATATTCATTTGTTTCAGTAATGTGCGGTGGGCTTCATGCCTGGTGAGGCAATGACACTCAGATTTACAAATTTACAATATAGGCTTTATAAAATGTACAGGTTTGTAAGTCTTCCTGAATAATTTCTGCTTGTGTGCAGGGAAATAGATTGATCCATTTATGGCAAATGGCGATCAGTCGAAACAACCATAAGAGATTAAGCATTTTGATGTGTTTGTAAGCGTGTGAATTCAGACTAAAGCAATAACAATTGCTTTGAATCAAATTTTGACTCTGGAGATAATTATTGTGTGTGTGTGTGTGTGTGTGTGTGTGTGTGTGTGTGTGTAGACATATATATATAAAATGTGGTAATCCTTTTATCTCACCAAGAGTCCAGGTGTTCGATTTTGTGGCAGTGAACCGTTAGAAGCCATTTTTTAGGAGTTTATAACCCAGAACCTCATTAACACTTGAAATGCCAAATACAATGTAAATAAATAGTTGGATCACCATCAAATACCTAACTAAATCTGATTAACATATATTTTGTTTTTATTATATTGTAAAGCGACTTCGTGGACAGTGGCCATGCACCGTTTATTTCCTGTTCTTGGAAAGCTGCAGAGAAGTTGTTTGCGGCTTGTTGTCGCGTCGTCGACCGTCGGAGCTCACTGCGCATGTCCGCCTTGCAGGCAGGCGTGGCGCGGTTGGTGTCAAATGACGCGATTGGTCCGCGCGGAATGACGCAGTTTGGTGGCAGCGAGGGTGGGGCGGGGCTGGAGCGGGGCACCAGTGCTGGTTGGAAAAGAGGAGGAAGCGGTGAGGATGGCGGAGTCATACCTCTGAAGGTAAAAACACTATATTATCCGATTTACACATGCCATTTCGCCTTGTCACACTTGTCCAGATATTGTAGACTGACCAGGTTTTTGCTAAAACCTACGTAACGCCCGAGTGTCATTTTACTGTAACGAGTATAAACGCACTCTTTTGTTCAGCTTCGGAATGGCCGCTGATTTTGGAGTGTTTTCTTTTTTTTCTTTCTTTCTTCGGCTCACATTCAATACAGGAACAGCTTGGATGCTGTAGTAAAGATGAGTCCGCGCCCTCTTTGGCGTCATTGCCTCTTGCGCCAAGATGTCGCTTGCTTCCGTGGCTCTTGGTTGGTGGGTGTTTACCGATCGACCGACCGTCCGTTGGCCCTGAGCTGGCCTCAGTTAAGGCTTCGCTTCTTGGTCCAAGTCGTGGCTTCGCGTCAGTCAGCCGCTCTGCTTGGGCCTACGTTGCACTAGGTCCATTTGAGAAAAAAATACAATCGCTAGTAGACCGCAGCAAACACAAGACGCTTGCCATCTCACCAAATAAGCGGAAAGAACAAGAGCTTGTCTGGAAGCAGCGAACTGCAGCGGCGTGTCTCGGACTTGTTACATGTCTCGGAATTCAGTTAGCCCGAGTGGCTAACCCGCTGGCTCGCTGACGTTAGCAAGTTAGCAGTCTTCTACACTGACGTTTGCTATTGACGTTTATCTCACTTTCTTTTATGTCCTGAATTCATGTCAGACACACATTCCATTCGTTTTCCTGATATTGGGGTTCAACTAATGTTTTGTCCTCCTCATCCAAGCAGTCAAAAGTATTCCTTTTACGGGCAACGTTGCTAAACAGTTCGGCAGACCAAGTCCACGTATAACCCCATCTAGGGAGAATTTAGAATTTACAACTCCCTGACGTCGGGTTGTGTGTGCCAAGTTTGAGACAACGTACTCAACTTTTTGCATTGCATGCACAGGAACTAATGTAGCTAAGGTGTCATAACTTATGACATGTACGACCTGCTACTGATGTGTTGTTAATCTGATCCCCAGGATTTGTCATTTACACAGCAGACGTCCACAGTTTGAACTGTAATCTAACCAACTATCGAATGGTTCATCTATATCAGCAACCCAAGAAATTAATTGCATTTTCTCAGCCCTTACAGTTATGCTTTATTTCATTCAAATCCTCACCATCCAGCAAGTTTACTGCATGCTGGCATATCTGATCGTCACACATTAATACGTTTATTAGTCATCATCATGTTGGATAAAACTGGTCAACTGCAAATTGTAATCAAAAACTTGAGTTGTCTAAAGTTATTTTTGATGATGATTTTTTTTTTAAATGACTTCGGCCTCCCTGTGTGGAGTTTGCATGTACTCCCCGTGCCTACGTGGGATTTTTCCAGGTACTCCAGTTTCCCCCCACATTCCAAAAACATGCTTGGGAGGTTGATTGGAGATGCGATTGTGAGTGCTAATTGTTGTTCGTCTTTGTGTGGGCCCTGCTATTGGCTGGCAACCAGTTCAGGGTGCCCCCCAGGCCTACTGCCTGAAGTCAGCACATCTGAAACCCTCGTGAGGATAAAGCGGTTCAGATAATGGATAAATAATACTAATAATAGTAATCGTAATAATAATTGTAATACTTAGCATTTTGCCAAACTGTAGTTTCTGGGAACTCACATTGCTATGTGTCTTTATACGACCATTACGTTTAGTAGATATTTTTAAAATCCACAAAAGCCCCATTCGACTTTTTTTTAGATGCATTTATAAAAACTTTTTTTTTTCTTCTTAACAACATAAAGGTTTAGCTCAAAGAGTCTATTTTGTCAATGGCTTTTTAGTCAGAGTTGGACACCACATATATCATTTCAATAATAACCACCTATAATTGTTTGGCTACAAATGTTTGTTTGTTTTGTTTTCCAGCGGCAATTACCACAAACTGCAAAGTTTATGCCTTTGTTTTTGGAGGTGCACATTTGGCATGCTGCTATGAGTCGATCGAAGCTTGAATGTTGTTCACTTGAACTTGAAACAAACCTCATTATCTTATTTTGTACTCGTATTTCTTTCCCCTCTCCAATGTGTAAAAAACAGGGAGGGAACTGCAACAGGTTCTGTGCTGACACTAAAGAAGATAGTCTGGTAAAACGCATTGAAAATATGGCATTAATTAAACGAATATTTTGGACGAGAGCAACAGTTCAAGTTAACCAAACTAAAAGAAATGCCTAAACGTAATGTATAAATGCTCGACTGTATGAGTACCATGCTCGGAAAATACTGGTCCTTTCTATTGCAGTTGAATGTCAGCTCATGAACACCTTTTTAAGCTTGGAAAATTTGGAGCATGACCAAATCTTTCTGGAAAATGTGCTTTGGGCTGTCAAATTGTGATGTCAGCATATTATGCGAGCTCTTTGCACACCTCATTGTAGACCTCCTTTCAGCCAGCATCTCAAAGGATTAATCACTTTTGTTTTGTTTTTTTTCAACGTGAAGAATAATGCAAAAAACACGAGAATATGCACCTGAAGTTAGTGCAAAGCAAGCACACTCTGGCTCCGTCCAAGTACTTTTGAGCAGCGTTATTTCAGTCTCATGCCAGTTGAAGATGATTGCCCTGAGCTCTGCGAATGTGCAAGTGTTGGGTCGGTTAGGGCTGCCATTGTCTTTATTTGGGTAGACTTGTACTGCCTATATTAGTTCCCATTCCCGTTAGTTTGGTAAGATGCTCAGCTGGAGCCGGTATTAACCAGTTTTCTGTAAATTGTGTTGTCTATTTGTGCATCCTGATATAGTATTTTTCATGTAATAAGTGGCCAGTTCCTGTAAAGTAAATATCACTCCAAATATCTGCTAGTACAACACATTTTCATGGAGTGCACTAAAGTCCAAAGAATGTGTCAGGATGTTCTTCAAGAAGCATTTCATTTTTTTTCGCTGATCTGTCATTTTTAAAGGTCACAGAGCGACAAAATAATCCAGAGGTACAAAGATATTGCCAAATGGAACAGCACTATCTTAGTTTTATACGACACAATGCAACATTCCGGGTTCCTGTGGTGGTGGTAGCGCAAAAAAAAAAAGATGAGGTAGAATCAGAATCCACTTCCACACAATTACTGGGATCACCCAAAAATGCCCATCATTTATTGATTTATTACAGAAACTTTCAAAGCCCGTTTTTTCTGCATCTAATTGTTCAAAAGTGTTCCCAAAAAGGAGACAATTAGTCACCTTGTGTTCCAAAAACAATTGATTGGCAATATAAAAGAAGCATTACGGTGGTGACTTAAAGGTCCTGCTTGATGACATCACTTTTAGGGGACACACAGTAAGGCCAAATGGAAACGGAGATGATGTGTACAATTAAAAAAAAAAAAGACATTTTGAACTTGTCAGTCGTCATACTCAGGCCAGAGGTGTCAAACTCATTTTTGTCCCGGGCCAAACTATAGTTATCATTTTCCTAATAGGGCCATTTTGACTGTGAAACCATGTAAATGTACCTCCTCAAATTACCCCATACACAAATTGACGGAGATCTAATTTTGAATTCAGCACTCAAGAATAATAGTTCATTCAACTGTTATTGAGGTTTCCATGATAATGGGTTTGGTCACACAAAATCTAAACATAATTTTTTTACACATGCCAATTTGAAATTTTAATACAGATTATGCGTGGTTAGGTTTCGCAGGCCACATAAAATGATCTGGCAGGCCAGATCTGGCCTTTGGGCCTTAAATTTGACACCTGTGGTCTAATTAGTACAAAAAGAAAAGTACAGTAATCCCTCCCTCTCCATCTTGGTGGTTATGTTCCAAGAAGAGAAAATCCCCCAAATGAAAATACCGAATTTTAAACACACTAGACATGTTTTTAGACCATACATGGCACTTGTTTATTTTTTTTATTAACCCTTTCAACACATTTAAAACAGTAAAAATTCATTTAAGCATATATTGAGCAAAATCAATGGATAATAAGAACAAAACAGAAATAACAAAAAAATTAAATCGTCGACACAGCAAGGAATTACTATATGTGTCAAATGTGCAAAGATGCAGACATTGGACTATTTAAGTATTGCAGGTCGCTGTGGTATTACACAGTGTAAACATTCAAGTGAGCAGAATTACAGAAGAAAACTATTGCATAGGTTGGTTAGCAGATTGCGACGTCATTACTTGAGGAGTCTGATGCCGTCTGGCTGGAAGCTGTTTTTATTTTTTTCTGGCTCCTGTAGCGTGTATCAGATGGGAAAAGTTTGAATAATGTAATAATAATAATAATACATTTTATTTATAAGCGCCTTTCAAGACACCCAAGGACACTTTACAATCGGGAACAAAAACAATAAAACACAATGCGGGTTGAGCAGCGGCAGCCAAACGCGCCAGCGTTCACTCAACCCGGAAGTCAGAAAGAGACCACAAGGGAGGGAGAGGGCGAGAAAAAAACCACGCTCGAACTATCCTCATCTGAGGATAATTTGAGTCCAGGAAAAAATAACAAGTCACAAGACATGAGCAATGAGCAATGAAATAACCCCAGCGATAAACGAGAAAAAAAGGTTTGACGACTTGAAGATGCTTTTTTTTTTTTTTTAAACGAGAAGAAGAAAGCCACGAACAGCACACGAGGGCCAACATAGAAAAAAAGGGCAGCGTGTGCTGTCTCCAATAATGTTTTGTGGCCTCTTTGTAGCGCGACTGTCGGGTGCAAGAGGTCTAAAAGAACTGAATTTCACGAACGACCATTACATCGACATCAGTTACACAATGCAGGAAGCAGCCTATAACACAAGTTATAGGGGAAAATTGAGCGACATGAGCCTTCTGTTTCGAGTGGATAGCAAAAACGTGAAGCTGGCGTCTCAGGATGGGGATAATGTTTGCGGTTTGGAAATAATTTCATTTGGAATTTTGACGACGGTGCAACATTGACTTGTAATGTCTGTAAATGGAGCATTTGCGTTCAACTGAGATTTATTCATTTACATACTAGAGTAGTCGGTCCGTATATTGTACGACACTGAAATCATGACTTCAAATGTGTTCATGCAGCTACCTCCTAAAAGTCGAGTTAAGTGCTCTGGTTTTGCTTCGACAGCACTGTTTGGAATCGATTTGTTGACCACTGAAGAAGGTCTTTAGTTTGCTGCTGCACTAGGTGGAATTTTGTTTCCAGTATATTAATTTTTTTTTTTTGTTCATTTTGGACATTATATTTAGTATATGTTATTTGTGTGCATCCTTATTTTGTACAGCATCACTGATATCGCCTACTTATTTGGTTACAACATCTGCTTCACTTGACATGGAGCCAGATATAGTGTATGAATCCTGACATGAACAGTAGATGCCTAGTAGCTGTGACACGCCATTTTGAACTGTGCGCCAAAGGTAACTCTAAGGTAGTGGGGGCAAAGAGTCAGCATAGTCCATGTTTGTGCTTACAGTGCACACAGTGCACTCGTCTTCAGATCTTTTCGACAGAAACACACTTTAAAGTCCTTCTAGCTTACATTGATGCATTTTATAAGACACAGAATTTCTATTATTTAAGATGCGAATTCACGAGCAAGTATCGATTGGTAATTGTAGCCAAATAAATTTTCATTGTGAATCAGTTTGAAGGTCATGCGTAGCGTTTGAAAGCAGCAATTATTTTGTTACATTTTGTAGAAAGACGAAGCTGAATTTCCAAGGGAGTTGGGATGTAAGTGAAAAACAGAATACGGTGATTTACAAAATCCGTTTCAACGTATATTCACATGATATTGGTGTAGTCGAATATTTGTAATAATTTATACAGTCGCACTGCCTGTAAGGTCGGGGGGGAAAAAATCAGCCCCAAGCAAAAACCTCTAGGGCTGCAAAGGTTGCAAGGGCCACTTTGAAATTCTTTGATTTACCAAGTAAATGTATATGTAAATACGCATTTGTAAATGTCATATTGAAGTTTTCATTGCCTTAGTGGTCGTCGTCTTCCCGTTTCCCCGGTTTAGAATCGTTGCCAGTATCACAATAGATTTAATTGATGCTGGACCGATATACTTTTTTTCAAGGCTGATACAGATTATTACTAGTTAAGGAGGCCCATAACTGATATTTTAAGACAATATTCACTAGGAGGAAAAAAAAAACAGTGGAAATTTAGCAAAATAAAAACTCCCAACACGTGATTTTTTTTTTTTAAATGCCTTTAAGCACGTTTATTAACCAGCTTTTCTGATTTACATGTTCACAATTTTTTCTTTCTTTCAGGTCTTAGAGAAAAGACAACTTTGTTTTCAAATTGTAACAAAAAGTGTAGCGAGCTCCCAAGGTATCATTTAAAGTGAAATGAAAACATGTGACATCTCCTTAAAAGTTGATTAGAGTACAGGTATAGTTGTCTAAAAATTCTATACAACCGAAATGTTCATCCTTCACGTGTGTTTGTGTTCAACAACCAAAAAGTGCATCTGGCCAGCGATATTAATGTCTCATCCACATGGCGGTTTCTTCTCTCCTCTGCTTTTTGTGGGTGTTGCGTCATTCTTGTGTCCCATATGCAGCTGCTGTCTCCGCCATGCTGGCTTTCTGTGGCAGCAGAAAAAGTGACATTTACGGCTCTAAATTTTTCCGAAGACCGGACTTTCACTTGCAGTGCCGTCAATTTTTGCACCGTGTCAATTCAGCACTTTGTATACAGCTGTGGTTTTTTAAAGTACTCGATACATGAAAGTTTAATTGAGCTTAACGTGACACGCGGAGACAGCCACTCACTCACTTGATACTTTTATGACTATTTCCTGATCACTATTATCAGCAATTTTATTTCAAGTGGTTAAACTTCTCTCCATCGCCATGTGGTTGATGTAGCACATTAGCTCCGTTTTGTGACAATGGGGGGGGGGGGGCTTTTTTGCCTCATGGCAAGGCAGTTTACTGTGGCAATCACAACTGCCCCTTGTGTTCATATGACATTAATGGGCTCAGTAATGTGACAAGTAGTTGTGTGGAAGATGGCCAGCTTTTTTGCTTGTAGGCCGCGGGATGTTGCTGCGCCATGGTCGTTCTTGCCCGGATGGATAGATGGTGCCGTTTTATAAAACGAAAGCACCAAGAACCATGGATGAGTTGAGCTTGAATTCTCTCGCAGCTGGCCGAATCCTACGGTCCTACGCTGAACTGATAGCTTGCAGTTTAAACTGTGCCTCGTCTTTCCGTCGGTGCCATTTCCGGGGCATTTACTATTTATTTCCCCAAAAGCTTCTCTTGAACAATGATGAGGATACAGTACAGCCAATGATGGCTTGATGCTTTTTCCTCCTAGGGGGAGAACGGGCATTGGCTGAAAAGAACATTGACATTTGTTTATTTCATCTTGTCTCCCCCCCCAAAAAAAGATGAATCTAATAGTACGTTTATGCTATGTGTAATGTCAAAGCATGTTCTCATGCAGGGACACGCAACGCACAACCATAAAAGGAAGTTTCGTGTTCAGTTTGGATTAGATGACAATGGAGGGAGGATCTGGCATTTCTCATTTTATGGTCAGAATTCTTTTACACAGACGTGCCTGTCACAGCCCACAGTTTATGTTTGTCCTTTGATTTATGATTTCATGTTTGATTTCGGGAAGGGTCTGTCAAACTCTAGGCCATGTAAGGGGTGCAGTGATTTTTCCCGAAAGGTCATATGACCTCTTGTTGTGGAGACTCGATGCTTTGAAGGCCACTTCTAAAGACGAGTCTCAGCAGTGCTAACCTTTTCACTTACTTCAGATCCTCATCCAAACACGTCTCTCTTTGCTGTGACCTAGCATGTGTGAAGCCGCGCTATACGCTCACTGAGACTTGACGGACACGGTCGACCACAAACGGCCCCGCTTTATGTTCAAGATTTAAAGACGCAAGACATAAATAGCCCAATGATTCCTGGAGGTACTGACAATTAGGAACAGCGAAATAGCAGAATGCAAATCGAGGTGGGGCTGGCGGCATCTGTAATATCAACACCCGCTGGTCTGCTTATTTAGTCGCAGAAAGTTGGTGTGAGGTTAGATGTGATACATTCAACAGATTAACTGTGATTGGTCAACTTCTCATTTGTGTTCGGTACTCACTGACACATCACTGCACTTGTTTTGAAGTGTTTTTGTTTCATATTTTTATGAAATACAAAACGATTGTCCAAATATAGACGTCCCAATGCCGTTTGTCAAAGATTGGGGGACTTGAGTCACATGACTTGGACTCGAGTCAATTACCGGTAATTCATTTCATTTAATGTTTTGCGACTTAGAAAAACCTTCTTTGACTTGATTTCCATTACTTGATAAGCCGATTTTTGTGTTGTGCATGTCACCAATCCTGCCACCTCGGCAACGACAACCAACAGTCTGACCCCGACCACAGACAAGAGTTGTTGCTGACCGATTGAACAATTCTCACCAAAGACGAATATATTTGGATGTAAGGATTATCGGTTTGACGCAACTGGGGAAATATAATAGCAAGGTTTGAAACTTGAAGATAATAGATCAAATATCTGTGGCGTTTACTTTCATCTGTTAGACGTAGCTAAAACAGCGGTGTGTACTGTGCAGCTAATCTAGCTCACTGGTTAAACATGAAGTAAACTTGATGTTGCTTGTGCATTGACATGACACTAAAGTAACAAATTAGACACCATGGCGAGTGTAAGCGAAACCTATACAATTGAAAAATTATTGAACCAGATACATCTATGGAGGGATGGGTAGCGAAGACGGTGCTTTTTTTGACTACCGAGCACCCCATCACATCAATTAAAAAAAAAAAAGATCTTTCTAAATACATACCTGGGATTGAATGTCTGGATTCATAGTCTTTGGCAGTGAGGGAGTTTTAAAAGGAAAGGCGATGTAACCCACCGTCTTTGCTTTCAGTCGACTTCAATGTTTTGTGTCTTCTTTAAACTGTTATTCTGTTGCGGTGCACACTGGTTGGGACTACTATTAATCTGTGCTCTCAAAGTTGATTTGGACAAGTAATAACCGTTATGTTTTATCAATAATCCATCAACTGTTTGATGCCTAGTTTGAACTGTTGAACAGCGAAAGCTCCAAATCACTAAGTTGTTATATTTAGACATTTTAAAATGTAAAAACAACTTCTTTTTTTTTTTTCTTCAACAGGGGGATTATAAAGACTTTGCTGAATTCCACAAGTTTGACCTAAAAGTCCCCATGATTGTATGCAGCTTCAACGCTTAAGAATGTATTCCACGGATGCCACAGTCCAGATTCTTCAACGGATTTTTTACCCACTGGCATTTTAACCAAAAACATTTTTTAAAGTATCACACAAAACTTCTTTTCCCCAAGGCAAATCACAAGTGGTCCTGCACAGTGATGTTTTCTTTAAAAGCCCGCTCAACTGTCCGCATCCCTTTTTCCCTAAATAAGTAACCCGACAAAAACCTCATGAGCAACTCTGTAGGACACCCGATAACGTCGACATGAGTAGTACTTTAGGCAAAGAAAAAGATTCAAAAGAAAAGGACCCTAAAAGTGGTTCGGGAGGCAAAGAAAGGGAAAAGGAGGCGAAGGCTCTGGCAGGTCTAGTTAAGGATGGGGGCAAAGAAACCAAGACCAAAGGGAAAGAAACCAAAGAAGGTAAGAAGGACACTAGCAGCTCGACACCGGGTGTTGCCTTCTCAGTTGACAATACCATAAAGCGGCCAAACCCAGCACCAGGTACGCGCAAGAAATCCAGCAACGCCGAGGTGATTAAGGAGCTTAACAAGTGCCGGGAGGAAAATTCCATGCGACTGGATCTCTCGAAACGGTCTATTCACATGTTGCCCACCTCCATCAAGGAGCTGACACAGCTGGCTGAACTCTACCTATACAGCAACAAACTGCAGAGCCTACCACCCGAAGTGGGTTGCCTCTCAGGCCTGCTCACGTTGGCCTTGAGCGAGAACTCCTTGACCAGTTTGCCCGACTCACTGGACTCCCTTAAGAAGCTCCGCATGCTTGATCTCCGGCACAACAAGCTGAGGGAGATCCCGCCCGTCGTCTACCGACTGACATCGCTGGCCACACTCTACCTACGCTTCAACCGCATCACCACCGTGGAAAAAGACATCCGGAACCTTTCCAAGCTCACAATGCTCAGCATCCGGGAGAACAAGATCAAGCAGCTTCCCGCAGAAATAGGTGGGTGAAATGAGCGAGTGTGTCCCATATGGAGTGTCATTTAGCCATCCCCCCCCCCCCCCCCTCTACTTAAAGCATGGCCGGTGATCTTATTTATGGTTTTCCAGGGGAACTTCGCATCCTCATTACTTTGGATGTCGCCCATAATCAGTTGGAGCACTTACCAAAGGAGATTGGGAATTGCACACAAATTACCAACCTAGATTTGCAGCACAATGAGCTCTTAGACCTCCCGGAGACTATAGGTAGGCCATTTACGTTGTGCTTTTTCCATCTCTAAAGCAGCATTGAATTATATGTGTATTGTTGATAGGAAATAATTTTGCAAATCTTCTATTTCAGGGAACCTTGCCAGCATAAACCGTTTGGGTCTTAGATACAACAGATTGTCAGCCATCCCCAGATCATTAGCCAAATGTCGAGAACTGGAAGAGCTCAATCTTGAAAACAATAACATTTCAGTGTTACCAGAGGTAAGTAAAAACCCTAACTCGGTCAAAAATAATGCTTCGTGCCCCAATATCAATATTAAAAAATCTATCTTATCTATCAAGCTCACTCTCTCACTAGCGTGCTCGCTCGCTCTATCGCAAGTGTGCTTGCGCTATCGTTATCACACTTGCTCTATCGCGATCTCGCTTGCTCTATCATTATTGCGCTCGTTCTGTTTGAATCGCTTTCTCTCTTGCGCTTTCTATTTCTCTCTATTCTATCATCTGTCTCTCTCTCTCTCTCTCTAGTTGGTTAGTTGCCAATTTAAATTAAGAAAAACAATTACAGGATATTGACTAAAGATAAGATCAAACAAAACTATCCACAGGAAAAATGATAGTAAAAGTAATTTCCAAAGAATGTCCACTGTTTGTGTGCACTGTCATGTAGTGTGATATTCAATATTGTTTACGCCCATGTTCCTATAGTAGTGTCGGAAATGCTTATTTTGGAAAGATGCTACCCCAAAGCAGTATCGTTGCGAATTCATACTCCAACCATTTTAGGACGACTGCATCCTTTTAGTGGACTCATTATTGCCATCGTAGATTTCTTTTGTTTTTCCTTCGGACATGCATGCTTTCTTTTGGACAGCGGAGATATCAAGCATTGCTGCTGCTGAAACACTCAAGGCTCAAGAAGTGTGTTTCAAAGTCTGTCCCGTTAAAATCAAAGCTGACTTTGTTTCCCACCGTTTCTCTGCCTGATCATATTTAGCTTCCGTTGTGCCTCTGTTTGTTATTAAACAGGGTCTCCTGTCAAGTTTGGTCAACCTGACCAGCCTGACGCTAGCAAGGAACTGCTTCCAGTCATACCCTGTGGGTGGGCCATCCCAGTTCTCAACCATCTACTCGCTCAACATGGAGCACAACCGCATTAACAAGATCCCTTTTGGAATCTTCATCAGGGCCAAAGTTTTAAGCAAGCTTAACATGAAGGTACGTGTTTGGTCTGGAATAAATTGCCTTTCGCTTCATTTACCTTCACCCCATCGTGCCTGACGCTGTGTTATATCTTCCAGATATAGTAGGGAATATCTTCTCCAAGATCTATTGCTCTTTTTAGTTTTTTTTTCCCCATGTTCGAAATTCATTAAACATAATTGATTCATTTGGACCTTAAATAACGAAAGAAAAAAATTACACTCCTAAAGATCATTTTGATATGTTTATGACATAAAATGCGTGAAATCCGAATCTAGTGCAAAATAACATAAAATATTGTGGGCTTGGCTACATGTCAAAACAGCATTACTCTACTGTCACTGCTCATAAATGTCAGTGTAATCACAGCTTAATCACAACCAGCGCTAAAGATACTGTATATCGTGAACTCTTCACTCTCTTCGAAGAAGAATGAGAAGTTCACTAATTTAAATATCCCATTGTGAAATGTGGCAGCAGCGTGATCTTTTAAACGTGCACATGCAAGGTGTCAATGTTTGTTCTGTATACATTTCCCTCACATTGTTTCTAACTTGTGCGAACAGTAATCCTACTCAAGTCTCAATTGGCCCAAATCGGAAACATTGTTTACAGATCCATCGGCACTGGGTGCCATTTGAGTGTGAATAAATCTGTAAAAATTGATTCTGGAATCGAGCTGGAACGGTTTAATCAGTGGGCTGGTTTGCTCAGCTGCCTGAACGGATTCTTTTATTGAGTTGTCTACACATTTGGCTTCTAAATGCATGGCATTGTCTTCCTCAGGACAACCAGCTAAATTCTTTGCCGTTGGACTTTGGCACATGGACCAGCATGGTGGAGCTTAACTTAGCCACCAATCAGCTGACAAAGATATCAGAGGATGTCTGCGGTCTGGTGTCTCTCGAGGTGAGCCTTTGATCATTTTCACACAAGACGACATGTACTGGATATCTCAGGGCTGTTCGGTTTTTGTAGTGCAAATCTTTCGTCATGACTGGCACATTCGTCCTACTTTCTGTTGGCATGTCAAAGACGTTTTGCATTACGCCACGTCGGGATTAAGGGAGCTACATTTGTTGTTTAATTCTCTTTGGATTACGCGTCAATTTTATACTAAACTACGAGGGGTGACAAATAAACGGCTTGAAGCAGCACAATTTGACTCTTATTTAGTGAATTGTTTGCAATTGTCGAATTTACTTAGTGACTGGGAAAAAAATTTGGTTTCAGTGAACCGGTGTATGCAGTACATTTTGTAGAGTACATTTGACTCTGAAGAAACCATTTTTTGGGCGAAGTCTAAACGGAGTAAAATTTACAACTGGAAGAGAGTGAATTTGACTCAAGGTGTAGTGGATTATAATATTTCAGTTAACATGTGTCAAACTCAAGGCCCGGGGGCCAGAAGTGGCCCGCCATATCATTTTTTGTGGCCCGCGAAAGCAAATCAAACATGTCAACTTCCATGATGCTTACTAAAATCTCTACCAAAATTAAAAATTCTCATATTTAATAAATTAGAGACGTGTTGTAAGCATTTTCTTGTGACCAAACTCCTCATTACAGTAACCTAAACAATAGTTGAATAAACCGTTATTATTGACTTTTTTGATATGGTTTCAGTCATAACGGCCCCCAAAGGAAACGGTCACAAAAATGTGGCCCACGACAAGAATGAGTTTGACACCCCCGTTTTAGTTGATGAGAACATGAGTTACTCACCCACATTTTACACAGACGAGAACCCATGTACTCTGAGTGACCAGATTTTGATCTCTTCTGAAGATTTACTCCCACACAGGTGGCCGCAGGAGACAATTGTACTCTAAAATGTTTAAATACAACTCAATTGTAAATCTTCTGACTGTTTACCAATTGATCGGCCAATTTTTCTGTCTCGCTTCTTTAAAGGGATGTACTGTAGTACTATTTTAGTACGGGTATACCGTGCAACCTTCTCAGGTACCCTTGAAGTTAAATGAGACCACGTGGAGTTAATCTGCCCTTTCCATGTATAAATGGCATTCGGCACTTCATTTTTTTTTTTCTTTGTCTTGTTCACAGGTGTTAATTTTGTCCAATAACCTTCTGAAGAAGTTACCACATGGTATCGGCAATTTGAGAAAGCTTCGGGAGCTTGACTTGGAGGAAAACAAGTTGGAATGTCTCCCCAATGAAATAGCATATCTCAAGGATTTACAGGCAAGTTTTGCAAACAAGTTCTGTTTAAGTAGCAAAGTCTTGAAAGCTCCAAGACTTTGTCCAGTCTTTTCTAAGCTTTGACCTTCTTGCCCTCTGAATTCATTAGAAGTTGGTGTTGACAAATAACCAACTGACAACATTACCCAGAGGCATCGGCCACCTCACCAACCTGACTCATCTGGGCTTGGGGGAGAACCTGCTGCAACATCTCCCCGAGGAGATTGGTAAATACTTCATTTTCTTACTTGTGTTTACTGGTTGCCGCTCCACCCAACTTTTTTTGCCACCTCGTTGATGTCACACTTGACAAGCTTGTGAACCATTCGGGTTTAAGAGCTTTAGAGTCCCCAATTTGTCCCATGTTTGAACCCCACCACCCCTACGGGTTGATTGGATGTGGCAAGGCAGGTTACTGCTGAGTATGAGCTAAACAAAGATTTACAAGGGGGATGAAGCAGCCATAGGTGGTAGTTTTTTCTAGGCTTATGGTGGGCCTACGAGTGGCTTAAGGTAGGCGACTTGGCTAAGAGACATTTCTGTCTATTTGAGGTCAGTGGACTTACTCTGGCCATGTCTGTGTTTTGTTGTTGTGGATTCATTTGAGTTTTTTTGTTTGTTTTGTTTTGTCTTTTTTAAATGCAATTTGCACCATCACTCACAAAAACTCAGCTGTCGCGGCCGGGTCTCGGTCTCCATTAACCGCGATAAGTGAGGGAACACTGTCTAATGTTTTGTGTCACTTTCGGAACATGGCATAGGCTTACGCAGGCAGAAGACAAAGTGCTTGTGGAAACAGAAACTGGGCACTGAATAAACTTGTCTAACTTGGACAACAACACCTGGACAATAAAAAAAATAACAGCAGAATTTATTCATTTGTATTCAGTGGAAGTGGACGGTTTGGCGGGTGTTTTGATTTTGTGGTCATGATTTTCCGTTCGGTTTAGTACGCGTTAACTGATTGCAACATCAGTGACATCTTGAAGCAGTCGGACATTTGACCCATTGTGGCAGTCCGAGGTTAAAAGTAGGTTTCATTCCGGCTGCAAGAAAGGAGATGCTACTAGCGCCAACATGCATCAGACAAATGCTTAAAACAAGTCGGGGCGGGTCTGCAAAATGGAACTTTCCATCTAACCTGATAAGCAAAAATCTTCAGTGTCACTGTCAAGCTGCTTAAAGTGGAGGTCAGCCAAAAAAAATAATTACAATATGTTCTTTGCACCTGTCTAAACACCTGTTTTTAGCTATTTCAGGGGGCAGCCATTTTGCCACTTTGTGTTGACTGAAAATGACATCACATTTGCCTCAGGGCTCAGGTAACGGCCAAGCACGACGCACCGGTTTTCTGCAACTGAGCCATGCTTGACATTATTATATTTACACCAATCATATGTTTGAGAATTATTTTTTATCAGACTAACTAATTTTCCCAGAGGTGTTTGGGAGATTTTAGCTGTGTTTTATTTCCATTGTAAGGTAAGGCTTCTCTGCTGCTACCCAAAGCCCATATAACATTTTCTGTCGAGAGGCTAAAATTTCAAGGATTTCAGAGAATTTTAAATGAAAAATCAAACTCATTCATCGATTCTCTCAAATAATCCTTGATTAATTCGAGAATTATTGTCCGGGAATCAATTCATTATTGCACCTCAAAATTAATGCCTTTTAAATTTGAACAATAAGATCCCTCTGATGCTCTAAAAGCTTTCTGTGGACCATGACTTACTGAAAGAAGTCATCAGAAAAATGTCACAAAGAGTCTATCAGAACATCTGAACTTTATTTCGGATTAATCAGAGGCATTATTCAATGGCGACAGGTGTCTCTGCTGACTTACGTATGGGAAAAAATGGCATTAGAAAATGGAGCTTTGCATTTATTTATTTTTTTTTAAACATCGACTGAATATGCAGGGGGGAAAAAACATGGCTTCTTAGGAACTGCCAGCGTGTAATGACAAGAAGTGGTCCTGAGCCTTTGCACCGTGGAAGTCGATACCTATTTTTATTCCTGTGTGTTCATTTTTATCACCACTCTGTGGTAGAGAGACGGTCCATGTTCACATGCATGCTTACACTCGTCTCCCTCCTTAGGCACACTGGAGAACCTGGAGGAATTGTACCTCAACGACAACCCCAACCTGCACAGCCTGCCCTTTGAGCTGGCCCTGTGCAGCAAGCTGTCCATTATGAGCATTGAAAACTGTCCCCTCAGCCACCTGCCGCCCCAGATTGTGGCCGGGGGCCTTCCTTCATCATCCAGTTCCTCAAGATGCAGGGACCATACCGTGCCATGGTCTGAGGACAGAGCCCAACCTCATGCCTGCCTGCCCACCCCATTCCGTGTATCATACACTGTAAAAGAAGTCAGCCGCACCCCAGCATCAGTGTCGGGGACAAAGCGGAGGAGATGGACGCAGAAGAGACTTTCTCTCGCCATCTTTGGGCAGACAAAAGGAGACACACGGGAGACTCTGATTTGCTCCACTTAATTCTTGGACCCCGTCACTCACGCTCATCTTCCCATTCCGAATCGTACAGGAGGAAGATATTCCCATCTCTTTGCCAAAACTGAAGATACAGTACATGAATTTCTATATTGAGTAACTGTGAGCTAAGTGGCAAGTCTTTTAATCATATAAAGCGTGCTCCCATTGCCAATGTATTTACAGTAATTCCAAGCATCCGCTACGTGAGCGAGGATGCGGCTATATGCAAATACAAACAAAACAAGTCTTTGGATCGTCACATTTACTGCTGCTGCCATAAGTTAAAGGTGTCCTATTTCTTTTGATATTTTCACTTTCGACATCAACCTCGCTCTCTTGAGATGATTACTTGTGTTACTTCTTGACCACAGAGAACAAAGGTCTAATAATGGTGTGTTTATACTTTTTTTTTTGTACTTGCTTTTTCTTGTTTTGTGTTTTGTTTGTTTTGTTTTTTTACAACTTTTTTTTTTTTTTTAAACTGTGCCTATGTTTAGAGTGATCCAGTGGTTCATTCCTAAACACTATTGTCCATGAGAATACAAAGATGTAAATTATTTCAAAACATTTCTTTTTATTACTGCTGTTTTTACTTTTGTGTAGCTGTTGGATGAATCGATTGCAGCGTTATCATCAATTATGAAATAGGGCAGTTGGAGTTTTTTTTTTTTAATGTTATTTTAAGAAATAGCAGCAGTAGTTGTCAAATGTATAGCTAGTAATGTATACATATGATAAATACCAATCAAAAAAGCAAGTTGGACTTTTTTTTTTCAGTGTGGGTGGTGCTGTGTGACTCCACCCCCATCTGTTGTTGTGTGATAAAAAGAAACAGGTGATTGGAAAAATGATGGGAGATGTTTTTATATAATGTATACAAATTCTGATTGTTGCCTTGAGTGCAATTTTAGTTTTGTTTACTTGTTTGATATTCTCTTCAGTGTTGGGCTGCATAGCTGTCATCCACTCAATCATTGACCAACATATCAAACATTTTTAAAGGACTTCACTTGGCGAGTGCATCAGAGCCTCAAAAAAAAAAAGGTTTGATAATAAAACATTGGCAGGTTATCCCTTGACATATTTTTTATATTAATATCCTTAATTTGTGTCATTAAAAAAAAGTTCCCGTCTAATTTAATTTGTTTTTAATATGATATTTTGTCCCACACTGTCCCAGTAATGCTGCTGCTCTTATGCACTTTTTTGGAATAAAAACATTGGCATCCTCTGTTTAACACAAAACACAGTAGCCTCTCATTGGTTATTTTTCAATGGGGGCATTTTCTTTCATTAAGAAGTAATTGATCTGTAAGTTTATCTTGTAAGTTTGCATCACCTGGAAAGAATTGCGTTTTGCAGGCTTAAGAGTAAGAATTGACTTTCTTTTGAGGAGGTTTTATCCTGTCAATGTTAAAATGAACTTACTCTTGTGAACAGTAAAAGTTTGCATATCCTGCTTCTTTCTTCATGGCAAGTGAAATGACTTGTTCTGCTCAGCGTTTTTGTTTTTTTATCATTGAATGTTTTTTTTTTCTAAATGTGTATTCACTTAGTATTATTTCAAGTGACTGTACATTAAAAAAATGCCAACAATGGAAATCAATCTTAATCATTTTGTACATGTATTACATCCTAGCGCTACACAGGATTTTCCACAGCTCCTCAACCAAGCTCAAATGAGTGGTTGGACTCCTCCCGTCTGAAGAACCATCTTGATGCGTTACCTCCAAGGGCACCCACAGGGATGGTCACCACGTCGTGAAGATGATGCACCGCTGCCACAAAAGCATATCGGCAGATGAGGTGCGGAAGTAATCCTGTAATAATGCACTCTGGTACTTAATTTGACATCAGGCTGTGTGGTTTAGAACTTGCAGCAAAGCAAAACTCAGTCAGATCCATAACTCTTTGGATATTTACGCAAGTTTCAGCTTCCCAGCTATGTACAACTCTCCAATGGATTTGAAATGAGGAAAAAGCCTTTCACAATAGTTAACCAGATCAAGAACATTCTCTTGGAGGTGGGTGTATCTGTGTCCAAATCAACAATTAAGAGACACCTTCACCAGAGGAAATACACTATTTGTGTATCCACGATGTGTAGATACTGTGAAAAACGCCCTCAAGTGCATTTGTGAAACAGCTATTAGATTTGCGGCAAGCTAGCTGCATGTGGCCCAGTTTTACATTCCATCCCTGGTTGTTGCCTGGGTGTGAACATGCAGTGAGAATGTGTGAGGTGAGACGAAAGACATTTGGACCACTGCGTGCCCATCACATCCCCAATTTGAAGTTTCCGTTCCACATATACTGTAATTCCCTTTGAGGACGGCTGTGTAAGAATCCGTCACTGTTTAGGATGCTGAATAATAGCAGCGAGTATTACAGGCCATTTGTCCTCATCCTGCTATTGAGAATAATGCTGGAGATTTGACAGATTTTTTTTTATTTTTTTTTTTACAGCGTGCATATGAAGCAAGCTTCTCGCACACGGACCACTTTAGTTTTAGTGGCCATCTGTTATGTCTGCAAACGTTCCACTTTTCTATGTCAAATCATTGTGTAATGATACTGCTAATCCTTGTTCTGTACATTGACAGGATGTCTTAATTGTCTTTCTTTTGTGCTTGGTATGCTGTTCATTGAGGTTACTTGTTGTCAATTGACATCCTCTTTCCTTAGTTGGTGTTCCTCCTCTTTAGTGTTTTGCTGTTACTGATCAATCCATCCATCTATTTTTTATTTTTTATAATCCTTGTAAATTGTCCCCAATCAAGGTCACAGTTGAGCTGGAGCCTGTCAGCTAACACCGACTAAGAGGTATGTGCCGCTATGGGCTGGTCACAGCCAATCATACAGACCGACTAGCATTCACACTCACCTCGTCACCTGTGGTCAAGCTAGAGTCTTAAATGAACCTAACATGCATATTTTTTGGAATTTAGGAGAAAGCCCACCCGAGCAAGGGGAGAACATACAAACTCCACACAGAAGGACTAGTGCAAAGATTCTAACCCCATATCTAAGAGGCAGACTTGGTAACAACTAATCCAAATTTGGGACTAAAAGTCAAAACTGACTACACGGAGGGGTGTCAAACTCCTTTTTGCTACGGGCCACACTTTGATTATGGTTTGATCGCAAAATTTTAATGTTATTAGAAGTCAAACAGACAATTAGCAATTTTGGGTATTTTGGTATTTAAGTTGATCCACGTGATTTGCATTGGCGAGCCAGATGTGGCCCCCCGGGCCTCGAGTTTGACACCAATGGAGTAGAACGACTTGCACAGATTTGATCATAATAAAAGAAAACGGCCAATGAAATTTCCAACATACGTCACATTTTATGTGTTCTTTTAAACGACTTGATGTGACTTGTAAGAACACTGTCAGTTGCTCGTACTGTATGTGTAATGATGCATTTGCGCCCTCCTGTTCATACTGACTGTACAATGGCCCCAATCCCAATGTAGGTCATTTATCGTTACAGATGGCAGGGGAGAAGCCTGGTGTTCTTGGATCATAACCAGCAAGTGTCAGCAGGCATTACAGAGTGGTGACAAAACTGTCGTTTAATTTCATTTTTAGAAACACAAGAAGAAATACTGGCCCCACTCGTCGTGGTTCTTTCGAGCTGCATGCACTTTTTTTCCAGCATGCCTGGAGGTCAGTAAAGAGAAAAAAAACCCTTCTATTAACGCCCCACCCACCCTGCCACACACACACACACACACACACACACACCCTCGAAATCCAAAATAGGACACCACTATTGCAAATTAAATACACAAAAATCAAAACTAAAACCAACCTTGAATGTCTGTCTACAACAATTGACATTTAAGACATTTAAGATTACACTGCATTTTAGTTACAAAATGCTCAAGATGGCGATAAGAAAGAATACTCCATCTGTGCCTTCAAAAATATCTTCAACAATGAAGATTCAAATAAACAAACGACTGACACATGATTTACGATGTTTTAAGTTAAATTACAGCTCAATGCATTCGGAAAGTGTGTCCTCTGAGGTGAATGCATGCCCCTGTACAACGCTACCCCCTGCTGGTCAATTTAAGAACTCATTAAATAATAAAAAAAACATTTCCCCACAGATTGCTGATGGAGATGACGCTGCCGAGAAGGCACTTGGAGGAGACGACAGATGTCACTGTATCACTTCATCTCTACCTCCGTGCATCAACCAGCGTCACAACTACACCGATGTTTAGCCCCAAAAAGGTGAGGACACATCGGTTCGAAGACACCACAATTAAACTGACATGTGCACCTTAATCCTGGAGAATCTAATTCATTTTCAATAGCGCTTGTCATTATTAGGGTAACTCACGGTTGAGTTGTCTTTGGACAGGAGGCGGAGTGCCCCCTGGACTGGTCGTCACCCAATTAGGGAACATAAACTACAGTATAGACCAGTGATTTTCAACCACTGTGCCGAGGCACACTAGTGTGCCGTGAGAGATCATCAGGTGTGCCGTGAGAAATGATCCAATGTCACTTTTCTTAAAATACTAAATTTTATAAAACATAGATTAATCATTTTCTGCAAATATTATGTCATTGTCCGGTGTCCGTGCTGTCAAGACTGGGCGGGTAATTTAATATTCGTCCGTGTGGCAACACGTAGCTGATTGCCTCGTTCCTCCGAGAGACTTAGCTAAAGTCCCGCTCTTTGATAACACAATTGAGATACGCATCAGTAGGAAATTTGCTTTGCAAGTTATATTTGTAATTATATTTTTATTAAATATACTGTTCAGAGTGTCATTTTATAACATTTTTGGTTAGTGGTGTGCCGCAAAATGTTTCCAATGTAAAAAACGTGCCGTGGCTCAAAAAAGGTTGAAAAACACTGGTATAGACAACCAATCCACTTTCACATGAACACCTTTGTACAATTTTGATCTTAAATGAACCTAACATGCATGTTTTAGCAATGTGGGAGGAAGCCAGACTGCCCAGAATGTCTAGGGTGCCACAAGACATCAGCAGTCAGCAGAAATGCATCCGACAACATCAAACAATTCCCTTAAAATACCACTAATGGAATAGCTTGCTTCTCTGAATCTGTTGCATCATAGTTGTTGACGCTCCCTGGTTCACGGTCCTCCATGTTCCTGCTTACCCTGTTTCCCCCCCTACCCTATAGGTCATCAGAAAAAGTCATGCTCACGTGCAATAACAAATTATTTGAACTTCAACACATACCACCAATGGCACTGAATGACCAGGTAAACTCCACACATGTAAACTCCACACAAACGTGAGATTTGAACCCTGAACCTCTTGACTGTGAGACAACTGTGCGAACAATACGAACCCATGCAAAACGAACTCAATCCAGCTATGTCAAATCATATTCGTTGCATTCCATTGAGTGCTCTTCCCCCCCCCATCAGGCCTCCTGTCAAACTGAACTGTCATGGTCAGATGTATCCTCTTGGGCACACACCGCTGAACTGCACACACTAGAGTGTGCGCTGATCGACTCCCACCCAAGTCAAACCATGCACCTTTAATTTTCTCAGTGAGCGCGTAAAGGCTGGCTTTCGAAAGAAACGTTTCCCTTGAAAGAGATAACGGCGCTCTATCATGAAGGACGAGAAAACTAACTGGAAATATATTAAACATGCATTAGCTGATCCGCAACCCTCAGTATTTATACGCGTCCTGAAAGAACATGCTGCAATGGGTTTTAGTTCTGTGCCAATTTTTGGGAAATGAACACTCTACTCCCAGTTTCCAAATAAATATCCAGCGCAAGACCTGCGAAATGATTGTGTTCGATCTCTCACGTTTCACTGTCTGGACTCGACTAACTTCATTTTATCATCCGCCAAATATTGAGTGCGGTTTCTTGCAGAAGAGTTGGAGAGAAGCTGACCACATTAATGAGTAATGTAGTTCTCCCTCAATTTCTCAAAAAGTTTCATTTCCCATCTTATACCCCTTGGGGGGGGGGGTGTTAAATGTCTAACTTAGTGGCAATAAGGGCTCCCACTTCCAGTGTGGGCGTTTCTGAAAATATCCGGTAGTTGAGGACGGAAGATGTGTCACCTCCAAAATAGCTCACGGGTCAGTTTTTATTTGGTGGGCAAGATTACATGGATATAGGCTGAAGTATTTTATTGATCATCAATCAGGCGCACACTCTCTTCATGTTTGATGTATGCTTTTTTTTGGCTTTGATGTTATAGCGATACATTATGTATTTCATAGATTTTGTGTGTGTTTTAGAACCTTTGTCAATACTGTACCAAGAACGTTTCGGACTGCAAACATGGCTGTGTCATTTTATTTTATTTTTTTTGCGTGTATGTGTGCAAAAACCTGTTTTCTTTCCCCCCCAGGGATGCTGCTGCTCTTCTTTCGTTTGTTTTTGCTATGGTTGTGTTACCAAGTGCCGCATTTTTACTTTCTTGCCGACACAATGTACCTTATAGTGATGAGGTTGACTTGTAAAGCAAATACTTTGTTCAGGCTTGCATATTTGCCTCGTCACGGCTCGCTTAGAGTGTGTCTTGTCTCCAGCAGATACACAAAGAGCAAAACCTGATGGGCCAAAAGTCTTAGCGTCAAGGCAGTAGCACCCAAGGTTTACGGTGTGAGGATGACTGACGGCTTCCGCGTGCTTGCCGGGTGAGTATCGCTCAACGAGCTCAACATTTCTCACGTGTGTTGCACTTGTCACAAATGGAAGGTGTCGAAAGCCTAATGACAACATGCTGGAGGTGATGCATCCACGCATGCACATAGGGTAGAGAGGCTCCGGCTGCTGCTAGGCAACCAGCTGCACGCTGCAAAAAATGCCCGTCCCAGCAGGGTGTTGTAGCTTGCTTTAAAAAGTCCATCTATCCAGCCAGACATTTTCTTTGGGGGTCAGAGGTGATCTGGAGCTTATCCCTGGTGTCTCTGGGCAAGAAGCGGGGGCAGCTGGACTGGTCGCCAGTCAATTGTAGAGCACACGTGGAAAAATGACTTTATACTCTGGCATTCGCAACACATGTGTAATTTCTACAACAATCACAGCAACTTCCATTTACAATTCATTTTAGATCTAACTTAAATTGATTGCATGATTTTATTGCTTCCTGCTGGATAGGAAGACATCTGTCTTTTAATTGATTCTTTGGACTTGCACATGCAGCTGTGACAATTTCAGTCAATTTCTAATTTCAACCATCAAAGCTAACCGAAGCTCCTCCCTAAAATACAGAAATGTTTGAAAGAAATTCTTGGCTTTACACAGTCAGGAATTTGGAGTCGATCAGCGAGTTAAAAAATGTGAAGAAAAAAAGCCAACCAATATTTAAGAGTAAAAATGACAAATTCCTGTTAACATGATGATCAATTCCATCGCATTTCACTAATAACGGAGCTGTAAGCAAATTTGGGAATCCTGTTGTTGACTTCTGGGGTGTCCTCAATTTGTGGTGACGGTCGGTCACGTACATTTTTGGCCGTGGAACGCTACAACCGTGGAACAAAAGCGCCATTAACCCCCATGCAGTAATTATCCCAAAATTGGACATTTCGGACACTTTGGATGATTTTGGACTGTTGGACAAATGGACACCACAGACAAAACAGTGAAAAATAACTCCAGGAAGCTGAAATTTTGCACAGGATGTATATCTATGTCATTAAGCGGTTCAGAAAATGGATGGATGGATGTATATCTATGTCTTGGCCAATTCCCACTGACCATTTTGAGGGGTTGAAAGTGAAAAAAAATTAAAAGTGAAAAAAGTTGTTGCACATTGGAAGAGGACATTTTTGGGACGTAATACCCTTCATGCAGCCGCTTAAAAATACTGCATGAGGGTTAAGGCAATTACTTCCATCCACGCTTGTCGTCAGCTTCCGGGTAGCGGTGATAAAACTAAGCAAATATTCCCCACACTTGGAGCAGCTCGTTTTTTTTTGTTTTTGGAGGAAGTGGGGTGGGGGTGGGGATCTCGGTGGCACACGTCAACGCGCCCGCATGTTGCGCGGAGCTGCGTGGCGGGTCACTTCTTACAGCGTGCGGGCTATAAAGCGAGGGAGTGGCGCCCGGCTTAAGCGCACTTGGAGAACAAGAAGCCCACAGAACGCACACCGGAGCTCAGCAGCGGCCGCTTAGCGTAACAACGCAATAAGAACATGATTAGCGCTTTATTGGCTCCGCAAATACTGGGCACGAGTACGTGCCGCACGCCCGTGGAAGGTAGTCCGGGCAGAGATGACTACGTAGCCGCCTCCTGGATGGATCTTCTTCGCTTCGTCATGATCCGCTTCAAGAAGTTTCACGCCGACAGTTGTTAATGTCACTTGACCACCGGGAGGGTCACTCCTGCCTCAGGTAACATTGTTTCCACTTTATATGCTCTTTCAAATGTCGCTGACGTCATAGATTAGGAATCGTAGTTTGCATCATATAAATACAGTATATACAACGTTGTGTGATTTCAATCGCCACACTTTTGAAGTAAATCTATATCGTAAATATACATAGTTAAATATATGTACAGTATATATATAGAGAGAGAGATTTTTTTTTTAAGAAAGACTCATAATGGAATATATTTAATTATTAAGAGACTAGGATATGCTTGATGTGGCTTTGCTGAAGCAACAAATGAAATGGTGATGCTCGTGTGCTTCCTTGAGTGTTGTCAAGATTCCCTTGACCAACACAATGATTCCCCCCCACAATTCAATTAAGCCACACACCTTTTCATTATTAGAAAGGGGAGGAGTGCCCTTGCCTTGATAATTCCCTTGCGCATGTGTGGAACAGAACAATAATGATCACGGATTATTATAGTTTGATCAATTCAAGTTAATATCAATTTTTTTTTTTTAAACTGATTGAACTTCATGTTTTCAGGTGGAAAAAAAACACCTTCTCAGTGACCAGCCTGTCCCCAAAGGACCGATTCATTCCCTCTGTGTCCCATGTTGAGAGCCTAGCTGTGTGCATCCTTGCGGATGATATTTGTCAACCTGGCGTTTATCGCACGGGAAGCGGGACAATCCGCCACCATGGAGTTCGACAACAACACCAACCAGACGCTCCCAGGGGTGATCCCGTTGAGCCTGCACAGTTCCCTGCCACTCATGGTGCTGGTGAGCATCATAATACTGCTCACTGTGTTTGGAAATGTACTGGTGGTCATCGCCGTATTTACAAGCCGGGCTCTGAGGGCACCACAGAACCTCTTCCTCGTGTCACTGGCGTCGGCGGACATTTTAGTGGCCACCCTGGTGATGCCCTTCTCCTTGGCGAATGAGATCATGGGATATTGGTACTTTGGGGAGATATGGTGCGAGATCTATCTGGCCCTAGATGTTCTTTTCTGCACCGCCTCCATTGCACACCTCTGTGCCATCAGTCTGGACCGCTACTGGTCCATCACGCAGGCCATCGAGTACAACCTGAAGAGGACGCCGCGTCGCATCAAATGCATCATCTTCATCGTTTGGGTCATTGCAGCTGTTATCTCCTTCCCGCCGCTAATCACCATGGAGAAGGAAAACAGCAAGGAGGACCCCGTTTGCAAGATCAACAACAAAAAGTGGTACGTCATCTCCTCCTGCATCGGCTCCTTCTTCCTCCCCTGTGTCATCATGGTGCTGGTCTACATCCGGATCTACCAGATCGCCAAAAAGAGGACACGGGCGCCGCCGGGGGACCGCAAGCGGATAGACAAGTCGAACACCGTCGCGACCTCCAACCAGAAGGCGAATGGGGTGGGCGCAGGTGAGGCCGAGAAGCTGAAGGAGCATGAGGACATCGAGCTGAAGGAAGGAGTCGGAGGCAAAGAAGGCGAGCTCAACGGTGTGGACATTGAGGAGTCGTCCTCTTCTGACCACAAAGTCAACAATCCCTGCTCTATGAAGAAGAAAGCTGCCAAGAGCAGAAGTAAAATCAAGCCGGGGGACAGCGAGGTGCAGAAGAAGCGTTCCAAAGGAAGCCGCTGGAAGGGTCGGCAGAACCGAGAGAAACGCTTCACCTTTGTCCTGGCGGTGGTCATCGGAGTCTTTGTCATCTGTTGGTTCCCCTTCTTCTTTACGTATATGCTGATGACGCTGTGCAACTCGTGCCCCATCCCAGACACCCTCTTCAAGTTCTTCTTCTGGTTCGGCTATTGCAACAGCGCGTTGAACCCCATCATCTACACCATCTTCAATAATGACTTCCGCAGATCCTTCAAGAAGATACTGTGCAAAAGGGATGCCAGACGATATGGATGATGGACTGCAGTTCTTGTAGATACTCCATCTCCATCCCCCCCCCCCACACACACACACACTTTCTGCACACATCTGATATATAAAAATGTGAATATGCTCCGGGTGTGACTATTGGAGAGAGGATTATTGTAGCGTTGGTAGCCAGCGTCCAGGAAAATCTCTGCGTTCCTATGGCATGGTTCACTTCCATCGATCCAGCGATGAGCCATTTGGGTTAAACGTAATTGAAGCCAATGCTCCAGAAAATCCAAAAAAATTTGTCCAGTGTTGGTATACTTCACAAAACACATTGGGTTTGTTTGTGGCACTGCCCATCACTCTGTCCATTCATCAATCTGAGAAAGAAAAGGACTCTGGTTAGTGAGGATGCTGACCGGTATCGGAAATAATCTGATCTGTGCTACTTCCTTGACTCTACACTGTATATTACGGTATTCTTTTTTCAAATATGGCCCCCGGCCCCACAAAAAATTTTTCACCCAAGGAGGCCACACCTCTTCCTCCACGCAGCGCCACTACTGAAAAGGCTTTAGTCAAATGAGCTGTACATGCACCATTAGCTTGATTTCTGTTGATCTTCCACAACAGCTTCAGCACAGAACTTGGTAACACAAGGGAGCACTAAGCAGTAAAATCATTGTAAGTGTATTTGTTTTTTATTTTTATAAAGACATCCGAGTCCATTTTATTTTGCTATTATTTGATGTCGAAAACATGTCTGAATATTGCTATGGATACTGTATTGTGCCATTTTTGTACGATATGAAAACTGTCTGGTGTTGATGATGCTGATCAAAATATTGGGGAAATGGTGGCACTTGAATAAAACTCATTCCCTGAAACTGTTTCCGGGCTGCACATGTGATATCAATTTGGTGATGTAATCTCGCATTAACTGATGTATACACGCACACACACACACAGAGTCTGAATTTTTGATTCCAAAAAAATGATTCGACAGAACTCTGGAAATGAAAGCTACGGTTTTATCTCAGTCATGCGGGAAAGAAGAAGTCCACTTTAATGAATGATTGTAAATTAGTGCCCATGACTGACCTTCCACCAAAATCTAAGAGGAAAAAGTAAACTACCAGTGAGCCTGACCTTTACAAGCCATTTAAAAAAAAGGAGCCTTTTTAATGCGCCTGAATTCAACATGTGTAAATATTCTCCGGGCCTGAATTAATCCTGTCTGGGATTAGATAGAGGTTGTTTTATTTCATATAGCCCATTCTCCACAGTAAATAAAGTTTCTCATGATCTGGGAGGCTTTGGGGGATATAGAGCTTATGAATCCAGTGCGTGCGTGAAGCACTGAGAAGCAAGAAATCACAGAGGTAATGGTTCATTTTCACTTTTGTGTTGTGGTGTAGGTGTCATAAAGTAACAAGCTCGTCAAACCAGAATGTCTTTCCCTTTTCGCGCCTGGCTCTGTCAAGCGTAAAGAGACGGGTGGCGGGTAAAACAAAAGAGCCACGGTGAATCCACAGAACTTCGCTTTTCCCAGCAGAGGGAGCGTAAGTAAAAGTGTTCCGTCTGCCAGGCGCGGGATTTTTAACAAGGCCCTCCTCAGGAAGATCAATGATGCTTCTGAGAGTTTCTCTGCTAATCCGTCTAGCGGCTGCTGTGTGCCGAGTTTCTTCCTGCACGTCGACATCATTTCGGTGTGTGGGCCTGTGAGAAAGAGGGAGGGTGGGTGGGTGGGTGGGTGAAAATGTGTATTTGAACATGTAAACAGTTGGCAGATAGCTTCCCTGGCTTCACAAGTTCACCGTCTTGTTACAGTAGCAGACTAAACTTTAAATTTAAAGGAGATTTCCCCCCCCCCCCCCCCCACGGTTTGGAAAGTTTGAATGCACGCAGGTGAGATGTGTTCTGTCCAGACGAGCCGCAAGCAAGCTACTACTTGCCCGATGGTCAAGAAAAAAAAAAGCAAATGCCCATAAAAACTGCACGGGATCCTATCTTATTTGATGGAGCATACAGCGGAGAGATTGCGCACCACACCTACCAGCACTGAGCCTATCGGCTATTTCATTGACCGGCGACTTCATTGATCGAACTTGTGGCGCTTAGCTTTTGGCTGATATGATCAGTGTAGTCCTCGATGATGGGGCTTCTTGGGGCAGAAGGAGTTCAGGCTGCAAGAAATTGGGCCACGGAGTCAGAAAAAAAAAAAAAATGGTAAAACGATTTTGGAGAGTGCTAATCTGCATGCTTGGTGGCTACTGTTGTGGTGCCCTAGAGCAAGGCATTGCCTCTACCACGCCAGCTCAAGTTTCAAGTTGCACGGCACCTCCTTCACTCTGAATCTTTCCCTGCATGCCTGCTTGCATATTTGTGATCTGGTTTTTCATGTGTGGTGTGTCACAAATTGTATACATTGGAATGTGAGGTGAATGTTCCCCTAATGGCGGCCCGGTAGTCCAGTGGTTAGCACATCGGCTTCACAGTGCAGAGGTACCGGGTTCGAATCCAGCTCCGGCCTCCCTGTGTGGAGTTTGCATGTTCTCCCCGGGCCTGCGTGGGTTTTCTCCGGGTCCTCCGGTTTCCTCCCACATTCCAAAAACATGCATGGCAGGCTGATTGTATACTCTAAATTGTCCCTAGGTGAGAGTGTGGGCGTGAATGATTGTTCGTCTCTGTGTACCCTGCGATTGGCTGGCGACTGATTCAGGGTGTCTCCCGCCTACTGCCCGAAGACAGCTGGGATAGGCTCCAGCACCCCCCGCGACCCTAGTGAGGATCAAGCGGTTCGGAAAATGAATGAATGAATGTTCCCCTAATAGGCTATAATGACTCAAAGTGACTACCGTAATTTCCGGACTATAAGCCACGACTTTTGTCACACGCTTTCAACTCTACGGCTTATTTAATGAAGCGGCCTATATAAAGACTTTTCTCACGGCCGCCTTCTTTACAAAGAAAGACGGTTCTTTCTTTGTAAATATCTCATGTAACAATATGGGCACCTGCGGCTTATAGACAGGTGCGGCTTATGTGCGTACAAAATGGGTTTTTTCCCTTTAAAAATGTAGTGGTGCGGCTTATAATCAGGTGCGGTCTATAGTCCAGAAATTACGGTATATTAAATAAGAAAAAGAAAAAAAACAATCGTCAGCAAGTTATGTAGGGAGAAACTCGGCGTGGGGGCTGCAGTCTAAAAATTAAGTGAGGGAGAGGGGCGGGGGCAGTTGTCTCACAGATAACCTACAACTCTATTTTTATGTACCTTTATGTACCTTTACTAGCAGTGCCAGCACCAGGTAAATAGCAAAAACATGCAACAGATTCGACAGAACAAATTCCTTAACTGAAGTGGATGAATAATACGAGCAACACAAAAACTGGGGTATTTTGTAGAGATAACAAAAGTGAAGCCGCATTTTTATGTCACCATATTGGCGGCGCTCTCCTGAAATGCCCCACCATAAGTCACCACAGAGCAAATATAGTGCATGAAAATATGTAACACACCATAACACTAGAACTGCTAGCCACATATTGTTAAGAGTTTTTTTTTTCATGTTGCTAGCTTGTGGCTTTAATACAGTATTAGCGTTTCACGCCTGAGACAATTACCGTAATTTCCGGACTATAAGCCGCGACTTTTGTCACACGCTTTCAACTCTGCGGCTTATTTAATGAAGCGGCCTATATAAAGACTTTTTTAACGGCCGCCTGTGTACCGTCTTTCTTTGTAAATATCTCATGTGACAATATGGGCACCTGCGGCTTATACATGGGTGCGGCTTATGTGTGTACAACATGTTTTTTTCCTTTAAAAATGTAGTGGTGCGGCTTATAATCAGGTGCGGTCTATAGTCCAGAAATTACGGTAGCTTCTTGATACAGTGAAGCTCCTCTAGAACGAAACCTACATGGGCGAAAATACCCCCTAATGTGAAAACATCTTCATGCATTACAGTATGTCCGTCATAGACGGACGGATGTAAGGCAATACGGTCCGTTTTTTTTTTTTTTATCCTTTCATCCATAAAGACCTCCGCAGCCTGGTCAAAAAGTGTCTCAGTGGGTGGGGACCAGTGACCAAAATCACTTGTGGCGCCAGTGTCATCTTGGTCACCCACATAGTTTATGCTTTTTCTAATATGTTTACCATATTGTCTAAGTGAACTTTGTATATTTTGCCTTTTGGATCTCTATCCAGTTCACTTCTATTAGCTTCATCTGCTGTTTTGCCTGCATCACGGCTGTCAGATCGTTCGTGCCTCCGGTGCCCTTTTTTTTGCTTAGGGCAGAGAACTCGCATCAAATATTCTCCTCATGTTGCGTGTCACCTTTGTGGCCAATTTTGCTGGAGTCACCTATGTAATCCATATCATTTATGCCTCCTCCAATATGTTGCCCGTATTGCCCCGTCACCTATTCCCTGTCACCTCGAATGCTTATGTTGCCTGTTTTCTATTTATCATGGCACATCACTTTGGAAGACTATTTGATCTCTTTGATTTTGGACTCATTTCAGAGTGAGAAAGCCTGGCTGGGCAATTGACATTCATTGATGAATGTGTCCGTTTTTGCTCGCCTTTGCTCCCTTTTCCTCCCACTATCTCTTTGCATCTTGGTAACCGACTCCTCACCAAGTAACAGTGATTACTTACCGAGAGCCTATTGGAGGAAGCCAGCTGATGAAGTCAGAAGATCTCCTCCGCCCCCCCCCGTACGCAGACACACACGCATGCGCACACACATCGCCTCTGGGAATCGAATCGAAGCATGGATCATCATGTTAGAGTGCACATCTGTCACCAGAAGGCTGAGCTGGGTGGCTGAGAGGGGCTACAATTCAAAGAGACGTGGATAAAGTGTCAACAGGAGCCAGCAAACTTTGAGGACTGGCGGTCATTTGTACACGCGAATGAGACAAGGCACAAAAAGTTGCAATTTGTAACACATCTGAAAGCAAAGGCGTAAAGACGTGGGAGGATGGGCGTGTCGGCTGTGTGCAAACGCTCCGTAGGTGTTGGGGTGAAAAGGACGCAGTGATGATGAGTGTTAAGTGTGGCACCCACATACGACAAACCGGTGTGCATGTGTTTTGCAGAGTGACATCCACCCATTTGGGAGGATTTCAATATGACTATTTACAGAGTCACCGATGACTCACGCTTGTTTTTTTCCCCCCTACTTATTAGTCCCACTTGAATATGGCCATTTCACAGGGGTGTATTTGCAGTCTTTGTGACCAGCGTCATCCAGGAGTGTTTGAGAGCCAAGCGGCGTCATTGCTAGCTATTGGTTCATTTTTCAGACAAGACTGTCAAAAGTGTCTCACAGCTATCATTTCAAATGGGATTCCAGTCTCATTAAGAGGAGCTGATTAGCTGTCAAGCCTCTGGGTAAGATTGGAAACGCAAAACAATGCCCGGGCCAGCAGATATTTCCCTGGAAAATAATTTGTCGAGACAAATCTATTTTCCAGGAGCTCATTATGATCGAGAGCAATCAGCTCAGATGGTCCCAGAGACCACGCTGCACTATGCAACGTGTTTATTAGACCTGCCAGGCAATTCATTCTGGCCGAAGGAGGGACATGTTGCTGGCTTTCTTGTCCCTGTTTGAAAATGTTTTCAAAGTTAGAAGACTGTAGGCGGGGGGGGGAGGGATTGGGGGGTCAGTTTTATGCCTGAAACAGTTTAGGGACAATATAGATGAGAAATGTATCATTAAAGCACAGACATAAAGAGTTTCTCAATTGAATGCAGGCCACTCCCAGGGCAACGGCAATGGAAAACCCATCGGAGCATGAGGAGAGATCACAGCCAGCCTCAGTCAGGAGCAGCACTGTAAAGTTGCACTTCCTGTTTACTTTTATTCAATCAAATGATTTTTAACAGTCTCCATGGTAACTCGGTACGTCCACTGCTTTCAGGTCACGTCCCTCTCCTTGGGATAGAGCCCAGCGACGTGACATCACCTGGCTGAAGTGTGGAACGTCAAAGCTTGAATTCATTTCTCACTTATACATACTATGTAAATCAGGGGTGTCAAACATATGGCCCGCGGGCCGGAACCGGCCCCCCCAAGGAGGTTCGATCCGGCCCGCGGGATAATAATATAATAATAAGCAAGCTTTTTAACCATTTCTCAGTGAACACAAATTAGAGTTCAGAATTTTCACTTATCTCGAATTATTATCTGGAGCCTTGCTTACTCTGTTATATGAATTTTTTTTGTTTTTGTTTTCCCCAAACTGCCTGTTGGAAGTGTGCAGAAGGGAATGAAGATGCGCAAACTAAAAAAAAAAAACAACAAAGAAAAGGAGACTTAGCTTATAAAAGAAGCCAATCACTTTTGTGTAAAACATAGTTCAGAAAGCACATTTTCCCGAGAGAGAAGAAGAAATAGACTTCGAGGTTTTATGAAGCCGATGTGTTTATTTTTAGAAAATCACACGAAATATTTGTCAAATGTTATGGCCTACTTTGCGACAGTGATTTTTTGCTCAGGATCATGGGAGGATGAAGGGAATTTATATCAGTCAAGGGACTGTTTCTGTTTTAGTTGTTTGACAATTTTAGATGCTATTAATGGATCTTTATGTTAAACTGTTTGCTCTTGAGCCTTGGCCAAGGATAGTTAAGGGTTTCCATTCTTCTGAAATGTACATTAAAAGTGCTCCAGTTTATTGAAAAAAATTTTTGAATAGTTTTACTGGAAGCATTTTGAATTGACAAGTTTAATGTCACCTCAAAATGCCATGATCATAAACATTTTTGATTCAATTTTGTCTTTTAGGGTTCATGTCTGACTGCAATCTATTCGGCAGCTTGATGAACTCTGAATGACAACGCTTGTAATTGATTAGATTAAACACACACACACACACACACACACATACAAATCCATATCTATCTATATGATGTTCGGAGCTTGGAAAAATGCAGTTTTACACAACTGTGAAAAATGACAAATGGATGAACTGGAATAATTCTATGACTGTACTTATGTTTCTTATCCACCCTATTGCTAGCCCCACGAGGCTAGCAAATAATAAAAGTCAAATTTACCCTTGATTGTAATCAGTAAAAATACTAAAAAAAAAAGTTGACACGTCTACCTCTTTTTGGAGGGACACACACAAGACACATCAGTGCATTAATCAGGAGTCAAGGGCTGGTTGGGCTGCTGATGATGGTTACGAGTTGCATTAGAGCTTTTAATATGGTGGGAGAGTAAAAATCCTATTCAGGAGCATGTGTGGCTGCACGGATAAAAGCTCTCTTTGACGACTCTTTCTGGACCTGTGTGATAAAACCCCGGTCCTCTCCACAGATGATGGACAGCCCGGATGAATAGAAGTTTGTCAGGGTGAGAGCAGCAGTGCCAGCGTGGAGGAGAGGGCAGCACAAGTGGGAAGCTCTCGTGTCTGTAATGGTTGTCTAGTGCGCGCTGATGGGCGGGCCGGTGGGCGTTTGAAGGAGTTTACATGTAAGCACTCGCTCACTGCAGCTCTCGCCTCTTACTTCATGGACTCGACTGTTTGGTAAATAGCTCCATGTTTGCCATGCATATGCTCGAAAGAATCATACGCACGATTAGAATGTCTCCGACATCTGTTGGCTTCACGAATCTTTACTCCTTTTAATGAGAACTTTTGAACGATTGCACATGGCATCCAGAAAGTTGCTTTACTGTTTCCACATTTTGTTTTGTTTAAACAAGCACATTTTAATCAGAGATGTCTTGATGTGTTCCTCAACGTATTTTTCAACACTGATTTCAAAAATGTGCTTACTTTTTTCCCCCTAGCAAATCAGGTTTTTGAGATCATTCACAAGTATTATGAGATATATCACAATATTACACGTTATGTTATTGTTATTATTTTAGCGAAAACCTGATCCTCCAGAGAAAGAAAAACGAGCGCACATTTTGAATCCGTGTAATAAAATTAATCTAGAAATTTTTTATTGCAAATCTGATTGAAAAAAAATACAAATAAAAAAGGTTCACCAGTGGTATTTTATTCCTCCTAATGCTACACCCAACTTTTCATATAAAAAAATTAATAAATAAGAAAAGTTGTGGAACCTTTCTGGATGTGCCGCGTGCTGCCAACTATGCACCAACAGTTTGGTGTGGATCCTTTAATTTACCAGTGAACTGAACACACTCCAAAAAAAAAGCTGCTTTCATGAATTTGGTGTGGAAGAACTCCAGAGCCGTTACCTCAAGTTATTCGTCAAATATTACATAAACAGTTTACAGTTGAAGGCCAATTTACCCCATTATTGGTGCTTCATTAAAAATGATTCCCTTAAAGTCCCCGAGAGTACACTTTACACAAACAGACAAAAACTGAACAAAAGTGCATCTGAGAGGATTATTCCACCCACTCCTTTCAGGCCCATCAAACACAATTTATTTAACCCAAATGAACTAATGTTCTTTTCTTCTTGTGTTTTATTCTGATGTGGTATGATGTTAATATTTTATTCAAACTGACAAACCGCTTTTAGTAAACATGTATCGTCTAATATGCAGCCCAGGACTCTGGGTGTTGTCTGATCAAATGGCATGATTTTTTTTTTTTTTGCATAGTCCCCATTCTAGTATGGCTTTCGGTTCCACTTTAGAAGGAAAAAAACCAAACAATAACTCATAGAGTACCAGTAAAAGAAAAAAAAAAAAAACTCTGTCAATATACCTGAAGGATGAAGAATTACAGCAACATTTTGACCCTCTGGTAACCCTTTTAAGAAAACCTGGGCTGTTCTGTGTCATGCAAAAGAGCCTCTGCTCATCCTGCGGCCCCGAAATGGCCCTACAACCCAGCCCTCGCGCATGCTAAGCTGCATCCAACGACACTGCAGCTCTGCTTAGCTGTTTGCTTTTCAACAATAGTGGTTCTGTATAGTCTGCTTTGCTTGTGAAAAGACAAAACAAAATGGCAGCTCTTCACATTCGACACCCTGGTAGCTCACTCAAAATTGACTTGGTTGTGTAATTTTGCATTGGATAAGTGGGGAGGCACTCCAGAGACATAACTATTTGGGCAGAAGCAATTGAAAAGTCCATTTTCTCCCAGTATGTCCTCTCTAAGGAAAACATCCAACTATCCCTGTGTCGATTTTTGCTGCTCCGTACAGAATCCTTTCTGTTTGCGCGGACCTGTTCTGCACGGGTCCCTTGCTAAGTGATGGGTTTGTCCAAATGGAGCCATTTCAAAGCAATGTAGCTATTGTGTGAACGATCATAAGCCATTATGTTGCTCAATAGCTTCCAGTAACTGTAATCTGATATTGTTCTCCTTTCACAGCCCTTTTCCTTCAGATGCGCCACTGAAGCTGACTCCTTTTGCCTAATTCTCATGCTGTGTACACTCGTGTCCATACTCACCAAGCTAAAGGACATGGAAATTCTGACACACAAATCAGGCTTTTGTCATCACATTTTTCAATTTAGCCATTATGGACCATGTTAGTTCATGGTCCTTAAATGTTCGGTGTGGCGGAAGTGAAACTCCCCCAAAAGAATGATCGTCTATCCTCAGATCGTGGCCTCCTTTAATAAGGGATGCTGTGGCTATTTCGTCACCAGTAAATGAAAACACCTCCTCATATACGGGCATACGAGCAGTAAAAATGATCAGGTGTGAAATGAGTTACTGTCACATTTCCACCAAACGCTAGTTTGCTTCATTTACTCCTATTCACACACATTTTCAGGCCTACATTCTTTCGACAAACTAACCTAGCACAGCTGGGGAGAAAAGAAACATATCACTTCGTAACAAAGGATAAGCAAAATGAACACCGGCATAGGGTAAACATATATTTATATATATAGTTCAATACTGTGGCAAAGATGTACAAACTGACAAAGCCATTACACAAAATCAATAAAACCTTATCTTGCACTCTTAAACCCTCACCAAAAGGTTTGATTTTGGAGCACAAAAAAAAAAAAATTGCAAGTCTTTACAAAATAGGTCTCGAAATTGAGGTTTTTAAAATGCCAGCGTAATCATGCTCGTCCGAACACTTACTCAACGTAATGCTTGCTTCAAAGTAAGGACTTAAAAGCTAAAACCGGTCCGTGTACAGAAAGATGGCTTTGGGATGTGTGAGAGCTGTTAAGTGGATGACACCGGGTAAGACCTCAGTTGAACAGGTTCCCCAAAGAGTGTGTTATCACCCGATTATCACATGATGTCCGACCACAAATCGTTACTCACCATCGAGGGCCATTCATCTAGTCAATTCCAGAGTTCGATTTTTAGTTGAAATGACAATTGTTACTTATGTGTTACAATGGAGAACGCAATGTACGATCGCCTCATGGTATCACAGTTCCTTTGATGTTGGTTGAAAAATGTAGCGAAGGAGGTGGAACTAATTGATTCTGCTTCCGAACAAGGCAAGAAGAAACGCCCCGGTGAATGTTATACACAAAGTCGAATCGCAATCCTCAGAACTGTGGGGGAGAAATGGCCACTGCACTACCTTTAAATATTCACTTTGGCTAATAATGTTGTTCGACAGCCGCACAATCAGAAACACGGTGAACCATCGAAACGTTTGTCCCTCCGCATTCAGACAATTATCAGGGAAAGAGAGAACGCAGTGAGCTGGCTCAGAACGCGTAGGTGTTCTCCTCCCATCCGTCCTGTCTGTACTAAACCGCCAGCCTCCAACACGGGCCAAAAAGGAGCAGTCTTAGAGAATGGGTAGCGAAGAAGTTGGACTATCTGATAATTGACTTGTTTACAGCTCTTGAACCGTGACCCGCGATCGTTATAGTAGCTAGCATTAGCCAAAGTTTTAGAACAACCACAGGCCACCTGATTGACTAGTCACAGGAGGGCAAGCGCCTTCTCTGTTATGACTGAATGAAGCGGCTACTGTATGTTCGTGTCCCGCGATCAGACTCGCACGAGACACGCGGGGCAAACAAAGTGACATTTCATCTTGGGTGTGAACGTAGCATGCAGCAAGGGAGGAGAGGAGAGACTAGCCAAGGCAGATGACAGCAGTGGGAGTGTGCATGACAAAGAGCAGCAGCAACAGAGGCAGCAAAGCACTCGGCCTGATTCGATCTTGTGAAAACAAAGCGCTAATTGAGAGCACCGCCAAAGGGGTTGAGGTGCACGGGCCGCAGGTGTGTTTTATGTATCTGGAAGCGAGTGGGTGAGCTTTGGAGTGAGTACACAAACTACTTTGGTGGGAGCACAAAGTCCATCTCATTTATATGCGAAAGGCTTCAGCCCCATTTTCACAACAAGATCTTGAAACCTCTTCACGCTCGACCCCACTAATTTCTGAATATATCACTTTGCACCCAAAATGCGTTCTGACCTTCATCCTCAAATCTAGAAGTGCGCTGACTATGCCCGCTGATGAGACTCCACCTCTTCCCATCAGTAAGAATAATCAGATTTCCTTGGGACAAGAATCATCTTTCATATCAATGCCAGTGGTAAATTAGACGGAAGCCCAGCCTTGGAAAAATGAACATGATGGTCAATATCTATGGTTAAAATGGGTTATGTGGCTTGTAAAAAACAAATGGAAGAAAACCACAAGAGTTCTCTCTGAAATGCTCCCAGCCAATATGAACGCAGCAGACAAGTTGATGAATCAGTGGAGCGGGTGGGAGCAAATGGCTTTTGGAAGCAGACAATAGCCCAACATTGTGCATAATTAAAAAATAACAGCTGCTCGTGGTGTGTCACGCCAAGTGAGTGCCAGCGCATCTGCGCTTCCCTGACAGCCTTCATTTTTCTTCAATACCGAACCAAAGTGGATCACAAGCAACAATAACTTACTGAACGGCCTTTCTAAAGGATCATCGAATGTCTATTACCATTGAAACATAATCGCTCTGGAGCAGGAGTCCCCAATATGTCGATCACGACTGACCGGCAGCTCGCGGACTGGTCCCAAGTCGATTGCGAGGGGCATAGATGGGGGAAGAAAAAAAAACCCCAACCCAAAACATTTGTGTCTATGTGCGTGTTATTAATATTAAATCTTCTTATATTTGTGCACACTGCACCCTTAGCATCCTATAAGTCTCACTTTCACAAAAAGTATATCAAAAAATAACCTTAAATTAAAAAGCAGGTCACTTTTAACTTACAGTGGCGTGTGACCTGCCTCACCGGAAGTTGTTAGCAGCCGGCAGTCTGGAATTGAAGCTTGCGATCAGACCTTTTATTGTTTATATTTATTCTCATCCGGAGTTTGTTTCATGCACAATTCACCGAGGGCACTGACAAAGAATAGGAATCTGGAGGGCCGAGAGAAGCATTTTAAAACGGTACACGTGGGCTACGATAGTTAACATGCTGACAAAGGTAGGCAGTGATTGCTTTTCACAAACTATAGTGTCGATTTTGTCATGTAGCGAGGTGGTGGTGGACCCCAAAAAGCAGGCAGGAGGGAGGAGCAGGGTGTACTTGAAAGATTGTATTAAAACACAGAAAACTAAATCCTAAACAAAGTCCAAAGTATCAAACAAAAGCCATGACTGAAGCTCAAAACTATCAATAACAGAAACATGACCAAAAACATGACAGACAAACAAACATGGCAGCAGCAAAGAGCAACAATGACCCGACCATGAGTGTTCGGATGGGAGTCCTTTTATAGAACTAATTACCTAACGACCAACAGGTGTGCAGCTGCAGGGGGAGCCCTACAGTGCCACCTGTTGGTCCCAAACCAAATCATGACAGATTTATTTTTCTGCTTAGTTCATCTTAGGGGCCGCTGTGGCTTTTGCTTACTAGGGCATGCGTGTGCGCGCATGTGCGGTAAACAGGTCGATCGCGGGACGTTGGTTGCTTGAAAAGTAGATCTTGGGTCACAACTGCTCTAGAGAGACCTGACTCATCGGAAATAAATGATCTTGGTCCATCCGGGCTGCGCTCCAAGCTATTCAAAAGAAGGAAATATCCTACTCAGAACTTTCCGAGGTCCAAAGTCAAAGCGATGGCTCAATATCACTTTTTCATATCCGATACCGAGACCAATATTGCATTCTCGAGGATCGTCGAATACCAATCCTGTACCGCAACGTTCTGTCACTGTAAAAGTTAAGAATAGATGGATGCAATGTGCTTGTTACTGGCATCTAAAAGCACCACGCTCAGAAAAGAAAGAAGGAGGAAAACACATAGCTGTTGTCTTCTCTTTGCTACCATCAACCCCCCCCCCACCCCCACCCTCAGAGAATCCAGCATGACCTCCTCACACACACACACGACATTCAATGTTCGAGTGGCTTCTATCAGGTCACAGGCTGTGATGTCCACATTGTAGAACACTGCAGAGGAGGGCCACTTTGACCCCTCCCTGTCCTCATTGCAACTAACTAAATGTACGGAGCCCTTTACTGGACAGTAGCTACAATATTTGAATTGCAGCACTTTATATGTCATTATGTTTGCCGGTGTTCTGCTTGTTTTTTATTTATTTATTTAATTTTTTAATTGCTGCTCTTTACACCTTTTGAATTTCCCCTTGTGGACGAATAAAGTGTTTTGAATTAAATTGAATATCAAAGAATGGTTCTATTTTAAAACATTTTCACTGCACTGGGTTATAACGCACATCATCTTTGTGAAGCATGAATGTGAAACAGTTTCTTCTCATTATACCGTATGCTTAATTGTTAGATTTAGCGCTCGTGCGCTAGATTCAGACCGGACACAAAATGTCGGCTAGCGCGGAATGTCTCGATTGCTTTTTGTTCGCCATGCAATTACGCAGGGGTTGCTTCGAGAGGAGTAGAGGAAGGGATCCTTAGGGAGACCAAAAAAAAAGTGTGAACATCGCTCGTCTGGCAACCAGTTGTTATTACTGTGTCAAATGCTAAATTGGTTTATTGGTTGACACTTGAATAGCTGTAAACAAGTCAATGCACACACTGTTAGACAACGTTTTTGTTTTATTTGCTCGGTCACGGCAACTATTGGAAGATGGCTGCGTCATTTACCCAGTGCTAGTCCCTCATTGTAACATTGCAAACACGCAGCCAGAAACGCTAAGCTTGCGTTTGTCTGCCCACAGCAACAGTATAGTTGGACTACATTTCCCATAATTCTTAGATACGAAAGCAATATTTTTTTGTTGTTGCAAGCAAGAATTAGTTGTATTTCGGGTACGATGAAACCACAAACGACTGTTAGCCTGTGCCGCTAGCATAGCGCGCAAAGTGGAGTTGAATGTGATATAGTTTGGGCATACGGATTGGATTGGTTGTAATAAAAACAGACCGATACTGATTCAGTCATTGTGGCCCGTATCAAACTCGATACCGATTCAGTGGCTCGGATCAGACCATCCCTAAAATTCAACAATAAACATGACCTCAGAATGCATGTTGTTTTGCATTAGCGCTACATTCAAGTCAATATGCTGAAAGCTGTTTTACCATCTTTTTTTCCCACTCTTATTGACCCATGTTTATTGCGAGGGATATGTTCTGGACCGTAAAGTAAAGTAATCGGTCAAAATCTGTGAGTTAAAGAGACCACATGAAAAAAAAGCTAATAAAAATAATCACATTCTCTAAATAAGAACAGTGTGCCTGCTTTTGAGTTATTTCTTGTTGAAGTTTACTGTCAACAAACTAACACCATGGCACACAAAACAAAACAGATTTGAACATGTGAATTGAAACACTAAAATGTTCAACCCCACCCCATAAAAGGCAAATTATGTTCTTTTAATTGATGTATGATATTAATGAACCGGTGTAATCTTTATTTAGGTGAAGTCGGGATACATCAATTTGCATTTAAAAAACAAAATGTAATTCAAAGTAGCATTATACAGTGATCCCTCGCTATTTCGCGGTTTGTTTATCGCAGCTTCAGTGCATCGCGGATTTTTTTCAAACATATTCATTACATTATTATTTTTTTATTTTTTTTTTAAGTCCGCAAAAAGTCCGCGAGAAGCTCACAGTTGTTTTGCAGCTTCTCGCGGACCGTTTGCGGACATTTTGCGGACTTAAAACAAAACAAAAAAACATATATATTTTTTTAACCTGTATATGTTAATTGGTCGCTACTTCGCGGACGAGGATCACTGTAACAGCCATTCCAAATGGAATTTCATTCAGTCAACGCACCCGAATGTGTTTTTGAAATGATTTTGAAATGCTTTTTTTGCTTGAATCTTCTGGGGGGAAATGTTCTACTGGTCAATCCTTCTAGCTTTTACCCTTTAACTGTAACTAATTCATCTTTTAATCTCTTTTCTTTCCGCCCTTATATGGATTTTAAAGAGACTCTAAAAGCAGCAACATGCACGCAAAGAAAATCCTTTTAGGGAGTGATAAATTGAAACCTTCAGGAGGGAGAGTGAAAAAGGAGAGAGCGTGGCTACGTATGAGCAGCAGAGAGGTAGACGGTAGCCCAGGAGAAGACCGGCTGTTGAATACTGATGCTGTAATCATTTGTGTTTTTGCATGCAAAAATCCAAGCAGCACTGGACCGCCGAGTGAGAAAACAAAGTGCGAGCTGAGCTTTGGGGGGGGGGGAAACCAAACATCTGGCACAGTCGCTCACTCCCGTCACGTTTTTTTTTTTGTTGCTTGTTTCTTGGGGAATTGTGGCGGCCATGTGGGAGTGATGTTAGGGAAATACAGACATCAATCTCTCTTGCGTGATGACGAACGAGTTGAGATGTTCCCAGAACATGGACGCGTATTTATCAACAATTACGTGCCATGACACTCAAACGCACGGGCTAGGTCATGTGTGTTTATTGTGGATTTGTTTGCATGAAATAGCTCAAATCAAACCTGTCACGCAGGAGGTGTTTGATGCGAAAACGGATTGTGACTGAGCTGTCTGGTTTGCAACAATTAGCCCCCTGCTGAGTTTGTCCTCAGTGTGCGTGCGTGCGTGCACGCGTGCGTGCATACGCGAGTGTGTCCGTCCACAAGGATTCCACAGTAGTCAGTTCCCACAGGATTTGAGCTTCCTCTGAGGGAATGAAAGCATAAACAGAAAAGATTATTCTGGAGCTGTTCTCCCCCGCTCATCCTCCTGGCCACGTCGCTTTGTCTTTCGTCATCATGACTTCCCTGCTTGCGCTCTTTCTTCCCCTATTATCACTTCTGCTCCCATCATCGCTCATGTCTTTCCGTTATTGCTTTCGCTTTGCCTTTCACCTACTTCATTAAGTCCTCATTTCATTTACCCCAACTCTGTTTTCTCCTCCCCCATCTTTGTCCTCTTCCTTCCCAGTCATTAGCCTCCTGTCCTCATCTGTTTCCCCTCTTCCTCCCCCTGAATCTGGTGACCCCACCGCCCCCCCCCGGTGACCTGTTGATTAAGTGGGAATTTGATATAGAAATATAAAAACAGCCTGGCTACTGCCTTGTGATAATTGAAGTGCTGTTGCTCATACACCCACATGCATGCATTCACATTCCCGGAGCAGGTGCATTGAGCAGCAGAGGTGGCAAAAGTACACGCACACACTCTGTGGTGTAGATGTAGCGCAGATACTTGCATGAAACACAATTCTGGTAAAAGTAGAAGTAGTCTACTGATTTAACTGATGCATTTTGTGTAGAATACCTGTTTTGATAACTATCAGAAAAATATGTCTGCACACAAACGAGTTGTCTTTTCTTTAATTACATAGTTGAGAAGAAAAACGTTTCCTATGTTTTGGGGTTTTTTTTAAACAAAAAGGTAGCCAGCATTGAGACTTGGCTTTAATGGTATCAAACAAAGTGGCCCCATAGCCTGGCTAATTTTGTGAAATGAGTAACAACAACACCAACAAAAAGCTAAATTAACTAATGACAAGAATTGGAGGAAAAAAACATTTTATTTCCTTGGACTTCATTTTCAAACTAGGCAGGTATGCTGAAATACAAATCCTAAAGGGTCTGCAAATACAGTTTTCATTAAGTGAGATGTCATTTATCGAACTCGGGCAGGCCACATGCGCCTAATTTGAAGAGAAAATGTCATTTTCGTTCAAAACAACAAACACGCCAACTAAAACAAAACAGCATTTCCATTTCAACATACAATCTAAATAAATAATTCAATTAAAGAATACACGACTCCTGTCATGAGCCCAAAACAAATATATCGCAAAAGCAGTAACGGCTACCAGTTGTGTCCTGTGAGAGATATGAAATGGGAAATTTTGGGGCCTAAAATGATTATTTATTGACTTTCAACTATGTATCGTTTTCCATCTATCTATGCTAGTGATGTATAGTGACAGGCAGAATGATGAAATGCTCTTCCAATTAACCTTCGTCTCCACCCATTCTTATAACAGTGTTGAGAGGATAGTAAAAAAAGTATTTGTATTTGGTCACTTTCCACCACCATCCCACATACGGTGCGTGCACACAGGCGCCCAAAAAGAGGTGCCCTCACACTGCCAAAGCAGGTGCAATAGGCAGCTGGCAGGTAATGGTGCCAATGCATTTGCAGGACAGGAAACATGAGGTCACCTGAAGGGATTTCGATTGCAGGAAACCTTGTCTGCAATTTGAGGGTGCTCTCAAAGTTACTTCCTCCATACTTCCATTACGATGCAATTTTGCAGTGGGATGATGAACGTAGCTTTCTGATGTGACATCGTAGAGGTGCACTACTCAGAAACCTATCAAGGAATGGCACAATTAAGATGAAAGCGCAAGTGGAAACTAGACAAATGATGATTCTGCTTGTTTTTAAGAGCAGCTACGACTCCCAAATCATGGATTATGCATGTAATATTTCAGACATAGCTGGGAGATGAGAATGTTTTCGCAGAGGGAGGCCTGTCAGTCATCAAACAATGGGCAATTGTTTTGCGTACGTGTCGCCGAGAAGCACCGCCTGCACTTGCGTCATCGACAGATGGTGAGTAAGTGGTACCTTCAAGTATAAACACACCATATGACGTATAATTTGGAGAACCAAAAATGTACATCAAAGTTCAAACAAATTTTAAGGTTCAAACCATCAAGTGTCATCGGCCTTTGTCAGCTTGTTTTCCTCCATCTACGTAGATCAGGTATTCCCAACCGGTGTGCCGTGGCACACAAATGAGAGAGCATCAGGTGTGATGTAACATGTTCCCGCTGTGTTCATGCTCACAACGGCGCAAAACACCTGTTTTTTTTTTTACAGCGTCACACTGCGCACATCATGAAAATACCAAAACTCAGTCTAGTCTACCCCTGCGCAGATTTAGACGGCGCCTCACGCTTGACTTGCACTGGGAAAAATAGTGTTTGTCTGTCGATAAATACACACATAACCACTCGCAATTTGATGACTTGTCCACTCACAAATATTCCTTCCCAATGCCTTGGCATGGCAATGCTCATCAGTGTGAAATTAAGTTTATAAAAAAAAATATTTCTATGAAACACTTATTTTCACTGCTCTTGGCTGTCTGCAGCATTCAGATTTTGGTTCTTAAAAAAGAGAAATACAGTTTGCATCAAATACTGAACTGTTAGAAATAACTCATGTTTCAAGACAGAGAATGTAGACAAAGTTGGAAATACAGCAAACTTGTTTGTGCTTTAATTTGATTTAGGAGAGTTGTAGTTTCAAAAAAATAATACAAATTTAAGACGATTTTACTATTCTCTGTCTGTCACAGGACACCTTGACATCAAAGAATAACAATGGTTGGAGAAAGACACTGGTGTAATGTTGGCTTGACTTCAGTCTATTAGAAGACATTACTGCTTCACTTACATTCGATGAAGACACAAATGTTAATTCCGCACGCATACAAATGAACAATTAAGGCAGCGCGACTGGTCACGCTCCTGCATCTATTACGACAGTGAATAGCAAATCTTTCCGTGCTGATTCAGGCTGCAGTTGAACACATATTCTTCATGCAGGCTATGTTTTTTGGTTAATGCGATTTGTGTCCCAGAGATAGACAGTTGTTAAATGCATTTACTAAATGTGTTGACAATATTATTTAACATATTGCTCCGTGTTGTACCTCCACATTAGCCTTGATCTCTGGAGATTTCCAAAGCTAAGATGGGTAAAAAAAAAAAAACGGACTAAATAAATAATGACATAAAAGGACTCCAACATGTGGCTGCTGTAAAAATCTGCTTGCGCTTGATATATTGTGTTTCATGCGTTGCTCCCAGTGGGGGATTTTACCCATTTGGTATTTCCTCCAGCATTAACATCAGCCCAGCCCTCATTCTGCACACGACGCTAATAGAACACCTTTCATGTCAAATGGAACAAATGGAATAGTTGTCAGGATGCACAGAGTTTGAAATAGTACACAGATTCTCGCCTTTCTCTAATGGGGATAAGCAGCTATTTCATCAATGTGGGGCATTTTGCTCTTGACGGAAGAAAACACTGTGAAATGGAGAGTTGCGTGATTTTTCACAAATCTGAATCCTGCTGGAATAGCATCATGTTCCTGCCTGCCAAAAAGAAAGAAAATGGGTCTTTGTATGTGTGAACAAATTTTACTACAGCAAAAATTTGTTCCAAAAAAAAAAAAAAAGCTTAAAAAGCTTCATTATATCCAACCAGAACATGCTTTTTGTCATCTTATCCACATGACGATGTTTTTAAGTCCCTGGAAATTAAATGGAATGAGTTAATGGAGAAGACAAACAGACAAAACATCCCCAAAGCTCAAAAATGTAAAAAAAAAATTGAAAAAAATCTACACTTATGTCACTTATCACCAAGATAGCTGGATGATATCCAATTGGAAAAGAGCGTCAAATGCTTTTCACATGGGTTGTAGACGTAAATCTTAGTACTTTCGTGCCATTTAAGCCAAATTATCCCAAAGGTTCCCGCACATATTTACACAGCACAGAACCAACCATTGTGAATTGTTGATAGCCTAAAAATGATATTTTTCTTTCCACTTCGTATTAAATAAGTTGCTGTTTTTATTTCAAGTAATAAATTAGGTTCAGAATGGATAAAACGAGCCTGCTAATACTATGTGCAATGCAGCGTAGCATTTTTCATTATTGTTTTCTTTTTTAATGGGAAAAAAAACCCAGCTCATGGACACATTTTAGAACTTCATTCAGTACAATATGTCAATGTGGGAGCATGTTATTGAAAAAAATAAAATAAAATAAAAATCGTCCTTGACAATTTTGGAATGGAATTAGATCAAGTATACACTTCGGAGTGCTCAAGTTTAAGTTTCAGACACACACAAAAATATTGAAATAGCATAGTTTCTTGAACAGCGTTGATGCAAAGAGGATGTTACTCTTGTTAACTTTTTCTTTTTCCGGCCAGCTGTCTTCTGTTGCTATGAACAGATGAAATGATGACTGGGTAGACACAAAAATAAGTTGTGAGCATCGTGCGTCATAACTTTCAGCTTGTTTGGACACTTGATGTCCTTTTACGACTTGTTGCTATGCGTTAGGCTTTGGTACAGAGTACAGTCCGTGTGTGGCGGTGGCTCAATGAAGCATCAAAAACAAGTAGACGTGGGGGACAGTGAGTTCACTCACGGATGAGACTGTGACTTTTCACTACTTTCCTTGACTTTTCACTGTTGTGTGTGAATGGCTATCGTGAAGATGTTTTCATTGCGGACGCAATAGAATTTTGCTCACAAATAAGAAGCTTTTATGAACAAGGGCAGCATTAGCAGAAAACTACACAGCTTCTCTTGTTTGTATAGATGTACAGTGAAACTCCTCTACAACGAAATCATGTTTGCAGCAAGACATTTTTCACAACAGGGGGTTTTTCACTGTAGCAAATTTGAAACAGGAAAGTGGGAATGGTGTTAATGCATGAAAGATTTTTTCACACTAGGGGGTATTTTCACCCATGTAGATTTCGTTGTAGAGGAGTTTCACTGTATTTAGGCATGTTGTGGCTTACGTTTTTGTTTTTGACTGCAAATCGCAATTTTACAACAATGCTGAGAATTAAAGCCTTACCTGACCTCAACCTTGACAAAGTTGCTTGGTTACCGAGTCATTTGACAAGAATTTGGTAACATTCACGGTCCTCTTGTTGGAAAACAAAGAATGTGTAGTATCTGAGAACATGGGGAAAAAATACCAACAACATGAAAATGTGATTTTAGAGGGCTAAAAAATATATTGACTCCTTAACTTGAAACAATAACTTGACACAAAGCCAATTTGGATGAATATTGCCCAAAAAGTGACCACAACAGCACTTTTTAAAAACACACCAAAGCCGTGCAACCCTGAGAACGGAGATTCTCGCCTGATCTCGGAAGCCGAGCAATGTAATTCATCATGCCGCCGCTTACTGACATCATCATGAAGTATGTTGAACGTAAAATGGGAAGCGGTGTGATTGAATCCTGCCTGACATCATCTATTGTGTCTGAAATAGCATGAGACTATGGCCATACGGGAGCATGTATATATCATGCCAAAATTTGAGACATCTTGCCAGTGACACTTCAATGCCCAGAATGTTGTCCCCTTTCGATGTAAAGTTTCCTCCTCAGCACAAAGAAGTCATTTATTAAGGAGGGACAAACCTAATGAGCTGCTCGCTTGTCTTTTTATCACCGTTATCTGCTCTGCTATAGATGTGAAGGCACCTGCCTGCAGATGAATATTCAACGGATGTTCTATGGGAGCATCCCGCTCTGGAAACAATGATAGTCAGGCTGAGTGGCAGTTTGAAATGGCCACTTCCAGGCTTAAGTTCTGTTTACACTTCTACAAGCTAGCAGTCGTGCTAATTGATGGAGGAAATTTCCTTCACGCACGATTCTTTCCACCATTTGTGTTCGTCTTCTCTTGTTCTCAGGACTCCCCAAGAGGTTGCCTCTTTTGTTTCCCATTGATTTTCTGCCTCCGCTTGTGGGCTAATGGACAAGATCAGATTCACGAATGCTTTAAGGGTGGCCGTCCTTAACCTTCAGCGCCTTTGCCAGCAGCAGCTACTGGCATTTAGCGCAATTCATTTAAGCAAAGACAATAAGGGATGGGGATCAGATCTGCCAGGTTAAGATGGAAGCTCTCATTACATAAGCCGGAGATGACATCTCCGCGTCCCACTGGCTGACACACTGCTCTAATTTGAATGCAGTAGTGCTTACAGTGCAAGACATGTACATAGCCTGTGTCTTTCGTGAGACAATTCATTTCTGCTCTCTGCTTCATTAAGCATTGCCCGTACAACCGAGAACTGGACCAAAAATATTTACAGTCACTTAATGCGGCACAATCAGTGACTGTAACGCTGATTAAAATGAACACTATACAGTCAAACCTTGGTTTTCGAACGTCCTCGGGTCTCGACCAATTCGGTTTTCGACCAAAAATTTCGAGTTTTTTATGCCTCGGATGACGAACAAATTTCGGTTCTCAAACAAACTGAGCGCACTTGAATGCACCATTTGACTCCTCTCGCCTTCCTTACACGAGGAAGTGACGCTTCCTCGTGTTGCTTTCCATTGTGAGCAGACGTGCTCAGTAAACATTTTTATTTTAAAAAGAGCGTGGTTTCGGTTTTCGAACAGCCTTCTGGAACGGATTATGGACGAAAACCGAGGTTTGACTGTACCTGTTGGAACTAGAACTCCAGTCACCTCAAACCGGCCGTGAAGCAGAGAAAATGACAAAAGATATGAACTGATTTGGTTAATCTACAACATCGTAACACATGAACTCCCTGAGGGGCTACAAATATGAGGAGCATTTTATGGCCCACGCGACACTCAAAAAGAGGTGTTAAACTTACCCGTGAGGCATCGATAGATTGATATCAGTTGATTCTGCCCAGGAACAGCAACGGAGGCCGAGTGGTGTGGTGCTGCTTGGGGAAATGTAAAAGCGGCATTAGAACGATGTCAGCTTTCTATTACTTCCTGGTAATCGAAAGGCCACAAGAGGGCGCCAGTGACTGGCATCGGTGACTGGTATCGACAGCCTTTGTGAGGGGTTGATACCCTGAAATAAGGCCGCTATCGGATCGATACTCGTCCATCACTTTTAGAAATGATTGATACCTCATCAGTCACACATCTGTCTGTGATTGGTTGTTTCTCCTCAGGCGTGATGGTCTGCTCTAAATCAAATTGGAGGCACTTACATCAGGGACAGGACGCATTGCATTTTTCCCAAATGATTGTATGCATGGAGCAAAAACTGTCAGGTCAGACGGACAATTGGTTTTGGTTATGTTTTGGTGTTGTTTTTTTTTTTTTTGCTTTTTACGGAAAACTCTCCTTTTTAATGCCTGTGAAAACGTAGGCCAGCATTCAACAAATACACATCATTACGTCCCAAAAATAGATTTTATTACATCTAAATCAGGGGTGTCAAACTCCTTTCACATGGTGGGCCACATACGGACCCGGTAGATGTCAAGTGGGCCGAACCATTAACATGATACCATGCTGTGCTATGAATCACCAAAATCTCATCTCTTTCCTTTGTTTTGGTCTCAAGAAGTATTGATTGGCGCTTTCATATCATTTGCTGCGTTGGGTTTATCTCGGTGACAGACTGGGACTGCTGTTTTCTTCCCCGATCAAAATAATGTTGTCTTCTACTGTGATCAAAATAGTGTGCCCCCTAGCAGATAATCCACGAATTGCATTTTATTTAAAATATTCATTCTGTGGCTAATGCATTTTTTTCACTTTTAAATGATCCCGCGGGCCGGATCGAACCTCCTTGGGGGGGGCTGGTTCCGGCCCGCGGGCCGTATGTTTGACACCCCTGATCTAAATGAATACAAACAAGCTTGCTGTAATTAGGCTAAGTGGCCATCTCTAATAGAGTAGACATAATCTTTCCGCCGGAAGATTGAAATAATTTGTAGACTGGCGAGATACTGAGCAAGTGTAATTAGTGATTAGTGCATTGTCATTTTGTGTTTTTGAATTGTTCTGTCTTCGGGGGGCGTGACTACTCAGGTCATTTGCATTTGTAATTTACATTTCCCTTTTTTCTCTGCTTCGCTGAAACTTGGACTCCACGCAGTCGCTCAGTTCAGCCAGCTGTTTCACTCATTCGTTAATTCTGTTTTTGTTCTCTGTTTGCGCTGCCTCCCCGCGGAGGGTTTTTATTGCTCTCTTATTTGAATTCCGTCGTTCTCAATATGAAGAAGCCATGGAAGCCTTCAAAAGCCATCAACTAAATGACTTTCAACAGCACGCTTGAATGTTTTTTTTTTATTTTTAATGATGAAATATTGAAATCACATTGTCAACTTGCCTGCAGGCAGGTGTTTTCAATCCCCAGTGCAGCATCGGGTCGTCGTTTCCGCTCTTCTAAGCTCCAGTTTCTGCCCGCATTCTGTAATTTTGTTTGCCAAATGAAATATTTAATCATATGCCAAGCCGCACCTTTTGCAATTGCCTCATTCCTGCAGTAGTCGTGTAAGGCAGGAGAATGTCATTACGAAGCTGTGCCACAGGAGAATAGACGGAGATGATTGTCAAAACGTGACACACAATTGGTCGATTGGTTTAACACAAGAAAGATGTTGGTTCTGCGTCTGATAGATGCGTACTCTCACGCAGTGCTCCTCCATGACTGCAATGTACCATTGTATACAATCGTTATTAGATTGTCTTCCTAATGGATGCTGCTGGAAAGCATGAAATACAGGGTGTTCCCAAAAATGTAACACCAATTGAAATGGATTGTCATATCTGAGTCGCTCAATGGCGTGCAGTCGGGGCCTTCAAGGCCTTCCCTGCTGGTTTTAACCACTATCCGTAGCACTTTTGCATTTATTTATTCCTACCAGTCGATTATCTTCATTTCGTTGCTTGTGTCTCGGCGACACAGCTTCCAGTCGCGTGTTGCTATGGTAGATTTTTTTTTTTTTTAATCCACCCATGGCTCTCAGAATTTCAAATGCAGACATTTTTAACCAATCCGATTTCAGATTCACCAAACAGGCTGGCTCAGAGTGATGTCTGCATTTTTCCGTCAAAGTGTGTTTCGCGCTAATTTGAAGAGACTCACGAGAGCAAAACAATCGGAATCGAGCTGCAGTGTGTAGGTAGCCTTAAAAAGCAAGTCCGGAGTCAAGTCAAGTCCTTTGTGGCAAGCATGCAAATCACAATCCTAAAAATAGTAGCTCAAGATGCACTCGAGTCAAGTCATGTGACTCAATTCCCCCGTATTTGCCACAGACAAACTAATCAATTTGATTGATCACTATAAACAGCTATGCATATATTTTGAAGTAATTTTTCATTTGCATTCATTATTTTTGAAAAAGTAACTCAGCTGTGTGGGAGGCCGGTCCCCAGCGCCCTCTATTGACGAGCCACCACTGTTCAGAACATCTCTAACACAATAGCTGAGTTCAGATCCCACTGCCACAGGAGTTGAGAACCAATGCCTTAGACCACAGGTGTCAAACTAAAGGCCCAGGGGCCAGATCCGGCCCCCCCACGTCATTTTATGTGGCCCGTGAAAGCAAACCATGTGTGTCAACTTGCATGATCCTTGCTAAAATGTGCACTGAAATGTCAAATTGTCATGTGCAATAAATAAGAAATTAGATTTTGTTTATAATTACTTGAACAATAATTGAACAAACTATTATCGGTGACTGATTTCAAAACTAGTAATGCATTAATTTGTTGTGGACAAACAATAATGCGATGAGAAGATTTAAAAATGTTTGCGAAGACGTAACTCTGACGTGGAGTTTGACACCCCGACCTTAGACATTGCGCTAACAATGATTAAAAAAAAAAAGCAGTGTCGATGCAACTATGATCAAATACATAACACAAATTCACAATGCCATTGGAATCCTTTAAACCTTGATTTTGACATGACAAACAAACAAGATAATAGAATATACTGAAAGGCAAGGGAAAGCCATCGTTGAACAAAATACAAATGTGAAGCATTGCAAGGATTGCCCCCCGCCCCCTCTTTGGTGCAGAATTAGGTTTAGCACAAATGGTGAGCACAGAAAAGCTGTTTTTACACATTGCCTCACCTCAACACAGGAGAAGGAAGCAGGGCTTTGCTGTGGGGTGGAGGGACCATTAAAAAAAGCAAGTGGGAAGGTTTTCATCATGGGTAATGCTAGAAAGAAGATGTACTTCGTAGCAATGGGCCTCAGATATGACTTGGTGACTTTGTCACAGTTGCCTATGCAAGACACCAAATGGGCTCCTTTTTCTTTTCGTCTGTCTCTTACTCTTGAGTGAAGTCATGAATTTGTAATGTGTGGCCAGCGAAGGACGAGAGAACATCGACCCGAATGTAAATGTGTATTGGATTAGACATCGTTTCAGTGCATTAACCTTGCTAGGTAACCATGCACGCACTCAAACTGAGCCCTAATAAGGTGTGAGGACGCTAACAGTCAACACCTCGGATACCCTCTGGGTCAAACGTGCTTGCAGTCTCAATTCGTTGAAATGTGTTTGTTTTGACTGCTCCACGGCAATTTACATTTTTTGCCGAATTTCTTCGGACATTTCATTAGGCACACCTGTCTTAAGCCGATCGCTCATCTTGTTTTCTTTGGTTTTTATTTGACTTGCGAGCACAAGCTTGAAGCCATGCAGGTCTAAGGGGGGAAGTTAATCGATATGTGGGGTCCGAGAAAAAAACAAAAAACATTCATGACTTCACTTACTTGAGAGGTTCTCTAGTTTGTTCGATAAAAGTATGATGCACACCACAAGCTTGTTCGTACGGAAGTGTGGAACTGAGGAGGAATCATTTTGGACTGGCAAACTCATTCAAACGTATATGAAAAGTCAGTACATCAGGGGTGCCCAACCTTTTTTGAGCCAAGCTCTAGTTTTCAAGCAATCTATCAGTTTATCAACAAATTCACGCACACGTACACGCACGCATGCATACGCACGTCCGCATACACACATGCCATGATGAGAAATAGCCATAACGGGCCCTAACATGAACGAAACCGAAAAATAAACCACATACAAGACAGACACATCTCTCTGTTTGTAAAAAGGAAATGATTGCCTCCTTTGTGGGAGACCTGATACAGGAAGTCATGGACACACTTTTGGAGCATGCAAAGTGCTTGCGTGTTCCATTTTGAAATCCCGCTCCAGATTCCCTTTCTTTGCCATTGGTGAATTGCTGAGCAAACAAGTTATGAATGACAATTAACAAAATATGGATTTATGACAACAGCTCTAATCGCTAGCTACAAGCGACTGCAGTCCGCAAACAAGTTCCTGCGCTGTAGGTCATGTGTCATCGCAGGCTAAAGTTGATCTACTTCTTGTTTTATTTAAAAAAATACTTTTTTTATGGACGTGAGACTGATTGGGTGCATAGGCTGTAATTTATACACAATATACAATCATAATAATAACACAAAATGTAAAGAAACCATATGATGCTAAATCAACTTATTGTCAGCTTTTCGCAATGTTAAAATGCTAATTCCTCACCAAGAACATCCCCAAAGTTTTCCACCCAAATTTCAGTGGAAGGTTTTGGCATTTAAGGAATTAAATCATCTTGTATCGAAAGGCACTGCGAAACAATATGAGGTGTTTGAAATTTCTTTTCATTTTGTTAAATTAGACAACAAAAGTATGAGACACTGCTCTGAGTTTGATGTCGTGCAATTCTACGCCACAACAAACACCAATAGCAAGCGCATTTTGATGATCAAAACTTGGAGGATCAACGCAAAATTCACAGTTTATTGACTGACATCAGCAAACCCGATGGAAAGTCAAATATGCTTTATTGTAGTTCCCTGTTGAAGCCATTCATCAAATATTCATATTTGAGTTATTATCACATGTATTATTACATAGTCGAAGACAGTGCTGAATATAATGTTGCTGCTCACCCGCTTGAAGAAGTAAGCAACTTTCCGAGACAATACTTGAGCATGGCGCTTGAGGCCTCTAGTAATGGCAACAAATGCCAGCTAATGCAGGTCTAATTTGAATTTTGCGAGGCTCATTATATTTCTATGGCTTAGCTGTAAAAAAAAAAAAAAAAAAAATCACCACAAGCCTCTGATGTCATTACCACACTCTGGATTATTCATTGCTGATTATTGCCAGGGGTACGTCTGTCTCGTTGGTAATGTTGTGCCACTAAATGGATGCAATCACTCAAAGCACAGAAGTTACTTGTCATGCCAAAGAATAATTCTGGATGAAAATGTTTTAAAGGCGCTTTGCGAGGCCGCTTCCTTTTTGCTTGATGCTGTGGCATTTTAGAAATAAGTACTCGTAGTTTGATGCATGTTTAGACAACCACCAATATGAATCCAAACAAAAAGGAAGTAAAAAAACTTCCAAAATAAAACAATGAAGATTATTTTTAACTCCGGCTCTACTCAATCGCATACGATTTTAGTCAATGTTGGCTGTGTCTCAGTGAGTGACACCGCTGTCTTGAAACACAAGGAATTGGGGTCCAGATGGCACACCCATGGAAATTGGATGGGTTGTGTCATGAAAAGCATCCGGTTTAAAAGCACACCCTGCGAATGTTTGCTGTGGCAAACCTAGACAGGAGAAAGATGCATCATCTTCTCAGAAAATGTTGCTCAATAAATGTGTATTATTTTGAACCACAACTATACGGATAACCTGGCAACCTATGATTTTGGTAGATTTATCTCATTTGTATGGGTAGGATCAAAATCTTAACCTAATGTGCTGGGTCAAATCCTCAACTCAATGTGCTGGGTATAAATAACCTCGCATTGGATCTGTCCCTTTTGGATGCAGCTCTGGGTTAGCTATTTTACCCAGCTTGGGTTATGTTTGATCCAGTAGTTCTAAGAGTGTGATTGTGGCAAGATCTAGTTACTGCTCAGGCCACTATTTTGAAGCATGCAAGGTTTATCTCATCCTTTAAAAAAAAAAAAAAATGGTTGTTTCGATTAAAAAAAAAAAATCAAAAGAATCTGCCTTACATTAACAAAAGCCAGCAGGGTTACATTATTACTCAAGTCTTGCATGATTTTAGCTTGTGGCAATGTACTTGTCTATCACTTACGTATGAGCAGTAACTTTAGCGCTGATGCAGCAAAGTCTGTGCAAACTATAGGTCAATGTTCACAGTGATGCCCACATATCCTGAGAGGTGTCCTGGCTGGTCCACACGTCTTCTTGACCGCCAAGTGTAGAGCACACATACAGACAGACTACCATTAACTCTCCCATTCACACCGATGGACATTTTAGAGCACATAATTCAAATTCAAATTCAAAGTCCAGGGGCCAGATCCGGCTCACCACATCATTTTATGTTCTCAACTAAAATCAGTAGTGTCTACTTCATTTTATTGTATTTATTTATTTTTTTATTTTTTGACAAATGCATTTGTTCTTTTCTTATGGGAAGAAAATCTGCGTCACCATTGCAAATCTTTACTTTTAATAGATTGTACAAGTATTTCTATTTTTTTTCCCCCATTTTAAACAATAGTTTAGTTAAGTTAATGATTAATAATTTATAAATCAATTATATATATATATATATATAAATTTTAAATATATATAAATTTAGAAATAAAATTAATCATTTCAAAGCAAATTGTTTATATGGAATATAAATTTAAACAAATAACAGCTCCCTAACATGCCGGTTTCAGGGATATGGCAAAACCTCAAACAGGAAGTAAAATTTGAAACCCAAACCATAGAAACGCGAGGCAGACGTGCTAAACAGGTAGTCCATCGTGACGCCACATTGAACCTTAATATGATCGTTGACAGTCAAGCAGTCCAGTAGTGCAGCAGTTTGGTATGCCAGGATTTTCAATTTCCATTCAGGACGAAGGAGATCACAAAGATGGAGCTCCATACATTGATGTCCGTTGACTGGTGTCGAGAAAGTATCTAAAAATGTCTTATATAAATGTTATACTCTCGGAAAAAAACCAAAATGCTTGATGTGATTCATGTTTTCTGTGAACCATTCGAAATATTTTATACCAAAATCGTCGCCATTTCCAATGGTGACTTTCTGTTGGACAGTCAAAAGGTCACATCTTCAGTCTCGTCTTGTGGGCCGTAAGGTGTGATGACGTGTATTTGAGACACACCTGAGGGTCTGACTGGCATCCTCTGAGTTCGGAGCAGTTCTTTCCTTCTCCGGCCTTTAAACGCCAGTCCTCGCTGCAGCGTCCTTTAACATCTAATCCTTATGCAAGTTCAAGACTGGATCTGTGGAAAAGGACACGGGCCAAAGGTTAATGAGCGTAAATGTGGCAGATGACCAAACCTTGGTGACTCGTTATATTCCCATGCAGCAAATCAGATGAGGGCTGCATAATATCATGTCCAAGTGGTCTGTGGCGTTGTTAACCTTTGACCTTTGGGGTGTGTCAAAACACAAACGTTCTAACCTCTTTCTCAATGGCTCTTTGGCCCATGCGAAAATCCCCTTATTTTTTTAATTCATATGATATCTCAAGAGTGAAATGCGAACAACAAATATGCTGCGCATCTATTTCTTTGTTGGCTGTGCTTCTCACCGATTTAATCAAGTCGTAGCACGAAAACAGTCAATCGGTCTCTGTTCCTCTCACAGCTTGAAAATTGATTTTGGAAGACCAAAAAGGCCTGAACGTTCAGATGAATCAAAGTTAGATTCCGAGTGCTTGCACAAAGAGGCTTTGACTGGCAGGAGGAGCATTTCCATACCTGTTTGCGACGTTTATGTGAGACGGTTTCCATAAAAATGTTGTGAGAGAAGCTTGAATGCCAACTTTTCCTCAGCCTCCTGCCAATATACACCTCTTGATTGCTTGGAAATCACGCGGAGACTTGGATTTGAGGCATTCTGAGAGGTTAACGGGCTCATTTGAAGAGAAAATTGATATTCATCTGACTGTTCTTTGGATTGAGTTATTTATCACTCCCTTTCGTTATTTGAAATGAGGAGCAGAATGCACGGGTGTCCCTTGATATAACAGTTTCCTGTTATGATACTTTTTTATAATTATGCAAGATACAATTATACACCGCGTTTGCTTTGAGAGAAGAAATTCAGCAACACACTGTTCGCGGAGTGGAGATGAAAACAATTACATTTTTTTTTAAATCAGGCTATTTGCCTCGCGGTTCATCATTAATTCATGAAGCTAACTTAAAATCATTCTTTCAAGACAGTCTCTAATTTTTGACACGAATACACATTTGATAACATTCAAGTTGTGTTTGCCTTTAGAAACAACGTAGCCAGTGGCATATTCTGTTCCAGCTGGAATCCGGAAGGCCCGTTTTATTTGATGCTCCATCCAAGCAGACGTTCAATGTTCACATCTGGCAGACAGCTCTGATTGTAATTCATGTATGAAAAATATAAACCCACTTAGCATGTTTATGAAGCAGCTGTTCAACCACTCCACCCTGTCTACCGTCAAACACGGCACGCATCACATGCTCATCCTCATGCCGGTGAAGTGATATCAAATGAAATCATGTAACTCCAAATAAAATTTATGGAGAACAACCCCCCCCCAAAAAAAAGGGAAAGAAAATCAGGAGAGAGTGATACAGCTGCAGTTTTTAAAAATTTTTTTTACACCATCTGTTTGGAGGTTTATGGACATGCTTCCAGCGCTTGTGCGAGCAGATGGATTGTGTGCTTTGCCGGTTAATTCAGTGGCTCTTAGTGCTTGATATTCACATGTGCAGAGGGCTTTCATTTGAGCTCATCAAAACAGAACGTGCCTTCATTGCGTAAAGAAAACTGTGGCCTTAAAAGTTATCACCACATTTAAATCACAACCCTATGACTCATATATTGAGTACTGCTCTAGCTTAACACTTGTCACTAAATATTACATCTATGGACACCAAACAATATTTTAAGAGCCAAGGTGATAATTTCTCCTTGTAAGACACTTGTGAAAATTCCACTCTTGGGAGTTATTGTCAAGTCATGTCATGTTTTGATTTTCATGATGTAACACATTAGTATACTCCACTTATCCTCATCAGTGTTGCGAGGGGGGGGGGGGTCGAGGGGCGGAGTGCTGGAAACTGTCCCCAGCCGTCTTCGGGCAGCAAGCGGGTGACACCCTGAACTGGTTGCCAGCCAATCGCAGGTCACACAGAATCGAACAACCATTCATGCTCACCACACAGTTGGGACAATTTAGAGCGTTCAATCAACCTGCCGTACATGTTTTTGGAATGTGGGAGGAAATCGGAAACCCACGCAGGGTAAACATGTTAAAATTCCACACCGGGTGGGATTCGATCCCATGACCTGTACACTATGAGGCAGCGGAGGAGGTGCTAACCAATTGACCACAGTGACGTCTATTATTATTGGTATTATTATTATTATTTTTTTTTCAAAATGTAAACCCAGGGCAACGCGGTAGTCGAGTGTTTAGCACGGTGACTTCACAGTGCAGAGATAACAGCTTCAATTCCAGCTCCAGCCTTCCTGTGTGGGGTTTGCATGTTTTCCCCATGCTTGCGTGGGTTTTCTCCGGGTCCTCCGGTTTCCTCCCACATTCCAAAAACATGCATGGTAAGCTGATTGAACATTCAAAATTGTCCATAGGTGTGAGAGTGGGCGTGAATGGTTGTTCGTTTCTGGGTGCCCTGCGATTGGCTGGCAACCAGTTCAGGGTGTCCCCCGCCTACTGCCCGAAGACAGCTGGGATAGGCTCCAGCACCCCCCAGCGACCCTTGTGACGATCAAGCGGTTCGGAAAATTAATGTATGAATGAATGTAAACCCATTTATTTATATATTTTTAAAACCCCTGTAATACTCAATGCTTGGAGTCAGAAAGGCAGAAAGTAAAAGGCAGTCTGAGAAATGAGAAAGTGCCCCCCCCCCCCCCCCACCCCCGAACCCCTGCCATTTCGCCCCCAAAACAGTAAGGTTATGGAGAAGGATGAAAAAAGAGAATGTGACACATCTCTTCACCGTGCCACCAGCTGCAATTTCTGTCCGTCTGCTGGAACTGTCAAGAGACCACAGGGAAAATGAATAGCTTGAACCTGAGTGAAGAAAGGAAGGTGTTGAAAAAAAAAATGTTCTACTCGTATGTCAGAGAAGCTGCAGGGGAGAAGAAAAGGCCCCAATTACAAAGTGAAAAAGACGCACTTATACACACAAACACCGGAATGTGCTGGAAGAGAAATGGAGTCAAATCCTGCAGACTAATAGCACATTAAACAGCCAACATCCTTGCCGGCCAGCCTCCATGGGAACTGTGTTAAAGCGTCTCAACAGCTGAGTGATGTTAAGCAAAGTAAACACAATAAGATAAATGGCGCAAAGAAGCACACACTGCCAGCCGCGGTATGGCGGTGACACAGTGGCCACTGTGTTAATAAAGAAGCTATCAATGTTTGGCAACATGGACACCGTGTCACTGAACCGCGCTTGCAGTGTGTTCAACGGTCTTACTGCCGCCTCGTTAGGATCACACAGTACAGAGCAAACCGAGAACGTTCCAGCATGTACACACAAAGGCAACCGCATTAGCTGTACTAGAACAATCTATCCATGCATTTCAAGGGTTGCGGGTAAGTGATTTGGACTCCCAGCTGACTTGGGTACGACGGCAGATGGCACCTTAGACTGGCTGCCAGCCAGTCGTCGAGCAGTACATGTGGATCCAAAAGTATTCACATCAAATTTCACAAGTATTGGCAATTCAGAATCGTCAATGGTTTTTAGAATGCAGGCGAAGCAAGGACATTCTAATTCCACAAAAGACGTTTCAGTGGAGATTGATCGAAACCCCAATTTCCTAACTGTAAGGCTGGCATGGAACAAAATAAAGTGTCACCCATATTTGGAACAGCATTCACGAAGAAGCAGGGTTGCTCTACACCACAGCTACAATATAAACAATGATGTTGTTGTATTAGCTTGCGTCAATCGAAACCGATGAATAGTGTTTGTGTGACAAAGTTTGGTTGGTTGGTTGGTTTTAACCCTTTGAGGGACAGCGGTTACTACAGTGGACAGTTTATCGTGTTATCAGGTTACAGGGTGCATGAAGGGGTTAAACGGTGTTACCTTGAATTTTGAATGTCTCATAAAATGCATCATTTCGACCAAAATCTTGGTTCAAACCGTCATGTTGTGTATTTGCGATGTTGGACAAGAAGGAATCCTGAATGAAGATGTTGACTGCTAAATTAGCTTGTCATGACAGCTCTTAGCCAGCCATATGCAATAACCTGCCAATGCATTTGGGAGGGGTAAAAAAAAACAAAAAAAAACGACAAACAACTTTGAAAACAAAAAAGCCTCAACAGCGTAGATTTTCACGTAATTCGATTGGGTCGGGTACATATCGCCAGCAATAAACACGGGAGTTCACAATACAAGTGACTCACTACCGGAAGCACGCCAGTGCAGCATACATGCTCCTCGTCAACGTGAGGAGGAGACAACTCCCACGGGAATACATCAAGTCAACCAAGGAGCCACGACTATTGAATGTAATTGTCAAGATGTCCACCTCCAACTCATCATATTGACCTCATCCGTCCAGGAAGCGAGATGAGCATGCATGTCACTTACCCAGCACTATGTCACTATCTAGGGGAACCCCTCAAATTTGTGATACTCTTGACAATTTATCGCTGCACCTCTTTTTCGTATCTGTACAGTATTCAAATGAAGCTTTGAAAAGCATCTCTTTCCTAGGAGACAATGAATCAATGTTTTATAGTATATTGTAATGATCCGCAATGGTCTGTTTACAGAAATAAAATCCAGCAGCTGGCTGCCCTGAGGCACACTGAAGGACAAGGAGGCTTCTCCATGGTTACCTATATCGGTACAAGTGGGAAGCGTCACTGCACAGCGAACCAAGGAAGGCTGGATTATTGGGATAACGCCTAATGAGGCAGAACGGGGCTAATTCTATTTGAACTTCCCCCCTTGAGTCAACTTTACGGACACGATTAGCTCGCTGACACGAGAGATGGGAACAGAGGGGTTGTGGGAAGGCGACGGCGGCAGGCAAAAAAAAATCAATTTCCTCCCTGGACAGTTCAAAACAAATGTTATGAAATTAATATCCTGCCTTTTACTGTAGTTGACTCACTACTCCTCTGTGTATCATCACGAGGGAAACAGATTGACTTCAAGTTGTTGCAACTTCATATTTTAGCAGTTTGCGTGATAGTAAATCACGCAAGCTATTTGAACCAATAATATCAACAATTGAAGGAATAATTCATGTTTACGCGGACTCTGGACACAAACAATGGAATAGGATTCCAACTCCAGATGAAACTACTGGTATGCATTCTCTTTGTCTACATTGCGGCTCTGTGGAATCTCATGAGAATTGCAGTCGGAACACGATGCACTACGTCCTGGACATCCGTAACTGGACATCCTGTTCAGAAACACACCACAGAAGCTCATATTGAGTTCTGGAGCTTTTTATCATTCCGCACCAGTTAGGGTTGGTGTATATGATTTGATTTTATCTACCTATGCATGCTTTTCCTGTAGCGCTTTCTCATTACGGTTGCAGGTGGGCCGGAGTCGATCCCAGCTGGCTTTGGGCAGCCTTACACCGCTGGTCTAGTCGCCAGCCAATTACAGAGCACACAAATAATCATCCATTCTCACTCACATTCACTCCTTTGGACAATTTAAAGCAGGGGTGGGAAAAGTCGGGAGACTGGATTAAGTTTAGCAGATGGACAGGTTGAGACGCGCCTTGTTGCTAACAAACCAATTTCAAAATTCAGCATGTGACTACTTTTTTTAGGAGAAAGACTCCATTAAATGCTAATTATGAAGGTAAGAGCCACATGGCAGAAATGGTTAGACATTTATGTAAAAAAAAAAAAAAAAAAAGAAAAAGGTTTTCTGATGAAAATAAATTTATCATAAAGTTCATAATGATTGTGTAAAGACCAAAGTTCACTCGGTTTGCCACCTTTCCAATTTGGAAATATGTGGCCCTCCTCCCAGCATCGCGGCAAAACCATGTGGGCGAAAGAAATTTGAGGGTTTGGCTCCCCAAAACCTTTGAAATGCATAGAATCACATGTATTTTTTTTTTCATCTGGAAAAAATAAGCTTTGATTTATTTAACATTATTGAACATGTCATCTGAGCCTCTGGGACATGGGGTGACTTGGTGGTCAGTAGGGAAGGAGAAGTCAAGAAAGCGTTTCGACGTACTTAAAGTTTAAAGTCCTTTATGAGCAATGAGCATGGTTATTTTATTTATCGAGTAAAGTAGCCTGAACCTGAGCATCGCTCATAGGCCATTAAAAAGTGCTTGAAATGAAAGAAAAATGTGTATTTAAACACTATGAACAATTATTAAACACGTAATAGCCAGAACTTGAGTATATAGGCCTGGCCTACTGTATTTTATACATCAGTGTCAAACCCTGTGCAGTGTGCCGCGAGACACTGTCAGCTGTGCCGCGGGAAAATATCCCATTTGTATGCCTGTGCGGTCTATCGCCCGGCAAAGTAATCGTGTAGTACCCTTCCATACCGCTGGGGAGCAGCAACAGCTAGCCTTGTGTTTAGACTGGAAGAGACAAGCGAATTTGTGACGCATGAATGCAGGACGACGGTGAAACAATAAATATGAAAGGGTATAAAATACTATTTTCTTTGTGTTTATTTGATTCTAATACGAGCTGCTATAACATCATTCTCCAATGTAAAAAAAAAAAAACGGTTATAGTAACAATATAACACGTTAATTGTTAAAATAAGCTTTTTTTTTCTTCACTTTTTCAGCTAGTGGTGTGCCGGGAGATTTTTTCAATGAAAGATGTGTGCCTTGGCTCCAAAAAGTTTGAAAAACACTGGTATACATAGATTAAACAAAGCCTGTCTGGGGACACTTGGACTGAAAAGAGGACAGTACTTCAATTAAATAGACTAAAAAGTGCTTTAAATGTCATAACTTTGGACAACTTTACTTTAAGAGGAAGAAAAAAAATGAAACGCTTGTGTCTATACATATTCAAGTCTCAATAGACGGAACTACAAAAAACCACAGAAAATGTTCTCCGGCAAACTTTACATTTGGCTTTATAGTCCTCCCCACTGACACTGTCAAGCCAAGGGTGTGTCTCTCCCCACCCTCGTCTATATATATATATATATATATATATATATATATATATATATATATGTTGCCGTTTCCTCTTTTGAGTATGGGTAGAGTCTCGCGAGTATCCGCCTGTAGTCAACATTTTTAAAACCCGTGACGCAGCCTGGTGTTTAGTGTGCAGTGAGCGAGTTACTCGGCAACGATCACGACAGGCAGGGGCAGTGCGAAGGGGCTGGGCTGCCTGCGTGCAGGCAGACAGACAGAGGATTTGGCACAGAGCAGACGTCAGTAGCGTAAAACGAACAGGGGTTCCGCCCCTGCTAAAGTTTTTGACAAAGTAGCCAAGAATGTGAAAGTGGGAACGTCTATTTGCACCCTGCTGCGACCTGGACAAATGGAATGTAGAGTAAAGTGGAGAGGTTGGGAAATGGATTATGGAGGCGCGACGGAGGAAGAAGATGATGGATGTTGAGACTGAAAGTTGATGTTGACAGCCACATCATGAAGCATCCTTTTTTAAGAGGAATCATCTTTCATGTTTTCTTTCAGGGCACACAAAGTATTCTCAGGCCGAAAGAAAAGCTCGTATGCGTAGGATTGGCCTTGGTGTGGAACTGTGTTTCATAAATGAGTACGGAAGTATTTGAGCAAATGACTGATTTCAATCAGTACAGACATATTATTTTGGCTTATTAGTTTAATCCAGGAAGGGAGGGGTGGAAGGGTAGATGTGAGCCTGGATGGGGTGGGGGGGGGGGGCTGTCTCCTGAGGGGAGGAAGGGAAAAAGCGGAGAAGCTCTGTGGCACATTTTTACAACATTTTTGATTCAGAGATGCAAGTAAACCTTTCGAGATTTTTTTTCCCACTGATTCAGAATCTGCTCGTTTTTTTTTTTCAAGCATATCAGATTTTCACCACAAAAGCAACAATAATACTACTATGAATAATAATAATGTTTTATGCGAACATCTTTGCAAATATTTATGATGTAAGGTGGATTTTTTCCCCCTGAAATGTCATATAGCTATAAATTACAAAGCATGGTAAAATCCGCATTGCGTAAGCTTTTATAGCTCAAACTTATCCACAAAAGTAAAAATATCTCAAAATCATGATGTGCTAGAAAAAAGTAAAGACCTTTTTAAAATCAGCACTGAATATAAGTTCAGGGGCATATCGAGCCATTTCTGGTCAAGTGTTATTAAAAGGAACAAGAGCAGTCCACATTTTATTTATTTATTTATTTTTTTTGCATTCATGTGACATCATTTCATGCATTTTCCATACTGCTTATTGTCACTATGTTCACGCGTATGCTTGAGACTATATCATCTGACTTTGGGCAAGAGGCGGGCTTTTGGAATGTGGGAGGAAACCAGAGTACCCGGAGATGATGATAAACTATTGTTTTATTATTAGGCACTTTGTCTACAAATATTTTCTATCATATACACATTCACATTTTTTGAAAAATAAATAATAATAATACATTTTATTTATAAGCGCCTTTCAAGACACCCAAGGACACTTAACAATCAGGAACAAAAACAATAAAACACAATACGGGTTGAGCAGCGGCAGCCAAACGCGCCAGCGTTCATTCAACCCCGGAAGTCGGAAGAAACCACAAGGGAGGAGAGGGGGAGAAAAAAACCACGCTTGAACTATCCTCTGATCTACAAGACGGCCAGAGCAACTATGCCAACCCAGAACCTCTCAACTGTGAGGCAGACATGCAAACTACTTATCCAGCATGTTTTCCTAATGTTTCATTCTTAAAAGGCATGAAGATTTTCTGTCAAGGCTAAATATGATCAGTTTCGAAGTGAGAATATAGACTTTTTCAAAACAGTGTTCTTGACATCAGTAATTGGTATAGTAAATGAGGTGAGGCACTCTTCAAAGTTTCCATCATATCACTACTAAATGCAGTAGCGGCCTTGTATCCGTCCTCAGGAAGAGTTTTACTCTTTAGAAAATACAAGCTATGAATCAAAGCAGTGTTCTACAAAGCGAGCTGCCTTTCCCGGCGAGGGCATCAATCAGAAAATTCACAATCTGCTCGTGAAAATGGCCAGCAATAATGTTAAATGTGCAATTTTCTCTTTCCAAAGTGGGCAAGATAAGGTCGGAAACAGAGCAATCACAGAGTGCATTTGCATCACAATTTAGTCAGTGTCGGAGAAAATAAAGTTCGAGCACAAATTTGGCGTGATAGAAGACGAGATAGTGGCACTGCGCCAAACGACACAGCGCGCGACTGCAGCGGGTCAAAGGTGAAAATTATTCCGCCCCAATCATCCATTGGTACATGTGACATTTGCTGTCATATTTGCGTGGAGCAGAGGTGCTGTTTGGCAGAACTACTGTGTACCTCTCACTTCCATAGAATTTCTGAACAACGCTGCTTTCAGAGGCAGAAAATGACACATAATTATATTTACCGTCATTCTCTCACAATGTTGCCCGTCTCCCGTGTTTGACCCTTGCCTTTCTCGACAAAATATGCCCTCGATAGTTTCTCTCTTACATGAGCCAGACACCTCAATGCTTGGTTACTGTCACCTGGAAACAGACAACGGAGTGTGGAGGGACTTTTGAACCATTATTTAGTGTGCGCCGTTGCTTTTAGACAGTCACATTACAGCCGCACTCGCGCCGCTGTCTTGTTGATGTATTATTCGCAACAAACAAGCCCCCGAGAGCAGCATGATTTCCATTTGGGCTATTAGAAAACTTGCTCTCATGCAAGCCCGGGCGGCAATCTTTTTTTCATCACAGACCGCAACACACACATCACCGACAGATTTTGCGCGTCTTTGAAAAATATCAAAGAGTTTCAAGCCAGCGGAGGGAATTTGAATGCATTTCACACACACTTGTTTGCGTAAAGCAAAAAAAAAAAAAAAGAGAGACCAAAGACCACTTTTTCCGTAACCTTCATGCTTTGAGCGTGGAAGCATGAAAAGTTCATTACATCAAGCTTAAATGGTTTAAACTCCTCAATCACCCTTAACAACGTGCAAAAGTTCTTTTGCAATCTCAGGAACCAAGAAGCCAATCAAAATGGGATCATTCGAGTGGCTTGAAGTCATCAACATTCAATGAAGCATTCTTGTTTGATTCATCAACACTGATCCAATGTTTTGTGAAGCAATGAAAATGGGGTTTCGACCTTGACGGACAACCGGTGATTACGAGCCCACGAGTCACATGGACCTTTCTTGAGTAAAACAGAAAACTCGACTATCACAGGCATGACATCATTGTTGCTTTCGGGTTCAATGGCTTGTCATCACACCGAATTTAAGATCATTGCATTGGCTCCCTGTGTGTTTCAGGTTGGATACTACCTGGGCCATCATATCTAACTGATATGCTTTTATCATATCAATCCGCATTGGGCCCTGAGGTCCTCTCCTCTGGCACAGAATTTTTAATTGTTCCCAAATCTAGAACGAAAACCTACAGAGAAGCTGCTCCCGGAACAGCCTGCCAGAAGCCGCTACTCCTCCACCTTGAGATGACGTGGCTCGGGAATCTGATTAGCATGCCTCCTGGACGCCTCTCTGGTGAGGTGTTTGGGGGCATGTCCCACCGGCAGGAGGCACCGGGGACGACCCAGTATATGCTGGAGAGACTATGTCTCCCGGCTCCCCTGGGAACGCCTTGGAATCCTTCCGGAGGAGTTGGAAGACGTGACTGGGGAGAGGGAAGTCTGGGCTTTTCTGCTAAAGCTGTGGCCCCTCCGGATAAGCGGTAGAAAATGGATGGATGGATGTTGACCCAAAGTATGCATGTAACAATAACGAAACAGAAGTCTTAATCTGCTTTAATGTTGCAGGCATTAGAAAGAGTCTCTTGCTTGTAGCTACAAGATCCTGATGGCATGATGCATTTGTTGTTTTTCACTCATACTACTTGGAAGTAGATGTGCAGCAAATGAGAAAGGAGGAGAGTTCACTTCTGCTTGCAGTGACAGACATGGTCTCTCTGTCATGATTGCCTCAAATACCAAGGTTAAAAACCTCCATTCTCACTTTGACTTTACAAAGAATGAGATGTTGATATTGCCTTCATTTTGAAATGGTGAGAAACAAAAATCTATCTTTTAAATTCTGGATGAGGATAATGATATGAGCACCAGGTTTGAATAGAATGTGTTTTTTTTTAAACCATGCATAAAATAGGAACAAAATGTTCTCTATCAATCATTCTCCTGCAGTTGATTTTAAAATGTAACTATTGGGCATTACCCCAGACACAATTTTTGTGGTGAACTCCCTCAGAGAGTAGTTACTAAAAATACTGCTCAAACGTCTGAACTGCAAGATTCGTACCAGCAGAAAGGCCATTCATACTTAGGAAGAGCTCATCTGTATCCATCCATCCATTTTCCGATCCGCTTTATCCTCACAAGGGTCGCGGGGCATGCTGGAGCCTATCCCAGCTGTCTTCGGGCAGTAGGCCGGGGACACCCTGAACCGGTTGCCAGCCAATCGCAGGGCACACAGAGACGAACAAAGCATCTGTGCTCATACTCACACCTCAGGGAAAATTTAGAATGTTCCATTAGCCTGCCATGCATGTTTTGGGAATGTGGGATGAAATCCGGAGAAAACCTGCGCAGGCATGGGGAGAACATGCAGACTCCACACAGGAAGACCGAACCCACGACATCTGCACTGTGACTGTCTACTATGTCGGTTGGTTGAGCAATAGTCCGGCATTGCCTTGCGGCATGCTGTCACATGAGCAGTTATGAATGCAGACGTACGGTACTTGACCTTGGCAGACATCCAGCCTGGATCGGGTCATAGGTTTTTCTACCTTGAAACCACTTTGGCAGCAATGAGAGCAAATTGGTCGGTGAATGTCACACCCTATTACCTGGTCGACCTCAGCACTATAAAAGTGTCGGACTGAGAAAAAGCTCACATCCTGACAGTCGTTCGTTCTTTAGATTGTCGAGTATGTACGGTTGAGATGCAGCGGAGCTCATTACCTGTTCCTGTTTTGCCAAGGTGATCAGTGTAAGCCCAAGGCGGAAACATTTCCAACACCTTGACAGCAATCTATTCAAAAAGACTGTGGCGGCCCTGACAAGAAGGCACTTCCCGGTAGGTCTAATTGTACGCATCTGTCAAAGTTGACCGCCTCCTTTCTCTCCTTCCTCGCGCCAGCTAACAAACACACGGCTGCTGACGAAACGGGCGGTCATGTGCTAGTCTCTTATTCTTTCAAAGCAAAAGAGGACCATCTGTGCCTGGTTGAAGAGAGTCCGCTTAAATGCTTGGCACTGGGCTACCAAGTTTCATCATCAAGCATCTGTAACCAGCACGTCGGTCACTTGTAAGAGAGGACTCCATCCGGGTCGTGGTGGCAACTTTAGATTGAGCGCGCATGGAGCTTTTTGCCGTGAGGCTGTCACTTTTTACATGGTAGAAACGGTCAGGCACTACCCAATTATATGTCAGAAAAATTATAATTGTGTCGAGGCAGGCACCCTCAAGACACATTCAAGTATTTGACATTGGAAAAGGCACCTCACAAAAGAAAACTGTCATAAAATTAGGTATTGCTGACGTTGGGCCCAAATATGGTACCTCCAAAATAGTCGCTATTCAGGAGACCCCCAAAACGGCATCAACCATTTAAAATTGCGTCTTCAAATCCAGAGCAAGTCATGTTCACATGAAAAGTTGAACCAATTTATTGACATTATCTTTGGTCATGATTTAGTTAATGCCTAAAAGACTGACAGTCAAATTTTTTTCGTAAATTATTTTAGAGTAATCCTGAACTATAAAACCAAACTTGAACAAATAATATATTTGTTTATTGATTTATTGCTTGTGTTTGTTTGAAAAAAATGCATGGTAAGAGGACCTTGGAAAAAAATAATTGCAGATTAAATGGCTATTGCAATAGTCAGGACCCCACCCATCAAAAATTGGTTATTAGATTATTTTTCAAAATCGTTCAGATCTCGTGTATTAGTGAAACCGACCCACATTATTGTGCACAGCCTCAAGTTGTCCCCTAAATAGTGCCTGTTTCCTGTTTGGCCTTTGTCTTTGTTTTCTTTTCAGGGTTGGGTGTGATCAGGTGTGCTGAGCTCGTCACGCAACTGGCTTCCATTATTCATCACCCTCAGCTATTTAGACACCCGTCAGACTTCTACTCTTGAGCAGAACGGCTTTTTACAATTCACGGTACGATACTGGTATGAACCTCCACTGTGCTTACGCTCGTTGAATAACTCGCTGCTGTTTCGGAACCACTTGTTGCCAAATTTGTCATTGTGGTACAACATATGAAATTATTAACAAGCACTTGTATCTTCTCAGCCGTGTAGCAGCTGGTGAGTATTAGCAGTACAGTGAAACTCCTCTACAAAGAAACCTACATGGGCGAAAATACACCCTAACGTGGAAAACTTTTCATGCATGAAAGCCACTTTTCTGTTCCCCCTACGATGAAAAATCCCCCTGTTCCATTACACAAAATCTTTTTCTCTGCTCTTGCCTCGCGACGAGATTCACTACAACAAAAACAAGCCTTCCGCAAAAGTCTAATCCAACAGCAACCTCTACTGCTTCGTTCAGAAACGGCAACAGCAACCACCACACTGGTTAACACATGCGCAGTAGTCCAGGAAGTATTTGTTATTGTTAGTTTCAGACACAGCAAGAACGTTGCATTGCTAAAATGGCTACAAAACGGACCCTTGGATGTCAAGCAGCTAAGACAAGAAGAGCTCTGACGCTGGAAGAGAGGGTAAAAGTGATCAAAATGAGAGACGGAGGAAGCTAAATAAAAGACATTATTCAAGAAATGGAGAAGTGTTGGGAAGCAAAAGAGTATAAATGACTTTTTAAAATCAAGAGACAAAGTGGAGTGATTAATATAAAACAATTGTATGTTAATGTTAAACAATATCAAATAAGTGTATGCTCATATTTATGCACAGTATTGGAATAAAACTAAAGAGTACACATATACGTTTTGTGTGTGTGTGTGTGTGTGTGTTTACATCTGAAATAAAATTTGCTACAGTGAAAAAACCCCTGTTGTAAAAATGTATTGCTGCAAACATGATTTCGTTGTAGAGGAGTTTCACTGTGTTATATTTGAAAAATTGTGTGCAAACACACCTGCAGGTTTGCATCGATGCCCGACTCTCAAGTTGGGGGTTACAGATGTTGATGTGCTATAAGGTTGTTGATTGGACTGTCCAAACAGAAGGCTCATCATAGCTCGAGTGATCAGGGCACCGAAGAGTCATCGAAAGAAAAAAGGAAGCGTGGAATTCCCTGGGAGAGTGCTCTTGCCTTGCTGTCTGCAGCCAAAAATCAAGGTTCTATTTATGCATAGACATGAATGGCCCTTTGCCATTCTGACAACCATGACAACAAAGGACCTCTCTCCATAAACATCCATCCATCCATTTTCTGATCCGCTTATCCTCACAAGGGTCAGGGGGGCCATAAACATCTGGCTGCAATTTGAATCTCTCTCAAACGATTTGGCAATCCGACCAGACCTTTAAGACATTTTAATTCTTGGTGATGGCAGCCAGAAACAAATGAATCCAAATGACTTATTTGTTTTTCACACTCTATAACACATTGAGTAGTGGATTTTCGTCACACAGCAACAAATATTGAGCGTATGTCCATAATTGCCGATGCAGATTCTCACATTAACTTAAAGTGAAGTCAACTCAAACATTTTCTTTACAATAATAACCATGACATTCATATTAATATTGTATTTGTGGAATATGAATTAAGCAGCAAAACACACCCGTTTTTATCCATCTCATGGGCCAGCCACTTTGCCTCTCCCTTTTGACTGAAAATGACATCGTAGTGCCCAAGGCTGGCCCCTAGATGGGTTTTACGGCTTAATTCATCTTCCACAAACACAATATTAATGAGAACACCATGTTTAGACTAGTGTGTCTGCATAGAACATATTATTGGAAGAACGTTTTTGACTTGACTTTCCCTTTAACAAATTCTTGAAACATATTCCTCGTACGTCTGTATTCAAGCACCACAGAGGGCACAAAATTGAATTTCCACATGACATTGTTGGGCTAGAAAAAAATGGACTTACCCAACTTACAGATTTCATGCAGGTGCCTGACATTGAGTTGAAGTTGCCCGGTCCAGTGGTGGCTGGATGGGGCGGTGGGGAGGGCTTGGCGCAATCCTTTGCGGGGAACAAGAAGAAATCGTTTAACTCTTTTTGTCCTCTTTTACATTTTATTGTTTCCAATAAAGTGTCAAAATGCTGTCATTTGTATTTGTTTTCATATTCTACAGCAAAGTCCTGAAACATGAGCTCAAATCCTAATGTACAGTAACGACACACGCGCACCTCTGCGATGTCACGTAATTCAGTGTAATGGAGGTGGCCGTTCTTAACCCGAGCTCCCCTCCCCATTAACACGTTCAGTCAGCTAGCCATTTGCGCAGTGGCGCTGCATGACCAAAACATACAAGTTCAGACCAAAACATGACTTAAAACGGCTGTGTGAGAAATAACGAGTAACTCAATGGGAGGGGGGCACTGATGGGCTAGCTCCATTTTGTCAGCTGTAAGTAATGGAAGACTGCCTGTCTTATATTGGAGCAGGATTCTTTACTGGAGGTTGAGGTATCATGGCGAATGAGACTCCATTTGTATTCCTAATGGGTTATGATCTACTTAGCGGGGAGGTTGCACCTGAAAGGGGCAGAGGCGTCGGGGTGCAGACTGATGCTTCTAATTGCTACTTACATGGGATATAAACACACCACGCTATGCCCTACAACAGGGGTGGCGAGCCGCATGCGGCTCTTTGGCTGGTTCAATGCTGCACCCGGGCTCTCACACGACAATTGTCGAAAACGTCTCGGTGATGGCGCTGCCATTAAAGCAACGGTACTTGATACATAGGACGTACTACGTCAGCCTATCATCAATCCCGTTACTTGATTGACAGAGGGGGCAACCAATCACCGCTCAAGCACAGACAACGGCGATAAGTGCGAAGTGCTAAGCTAGTCAGCGAATTACCTCTAATTTTAAGGCAGGGGTGCCCAATACGTCGATCGCAATCGACCAGCAGACTGGTCCCAAGTCGACCGCGAGCGGTGGGAGGAGGAAATGGAAAAGAAAAAAGATTTGTGTGTTTGTGTCTTTAGGTTTAATTTATGTTCGGCGCTCAGGCTGTTGGTTGTCGTGGTGTGCATGGTCGTGTGTGTGCGTGTGTGTTCATATGCTTGCACGTGCGCAATCGGGTCGATCGTGGGAGGTTGGTCGCTCCAAAAGTCGATCTTTGGGCAAAAACGTGTGTGTGACTTCATATTTTATAGGATTAGCGATAGCATATACTGTATAGGGTGCTAAATAAACGGCTGATCGAGGTTATCTTGTGAGAATGAATCTGTGCAATCAGTATTACTATGTAATGGTGGCTGCACATAATCAAAACATCCAAAACTTCATTACCAAGATATTTCACAGGAAACCGACCGACTTGGCGCCATAAAATGAGTGGTGAAGCAGCTGTTTGCGTTGCTAAGACCAGCTAAGACCCAATTCTCCCACATGAACAAAAGCTTCCAAATACACTTGCTCAAAGCAAATACACATGCACTGGCTTTGCAGCATTGACATAATGAGATGTGGCCTGGCGGATTTCAGGCCGGATCTCTCGTTACCGGGGTGTGAAGTCACTTTTCACTGCATAAAAACACATCCATCAACAGAAGGTACATGTGTTGTCTGCAGGTGAACCCAGACCACACAGACTCATGACAGCCTCGTTTTTTTGTTTGTTTTGTTTTGTTTTTTTAGACAGGAGCCACCAAAGGGAGGCAAATGTCTTGGCTGTGTGCCTTGCATAATGAATGCAACAGGAGGGGTGTTGTGTTCGAAGAAGCATTTTAGAAATTGCGCTGACTCCTTATTGAATTGCATCTTATTTTCAGTGCTCACATGATGGCTTCCAAAATGTTGCCATAGCCTTAGAAACGGCTCATCGAGAGAATTTTGTTCATATGTTGGCCATGTTGCTTCATCCGTAACCTTTTTAAAGACAACATGCACCCAGCAATGTTATGCTCAACTTTGAAATACCTGTTAGTGTGCTCTTACTGGTACAGTGAATGAGTGGGTTGTACGTCTACTTCATACTTTGCAGGTTCGGAGTTCAAATCTCGACTCTGGCCTTCCTGTGGGGAGTTTCAATGTTTTCCCCGTGCATATTCCAAGCCCTTACGTTATATGTCCATGTGGTATGAGTGTAAATGGTGGTTTGTATGTTACAGTGCTTACTGCTAAATTGTGGTTCGTCGCATAGTACAGGGTTTGCAAAGGGTCATTTTATTCATTTATTGAAGTACACAGGTAAAAATTTGCACGTCCTCAGTGGAGTCTTTTGCTTTTAGGGGCGGGGTGACCATCTGGAATTTTTCAGCACGCGACTGCCACATGCCATCCCAGACTACGTTTCGGCGCATGGGGTCCATCGATGACAACTTTTGAATGCCTGACAGTAGCGTCCCCCCACCCACCTCCCAACCCTGCTTGTCGATTACTTTTCAGCAAGTGAGGGCCGCTGTCGACGACTATTCCCAGGCCGAATTTTGTTCCTAGCACGTCCCTGTTGGCTTGATGTCACTTAGATGGTAAACTTCAACTGAGTGACTCATGTTTTGAAGCCTCTTATTCTGAGAACTGCGCTGAACTGAGAGTTAAAATACCGTATTGGCCCGAATATAGGACGGTGTTTTTTGCATTGAAATAAGACTGAAAAAGTGGGGGTCGTCTTATATTCGGGGTCTAGACATTATACCCATTCGCGACGCTAGATGGCGCAAGATATCATTGAAGCGAATGCTGAACTTGAGTCCCCAGGCCCAAGTGAACCCCTGTCACGAAGAATAAAAATAAAAATAGCGGTAGCACAAAGAAGAAAAATAAAAAATAGCGGTAAGAAAGAAAAGAGAAGAAAATAATAGAAGAGATAAAAGAAAATGGAGAAACGTAGCGACAATCTGGAGAAAAGTGGGTCGAAGATCGGCCAGGTTAACCGGCAGCCGAGGAGAAGTTATGATGTAATTTACATTTCAAAAACCAGAAGCCATTCATTGACGAATGTGATTGCACTTTAGTTGACATATTTAAATGTTCAGATATTAAGATTTGAATCAGGCAAAAAAACATGCTTTTTCTCTCAAATATGTTTTATAATCATATGTTTCAGATGTCCTGTAATTATTTTCTGTATACAAATTAATTTGGTGTTCAAAAAGTATTTTTTCACACTTGAATCTTGAAAAAGAGGGGGTCGTCTTATAATCAGGGCCGTCTTATATTCAGGCCAATACGGTACGTTTAAGAGATTACTATTACTAAACTATTTTAAAATGTTTTATATGGCCTGTTCAGATCCAATTTACACCTGTAATCTGGGAAATATCCCCCACGGTAAATGGGGGTTCACTTGATATCTCTGCGATTGGCTGGAATCCACTCTGTGTGTGTACCCTCGCCTCTCGCCTAAAGTTTACTGGAATCGGCTTGAGCTCAGCTGAGACGCTTTAATGATGATAAACAAAATAGAAAACGGATGGCTGGATATATTCCTAGTGTAGACAGGATGAACCACTCAAGACTTGATAACAGCAAGTTGGGTCTTGTAATAATCTTGCGCGAACACACACGCTTACGCACAGTAATGAAAGAACCAGACCTACTTTGTACCTGCGCCTTTGAACACGCTAATGATGACAATCTGTTCATCTCACACAAATCAATTAATGATGTGCTGGCATGTTGGTTTGATTTGACAAGACAAGATGACATTCATACAGTATTCGAAGCAGATTCCTTGCGTCGTAAATAAACAAAAGCCTCACAGGTTCATAAATCCTGGACTGAAGGTCCACATGTGACAAAATTGTCAATGAGGGGTTTTGTTGGCTAGTGAAGAAAAATGTATCGGACAAAAACAGTGCAAATGAGGGAGAAAATGATTTATATGTGAAACTCGTCTGTGGTCTAGCTGGGGTTGTGTCATAAACAAAACAAAGACTCAAAACACAAACTGTGAGATCACCAGAATACCAATGTTCTTTTGGTTTTTCAACCATGACAATCATATACGTTGTCATATTTTTATTAGGATACGATGTATAGTTCGACTAAGCAACAGGGCGACAGCAGAAGCCGTAAAGCAGTCACGGAATCATGATTTATTCTTTCCTGGGGCTAAGGGGAGGGGGGTGAGCTTAACCGATATGTGGGGGGGTAGAAAAAAAAAGGATTTTCATCACTTCACTTGCTTTATCCGTAGGTTCTGTTTTTTTCAATGAAAGGATGATAAACAGTACAAGCACGCTCAATAAAAAAAAGCACTCTTAGTTGAATTTGCACAAAGGACCTTCTGCAAAATTGTGAAGTCTAATACAGGTGACCACAGAGCAATGGCATCATATCGTATATGAAAGTCAACATAGCTTAATTTGTGATCTCATTTCATTTGTATATGGGGATGCGTATACGGGGACATGAATTGACATTTAGAAACTGCTGTTTGTATTTCCTTGTCTCTGTGTGATATTAAAATTGGTTTTGCTGAACTGAAAACTTTGTGTGATAAATATGCAAAGAACACCAAAAACAGGAAGGTGGGCAAATATTTTTCACTGTAGTGTATACTGTACATGCATATATATATATATATAATTATTATTATGATTATATTATTATATATATACATATATATATACATATATATATACATATATACATATATACATACATATACATATATACATAAACATATATACATTAACATATATAGATATATACATATACATACATATATACATAAACATATATACATGAACATATATAGATATATACATATATACAAATATACATACATATATACATACATATATACATATACATACATACATGCATACATATATATATATACATACATATATATATATATATATACATACATACATATACATACATATATATACATACATACATACACACACATATACATATATATATACAGTATATATATAGATATATATATATATATATGTATACACACACACACACACACACAACCTGCCTTTAGAAACCTGCCTTGGGACTACGGTTGAAAACTAGCATTTATGCTAGGTCCTGCGAATTTACACTGTTTATTCTTGTGTTGATGAATGTGCACTGTCCCAATGAAATAAATAAATAAATACACACACACACACACACACACACACACACACGCTCATTGACAAACAAATGCAAAAACAAATGTCCTCTCGCAACATCACGGGATATCGTAAATCAGCCGAGCCGGCTCAGAAATTCCTCATGGGCCACTGAACCGTTCCAAGAACTCTTTGGACCCATGAAGAATTAAAAATAGTTCCAGCTTGACCCTGTAGTTGCATGTGTTATGTCACTAATACTTTGAGGTATTCAGAAGCTGTGTAGTATTGTCTAATCCTCATTATTTCTCTTCTCGTTTAAACTGAATACTATACATCCTTGACTAACAAGTTCATACACTGATTCTTCTTGACAGTGAAAGTAAGGATGTCAGAATTTCAGCTATTTATTATGTTGCCTGTATTTTAGCAAGGGCGGCTTCACAGTGCAGAGGTACCGGGTTCAATTCCAGCTCCGGCCTCCCTGTGTGTAGTTTGCATGTTCTCTCGGGCCTGCGTGGGTTTTCTCCGGGTACTCCGGTTTCCTCCCACATTCCAAAAAACATGCATGACAGGCCGATTGAACAATCTAAATTGTCCCTAGGTGTGAGTGTGGGTGCGGATGGTTGTTCGTCTCTGTGTGCCCTGCGATTGGCTGGCAACCGGTTCAGGGTGTCCCCCGCCTACTGCCCGAAGACAGCTCGAGATAGGCTCCAGCACCCCCCCGCGACCCTAGTGAGGATAAAGCGGATCGGAAAATGGATGGATGGATGGATACATTTTTCCATTATTTTTATGATGCGTTCGGAAGTAAATTTGACATGTTACATGCCAGCAGGGTAACCGGTAATGATGTGTGAGGTTGAATAAATGCCAAATAATTCAAACAAAACAAACACAAAAAAACAGTTTGCCCTTAAGTTAAAATATACAGAAGACAATATATTCCCATTTTTTCATGGAGTGATGATAGAGGTCTTTGAAAATAAAATTGCAAATATCCTAATTTTGATCATTTTTGGGGCTGATGGTGAGCTCAGAATAAGCGTGTCACTAGATTATCACCTCCCCACAGACCAATAAGGCAATGTGTTTCCTCTTCTGTCGATCCGATTTTTGGGTTTCGGGAGGTCGTTTCATATCGGAATGATGCCTCGTATCGCAAAAAAAGCACCACTGTTAATACAAAGTAAACTTCTACATCTATTCAAATGCTAAGAGTGAATACCTTACCCCTTGGAAAGGTAAGCTATAAGTACAATAACATAGAGAGCAACTGCACCTCGTTCAAGGTGACGTGTTAGCAAAGGTCAACCGAGAGCGCAGGAGAACATTTGCATTCTTTTAGAATCCTCTTTCCGTCCACCGGTTTTCCAATATGCACTTTCATTGGAACTCCGCTGAGGAAATGTGTGACACTTGAGCTGTTAAATCATCGGCTATGCTCCACAGCTGCGGTTTGTTGCAGACGATGATGGGCAGGTAGTTACCAGAGCGTTTTCACTGTAGCCGTGAAAAACGCGTGTCAACCGTGCTAATGAGATTCGACAGAAGTCGCCGGATGGTTGGCTGTCAGAAACGAATTGAAGGATGCATTGCAGCCTCTGCTGAGTTACACAGCGAAGAAAACTTTCCTCTGACAAACCATTGAGATGATTTACTGTTCGGTTTCGCTCGTCTAACTCAAGGCCCACGGGCCGAATGTACCCCACCATGTCATTGAATGTGGCCTGCGAGAGCTTGCAAGGCCTGATTGTGTAAAAATACGTCTAAAGCGCGCATCGACTATTAATTTCCCGCAGTGCATGCTGATTGTTACAAGCGGCGTAGTGGCATCCAACTACTTGATTGCAGTGTATATCTCCACATCAATGTGATTCTCCTAACAAGTGGAACTGTGAAATACAAATGATGATAGAATAAAAGTGTCCAAGAAGAGTCATACTGATACAGACACGTCCACAGGCACGGCAAACACAATGAACCATCAAAGACCGAAAGAAATCAGGTGGACACAAAAAAACAGACAAGACAGATTAGACATGAAAAATGAGGCACAGGGAAAACAGTAAATCCGGTCATAACCAAATGAACAAAAACACAACTCATGACACAACGGGGCTAGGCTGACCAGGCATCGGTATTTGCACTGACATGTCCATCCACTTGGGAGCCCTGAAAAGAACGTCTGGATGGGATCATCCGGCGCTTTCACAAGCCTGTCAAAAAGGCAACACACACTCACATTTTACAATTTACAGTACATATCTATGACACATTTCCTGGACACATAAAATGAATGATTTCATTTATTTAAGGAGAAAAAAATATTTAGGGACGACTTTTAGATCTCATTTCACATGTTATTTATCAAAAAGTTTAATGGTAATAATTTTGGGGGTTGGGGGGGCATATGATTTAACCCCTTAGGCCGGGGGTCGGCAACACGCGGCTCTTTAGCGACATCGAGTGGCTCCCTGGAGTTTATAATAAAAAAAATGTGAAAATGGAAATAGATTTTGATAGTAGGCTAATATAGCTCAAATAGATATAGATACATGTTGCAGCTCCGAAAAAGGAGAGCTGTGGTGTTAGTTTTTAAAAACGTACACTTTATTTATGCTTTTAACAGTCTCGACAAACACAGACACGTCTGGCATCCGACTCCGTGCCTTCTCTCTTCTGGTTGGACTCCAGAAGCGTTCAAAGACAGCCTCAGAAAAACTGAAATTAATGATCACTTCACTGACACCAAGAAAAGCGAAAATAAGGCACCAAAACAAAAAATCAAGCGAGGAAATTACAAAATAAATTCTATGGGGGGCGTTTGTGAACACACAACAAAGGAATGAATAACAAACAATTCTGAGACAGTCCAGTCTCCTACATTCATACAGCATGTGTTTCCTTCATTGTAAGTTTTATAGAAGGCTTTTATTTTTTTGCGGCTCCAGACGTATTTGGTTTTTTTGGGTCCTATATGGCTCTTTCAACATTTTGGGTTGCCGACCCCTGCCTTAGGCTGAGGGCAACTTTGCCAAAAACGCCTAAAAAAGGTGCACCCAAAGTACATTTGTTACTGTTCTTGAACCATTTGGAGTATCAGCATAGTTTTGGTCTCTTTTTGAAGATAACATTTTGAATTTTTCTCCCAAACAGTCAGAATCTGTGTAGTTGCTCCTGTCACTGAACTATGGATGTTTGACATGTTCACACATGTACTCAGCTGACGACGTGCATCAGTGATTTGCTTTGACGGATGACGGAGGGCCCCTCGGTGGCCCTTAAGCAAGTCCACTCGCTGGACAGCTAACCAGGGGTGTAGTGGGCGTGGTACGCGGGGGTACGCCGTCCACCCACTTCTCCCGACGCCACATTCAATTTTTATTTCGGTTTTAGCCCTGCACTGTCTGCAGGTTATAGAAATGTTTGTTGATCATTGTTCTAATGCGAGTTATGCTTAATAACGTTGGCCTGTGATTATTTTGGAGTAGTAAAACATAAAATTTAACGTTAGTTCAACTGGTATTGTAGCCTATGATTGATGTTAGAACATCCCAGAATCGCGTACACCCACTTAAACAATCCCCACTACACCACTGCAGCTAACGCTAGCTTCTAGTGTGAGCCGCCAACTGGCTAGCTGTAATCGCGCTAGCCAGCACTTTTTGACCCTTCTCCTGGCTGTTTGTCAAAAATGTGCCAACCGACAAATCTAGCAATTTACATCTGAGGGTTTCTATGATACACTGTGAGATCTTCATCGGTGCCATTGTCCTCGCTTTCTTTCCTTCAGGTGAATAACAAAATCTGTCAGAATGAACACACCATTTCCAAGGCCATGTCTACTTTGCAAATCTGTTTTTGTGATAATGAGCTTTTTTGATCTGATTGGATTGAGAACATGACTTTGCACACACACAAATTCCGTCACGAGTTCACACTCATTAAATTGGAGTCAGAAGGCTGACATATGATCAATCAATCTAATGAGCTTCCTATAGTTCTCTATATTGTTCCCCCGCGACAATGCATCGACGTTTCTTAATGAGCATCAGTCAGTATAAAATACAAATGTGAAATATGACTTTACAAAGCTGTTCGTTAGATCTTCCAATGCATTACGTCATGCTATCCAATCCACCTATTTTGCCGTAAGAGAATCGCGTCACGTCACCATGTCGGAATTGCAAATGTTGATGACTTTAGCTATTGCAGACAAGACTGCAAATCTTGTTCATCAACCTTCTAGTGATTGAAACAACTCAAGCACCAAGCCATGTGAGTCACACAGAAGACAAAGGAGCGAGGGGGGCGAGGATGGGGACCATGACGAGGAGGGACAGGCTTTCTCATTAGCATAAAGAGGATAATTGTAGCCCCGACCCCTGAAGCCTGACATCCTCGACTGAATAGCGTGTGATGGCGACTAACACTGGGCCAGTACATCAGGGAAAACGGCATCACGCCGATCCATAAGCACCATTGTAACTCCTTCATCTCACTCCTCCTTATTTTCACACATGCATTAAAACATGCAACATTACGCACCTTCATCTTTGTAGGTGTAATACATATACGCTGCTCTTGTTACCCACGAAGGCATTAAATTAGGGCTTCAGCACTTTGAGCCATTTGTGATGTGCCGTGGGAGAGAGAAGAAATTTCAATACACTCATTGGCCATAATATTAGGTACACCTTTTTGCAACCTGAGCTCTATCCAAAACCAAAACATTCTTTTAGAGATATAAGTATTATTGCGGTTGTAGTTGGTCGTGGTATAAAACTGTTACTGCACAGTAGAAAATAGCATTTGGAATTCATCTTCAGCAAGACAAATGAACACTCGTTATCATCATTTTAGTTATTTTACGGCGTCTCATTATCATCTGCTTGACATAATATTGTGGCCACTGAGTGTAACATTTTTGATTCCGTGGAGCCGGTGTTACATTTTTGATGAGTCATTGGTGACTTCAATAAGTGAGTGCATTCGGACTTCCCGAGTGCATACGATGCAGCCTTCACACCACCTTGCCACGAGCTGACTTGGAAGGCCGTTTTTATAGACATCATTATGGGGGTGGGGGCGGGGGGCATCCATGACAAATGTGAGGACACTGTCACTGGTGGGGCCCTCCATTTTCTTGACTGCTTATCTTCATTCGGGTCACGGGCGAGCTAGAGCCTATGCAGCTGACTTAAGGTGAGAGGTGGGGTACACCCTGGACTGGTCGCCAGCCAATCACAGAGCACATATGGACAAACAAGCATTTACAATCACACCACGTGTGCGGGGACTGACCCCATGTTGCCTGAACTGAAGTCAGCTACAGTGAACCACTACAAAGAGTAAACCACTGTGCTGTGAGGCATGAAAAGGATCATGTTTGAGTTATTTTCTACAAAAAAATGTATCGACAAGTAATGAATAAATCATCTCTCTCTATCCATTTTTTATATTTATATGGCAGGTTTATTTTGAATGCGAGTGAACAATGATCTGTTTCAGAGAGAGTCATCTTATTATAACAGGCGTAAAGACTAGAAATTAAAAAATAAAACAAAAATCCACCAGTTTTGATTTTTGCCATTCAGCCCCATGTTGGAGAAGAGCAAAAATAACTGAAACACTGAACAGTTGGAGATGTTTCTTCGAAAGTTGAGAGAAGTCCAACCTAAGTTCACTTGTAAAGCTAGTACTGCGCTTTAGGTTCGTTTTCAAATTTCATCCCAATATCCCCTACATTTTTTCCCCCCCTCCGAGTCTACACTACATGCCTTGACTCAATTCAGATTGGGAAACATTGCAGCGCACCATCAGTGACTTATGCTTGGAGTCGATATTTTCCATACAATATCTTCAAACGAACATGGCTCTACAGGTGAAATTTCAGAACACTGACGCTAAACCTTTCAGCCGATAAGATTCCCAGCACATCACTAACCGTTCACACGATGACAGCGTGCATTAATGTGCAACCGTCCACTCCTGATGTGGAATCAACCATGGATGAGGAAGCATATAATCATCGCAACAGTTTTACATTCGCAATCATGCCACAGCAATGTGAGACGGGCCCTCAACAAATTGATTATTTACAGCCACGTATTTCATGGCAGCGCCATCCGCAGCCACAAATGTGTGCCATTGCCTTATTACATGTGCTACTGATTGAACAAACAACATACAGATGACACCTCAGCAGGAAGACTGTCTGACGTTCGTCATCTAAATAAGAGGGCAGCCTGTGCAAATCTTTGCGAGTGAAGAGTCTGAAGAGGTTCACGGTGTTCAATTCGGGTTTTTTTTTTTTTATGCTCCTTATGCTTTCCATTATTTCCCCGAAGTGAGCCTTAGCTCAGTTGTGTTCCTGTGAAACATTGGGGAATTTTAAGGCACCGGAGTTTAAAATTGCTTCATCTCTCCACTGATATGCAGCCAAGCACATAATTACAAATCTGCCTGCAGCCTTTGGTCGAACATTTCAGTTCAGTTGCATATTGGGCTGATTTGAAATATGCGATGACCTCATCACAGTGGCTAAAACGACTTTATGTTTTTCTATATACAAAGATGTATGCTATTATGAGGAAGACTTCCAAGTTAGTTAGCGGAATTCATGCACCACAAACGTAAATATAGTCATGGTAAAAATAAAAAATAAATCATTGGCACACTTTAGTGAAAGCGGAACACCTGTACAAAAATATACCCAAAAAAATCTAATAAAAAAAAAACATTTTCTCAAATTAAGTTAGTCATTGATCAAAAAAAATATATAGTGGATATATTAAGTCTACACACTCCTGTTCAGACGCCACAATTTTGTGCGAGATGAAGCAAAATCCTTGCAAAACCTTTTTTCACTGTTAATGCGACCTATAACCCGCGCACCTCAATTGAAGAAAATGAACCTCCCTTTCTTTTTTTCCTGATGAGCAGCATTGCGTTTGTTGCAAATACAATGTTTAACATTGATTTCAAAGGAAGTTTGCAGTTTTTAGCCTCAGTTCACAAATCTGCCCGAATCCTGCCAGAAATCTTTGCAGCTTGTTCAGTGTTGCTGTTGGATTCTGGACAGCGGTTCAAGGGACGTGCAGTTCTTGTCACCACTGTGTCATATTTTCACCATTCCATGATGACTGTCGTCACTGTGTTACGTGGTTTGTTTAGAGTAATGCCTCAGAAATTCTTCTCTTGAATGATACGTTTCAACCACAAGATCTCTCTGACACTGTGGTAGCCCACCTCGCACGTGACTTGAAAAATTCATTTGGGGGTTATCAGAGGCACTTTAAGCAACGGCATCATTTAACCGGAATTTAAACAAACATAGTTAATTCTGAACACAGCCACAACCCCAGTTGTAAGTGGCAATGTGCAGGTGCACACTCAGATTGTTGTGACTCCCTCAATTTAGTTTTTTTTCTGTTATACAGGTTAAAAGACATTAATGGTGCAACACTTTTTGCAATGAGTGATCTTGATCTCATTTCACTATATCATAAAAACAGGCATTTCACAAGGTTTTTTGTTGTTATTTTCATGCAATAAAAAAATTACGAAGTCAAATGTATACCTTCAAGTAGCTTCTGAGAGGAAAAAGAATGCTGCTTCTCTCTGCTGGAGGACAGGAGTACTGCAGTATTATAGGAGTGTCTTTAAATTAATGTCATGCGTACACCAAGTGTAAAGGGGCACTCTGCGCATATGGTGACTGACTTTTTCCCCATCAAACCAAATAAGCATGCTGTATATGCACATGTGTAATATCATGCATCATATTTATTTGCATTGAATGAATGCAATCGTTGTTCCTCCTTTGAATAAAGGACTGGCTGATGAACACGTACAACACTTGATGTTTTACTTCATGTCGTGGGTCTTCCTGGCTAGAGACTCCAAAGCGGTAAACATGGTGTCAGGTGTTTCGGAATCCTCCAGCTGAGCCGTTGCACAGAAGAAAGGCGGGACCAAGTCCATGGGATTGGTGATGCCAAGTACCCAGTTGAAAGTGCTGGAAAAGGAAGACAGACGATTGTTCGTTTGTTTGGTGATATTGTTCCGTGTGACTTTCTGTTGCGTAATTCTGCATGTTTTCAGACACTTACAGGATTGCACGAAGAGAAAAATATCAGATAGCCTAAACAAAAACTACACTCATTGACAAAAGTGGAATGTGAGCATGCGCTGGTGCTGATGCGGCGCTTGTATTAGATCTCATACGTATCATATGACATTATTACGACAAACACTTAAGGATGCTGACAGAGGAAACGTGAAGGTTTGAATTCAAAATTGCTCTTCAAGAACATTCCTTGTGGCATGCCAGGTCATACCTGATAATGGTCCATCCACTTGTTGGTGTGTAGCCAGTGAAGGTCATTGGGATGCAGCCAATCTCAGTGAAGATGCTCATATAGGAACCTGAATTCATGGCGGGATAGAATAAGAGTTAAAAAAAAAAAAAGGGGGTGTTTCAGGCATTGTCACACTACCTTTGCAAATATTTGTCATCTCCAAATAAACCTATGATGGATTTTGGATTATAAAAGTTGCATGTATTGTCAAACTCTTCTGAACCTTGCCCTGTCAAGGAGAGTTATTTTTGACCTTACGAGCTGTGCGAGTGTCACAGTTCCATAGGGTTTCTTCTCACCATTGCCGGGCAGGTCCCCGGACCACGTGTTGACCAGCACACCCATTCCCCACGAGGAGGAGGAGCCCAAAAAGATCTGAGCCATCAAATTGGCATCATCGGGCACTTGCATGGGAATGAAATCTGTATTCAGGCGTCTCTTCTTGCAAGACAGTTTGCTCCAGTCGATTTCATAATAGACTTTCTAGAAAATAGAAAAGTGCTACCCTTTAATAAATCATTCTTAGATGTTTACTGTACAGACAGCAATCACAAATATGAAGAGGAAATGCCCCAAGAAGACTCACGCGCGCATGCAGAACATATGCAAACAGCACACTTATTACACACACTAAAGGGTTGTCTTTTTTGGGGGGTATTTTAGGTCATTTCCATCTTTTGTATGTTAAGTGTTTGATGCCACCGGAAAAAATGGCATACCCCCATTCTGGTCCCCTGTGCTCAGTCATGTGTCTCAGCATTACTTTGGGTTTCTGGTTTAATAAACTTATTTGGTGGGGCAGGGGGGGTCCATGAGTTTTGCCTCAAAAAGCAGATGCGACATTCACATGTAAATACCTTTTGGAACAACATCAGTTGGTCCACAGTCAAGGTTTCATTTCCAGCCACGCCAAAGTTTCGAACCCGAATCTTCTGACCAAAAGCATCATAGCTGATTGTACCCGTAGTCAGGACAAGACCATTGAAGCCCATCTGGAAGACAAGTGACATCTTTCTGGATACCAAAGGTAAAATATGCACCAAATGTGTATATTTTTCTTGTTTAAGTGCAGAAGGGGGACAAAATTAACTGGTCTGACTTACCACAGTGACACCTCCAGTCATCAGGGGAGGAGACTCTATGCAAAAGGAAATGTAGAAAAAATATTGGTACATGCAACATAGACATAGAAATAAGTATTTAGGTTCGATAAAGCGTGATTCCAAAATTCGGATAATCATTTTAAAATTACACTCATTGACCACAACATAGGCTGTTAAACGACTGCAACAAGAGCAACATCCAAAGTTCTGGCCTTCTGCCCACTATGACCAACAATACTGTGGCTTTGCAGTCTCCGTAAACAACAATTTAAGAAGGTTCAGTGGACTGTGCAGGCGAACCTAATAGTCTATGGGAGAGCAACCTACAGCCGTGGTCGACCATGAGAGAGAAAATTTTATGGTCTGATGAAGCAATGATTTAACTCTTTGGCACGAATGCCAAGATTCCTGCAGCCACAGCCTAGACTTGAATCCGATCGACCAACTTTGGAGATCTGAAAATATAGACGCTCACCATCCAATCTGATGGGAGCTCGAGAAGGGATGCAAAGAGGGGTGAAACTGCCCAAAAGACAAAGTGCGACAAGATTGTGGGATCATATTCAAAACGGCTTGAGGCTGTAATTGCCGCCAAAGTAGTGAGCAAAGTGTGTGAATAGTTAAGTCATTTCGGAGTTGATTTGAAAGAATTTGCACAAAAATGAAGCGCTGTGAATCTTTTCTAGATGCACTGTATGTAATCGTAACCCTTTTGTCTGACCCCTGGCAAGAACGATTTCCCACCTCTTATATTACCAGTTTAATTGTAACACATTCTGGATCAATGTCGAGTAATTCCAATAACTGTGAAAAGATGTAGTGTAGAGATCCAACTCACCACATTGTTGGGGTTTCTGCGCACCGGCAGCTGCAAGCACCAGGCCGACGATGGCCAAAGCACTGACGACGTTCATGTTCAGACGCTGCAAACACCTTCGAGTCACAGATCGAGCAACAGCCGCCTCCAAATAAACCCGGCCGGCTCACAGCTGGACAGGTCCCACCAAGTTTTTCTGCCCACACCAACTCTTCTTGTCTTTGAGCTCCCCCGAAAAAAAAATATCGACTCAATATGGAAACCGACAGATACTGATGATGGGATGACACATGTCATGGATCACAGTTACCCCAAACCCATGTTCAGCTGCCATCATGGAGATAATCTGAATTGAATATTAAAAACACATCAAGAACTATTCTCAATAGTAATTCAAATTTAACTTCTTTTTTTTTCTCACAAAACTCATTTTTAAAAATGAGATGCATTGAGACAACAGTCAAGAGTTGTTGGGTGGAAACCGATGCAGCTGGAACAATTCCCACATTGCATCAGCTTCCACCTGCTCTGTTCTAAACCTGCGCCATCCGGTTCTCAGTGTTATCACAGAACAAATTAAACGACTCACCACTTTTACTACAGAGGTTACAATTATTCCTTAAAAAAGTACTACTGTTCCTGAATAACAGGGAAGGAAAATGAAGGTAATTTTACACTTTCAATACTCTGAACACCTGACTCTTGATTAACGCCCCCCCCACACCTTACCCAAACATATTTTCACCGCCCAAAGAGTGTTTTGCAGTTTTTTTTATTATCAGCACTACGCTGAAAAATGTGATCACCAAGAAAACCAGATAATACACCATCATCTCATTGCAACAAAGCTGAAGTCTTGTGCATGATACAATTAACGGCTCTTTGCAGGCAAGCACCTTTCATTTTAAACAATGGTGAAGCAGAAACATGCAGTCAAGATAAACTGCAATGTGGCATTACGCACACTATTTTCTTTCCTCCAATGTGTATAATACTGAATTATCTTAGGTTGCCTCCATGTGTTTGCCGCTTTGGGTTCCCAATGTGGACGATAATGGAACCCATGTATCAGATGAGCGAAGAATATTGTCTCTCTCTCGGTTTCCATTCTAAATTAATTAAAATCACCACCATAAATTGAGGAAATGTACCCCAAAAAAAGCAATTAGAATGCAGTAGTTAAGAGATCAAATTAAATATTTTTTTAAAATAAACAGTACAAATGTTTCACTTTTGCAGTTAAGCCTCAGAAATGTACACCTGGTGTACCATAAGTCGAGGAATATCAACACAAGCAAGTTCATATCATTCCAGTTAGAAGCTTTTTTTTTTTTTTTTTTTTAACTCTAGGTGCTTTTGAGTGGAGACTGTGATAAATAAGTTCAACATGGGGGTGTACAGTGTGACATCTGTTACGGGGTGAGCACAACTTGGTGGGGGAAGCGACAGGGCGTTTTTGTACAGTCAAAATGAAAATGGACACTGTGTGGCAAAAGGGGGCTGGGTTGGAATGCTGGCTGCAACCCACAGTCATCCAACCCGCTTAGATCAATCAAAGCAGCACAATCAACTCAAAGTTCCATCACACATTCATCCTCTCATCTCTTCCCTGACAACTACCAAAAGCAAGCTGCCATTGTGCTTTCGTCTAAAAATACATTACATTAAAATAACACTAACTTGCTGCTGCTTTTGTACTTCCTGAAAAGACACATTTTAAAACAAGTTCCTTTCACGTCCTTGACTTTCCAGGATCTATTTCATCTGCTATCTTCATGATTGATGCAACTCGAAATGTCATGTTGTCAACATTAGCATTCATCCTTCCCACAGTTCCAAAATACATCCACCTTACAGTGTTCTGCTACTATTTCAATATTCCGACACACGCAGACTCACACGCGCACAGTGTGTATTAATACCCTGGAAGCATGCATTGTGGTGTCTTTTTGGCCATTTGATAGGCAAACACTGCTATGTGCGTGTGGGTGGAGTTGGGGGGCGGTCAGTGGAGTCCCTTTGGGGTTTGAGGAAAAGAGAACATGGAGTAAGTGGGCCTCTTTCAAATCCATCTTTGAAAAACCTGCTTAAGTTCTTGTGGAAGAGAACTCCCTATCAGAGTGACTGATAGGGAGCATGACAGAGAGCTTTGAGGATGAGTTCAAGAGAAAACAAACAACAAAGTATTTCCAGAAAAATCTGGAGTGGAGCACATTGTCTGAGTTTTTTTTTTGGGGGGGGCCCTTGATGATCCACTTCAAAATCTTCCACTGTGGCTTGTTGTCAGCAGTCAGAGACTTCGGAGGTGTCACTGGTGAGTTTCCGACGTCGCCTCACCGATTTCTCCTCATCCTGCACAGTAAAACAACGTTTCTATGGAACACGCAGAGACTGACAAGAGACAACTGCGCCCAGAGTTGTTTGCTCATTTCTGTGATTTGGATGATCAGATTTTTGTTTTATGACAAATTTATATCGAACTTTGAGAAATTCCAAAAATGTACACTACTACTACTTCAGAGTAGAAGACCCACTATATGTCACGTCCAACGACTCATCTTTTGAAACAGGACATGAAAATTTGTACTCACAGTCTGGAAGATTCCATTCGGTCCCCACTCTCCAGGGGACTGGTCCTCTGGGTCTTCTGCATCCTCTTCCTCCTCTTGTCCTTCCTCCTCTCTCACAGTGTCCATCCCGTCCTCCTCATACTCTGTCAGACAGTCTGACTCCTCCGCTGAAGGGAAAGATTTAGAAGCGATATTAGGGCGATAAATTATATAGTGGCTGAACCCACCTGCATCCATCAAATGTCAGGGACGTGTTCTGCTATATTCCAATAAATGATGTTTGGTCAAAGTAGTAAGCCCTTATTATTTATTATACCAGTTTAAAAAAAAAAAAAAGATCTTGAAGGTGAACTGTGAAAAGTGTTTAAAATATGGAAGAAAAAAAAATGGAATAAAGAATGAATACTTCACCCTCAGCAGAAACATAGTTTTGGACTGGCTCGATCCTGGAGACAATCTCTGCAAGGTCTGTGAAGTCGGCTCCTTGACATGTGCATGACTGGGACACACATTTTTGATTCATTCATGGCGAATATTGTAGCAATTAAAAAAAAACGTGACACTGATCTGATCGGCTGGACTGGATCGGCAGATATGGGCATTTGCTAAATCGGTGATCATTATAATGTGACAATTTGCAGATCAATCAATAATGTCATTGACTGGAGCCACAAAATAAGACATTACATTCAACAAAATCTTGTTCATTCCAGGGACGTTGTGTGCTGCCATAGTTAGTAATCCTAAAATTTTCAGAATATGGAATCGGATTATTTTAAATTTTTCCCAATACAGTTTTTTTTTTTAAGGTGGGTGAGGGAGATGCATTTTCTGTGTATTGAAGATTTATTAGTATTTTGCAGAGAATTTTTATATTTTTCCAACGTACCTGTATTTCAATGGGTGTCAATTACACACCAATTTTGGCTATTTGTGGGCTGACCACCGCGGTCCCAATCCCCTGCAAATAGTGGGGGTTGATTGTACTGTAAATTAACAAGTCTTTTTTTTTTTTTTTGGATCGATGATCGGCTCCAAAAACCCAGATCGTATAAAGCCTAGTCAAAAAAATTATGCACATAACACACACATGCAGCATATTACTTGTATTACAAAATATTCTATTGTGGCAGTGATGAGGCTTTTGGGCCAGCGTCCTTTTCACAGAATTGTTTGTTTTATGGTTGATCATTTGCTCGACTCTCTAAACATTTAACGATCAAGTAAAATTTCTCATAGTGGTACTTGTTGCTCTCACATCAACTCTTTTGCTGTCGTTGTAGTCAGCAGATCGATGGTCCCTTAGCATGTTTGCAATGATGTCACCTCGGGCCCAGCCAGTGAACAACAGCTTACCGTGCTGGAAGCCCACATCCTGAAAAAGCAGAATGAATCAGCAGGAGACGTTTGTAACAACAAGAAAGAGAAATGCTCTGGTTAAAATGCCCAATAGCAGTGATGATGTAAGATCACAGATGATTTCGATATATCTGAGGAAACAATACTAGCCATAACCAAAACATAGAGTGCCTGGTGAAGGTATCAGCCCCCTTGAACTGTTTTACCTTCTGCCACAATTCAGGTTTCAAACAAAACTCCATCCATCCACTTTCTAATCCGCTTATCCTAATGAGGGTCGCAGACGTGCTGGAGCTTGCCTATCTATCTGATCTGTCTAGCTGTAATTTTTTTTTTGAGAACTCAAAACAATGTGGGACACAATCATTAAGTGGAACAAAATTTATACAATATTTTCAGCTTTTTTTTTTTTTACATGAAAAGTAGGAGGTGGGAAATTATTCATCCCCTTTTCTCTCAGTGCAGCCAAATGTCTCCATTACTTCTCTTTTGGCTTCTGAATGATTGAATGTTGACCTTATTGATTGATGGAGGCAGATCATTTTGCAAATCCCACTTTCCAGGTTTTTATTTGTAAAAAGGTTCCGCTCCACAATTGTGACCTACTTAGTACTCTGATACCTGACACACAAAAAAAGAAACATCTAATTTAATAGCTATGTTTGCAGCCATGGTCGTCGACTGGCTAGCTAGCACATCCGCCTCACAGTGCAGAGGTGCAAGATTCGATTCGGGGGCCCCAGCCTTCCTGTGTGGAGCTTGCATGTTCTCCCTGTACCTGCGTGGGTTTCCTCCAGGTACCTTGGTTTCCTCCCACATTTGGAAAACATGCATGACAGGTTAATGGAACACTCTAAATTGTCCCTAGGTGTGAGTGTGAGCGTGAATAGCTGTTCGTCTGTGTATACCCTGCGATTGGCTGGCAACCAGTTCAGGGTGTCCCCCGCCTACTGCCCAAAGACCGCTGGGACAGGCACGCCAGCGAGCCTTGTGAGGATAGGTGGATTATAAAACGCATGGTTGTTTGAAGCCTGAAATGTGGGAACAGGTCAAAAAGTTCAAGGGGGCGTCGACACTTTTGCAAGACCCTGTATATTTACACGAACAGGTCAAAACAGTTATCCAAGATGTGTTACCATTCACATTGGTACATAAAGTGAAAGAGAAAAGTCTTATAAAGCAACTCACATAAATCTCGTCAAACTTGCCAAAGTCCATGGTCTTGAAACGATCAATGGGCGGTCTAATGTACTCGCAATAAGCACTTTTCTTGACCACCTCTAATTGCCGCACACAAGACACATAGGCAAGCCGAGACTGGATCTCTGCCATGTCTGGCACCTAGATAATGTTGTAAAGATTACAATTACAATACAATAACTGTAACACTGACACAAAAGTAGTTTGTCATAGGAAGACGCTGAATGGAAGTTATGCATTCATCACGGTCACGCTTGCCAAGCCAGACGCACCTTGACTTTTTCGGCCCAAGGATTGATTCGTTTCCACAGTAACCACCAGCCAGACAGACAGTCGCCATAGTTACAGAGGTCTGTCTCATCCTGGCTGCCCACATCAATGGCAATGACTGTTTTGGCGCCCATGTTCCTCGCAATATCCGCTGTGATGTCCGCAACACAAACACCAGAATCGAGCCGCAGATAAAGAGATAAAGACTCCTTCAATACAAGTCGCATTCTAGAGTCCCAAAGTAAATCAACCAACACCACCAAAATGATTTCCGGCAGGGAATTTAAAGTCAATTGGTGACTAACTGATGTGGACATTTTGGAAAATGAATACACAGAACACAGAAGTGAGATGGGAACGATCATCTTTCTCATGAACTGACTCGAGGTAAACAACTGGGCCTCAACATTGTGGTGGTGTTATTGCCATTTAAAGACAAAGTGCAAAGCTCCAATCCAGTGTCAAAAAGGCCCATAAATACTCTTGATTGATCAAACATCTCGGGGAGAGGGCAGCCCTATAGTTTATCAATAAAGGGCTGCTGATTTTACAAAACTGCAAGTCTGTTGGATCAATTGTTGGACCCGAAGAGCGCCATAATTCACAAGCTTCAGTGACAACTATCGGCGGAAGACGAGACATGATCCCCAGCGCGGAGCTTTGTGAAATGTGGCTGCTCTGTTTTATCAGGATGACACAGAATCTTGAGAAAGTATTTTCATCTTCATAACGTATTGGACTTGAGAAACTCGACACATCTTACACACCGAGTTGTAATGGATCTCTTTAAAGAATGATTTGCGGACCGGCAAACTCAACTCATCTTTACTCTGGTTGAAATGGGGACAAAGGTTGATTTCGGAACAGAGCAAGACTAGTACAATCAGTTGTGCTGAGTAATAATTTCCTGTGATTGATACAAGACCAATGTCACAGTTTTCCAAATACATTGCAAATGAGCATAGAACATTTTCAACAGTGTTGCTCTGTTCTAGGAAAATTTCAACTGAGGGCACGAGGTCCTGATGTCCTTAAACTAGTGTCAGCCGTTCAAAGAAAGACGGGATATGTTTTTAATCATGCTTACAATTGCATTAATTGGACTTTGCACAACTAGACTTTGTCTTCATGTCTAAAAGTAAAAAGAGATTAATTTGAAACGTCCCATACTTTCCAAGTATCTGACACTAGCTGATGAGGCAGACATCAGGTCCAAAGTAATACTTACCGCTACCCTCCCAATCGGTTTGTATAAAAGTGCAGTGGCCAAGAGCAAAGTGTACTCTCCACATCAAATGGGTCTGACAAAGATTGTCTTTGAGCGTTTTTAAATTGAGGGTGCGTTCACAGTCACACCATCCATCGCAGTTGTCTGTCGGTAGACGCAAATCATCACATCTTTTAGATGTGCAGGATAATGTATTCAAAACGGACAACGATCAATTTTGTGGAGTGGCTTGGTACCAGCCACAAAAAAAAACAAAAACAAAAAAAAGAATGACTACTTTCTACCCAGTAATGGATGGTGCAGCCCAGATGAAAACTGTGAAGTTGTCTTTTTAAAATGGAACATTTGAAACATGCTTGGCGTGTACTTTCAGTAAGCAGCGATTGGGCTCAATTGGACCCATTGGAAAGTTGGTTTGTACACTCTGATCTTTGTGGTCTGCCCAGCATTAAAAATACTCACATACTCACCCATCCTGTGCACATTTTCTCACAGTAAAGCACCAAACAAGTTTCCCTCAGTCCACTTGAACCCATCCTTCTGGGCCACGGGGTTGGTGGATATTGAGAGAGGGTACCACCTTTACTTGCCTGGCAGATTGTTGATGTAGCCACCGTCCATAAGCAAGTTCCCATCTTTGGGGTCGCAGAGAGGCGGCAGGTACCCAGATAGGGTCATGCTCGCTCGCACATAGCGCCACAGAGAGCCTGGCATACCGGGGACGGAGGTAGGGAGGAGGAAGGGGGGGTGGGGGTGGGGGAATAACATCTCAATTTCCGCTAAGTGATTCATGTTAGTCTTGATTCAGACCACAACCCCAACACCAGGCAGCGATCAGTCACGGGTGGTGAGACGATCCCTGCAAAGTTTGGGACTGTAGTTCTGCCCGCCTTTACACTCTGCTGTACACCAAAACAAACCTCATTACCAAGCACACAGACGCATTGTGACTTGTGCGGCTGGTAAGAGGCAAATGGCAGCCATCACAGAGCACCAAGACAAATCTCCAGACTGCGTCTCTCAACATTAGCGGATTTACTTTTAAAATATTCAAGCAGCAGTAAGTGTGACATTAAATGATGGTGTACATCTGCTGCTGCAAAGAAGTCAATAGTCAAAGACGTAGTTGTTTTGAGACAAGTTTGAAGATTGTGCCAGGGAACAACCAGATTGCGCAATTAAGCAGAACAGTTCAGTGCCAGCAGGGGGCAGGAGCAGACAGGGGGCTGCATGGGTTGGAAGGATAAGGAGCACAGCAGAGATGCGCCAGGGTGCAACTGTGCTTTTACGTATTTGTGAATTGGGAAAACATTGAAAGCTATCTTTGCAGGGTTTTCAATTTGTACACAGGTAACAAATGGGCAACGGCAGGATCCAGAACACTTATTCCCAAATACCTGAAGGAACAATTGAAATAAAAAGACAAAGTGAGAGACCCAGCACATTGATGACAACATATTCATTGGAACCTACGTGTCCAGAAGTGGCATGCACATGGACGCAAGCAAAGCCAGGGGAGGAGACAGGCTTGCTGAAAGAGCCAATCACAATGTTCCTTCAGGTGAAGATGAATTGAGAGATGAATTGAAATGAAACGGTGCCAGGAAAAAAAAAAAAAGAGAGACCGCCTCATGGGGAAACAAGACAGACAACATTTCAGCCCGATGGCAGGTGCAGTTATCCAAGCCATAATAACATTGTGATGTAAACACAGTGCAGGGCTATACTTCTTGAAGGGTGCAAAAGTGGTCAACAGTATCTACGTTGGCTATGTCTGAATATCAAAGCAAATATCAAAATAAATGTGGCACTGTATCGTGGACATGAACTTTGAACCATATGTACAATAAGTTTCTTAAAGCACTCATCCTCATTGGGGGTCATGGGTAAGCTGGAGCCTATCTCAGTTGACTTTACGCCCAAAGGGCAGGAAACGCCATGCTTTCATCGCCAGCCAATTAGAATGCATATGTAGACAAGCAATGATTTACAATCGCAGTCGCTGGATTTAGAGTCTTCAATGAACCGAACATGCATTTTTTTGTGGGCATGGGAAGCCCTTTGAGACGTGTCTGCGGTTAAGTGCCAGAGAAAGTTAAATTTGACTTGACTTTTTGGAAATGTGGGAGGAAGCTAGAATACCAGGAGAAAGCCCACACGGCACACGACTATATGCAAATTCCACATGGAAAGGTCTAAATTCGTACCCAAACCTCAGAACTGCAAGACGGACCATTAGGCCACTTGTATTGCCCACCTTTTAATGACCCTTTCTTTTATTAAAATACAAAAGCTGCATTAGAGTTTTTCAAAGTCAGATCAGATACAATAACACAGCATTTACAGTACACACACAAACAGGCAAGCAAAAATCTCGAGGGGTGGGGCGCTCGACCAAGACCATGTCCCGTCTCAAGAGGCAAAAATCATGCAACCATCCAAGTATTTCATATCCAAGCCTTCCACATACTGGAACTGAAGGGAGCAACCAACTCTAAAATGATCTTTTCTTTAATCAACTCAAACTGCTGCTACTCCCCTGAAGTGCCTCGCGCCCCACAAAGGAGATATGCGGGGCACCCCGCTGGGATAACATGTGTTCAGGAAAGCATTGACATTATCAGTCCAAATTCAGATATAAATAAGAAATTTCAAAGCGCACACACACGAGGCCAGAAGCAGGCAAACAATCATGCAACGCTATGATCCGTAGATGCCCATACTGTCAAGAGAAAATGTATCCAAAGACAAATGTAAATTGAAGAGGATGAGATTTTCCATGGGCCATTACTTTTTGAAGGTGGGCACAATCCAAACGACATATCAATAAACATTGTCTTTCCTTCCAAACCATGGGCTCCACAAGTCTAGCTGGTCGGGATGGGGTTAGTTAGGAACAGGAACGGAGAGGGAAACCATAGCCGAGCCGCCGTTTGTCGACTTTGAGGGTAAGAGCCGAGGTTTTGGTGTGCGGGCGTTTTAAGATCTGACCTGGGACATTGTTTACATAGCAACCGTCCACAAGCAAGTGGCCATCCTTGGGGTCGCAGAGGGGAGGTAAATAGGGGGTGTACGAGGCACTGGCTCTAACATATCGCCAGACGCAACCTGTCAGGAGATTGAGATGGAGGAGGAACACATCAGATACGGGTTGGACTTAAAGTCCCAGGTGGAAAAGAGAAGGAGAGACAAAGTGTGAAAGGAGAAGACAGGAAGCTGACATGGGCGTGAATGAATGGCAACGTGTTGATCAACTATATCATGAAGGCGATTTAAAACTGTAAATGTTTTCACTTTCAATGATAACACTTACACGATTACATTCTGTGCCTATTGAAAGAGTAATAAAACCCAAACACAGCCTATTATTATGCCAGGTTGATTTTGAGTTCTTAGAATGAATAATATTAGCATTGTTAGGTAACAAGCAAGGAAATGAGGAAAGTGAGTACGGTAGTGCGAGAGAAAGAAAATAGGAGGGGGATAGCAACAAGAGGAAAGGAAGAGGAAGCCCAACGCTTCAATAAGCATCACTGGGTCCTTCACTGCAATCTTCAAACTATAATGATAACAGAATCTCACATTGTAGAATGTCAGTAGATGAAAAAAAATATATATATATACAGTACTGTATATGAAATGGAGACCCCCACCTCCTGCCCTCTCCAAAATAAAATACTACTACTAAACCTACTACTAAATGTAACACCACTATTGCTGGGTTAGGCACACACGAGTAAAACTACAGAAAGCCCGGAATGAAGTTGAATGAGTGAAGGAAACATGGTGAGATGCCATTTTAGAGCGAAAAGCTTAGGATGGAGTGTTCTGGATCCTACATGCTGACATGGACATGGGACAACTAAAAGGCATTAAGGGGACTGAATAGGTTAGTTCTGCTCTGAAGAGTTGATGAGCAGCTCTGTGATGTCTCTCTGCAGTGACTTTGAAACACAGCTCTTTTAAAAACAATGACAAAATAGCAACTTAGCTGATGAAATAAAAAATGGGAAGGAAAGTAAGCAATAAAAAAATCAAATAAATAAAACAAGCTGAAATAGAAATGACAGAAACTGGTCAAGTAAATGGGAACAGTGAGACAGAGAGGGAAAAGCTTAGCTTCAGCTGTTAATACACATGCCACGATGCAAACATCTATTTCAATATTATAGAGCAGGGGTGGGCAATCCCAGTCCTGGAGGGCCGCTGTCTTGCATGTTTTCCAAGTCTCCCTGTTGCTACACACCTGATTTGAATGATCAGATTATCAGTAAGCTCTGACGAGGCCTGATATTGAACCTGTTCATTGGAATCAGGTGTGTTGCAACAGGGAGACTTGGAAAACATGCAGGACAGCGGCCCTCCAGGAGTGGGATTGCCCCCCCTGTTATAGAGCATATTGGCTCGGAGCACTCTGGCCTGTAAACCCCTCATATCCAGCATGCTCTCCAAAAATACCTTTTAATTTTTTTCAACAATAGGGAAAAAAATCAAAGCAGCACGGTATTCATCTTCTATAGAACACTCGATGTGTGGGGTGAAGAGGGCAGTGCAGTGCAGTACTTTAACCACTCATATTCGCAAATGTAAATAAATGTACAAGCAGAGAAACACATCCAAACCTTGTTTTTGTTTGTCTATCTAAACAAATCATTGGTTGCGGCGCCCTACAAACAGCATCAAGGGAATTTGTGCATTATCGGAGTGTACCAGTATCTCTTACTATCATTCATTTATATTTTTGTTTGGAGTGTGCCACAATTAGATATAAAACTGAAAGCATGCCAGTCAAGGCAAAGAAATACAGTAACTTAAAGCAGATGACGGCATAGCAACCAGTACGTTACTTGACTTGGGACTGACATATTTTTCAAAATACTGCACGTACCAAAGCACTATTTTTGAACTGTGCTGTTAACACAAATCAACCTGTTGCTGAGTGCAGTTTTTTTAAGAAAAAAAAAATCTGATGCCCTAAACTGTCTCGAATTTCAATGCAAAATACAAAAAGGAAGGAAGGACAGGTGTCTTCATTAAATCGGCTGCCACTTACCATCTTGGTGAACACGCATGGCAGATGCTGTGATATCTGTAGTGACGTTGAAATACGGCAGCCACAAGTCCTGAAGATACAAATGGTGCCATGAGCATTGAGTCCGCATTCTTTTTCTACTCCAACACTATTTAAGTGCTGTACACTGAAAATCACCTCAGCTTGCTTGTCCTGAAAAACTTTGTAGATGCTCGTATTGAATGCAGAGCCAGAGAACATGGAGGTGATGGGATAGGTCAGGTCCAGGACTGTTTTGAATACTGAGTTCATGGCCTATGAAAATACCAAAAGACATGTATACCATATTCAACAACTATCATAAGACTTGGCCTATAAACAGTACATGCTGTGTATAATCATAGACCACCATAACATGCAAGTGCCTTTTTCTGCCCTTTTTAACATTTGAATTAAAAAAAAATAATAATAATTAAAAATCAACATGCAAAAAAATGGATGAAAAAAAATATCCACGGATGTTGTAAATGTTGCTGAAATGTGTACTGTATAAAAAAGGTGCGACCGTGAACATGGTTAAAACAAACCCGTGAAACACAATCTAACAGGACAGAAATGACAATGCATAAGAAATGACAATGCATCGCAGCCGGTTATAATTTCTGAATAATATGAATATGAGTACCGCACCTTTGACCACTCTCTGGCTCTCTGCTTGGTTCTGACAGCACTCCTCTCTTCAGCGTACAGTGCACCAATGAATGATCCAATAGACGTTCCACCAACAATGTCAATGGGAATCCCCGCTTCCTCCATAGCTTTAATTACACCCACGTGAGAACAACCTCTACCGAGGAGAACCACATGGACATCAAGACGCTGCAAACGTACAGGGTTCATGATACACATCTCATCTCATCGGCTCACCTTGCTCCGCCACCTCCCAGCACAAGAGCTATACTGTTTCCGGTCAGCTCTCGGGCCAGCCGAGAGAAATCACTGTGTCTATCTGCTGTTTTCTCAAAAACCTTTTCATAAACTTCTCTCTGCAAACATTAAATGCATGAGACAACATTTCAGTACCGCTAGCTTCAGGAATAAAAAGTACAGTATGTGACGTATACTGTAAGCGTTCTAGTTGGTCTTTTGTACCAGTTTGCTGGGGCTGCGTCTGGAAAAGACCCTGCGAGGACACCTCAGGTGAAGATGCCCCGAGCACCAGCTACGCATGTTAAGCCACTCGACTGTCCTGGAAGGACCTGGACTATCTTCTCTGTGAAGAAGGATCAGCTGTTTCAATGCACGGACTGCTGTGTTTTCCAGCATCTGCTCCAACTGGGGGAAAATAGAAGAAGAGAGCATTCGTATTGGAAATATCACATGAAAAATGAATTGCCTTGTGGCAAATACAGGCCTCTTCCCGTGACTCAAACCTGGCCAAGTGTTGGTTCCTGGTCTCCCAGTCCAACAATAAGGATGCAATCTGCCTGACGAATGCAGCGCTGAGTCCATGGGGTCATGCTGTTGTCAGTCTGGTACAAGACAATTCGATTGATATCCTCCTGCTGGGCCAGCCAGCCAGACAGGCGGTACTCATGGATGCTGAGAGATAGGAATAGGGAATTTTACTTGCGACTGTAACCACATAAAAGGAATGGGAAAAGACTATAATTCCAGGAAGAATCATTGGGACGGATATGAGAATTAAAACAGCACTAAAGGTTATTTCGACAAAATAAGGCCAAATAAGATACGAATGAGATGATGCTAACCTGTCCAAGGCAGATGCTCCAAGTCTCTCTCTGATGATGTCACTGGTCAACAGCAAAGTTGGCCCTTTATGGTGAGAAAAGCATAAAGCAGGAATATCCAAATCATCATTGAGTAGGAATTGCATCAGACAAAAATCACGGAGTCCTACCAATGGCGCTGAGGGCGTGGCTGAGCTCCAGGTTGAATGCATTGATTGGCACTTCATCACATACTGGTAGCACAGCCACAGTAGAGAGGTTGCTGGCAGGGTTGGTTACATCAGCACTTGTGGTCATATTGGGCAGACTCAGGGTTGAGCCTGCCAAGTGAGCCAGGGGACAAACGTTAGGGGGGAAATCTAACGTCACTCACTGTCAAAAGTGGGAAATGTACACCCAATCGCACTTCATGATCCTCATCGTGAGCACTTCACCTGAGAATGGACCTCGACCCTGTTGGAGGTTCCCCAGAATTTTCTGGCCCAATAAGTGGATCAACCTCGTCACCACCTGAACACAAACAGTGAGCCTCAGAACCACAAAAGTACAAACACAGACACATTTTGTAATAAATATATATTATATATTCTTTCTTTTTTTTTTTAACCTGAGGATATCTTCTTTTGATGTTGTTGAGTGTTCCCTCGGGCAGCTTGACCAATTCAGTGTCTCTTACGGCATGCACAGTCGTTGCTCGTGGCTGTCTGGTTAATGCCTCCACCTATGGATATTAAGTTTTGCTTAATTTATGGTTAGAAATAAGTGAAAATACACCATTATGAAGATATAAAATACTTAAAAAAACATAACTACTTATTGTTCATTATCTTTACCAGAGGAGGGGAAAAGAGGACTACAGCTCCTCCATTGAAAAAGTCATCTGCCATAATCACATGAAAAAGGTCTGATTCAAGTGTTTCTTATTGTGTCTGTTTCTTTTCTAATTCATTGGTTGATTTTGGCATACCAATTCAAGGAAATGTGTCTTTTTCTGTTTAAAAAAAAAACCTGGGATATCTGATTGTCGTTTAAAAGATTAATTCTGTACACAATTCTCTGGATCATTTTTATCATTTTTTTGACTCCCTTGCTCACGCAATGATTCGCAAGGGCTCTCATTTGTCTATCTAGTAAAAATCAAGTACACGACAGATCCATAGCCTGGTCAGAAAACGTGAGACGAAGAGCAGAGATCTTTCTGCTCATTTATGACAAACGCTTCAAAAATACAGTTTCCATAACCTCTCAGAAGCAATTCTTACTCTTTCATGATTTGTTTACGCGATTGGCAAAAGTTCAAGTTCAAAAGCCCCATCCCTGATTTTCTGACTTCTTTTATCACGTCATTATCAAACGCAACGGCTATTAGATTTGTTATTGAGGAATCAAGGATACATAGGTGGCAGTTCTGCCTACATATGGAACAGATTCCGCCTTAGCAGGGATATCACCAGTTTTCAGATTACACCAATGTGTTATGCACATTGGTAATGATGGATACGCTCCGCAAGATGAATTCCGACATAGATCCATTGGCTCGTCCATGGTAGGACCGTTGGTAATTATATCGAAAATAGAGGTAATTTTGCTATGACAGTTTTGTTCATAACCCAAATTGTTAAAAAAAGAGACTGGAGGTTCCACGGCACTTTGTTGCAGCACTATCCAAAAGTTCACTGTAAGAAACCTCTCACCACTCCAATCAGGTCTCCTCTTCCATATTCCCCCACGAGTTCTTTCTTGCCATTTGCCTTGCGGATGACTGAACGCAGACGTCCATTGAGAACGATATATGTGCAGTCCGACTGATCATCCTGTCTGTATGTGTACAGACACAAAACACGTACGGTACGTGATATATGTTCTAGTTACGGACTTTTATGCCATCGAATCAACCATGACGGTCATGCATGCAAACCGGTAAAAAGATGGACGAGTGTACCTGTAGAGAGCTCTACCTGCTTCCACAGCCATCCAGTCAATAGCAAAGTCCATCTGTCTGACAAATGGTGACATCCGGATGGCCACAGTGTGCGCTGCACTCAACACCACGCTGGGCTGCTCCCTCATAATCCTGAGCAGTGCAATCACATCGTTAAAAGGAAAATGAAGGCTTTAAATTACTGTTCAGTTCATGTTTTGAATAATGCTTTCGAAGACTATATGTGAATTGTTACAGTCATAACTGCACGTTAGTGCGCCCTTGTTAGGACTCCATCAGGCGGTATATTTCCAGGAGACCAATTTCTATGCTTGCTCTCAAATGTGACATGCTCAAAAATACTCACTCATAGAAATCAGATTTGGATATCTTGAGGTAAGTACAGTCCCGTATGGCCTTGATGGTGAAAATAAGAGGCTCCCCAGTAAGCACAGCAAGCTGTCCCACCATCTCCCCTGGGTGGGTCACAAACAGGCAGACGGCTTCCTGCTTATTTATCATCCGCTGATAGACGTGCAGGCATCCGGACAGAACAAAGTGCAGACTCACATCCTTGGAGAGTGAAGAGAGGAAGGGGAAAAGAAAGCAAGCATCATATGATTTTGTTTCCCCGCGTTTGTCATTATTTTATTGACTGCCGTAATTTCCGGACTATAAGCCGCGGCTTCTGTCACACGCTTTCAACTCTGCGGCTTATTTAATGAAGCAGCCTATATAAAGACTTTTTTTAACGGCCGCCTGTGTACCGTCTTTCTTTGTAAATATCTCATGTAACAATATGGGCACCTGCGGCTTATAGACGGGTGCGGTTTATGCGTGTACAAAATGTTTTTTTCCTTTAAAAATGTAGTGGTGCGGCTTATAATCAGGTGCGGTCTATAGTCCAGAAATTACGGTATATTGCTCTTCAAACGAAAGAGAGAAAACTGTACTGTATTTGCATTGCGATACTTACCTGATCTCCCTGTCTGGCCAAGACAGCTCCAGCTTTAGCATGGTGTAAAGTCACTTTCCCATTTAACAGAGAGGGGTCCTAGGATGATGAGGATTTATTTTAAAAATCAATGCATGAATAAGTAAAAAGGAACAATAAACATTCAAAAGGAATACGATCAGACTTATTGAGGAATCGATTGATTTGATTCCATCAACGCTTATGCTTAGTAAGTGAATCCGTTACTCATACGGGTGTATATTTTGGGATAAACCACCAATGGAATTGGTTTAGATTGAATTTGTCGTCAAACGTTTCTGTCTGTGAGTGTGAGTCCCCCTTTTTCACCAGATGATAGTGGACTGGACGATACCTCTACAGGGGGCCTGCTGAATGACCTGCTTTCAGAATTATAATCTAGAAGCAAATGCTGCAGGGTGATTCATGTCAACCGGCGATTTATTTTTAATCCATAGGTTTACAGCAGGGGTGTCCAAAGTCGGTCCTGGAGGGCTGCTGTCCTGCCTGTTTTCCAGCTCTCCCAGCTGTAACACACCTGATTCAAATGATCAGCTCATCAACCAGATCTGGAGCAGCATTAGAACAATCCTGATGATGTGAATCAGGTGTGTTGCTCCTGGGAGAGCTGGAAAACAGGCAGGACAGCGGCCCTCCAGGACCGCGGCCCTCCAGGACCGACTTTGGACACCCCTGGTTTACGGTTACCGTAAGCCTGTCAGCTTCTCAAATTGAATGTTCAAAAGCACATTGCAAAAAAGATGTTTTTGACACCCCCCTCAATTCCATTCTTAGTTGGTTTGTTTCCTGGTTTGTTGTTTTGAAATATCCTTGGTGTTGTACAACACTGATTTTCACACAACATAGACAACACTTTGAGTGCAGCAATGGTTGTTTTAATTAAAGTGCTCTATAAATAAATAAATTTGAGTTGAGCTGAGTGGACCGTGGACGTGAAAAGATGGGAAGTCCCTGAAAAATGCAAAATTTTACATGTAGAAAAATGAGATTTTAAATCATTTCCCTTCATCTCAGGAATGCATTACTGGTACCACTTTCAATAGGGAAATCCCAAATTTAACAGATATATACCTCAATCTTCATGAGCTTAAGGACCTCTTTCTGTGCTTCCTCAAACAACGCTGAACTGGATCGACAGGTTGTGAAAATACTATCCACCACTGTCTCTTCCTCTGGATACAAGTAAATCCCCGAAGGAACCTCATCCACTGTCACCTTCCTCTCCCGCTGGTCCTGGGAAACAGACTGTCATGATGCGCACAATGTTTAATAAGCCTCAATTGATAATTCACTGATAACCGGAAAGGACTCAATAACTGTGACTGTGACTTTGTTTTTAAAATCAGGTCCACAGTAATTACATACAGCCAGTTAAGTTTAGGATGTAGAATAAATAACATCAACAATTTATCACTGTTTAAACAGTATAAAGTACTGCACACTGACCCGAGAAAAGATGGGTGGGGTGTTGCCATCTTCTGCAGACACAGAGATCCGTCCCCGTTCATATGCCATGTCAAAGTCTGATCTCAAACCTTTCTGTAAACCTGCACTGACGGAAGTACACATGAAACATTTCAGTTCATTATTAAAGGCCGTCCACAGCAGTGGTCCACTTTGCCGTGTTCTATACGAAAGGGACAGGCAAAAACAGAAACTGTTTGGCCTCTGATGCGCCTATCCATTTTAGTGCATCCAGTACATAAATATATTTTACACCTAATTGGGCGTCTTTTTTCAATTCCTGACTGCAAACCCAGATTTCATGCCAAGTCAGAGACAAAGTCATTTTGACTTGAGTCCATATGCTTTTTGTGACTTCTTGTTTAGGTGGTGTGCCATGAGGTTTTTCTAAGCATGTGCCTTGGCTGTCTCTATATGTGTCCTGCGACTGACTGGCGACCAGTTCAGGGTATAGTGTGCCGTTGGCCTGAGGTCAGCGGGGATAGGCTCCAGCACCCTCCCATGACCTGTTCAGGAAAAGCGGTGTTGAAAATGGATGGATGGATGGATGGATGTGCCTAGGCTCAATACAGGTTGGGAAACACTGCTGGAGAGAATGGACGGAATGATAAATGAAAGAAAAACACCTCACCAGCAATATCCACGGGCATAGAGATGGTCCGACTCAGAGTAGCTCCATCCTTGGCTTGATCTCCTATTATATAGACCAACAAAGGACAAGTGAATAGGCCACCAAGATTAAATGTAAAAAAAGGGTAAAGCCATAAATATGTAATTGACTTTCTCTGTATCACAAATTGGTATTTGATGGTCTTTGAAATGCATTTCAAAGCCTTCGGTCTCATTTCCTTACCGGCTAAATCACCTTTTATGACAGCTTCGCGTTGCTCCTCTGGCACTGTCAGGCTACCAAAGCGCTTGCCATGGCGGATGGGACTGGTGCGGGTCGGGTGAGGAGATGGAGGTGGCTGACGTGAGGGATGCAATTCCTGTCGTATCGTGTGTATGTGAGACAAATGATACAAGATAGATGGAGACAGACAGCGAAGTTAGCACTTGAGTAATGGATAATATTGAAACATGCATGCGTACAGTGCGCCTGAGTAGGGCAAGGCATTAAATCAAAATGTACAAATTTTGATTTTTCACGATCTTGAAAACTTTTCAATCGCAGAAAATCGATTAGTGTCTCAAATGGCGTTGTGTTTCTTTTAAGTTGTTGACGTTGTCAAAGCACCCTGTATGCACTACGTTTGTTGCACGACAGGCGTGTGACGTGTATGTGATGAGACCCTCACTGCATGCCTGCTTTAATAGGTTGATTTTGAATGACACCCCAGTTGTAGGTTACTGTAAAACCAAACACAGTAAGTATATTAAATACATTTCCTTTGTTTCACATCCTTGGTTAAAAAAAATAATAATAAATCACCAATGCTCATGCTAAAAAAAATGTAAAATGCCATTGATATGCTAATGTGAATTTGCATCAACTTCCGGGAGTGACAGTCATTCAAAAAACGAATACATAACACAATATATACACACAGCTAATATAACTTACAAGGACATTTTGTACTTGTAAGAATAGAGAGTTCAAGAATAAAGTGTTCAATGAATGGGCATGAGTCTATGACTGTAGTTTTGAGTGGCTGAGTTTAGTAGTTGAATAAATACTAAGTTTTGAAATCAATGAATAATCGGTTTTATTCATGGCAATTTTAATAGTTCTCAAAACAACCACTTATTTTGATTATTACTTTTCCCATAATCACCCAGTCCCACTCCTGCACGCGTGTTATGAACTCACATGGCTGAAGAGTTCATTTGTCAGGCCCAGGTAGTTGTGAAGGGCTAAAACTGTAACTCTCTGGAGCCGAACCATGATAATCTGAAAGATGGAGGCTTGAAAAATGAGTTCATCCAAAACACATCCGGTGTACAAAGTCATATATTGAAAGAAGGTACAAATTTGGATCGATTAAAAAAAACAAAAAAACATGGGCACGATACTCAGCTATTGCAAATGCTGTGAAAGGAATTAAAACTTGAATCCACAGAGAACAAACCTCACCTGTACTACTCGCACTAGACTTTCGGGGTACTTCTCAAATATGGACAGGAAGGCCTCTACTGGTAAACGAAGAACAGTGGAGACCTCAGCAGCCCGTGCCGACACTGTTCTGTAAGGCTTCTGGTGGCCCTGGACAGACAGAAATCAACAACAACAAAAAAATGCTGTACATCCCATATGAAGAGTTTGAATACAATTCATTTCAAATCAACATATCATAGGATTAATTTATATAATTACAAGATAAATATCATAGTAAATATGTTTATGATCTTGGAAGGAATTTAAAGCAGTATGAAGCTAATCTACTTGTTTTATGGTGCAACTTTCATGGATTTATGTGTCTGGACTTCTGCACATGCGTGTCAGATATGAAACATACAGTGATGACATCCAGAATGCTGAGGAGGCTGTGGACACTGTCTCCAGGGAAAACCTCCTTCACCACACTTTCTTTGCCATCCTGGAAGAAAAGAGGAAATAACAGCCCAATGAACATTCAAAATGTATTTTGACGTCAGGGCTGAAAGGTAAGCAAACAACCCTGCGCCATAACCCGCTAGCTCTCTGTGTTACGTTCTTTCCATCGCATTCTTGCTGTAGGGAAGTAACACTTCACCCTGGCTGAAGAGTAGCAAAAAGTAGTTGAGCAGCAATAGACATTTCTTAAAATTCACATACCATTCCAGTAAGGCACAATTCTAATTTTCCATCTTGAACCACGTAGATGCTGCTGTCTGGCTGGCCTGGCCTGAAGACATACTCCCCTTGTTGGAACTGTACAAAACACCATGTGCTTGCAGAGCTCTAGAAAAAGGGGCTTCTCAAAGTGGCCAAGCACACTGCAAATGAAAAAGCGAACAATGAGACTTCATTTTAGGAGGCATTTTATTCAAATCAGCTGTGCGATTGTGCTCAACCTACCGGACATTTTTAAGCATATAGAGCACCTCCGAAGGAAGGTGAGAGTTGGCCACGTCAAATTCTGTAAGATCTGCCTCCAGTACGGAGGGAGGAGGCTCCTTGGCCTGCAGTGTAGGCACTTCCTTCTTAAAGCGCAGGATCCTGCAAATGGGAGACGGCGCGGGGTGAGAAGTCAGAGGCGCACTGTTGTGGTTTATGATACTAAGCCTTCTTGTACTTTTTGGCAATGTTGAGCATCTTCTGCTTCTTTTTGAGGCGTGGTCGAGAGGAGGACGATGTACCCACCAGCGAGGAGGTAGACTGGGAGACCTTTTGAGAAATAACAGTGATATGAGAGAGAATGAGAGGAACGATTCCTGAGACTTTAAATACCAGAAAGCAAAGCTTACTTTACGCATGATCTTTCGCCCATAGAACATGACTTTGTCTCTCTTACGAAAGCGGTACTTGGGAGCCTCCTGTGCTTCTAGATCTGTCAACAACAAGAAAATATCTTATGAATAGAAAAACATACGAGTTGTAACTTTGTGTGACTTCATGATTTTGTAAGCGCATGCAAGAAAAGCATCGTAAGCAACCGCTGACTTCTTAGGTGGATCCGCCGCAGGATGAAGAAGATGAGGATGGCAATAAGGACAATGGCAACGCCAGCACCAATCACAATCCCCATCATCTGAAGCAAAAAAACAAACAAATAAACAAACAAACATTTTATATCATCAGCCTTAGTAAAAACAGGGCTACTAAAACCTCCTCACAACACTTACCATGCTGGTCTGGAGTTCCTCCTCCACAAAGGACTTGATTTCATTAAACTCGTCCTATTATAAACAGTGGGGTGACATGTTAATCAGGTTCCTGTACCATCTCAAAGTTTACCTTGTGGACTCTCACATGCATCTCCCCAAAAAGTTTCAGAGAAACTGCCAGGTTTCTGCTCCAAATGCAGCGCAATTATATCCTAGCTCTACGTTCAAAAGGGAATACAGGCTCACACACTCACTACAGACAAACACCGATGAAGCTAACGTGCACGTTTTTGCAACATGGGTGGAAGCTGGAGGCCAACCATCAGCAAAAATAATCAGGTAAAAAGAAGAGGACAAAAAGGAAGCGATCCTACGCATAGAAATCCCTCTTTTCTCCAGTTTTAAGGAGACATTTGTCTCTTGATGTTTGTAACATCAAAACTGACTAATCTTGTTTCAAAAAGAGGCAGCACAGGTTTTGTAGCATTCCGGTCAATGAGACTAAGTGCCTGTTTTAAGGAGATACTGATAAACGTATGAGGGGAAAAAGGCTTATGCAGCAAATGACAGCCGGACTCTTTGGATACTGAGCGTTGTGCTTACAGATGATGATAATATAGGCAGCAATACAAAGTATGTCAGCTATGCGCAATATTAATACAATTATGTTCCTGGACAAAACAACAACAAAACATTTCCAGAGTCACTGAATGACAAACCAACCTCTGGAGCATATGTTTGGACCTCTTGATCCGAGGTACTCTGTCCCATTGTAACTCTGTTTCTTCATAGGGGTGATCCATAAAAGGCCACTGGAACAAAATCATGGGAAGCATTATTGTTGCAAAATGATTACAGTGCAGTGATCGTGTAAAGTATGATGCCCAACTCTCTCTCTGCTTATCCAAGCCTATCCTTTGTGCAGTGACCAATACGAGAATGTGAACATCTACCGTATAAACAACAGAACAGACAGGCAAGAGAATATTAGCCAGCGGGGATTAATAAGAGTTAAAAAGTATTTGAGAGCCGCTGCCTAGATCGACTGCCTGTCAGATTGCCGTAACAAAAACTTAATCTCGAGTTCAAGTCTCTGCAATGACAGCAAGTGACACAGAGGAGTCAAAGGATTCCATTCGGCAGTAGCTGGAACCAGAGGACACTGAGCTCGGCTTTTGTCTACGGCTCATATGTGAAACACAGGCACCATTCTCTATAACATATAATAAACCCATTTCAGATGGTAGCCCCCCCCCCCCCACCACTCTGAGGGATGATTTTTCTTACGCTCCAAAATAAAATGTACCGTTTCAATTGAAGCCAACGTTTTGAAGGCATCAAAAGGGTGGAAATAGCTCATATGAAGAAAAAAAACAGACACTGAAATACAGTATGTTTTAAACACTGGACTGGATCATGTATTTGGTTTGAAATCAATTTGTGCACACCAATAAGGACATGAAGAGGATTTTCCTGTGAGCAGCCAATAACCTCTGCCAGTGTTGTTTCCTCTCAAAAATGGCATATTCAAATGTAATATCAATTTCATTCAGATAGTGAACTAACCCTGCCTGCATTCAGTCATTGCAAGTACTCAATGCGGACCAACACCATAGGCTGGCATCAGCTGCAAGACAGGCATGATGCACTTCCTGCTGAACCTTGATCATCAGCGGATGGTTAAATGTCAGTGAGCTGCTGTGTAGAGAGCAAATTGAATTACTGAAAGGCTGGGGGGGAATGTCATGTTGCATGAAGTAAGATGCAGTGACAAAATAACGCACCAGACAGGATGTTGCTGCAATACAGCAAGAGAGGAGGCTTCATCTGTCGGCCATTATCCCTCAAAGACGAAGCTTTAAAGGTGGTAGAGTGCGAGCACTTAGTGTATCTAGTGTAACTGCGTCTGATAAGAGTTGTGCCATTTAGACAAGGGGAATACAGTACTGCAGTGAAATCTAACTGACCTGGCAGTTAATCCAAACGACAACAGAAGTCAGTTAATGGAAATCAATAGTAGACGTTGCCTGCAATTACTGTTTTGGGGGAAGTGACCATCCAAACCCAAAAGTGCACTTCTATTGGGTCATTCGGCTGTGCATTATGTTTGATTGTAGGTTTCAAATGAAAGTGTGTGTACCTTGCCACTGTAACCCCCATCGCCATCCACCCCCGCCACTGCACACACTACATTCACACAGGTAAGCATCAATCCGAATGTTAAACATGTACCTCTGGCTTCACATGCCTGTGTGTTTAGTTAAGACGTGTGCTTATTGCCCTACAAAGAGGAGGCAAGAGCCAGTCTCTTGCCTCCAAGCAGTGCCTCCCTCCACAGACGCCAACATCTTTTGTTCTCTTTGAAACAAAGCTGGTGTTGACAGTGACACAACTGTACGGAAAAGATGCAAACATAAACATGTCTATGTAACATGAAGCACATTCATTGGGATTTGTAATGTTTTGCTGGTGAGCAGATTTGAGTGTTTGAACCAACAAGACGTGCACTTGATATGGGTCACCCATGACCGCTTGTACTTGTAAGAACAGAACATAGCATTTCAATACATGCAAAGACATGAAGACTAAGTGACCTTGTGGTGCGATCAAATGGCAGCAAAAAGTAAACAAGAACGTGTGTACAGCACTACTATAAGGGATAATTTAGCAGGGGTTAGCTTATATTTCACCCTAGTAGCCAAAATAGTTTTGCATGATTTGCACCCCATGAGGTATTGCCTTACGGACCTTCTTATCACAAACGGTAGTGGCAAAAATATGCAATATTGCTGCAATATTTAGCCCCTCTAAATGAGCAACGTCAGCTCGTTGCTCCACCTACCTGATAACCTACGGGTGACTGTTGCATAATGTTTAAATTGAGTACAGTGCAGTCGGGGAAACACTGTTTTGTTTAACTTTGAGTGCTTCTCTTGTGATACTGGCGCGTTTGAAAATCTAAACCCTCACACCACATTCAGGTCAGAGGGCACCTGGTAGCCTGTCCCATTGGTAACGTCATCCCTGGTCGCTAACATTGGTCACCAAAACATAAGCTAGCGGTTGATATGCTACGGATAGCGGTCCACTGTCGGCATTCCGCTTGATAAATAACAAATGATAATTCCACATTATAAAATACTGCAATTCATCTGGGTAGCGTTATTACCTTCCGCTCCAACAGTCATGATTACACATTCAGATAAACAACACCGTTACTCACACTGGGACCGTGAGATGTACTTTGCACCACGCACTTCTCTGCTACACGAATGGGACATTAGGTCGGTCGATGTTACGACCCAAATACAAAAATAAATCTGTACCTATACAGAAGCGAATTAAGCACTTGGATCAAAAGTTAGTAGGAGGAGGGGTTTACCTGAACTGGTAGGGTCCAGATTTGTCGTCAATGACTCAAATAACCCAACAGATCTCATATTTGATTCACTCCTCCTTTACTCTTCCGCAAGACTCTAAACCAATCAGCAACTGAGAAGCTGGTAAAAATTGACCAATCACACGTGAACGGGTTGAATTTAAGCCTATACCGATGTAAATATAGCCACGGCGTCCAATAAGCATTGAGACACACATTCTGTCGCTAGGTTATTGGGCGACAAAAGGATTGACACTTAGCATGTCCTACTGCACGCGGATAAGTTTTCAATGACGGTACTGTACAAGTACGAGCAGGTCGATCACTTTTGGTCCAGCGGATGGCCGATAGCCGCAGGGAATAGGGACCGGGCCGGTCCGCTAATAGCGAAAATACGAATATAATTTACCCCACCCTCCACGCCCCAATAAATGCATCGGGAAAACATGCTTTTTCTAAAATTATTTTTGGGGAAACGGGGATAAATGGCCAATAAGCGTTTTCCACGAAAATATTGAGTTAGCTCCCAAAACAACAAAGGTAAATGCATGTGCACCGAACAGAGTACGGGCGGTTCCACCCAAATAAATTTGATTATGATTTCAAAGCAGAAATGTTTACACATAATCTCAATTGATCAGATATGAGAAACGGTGCGGTACAGTACAATTAAAGATTGCATATTTTTGCTTCAATACAAACACTCAAGTATGAAAAGGAATAAGCATATGTCAAAAAGTCTTACCCCAGGCTCCATGCATACAAACCGTACAGACATGGTGGCTTCATGTTGACAATGGAAGATTCTGCAACACTCAGCATTTAAACGTGTACTTATAGGCATCAAAAGACACACAATAAATTTAAAATATGTTGTTTTTTTATTGTGAAGTGAGTGTCAAGTCAATTAATTAATCACAGTTCAGAAATGGGCTTGTGGGGCCAATATGGATATTTGACCGTGTCCAACTTGGTCTCAGGGAAGGTGTTGTTGAGGTCTTCAATGGTCATCTGGTCAAAGGGGATCATATTCTTGAACTTATCCAACTGTGAGCAAACAGTAAAGAAAGAAAGCGATAGAGAATTCAATGATTTCTTCAGGATATTCTTTTTCTTCTTCTATTCATGAGGTATTTTTGCTCACCTCTGTCTCATACTGAGCGATGCGAGCTTTTGACGCTTCCACGTAAGCTTGGGCATCTTTTTCCTGGTGAAGTTAAATGTTGGGAAATCATGAGAAAACAAATGTAGGTTATAAAAGTTGACACAATCCCATTAAAAGAGCTTTTAAATAATGTTTTGTTAAAAATATTGGTTATTTGATGTTAACACTGACCGCCTCTGCCTCCTGTGCGTTGATGGCACTTGTCTGCGTATCAGCAGGCTCAGGGATCTTCACCGCTTTGAACTATAAACAAGATGAAACAATGACGTAACCAGGAAATCAAACAACTTTAGCTGATCGAAATGATTGAGAAAATCTCAAAGTTGTTTTCGGAATGCTGACTTGCAGTTCCATTTACCTTCTTCTCAAACTCATCAACCATCCCAGCTTTAGCCACAGCGCTCTTGTAATAGCTCCAGTCGATGGCAACGGGAGACTCTGGCAGGGAAGTGAGTCTGGTCAAAGAAAAAAAGCATAGGAATGAACATGTGTTGGTGAGGTAGAAAGACACATGCAAACAAAAGTCGAACCTTTTACAAATGCGGTGAATGAGCTAAAACTGGTTGAATATCAAAGCTGTGAGAATCACTCCATTACAAATGGCAAATAAACAATGTTTACTTAATTTTCAAACGTATCGCTATAATGTAGACCCAATGCTTTAGAAAAAATGTGTGTGTGTGTGTGTGTGTGTGTGTGTGTATATATATATATATATATATATATATATTTTATTTAACAATGGACCCCAACATACTTTAGGATCAGCTACTGCGGAGTCACCTATTTGCAGAATTTTGTTTTCAACTGTTCAAAAAATATTTTCCACCGAAAAGTTTTTTCCTTTCTTTGGGGAGGCGGGACATCTATTATGTTTTGTGAAAAACACAAATTTGTCAACACCTTTTGAATATCTGGGTGGCGGGGCAAATTCAAACTATTGTGACAAAGCTACATCACTAAGCAAAATGACCATTCAATTATAATCGTAAAAAGATGGTGGAATGCCAGGCTCTTATTTATTTATTTTTTTTAGTTTTATGTTGAGAGGGAAGAAACTTCATCTGTGCTGTATGGTACAGCACATTTGACAATAAAGTTGTATTCAATTCAATTCTAAGAATATTGCAACCAACCCTAGTTTTATTATACTCTCACTGGGTATCCATCGGTTTTGTCAAGAAATGGCAAAAACTAAAGAGGAACAAGCCACACTTGGCAATGAAGAGCAATGATGATGACATTCAACTTACTTAGCAGAAATTGCATCACTGCGGGTCTTCAGAGCATTGAACATGCCCTTCTGGTTGGGTGGAACACGCTCAGCAAATGCCACCCAGTCAATGGCCTTCAGGGCTAAACGGCGTCCTGCCATCTTGACAATCTGAAAGGACCAGTGAAGGGTGTCAATTAAAACATGTTATGATACACACGTGTTGCGAGATAAGATAATCAAGTAACCAGTCAAGTATTTAAATGTTTACAATTCACGTCATAGGTGGTTAACCCTAAATATTAAAGAAGCCTCTGAACACAACTTGAGCTAACACCGTACAACATACAAACATATGCATTCAACTTTCTTCTGTAATCATGATTAATTCCATATCAGATTTAAATGAATATCATTCATTCGAACGTGCCAATAAACCACGTGAATACTGAGATGATGTGGACACAAAACTGCTCCTTTCACCGTTGACATTGTTCTTCAAGATGTATTTAGCCACGTTATTTTACATTAGAAAGAAAAATAACACATGGCACGCCACCAAATAGGTGGATGTCGGATTTAATTTAGTATCTTACGTCTTCTAGTGAATGAACATTTAGCCTGTCGCTATGCATACATCCACATTACATACATGTATATTTAATACGTGAAATTGGACCGTTTCTTGCGGCACAGTTGATGACCTCCCACAGTACACTGCTTGAGAATAATCTAATGGTCAAATGTTACTTTACGGTATTTCTTCCCTTGCTCTTGGCATGAAATTGGCTTGCAAAATGACGCTAGCATTGTTAGCTGGCTAGCCAAGGTCAGAGAAGAGCTTTTTTTGCGACGAAGGTTTTGGCGAAACATTGATTAGCACGAAGTCCACGTTTGCTTAAAACGGAGGCGCAAAGGAGACACTTCCACAAAGGCTTATTATTTGAAAACAAATTTAACTCTGGTACTTGACCAGTCTGTGAATGCGGCGTCCTCACCTCACTGCACCGAAGGAGTCTCTGACAGGACGACTCGGCAGAGGAATGGATTCTTCTTTGAATAAAACAGGTCTACAGTGAGTCAGTTATCGCCCTCTATTGGTCGAATAGAACAACTACAGCGTTACGGTTCGCTCGCTTGTGCGGTGAGAGCAAAAGAACTGGCAAATTTGTGTGCTCAAGGAAGGCCTCATTTGGTTTTTCAAACGGATTGGGACAGGTAATTAGTAGATTAAGTTTAAAAAAAGAATGTCAAATTGCTCATTTTGAACATGAAATGAGAATGCATTCGTGTGTTTAATGTAATAGTTATAATTAATTGTAATTCTGCTAATCAAACCCATTATTTAATCAAACGTATTTTTATTTTGTACTTGTGCCTAGTTTGTTGTTATTTACAATTAATACATCATGATTTAAAACAATAAATAAAAGCATGAAATTATTAGATAAATGATGAATGACATTTGCCAATTATTTAATTATATTAATCAATGAAAATACATTACAATGATTACATTTTAATATTTTTTGGGGGGGAGAAATGGCTTTGTGAATTGAACAAATGAAATATTTTACTCGGCAGCATGGAGGCCGGCTGGTTAGCACGCCCACCTTACAGTGCAGTGGTCTTGGGTTCGAATCCGGCCGCGGTCTTTCTATGCATATAGAGTTTCTATGTTCTCTCCTTGCCTGGGTTTTCTCCGGGTAGTCTAGTTTCTACGACATTCCAAAAAAGCATGAATGATGTAAATTGATCCTCCTAATTTGTCTGTATATGTGATTGTGAATGTGAATGTTTGTCTATGTTGTGTCTTGCGATTGGCTGTCAACCAGTTTGGGGTGTACCTTGCCTGCTGCCCAAAGACAGCCGGATAGGCCGCAGAACGCCCCGCGACCCTCATGAGGAGACGCAGCGTTAATGGATAGAAATAGTTTACAATGAAATTAAAAGTTAAGATTAAAATATTCCTGCTGATTTTAAACATTATTTATAATTAATTTTAATATAACTAATCAACCTATCATTTTGTAAAAGGAAAAATGTTAAATGTACATATAACCTTGCTGTTTTAATTATATTTACAACTTATTTTCAATATCATAAATCAACCAACCAATTATTTTATCAGATACATATTTTTTTTTAAATGAAGATAATTACACTTGGATTTAAATAACCAGTTTTAGGGGAACAGGTCTCGAAAAACTATTAGAGGGCTCTTGATAATAAATATAAACGCTCCGTGGGTTGAATTGTAAAATACAGTGGGCTCTGGGGTCCATGGACCCTTTGCCCACCCTGTCAATTCAACCTGAGCTTCCAACAGCACTTTATAATGCCACTGACGTGAACGTGCCATTATGTTTTCATGAGTTATTTGCACAATTACAGCAACTTTATCACTGCATAGATGAAATAATATCTATTAATAATTTTATTTGCATTTTTTTGTGAATATTTATGCCATCAAGATCATCTTTGTTTAAGTTGAATTTTATTTCAAACACCAATTTATCTGCTTCCAAAAAATAATACTGCTGTGTGACAACATGTTATCAATACTGTAGTATTGTCTTACGTGTATTAAGGGTGAATTTCAAAAGGTGTGTAATTTACTCCATATGACTTGAATGATATACAGTATTACAAATGGCATTATCAAGACAAACGATGTTTCCTCTGTTTATGTTTTTGGGATTATGCACCAATATCACAATGTCCCTAAATTCTAACTTTCAACATTTTAACTCAAAGAAATGTGCACGTTATTTTGGGTTAACTAAAGACAACAATAAATGCGCATTTCCCCCCCTGGTTTGTATTAAACTAAATTGATATACAGTATTCGTCTTTTGTATTTTGAGGCAAGGCAAAGTTCAGCCCTGTTACCCAACATTAAAATACAACACGTATTGTCAGATATTTTGTACGTTTATTTCCATGTCACTGTAGATTTTCCATAGAGAAATGTACACAGTACAGATAGAAAAGATTAATAAATACAAATGTCCTGATGTTCCTCGAGCAAGACTGCAGGACTTTTTATTTACATATGCAGCAAAATCCACCCCAAAAACTCTATTGTAAACCCCTCATGAAGGCAACGCTGGGAGAAGTATACACTATTTGCTACACACATTATACATCATATAAATGGTCTCTCTGCTGACAACCTTGTGGTAAGTAAAATAAAAACAGTTGAACAAGATCACGAAAGTTGATGCTGGCTCTTAAGGCACTTCCTTTAAGTACTTTTAACTACTGTCTGAAATGTGGTAAATAAACTTGCGCAAACAACAGCACAGATTTGTTTTCTTCTCACAAATATGTACGTGCCCAACAATACAGTTTTCATATTTGGAGGTAAGAAGAACCTTTGTCTAAACGTAAAGTATATTTAAAAAATACATTTTCCAGTTGGAAAAAAAAATACTTTGTTGTGTGCCTTGAAGTGTTTTTGCAACATGTCCTATTTCCCATGAAAGCACACACGTCAATACTACGACAAATAGTACATCCCGTACGTGACAGGTGCACCAAAGAGTCCCGGCACCGGCAGACTGGGCATGGGGAAGGGGTTCGAGGATCCCCATGTTGCCGAGCCCTGCACGTGCGCGCTTAGGGGGAAAGGCAGCGCGAAGGCGGACAGGACGGGCTTGGAGGCCAGCTTATATTTCTCCAACTCGGCCTCCTGCAGCCTCTTGGCTTTGGCTCTGCGGTTCTGGAACCAGATCTTCACCTGGGTCTCGGTCAGGTTGAGCGAGCTGGAGAACTCGGCTCTCTCGGCTATGGAGAGGTACTGCTTCTGGCGAAACTTGCGCTCCAGGGCCAGCAGCTGCGAGGTAGTGAAGGGCGTGCGAGGTTTACGGTTGTTTTTATGCTTTCGTAAAGTACACTGAGATGGACTGGAGCTCCCTGGTACAGAGACAGAGACAGTAGTCACCATGGGGGCCAAAAAAACACAAAAACAAAACAAAATCAAGATGCACTTGTCTTATTGCAAATGCATGCTAAAAGGAGCCTATTTCACAATGTTATTTATTCTACGCGTGTTACGTAAACCTGGAGAGAGAAAAATAAGCCACCGCCAGAAAAAAACGAATTTAGCGAAAGAAAGAATGCTTTAAAATCAGGAATGGATTATCGCTTGCTGTGCTTGTATCATGCAAGACGTTTACAGGAAGAGACATCTATTCTTTGCATCTCAATGATTTGTATGAAGTGATAATTTTGTAGTGCCCTCTTACTTTTTTTTTCCCCCTGAACAAATGATTTTGTTTATTCCTAAACACGAAAAACGAATACGTCTGTGTTCTTCACGCGCTTTACTGAAGTGAAACAGTTCGAAATGTATTCAAAGCCCGTTTGCAAGAATCTTTTCGATATGCGAGAAAGTAGTTCCGCGACAAGCAAGCAGAAACCTTACGTTTTGTCATTATTCTCAGCACCATATGAGCACAAATGATCATTCGCCGGGGGTACTGTCTACTCACGAGAGTTCGAAGAGAAGGTGTTCGCCTGGAACCAAGTGCTCTGATCGGTGTCGGCCGAGTGTGGCGTGTCGTCCGAAGAGCTGCTGCAAACAGCCGGAGAACCTTCCGCGTAAAAAGTCCTCGGAGTGAAGTGCGCCGCGGGCTTCTGAGCAAACGCGGCCGACTCGAAAGAAGTCCTACAGGTGCTCCTCTTGGAAATCAAAGACTCGACGCTGAACGGGAGGCGACTCCTCTCCTTCTCCGTGGTCATGTCCTTGGGCTGGGCGTCCTCCGGCTCCTCCTTGGGATGCACGACTCGGGCGTCTTGGGGTGGCGAGCCCGGCGCTGCGTTCATCGTCAGGCGAGGCGAAGGGCCCATGCACCTCCCGGCGGGCCGCTAAAAGGAGCGATGAAATCGGCGATGCGTTCGCGGACCGATGTGTGTCTCTTGAGTAAACCACGCACAGTTTAACTTTTACGCACCCGGCAGGGACGTCTATAAGAGGAAGAGGTGTGTTTCCACTCCTTACTCCCACCAATCAGCTGGCTAATTTGGGGTCCGAGCGCAGTTTCGATTGGCTCACAGCCTTCTAAAGGAAACATCAAGAGGCTTTTGAAAGGAAGGAGTAGTTCATCATACAGACCCCATGCTGCGACAGGCCATTCTGGCCCTCGCAAAGTAGCTTAGAGCAATTTTAGTATAATTAACCAGTGGGAGGACTCTCTCGACCACTTACATCCATTAGCCGGACACTCCATCCGGAGCGCTCTCCCAACTATTACGGCCGTATCGCAATCCTCAGGCAAGAATGCAGCCTAGGTTTGAGAGTTGCGGTGCCGTGCAGCTCACTATAGCGCCATCATAACAAATATCCTATCGGCAACTGACGATCATGACAATCCATTTATTTTTTTGGAGAAAGTTTTCAAAAAAACACGAGCTGTCTATATAAATGCTTTTCTGAGTAAAAGAGACACCATTTTATCGGAGAAAATCAAATTAAACACGTCCACGGAGAGTGACGAGGGGACCTGATTTGGGTCAAACACGCATTCAGTATCACAGCAATTAAAGGCCTGTCAAGATCCTTTCTGGCGTCACAATGGCCTCGGCTAAGAAGCAACAGGCCTTTTTTTCTTCCTCCAGCTCCCAACGATTTAATAAGTCAGACAAGTTGTGTTTTGCAGGCGCCAGGCTCGGCTGGATCTCAAAGGAAGACACCTCAGGGAGAAAGGACTCGACCGTGCGACTTCACTAAACCAATTGCCCCCCCCCCCCAATTTTTTTTTTTTATCGTGCACTAGTCTATGGGAGTGCAATTGAGCTTGTTAGTTTAAAACTCACAATGACATGGCTTGGAGTTCAGGACTTTGGTCTCTGAATAGATGTCATCATTAAATAACATAAGAAGCATCAGCCTGCCACGAGTGTTTTTGGACTGTGGGAGGAAACCGGAGTACCCGGAGAAAACCCACGCAGGCCCGGGCATTCTTTTTAAACTCTAATTGATGGTCAAATTCAACAATTATTGAGTATTATTATACTATATTTTAGATTCTAAGCCTGACTTCGAAATCATGTCTGCCAGAAAACGGAAATGTAAAAAAAATTTTTTAAAAACCGTAGGAGTAATTTTAAGAATTTTATGAAGAATTGTTGGAATGACTGAATATGATTTATGGACTTTGTATTTTACTTCACTTGCTCAATTGTTCCCATATTACTACTAGCATACAGAGTGCTTGAAATGACTTCAAAAAGATGCATAAAGAGGTTGACGAAGAAATAGCCCCCGAGGTGTAAGTGAGGGGCACAGCTTTTGATTGGTGACACAACCTGAGTAAATCCTCATGTTGTGTCTATTTGCTTTTTTTTTTCTTCCTATTTAACAAAGTCAGACCTCTGTCGCCACACACACTGGGGCCTATTTTTACCCACATGGTTTGGGTTTACGTCTGATGTAAGCGCCCTTCTATCTGCTAGAAAACTAAGGCACGGTTTCATCTCGTGCATGCAGGTACACCCAGCGATCTAAGCAGCACACAACAAGTATACAGTTCTCCTTGCTCCTCCCCTATAGTTGACTCTCCCTGTTTCGTGCTCCCCAAAATACATTTGTGCAACAGTGTGCAGGGGAGTAAGCCATGTCAGAAGATGTTAGTGAGTTTGAAAGCAGATTTATCCATCAAGGCCAATGCAAGGATGATAGAAAGCATGTTCCCTTCAGCTGGCGTCATAAATGGAAAACCATTCAAATCCTTGATGCGGCGCTCACTGGTCACTTCATAAAGCACACTTTCACCTATTTGTGACACGCAATAAAAGAAAAGCATCAATTATGCCTTTTCACAAAGGCAATTATGCTTTTAACAATGCTGGAAAGGTTAAAATTTAGGATGATGTTAATTGTTGTGGTTGTAGTTTGCAATGCATAAGGAGGTTCTTTTTTTCAACAGGAGAAACGACAACCACAATCATAAACTTAATGTCTGTTAAATCTTTTTTACAGTATGAGAAAATAGACAGATTTGGTTAATACAAAGCCCTGCCATTTAGAGGAACACTTGAGATGTGCAACTCAATGCATGTGAGATACAAGATGCCAAAGTTCAAGGTAAGCTCCAACATGACATCTCGGGCTGACCCGAATTCGAATAATAATTGAATTACTGTATATATGTATATATATATATACATATATACAGACGAAACCGAGGTTTGACTGTAATATATATATATATATATGTGTATATATATTGGTTTTCATAATTCAATTATATATATATATATATATATATATATATATATATATATATACCGTATATATATATATATATGTATATATTGTATATTTATACCGTATATACAGACGAAAACCGAGGTTTGCCTGTATATATATATATATATATCGGTTTTCATAATTCAATTTTATGTATATATATATATATAAATATACATACATACACACATAATCTATCTCCATCCATTTGCCAATCCGCTTACACCTAGGTACCTAGGCACCGCTTACACCTAGGCACAACAATTTAGAGTGTTCAATCAACCTGCCATGCATGTTTTTGAAATGTGGGAGGAAACCGGAGTACCCAGAGAAAACCCACACGGGCCCAGGGAGAACATGCAAACGCCTCAGAGGAAGGCTGGAGCGGGGGATCGAACCCATGACCTCTGCACTGTGAGGTCGACGCGCTAACCACTGACCCACCGGGCCATGTGTGTATTATGCTGAGTGCACACACGCTGTCCGCAAAAACAGAGTCCTGATTCGCTAACTTAAAAGTTCACTATGACAACTTGAAAAAAAATTCTCCAAACAAGTGCGACGTCAACATTGAATTGAATTGAATACAACTTTATTGTCAAATGTGCTGTACGTATGTGTAACATACAGCACAGATGAAATGTCTTCCCCCTCAACATAAAACAAGAGGAGCCGCTGCGGGTGTCCGCGCCGCCATCAAAAGAAAAGTTGACCAAAAAAATGACAAAATAATACAAGACAACACATGAAACACAGACAATTGTGCAATCTTAACCACATCAGTCAGTAAGTAGCAAATCATCAAAACAATGCATGCAAATCTGTGGCTTTATCACATCAGCTTTTCGTATTTAAAGACAGTGACATGTAAAGACGTGGTCTGCACTTCTTCAGCGCTGAATTTAGAAGACACTAGATCAATAAATAATAAAGCCTACCTGATATGGAATCAGCAGCGCAAGAGTGCGCTGCAGGTAGATCTCGGCTGTGATTATGATTGCATTCATATGATACATTCTCATGTCCATACCGAAAAGTCTCATTTATTTTCATTTTTGGTCTCCTTCAGTTCATATGAGGTCACAAGGAGCCCAACTTCAAGTTGGATGGCACTAAACAATGTACAGTGTCATAAACTTTCATTTGACATAACAACTTGATCCAAATTCCTTCAGTCCAGGTTTTAAAACCTGGAGTTTTTCTGCTCACACCACGACCGCAGAAATTGGAGCTATTTTTGCCTGGCTGAAGCAGAAGACCGACACGCAAACAAACTGACAGCAAATTAACATTTTTGGGGGGGAACATAAGTGTCCTGTGGTGATATAAATGTTTTTTTGGCTCACTGTTTCATCGAGCCAATGTTGGAACAATTAGCATTTAAATCTTAATACAGTAAATAGTTGTGCCTTTTCAATATATTCTAAAAATCAAGAGCAACACATTTGTTTCTCCCAGCTCCAAATGCAAAATGAATCTCTCATGTCAAAACAATTGGCTAATTTTGTTTGAGTGTTGCATCGACTTAAGAAACAATGCAGGACATTTATGTGGCAACGTGCACACTGAGGCCACAATTCCCAAACCCAAGAATGCTTCTGCAATTTAATTTGCTCAGAGAGAGCTGTGATGCAGTGCAGCAAGAAACATCACTTTTCATTTTCACACCGAGAAATCTTGCAGGATCAATAAAACGGCAATTAAATATTGTGATCTTAAAAAATACAATTCAGTCGGTTTTTTTGGATTTTTTTTTCTTACACAATAGAATCATAACAGCTAGCAGGATAGTATGTTGACCATGGGACAAGACTATCGGTAAACGCATTGGTGGCGTGAAGCTCATTAGAAAAAAAAAATAAGATAAGAAATCCTTTATTAGTCTCGCAATGGAGAAATTCCCAATTCACAGCAGCAAAGTGATATAAATGTATAACTGTATGTATGTATGTATAAAGGTATAACTATATATATAAATGAATCGCATCACATTGAAAGCCCTCAAAAAGTTCAAAGTGCCGGAAAAAAGTAGCGGCTTGTCATCCGGAAATTACCGTACATGTTATTGCTAATCATGATTGATGTTCATATGTGAAGGCTCTGGTCATGTTCATGATATCAATTAGGAAACATGGATCATACTAATATGCAGAACATTATTTCTAGAAACCTCTGTCAAGTGTGACCCCTACTTGAAACATTTCCACCACTTTTAACGTTTCATATAATCCAATTTAAGTCCTTATAGTGATTAGGAAAAAAATGCCAACTACATCTGGTTTTAATGAAATGTTGATCCTTTCTTGGCCATGAAAGGGGAAGTAAAATATGAATTGTACCAATCACAGAAAACATTTCTTTCTTTAACTCATTCAGTACCAGCCAATTCTAGCCCAAGTTTGAAAAGACGTTTAAAAACGTCTTTGGGAGTGAATGAGTTAATCAACTTACATCCGCATTAAAACCCAAAACCTACGTTCGGAAATGTTCATCGTTCAACTTCATTGCAGTACTGCTTATTGGGTTCAATTTAAACATGCTGATGGTTCAACCATCATAAAAAAACCTTTTCATGACACTGGAAGTGCTTACAGCGATAACGTTATTGCTGGCCCCAAAGGTCAAAACAAATGTGTGCGTTTGAATATCGTGAGATTGCAATTTCAAAGTGGTCCCCATGCGAAGGGGGAACAATGGCGTGGGTGGGAAGTTAAAAAAGCGGGTCTCTTTCAAATAAACAAGCATGCCTTGCTTCTGAATAGGTCTGCTACGGAGCAGCCGCATTGGTTCTCAGAGAATTAGGAGCAGCCACCCTCTTCCTCCTACTCTAGCTCCTACTCTCGGCTTCCACACACAGTAAACCCAAACAACCTGATGGAGCCTCCTCATGAGCACGATGCAACGCTTTGGTCCCTTTCTTTCAAGCCGCTTTGACCCATCTCCTCTGCTTTCTCCTTCCCATCCTGTTGAACATAGCATAGACACGGGAAAGTCCATGAGGGGTTGTCAGAGCTCCCCCCTTTTTTTTCTGTGCTATTGCTTGATGAGCCCGAAAATACAATTGCACTACTCTGGCTGTGAAGATAGCCTGCAGGCTGGTGTAAATTAGCAGTGTGAGGAAGCCCAGAGGGCTGAGTCTTGCTGAGAGTGCAGAATAAAGAGATGTGGTGAGTGGAGAAAATCCTGTTAGGAAACTGACGCGGTGGAATCCCGGTGCCTTTTGGACACGACTGCGACCGACGGGCTCACTTGTTGCGCCGGCAAATCCCGGATCCGTGACAAAGGAGCGACTTCCTGAAACTTGTGAACTGCCTTAACTCAGGATGTTTTTGAACATGAAATTCGAGCATGACCTCACAATGGGTCATTTGAGTCATTACTGTAATCATCAATCAATTGAATTTTCTATCGCTCGTGTAAAATTCAAGTGAGGGTCAGCGGTGAGAGTCTTCCACATAGCATATGTCCTCTCATGAGCGCTGGTTGCTCTTTTGACCGCTTCGCTTGGCATCTGCTGCCCGTAGCCTGCCTACATCTGCATTCTAATGCACATATCCTGCTGGGATGTTAACTTTAGGCCCTCCGTAATTGATGGCTTCCACACTTCAGCCGGGCCCCACCCTCCCCCTTGCCCTCTACCCACCGATTGTTGGTATATCTCTGTGGTTTGGGGGTCTTTGACTCAGCCATTGTTCTTTTATGGAGGAATTATAATAGACTAAAGTAGGGGGGAGCAAAGAGAAAGAAGCCAGGGAGTAGATAAAAAGAGAGTCACTGCTGATATTTAGTGAACTCTGAAGGGGGAGTTTTCATTCTCATTCTGCGAGTTTGGCACATGCCTTCTGTTACTAAGTGGCAGTGTATTGAAAGAGGGTCTTACATTTCCCATTCTGCGTCTCTGCTAGGTGCCTAGGCTTACAACCCTGGCAGCTGCTGGGCCTTCTATGCTGCTATAGACTCCTCTCCACAGGTGAGCTGTGGAGACTCCCAGTCTCCACTCCACTCGACAGAGCCCCTTTCAAGTCGTCCACTGTGCGCGTTTGTCTACGTGTACCCCTCGCACTAAACGTAACATCAACAGTAACGTTCAGTACCTCATATAATGCTTGAAACGGTGCTACACCTGCAGTTTGATTCAAAAAGGTGGATCGTGGCATACATTACATCTGGGATGGGAAACTGGCGGTGGTCCGCATGCCACCACACTCTGAGTGGGCCCTTGATTGATTTAAAAAAAAAAAAAAGTTTCAATAAATATTTGATTTTTTTCAATGTATTTTGATTTACAAAAAAAAAACAATTCTTAAAAAGCCTTGATAAATACTCAATACACGCTTTACATGAAAAACGGGGTAAAATGTTGGAGGAAAAAAATAATCACAGCAAAAAATGGCAAATATCCAAAATCTGAAGAAATGTTAGAAAAAGGACAAAATCGGTGAAGATGGAAATCCATAGGTGCCGAACTGCCAATATGCAGTGGTCCACTAGTTTTTAGCTTTAATATCAACAAGCTTTGTCTTTTTTGGCCTAATATCTTTGGTAGATTTGGAATGATGTGCAGGACAAACATCGTACCTCAATAATATTATCATTTTGAGTCAGATGATTTTTGCGGAAAAAATGCACAAAATGAGTTCTTGCACTTAATGTTGGTTTCTTGTTCAGCAGTTTTGTGCCACCCTTGACTGTTTTTTTTTTTCATGCTCGTGAAATTGTGACCCTCTCCAGTTTTTAAGTTGTCCATCCCTGCCTCAGATGAAGTATTTTGCTTTTTTGCGAAACCAAACTTTGAAAAAATGGACAGGCAAGTCATCGGTAGATTGGGTAATGCCTCAGTGTACCTCACGAGACCTTAGTTCAACAAGTATCAAAGGAGTAGCTCTGAGCTTGTGTATTGCTTTTTCATTGTTTTTGAGCAGCCTCAGCAAGGGGTTTGAAGAGTAGAAGAACACAAGACGAGAAGAATATACACAACAAGTTGGTCTATTTGACCAAAAAGACTCACATTCAAAGCAGTAAGACTCCATTGTCAGCATAGATGTCATTTGTTGTCAACGTTTTTTCACTTTTATCACAGTTAATCATGATAAAATGGAACTAAAAATACTTCCTTTATCACGCAAAATGCAGACTCTTAAAACTGCTGGCCATGCACATTGGGTGAATTAGCCAACCTAACGTTGGGTCCAAAAACGAACAAGCCAATGGATTATTTATAGGATCTACCCAGCGCATTGGGTTGAGAATTTGATCCAGCACAGTAGATCAAGATTTTGATCTAACAAGGGGTATAATAATGACCCTTACTGATGAGATAAAGATACCAAGAACTGGATTACCAGGTTACCAGTTCAATATAATGCTAATTTCATTGCCAACATTTTCAAAGAAGAATAAACAAATTTCCCATGTGAGGGGTTTCCACAGCGACTCACTTGAATATGTTTGGAACATTTTTCACACCAGATGCACTTTCTGCACTGTGAGGTCTCACAGTGCAGAGGTGCGAAGTTCGATACTGGCTCCAAACTTCCTGTGTGGAGTTTGTATGTTCTCCCCGTGCCTGCGTGGGTTTTCTCCAGGTACTCCGGTTTTCTCCCACGTTTCAAACACATGCAAGCTAATAGAAAACTCGAAATTGTCCCGAGGTGTGATTGTGAGCGTGAATGGGTGTTTGTCTGTGTGTGCTCTGCGGTTGGCTGGCAACCAGTTCAGGGGGTCCCCCGCCTATTGCCCGAAGACAGCGGGGATAGGGCTCCAGCATGCCCGTGACCCTCATGAGGATGAGCAGTTTAGAAAATGGTTGGATGGATGGATCATCTCAACCATATCACATAAAAAAAAAATTTTAAACCCCAAAACCAAATCACAAAAAAATCATTGGTGCTGTATGTTACACATATGTATAGCACATTTGACAATAAAGTTGTACTCAATTCAAAAAATTGACCTCAACTTCGACATACAACAAAAGGGCAACCATGTTTACCTCTACAGCCCTCCCAAATCTTAAAAGTAGCCCCTAGAATTTTTTTGGGTGTGTGTCTGTGTATAATTATATGGAGAAATGGGAGTCCGAAAAGCATCCTAAAATATATTGTCCCATAGTTAGTGGGCATGGTACATTGGAGGATTTGTGTAAAGGTCAGCGTAAACCATTTTAACTGGTTTGATAAGCCACCTTAAATGATATTTGTTGTTTTTGTCAGGGCAGGTTTCAGCACCTTTTTGTTCCCCTGTTTATTTTCTTCTTTTTCTCTCTTGTGTGATGCGAGCTGTTACATATTACTCCTGAGGTGTGGTGCCTCTTCCCTCAAAGGCCTCCACTGTTTCCCCCAAACTGCTGCCAAGCTGGGCTATCTATTCATTTGGTTACTTAAGTGTAATTGCTCGCCTTTGAAGCCTCAGAGAGGCAAATGATTTGCTTTGGCCCCGGGGCAGTAATGGTCACCGAGCCAGCGACCCCCTCCTGGTCCGAGAGCGTCGGAGAGACCGCGAGAGGCCAGAACCCATACAGAGAAGAAATAATACAACCAGGGCCGCTCAATTTCACCTCCCTTTTCATCCCATTCTTTGAAAACTTTTTATTAACAACAGCTTTCTCTCTCTCAAACCGGGGCGCCAGGAGAGGGGGAGAGAGGCGGCACAGGGAGGGGCGGGGCGGCGGCGGTGGCATGAGAGGATATCGGCGGCAGGGGAGGCGGAGGAGGTGGAGGGGGTGCCTGTCCCCCCGTTGATGTCTGCCGGATTCTCACACACTCTCGCGCTCGCTCACATGCACACATCATCAATAGTGACAGGTCAAGGAGGCACGGCACCCCCTCCCCGTCTACTCTCCCCCATGCTTCACATCGCTAAACAGGGACTCGAGTTTCATATTCCACAGGTTTTACACACACACACACTGAAAATATTAATTTATTTACCCTTATATGCGCTCACTTTCAAACCATGACAGGCCATAAATACGGTCTATGGTACACAAAGAGCCCATTTAATGCTGAAAATTACTGCACCACTTACTGTAATTGTCACAACTCCAAGCGCATTGACATTGTAATCTCATAATAGCATAATGGGGGCTGAAACTGTGTACAGGAGGACAATTAGAACTGTGTAGCACAGGAAAAAGATTTTCCCATCCAAGCAGAGAGGGCGAAGATTGTGTGAACGTGCGCGTGTGTATGTGCGTTTTTATTTTGCTTTGACGAGAAAGATTGGAAAATGAACAACAGTCATGGCCAAAGGTTTTGGCAGGGACTCAAATGTCATGTTTCACTAACTTTCAGCGTTTATGTTTGTAATTCCCATTGATTCCGTATTACTGCGTTGTGCAGCTTTTCATAAATTCCCCCTAAAGTCCCAAAAGTAGAGAATTGTCTCAGAAGATCATATATACACTACATCAAGACTTTTTGTCGAAAGTTGTTTCATTTTCTGAAAAATTTTCGGAATAGCAATATTTAGAAAGATGATTAGGGAAAAAAAGCAGAAACACAAAAGTGAGTGGAACACAATATGGGAGTCAACAGTCTCATATGGTTGCAAAAATAAGGCGCATCATACCGGTTCATAGCTTTAATGCAGCCATAAAGTCCACATGCTATTCGCGAGCTGTGATCTGATGTTTTAATTTGAACATTAACGTCTTCTAAATAGCGGGGTTGTTTTCAAAGTGCCGGGGCCAAACCAGTGCAAGCAAAGCAGGTTATGAATGCTGCATTTGACTTGTATCGTTGTGACTATGAGGTTTTTTATTTATTTATTTATTATTTTTTTAAAGAGAGGAGCATTCCCTGCAGTCAATCCAGATGGTAACAATTCTTGGACATGTTATGGGTTGCTCCGTGCCAAATAGCATACCTTTAGGCTGTTTTCAGTGGGCTATAAAAGCCAATAATGTAATTTTGATCTATTTTATCAGAGATCACCCTGCGCAGGATATGTTGACACCGGACACAAATTTGATATGTTTTACTTTTTACACTCTCAGTGCACATTTTCAATATCTGTCCTGCTGTGTGCCTTTGTTTGTTTGACTTTTGCTATGCACAGATTCACTGTCATGCTGTCACACATACCGGTAAGTCTTTTAATACTGTAGGATTCAAAAGTTAAAGTAAGATACTAAAGGTCAGGGTCTGTGAATCCATGAGAGGGTTCTTGGAGACACTTTTGAAAAGCCTGACCTTCGCATCCTAGCGTAATGCTGACACAGTAGCAAACTATGCTGAGTGGTCCACCATCAGCTCCATGACTCACCGCTGACCTTGCAATACCTTTCCAGACCCATTTACTAACCTTAAGGGACCGTCACGCGGCCCTGAACCCATATGGGACTCCATGATACTAAACATACCCGAGAACCTAGTGTGAATCTGCATAAACACACACGCAGAACAGAAAAAAAAAACTAATCTGAGAGAACTTTCCGACAATATGTGAGCAATATGCGGTCACAGAAACAACCACATCAAGGTGGAACAATGGAGGACGTTAGCTCAGGTTTTCCATTGTGAAGGTTATTTTCTTCTCGGGCCGATCACACGCATGACTGGAGGCCTGCTGGGTGGAATTGCTCACGCTAATGGCACTGCACACTTTTGCAGCAGGAAATGGGGAAATGGGACAGCCGCGTCGTAACTGCTAAAACTCAAATTGCATCATGATGTGACGGAGAAAAACAAGCTCTGCAAACGGAGCGACTGACCCGTTCTGAGATGTGTAAATGTCGCAGTTTTGTGGAAAGTAAATAAATGAAATGCCCCAAATGTCGGCTAGCTTGTAAAATCTAATTAAAGCTCACAATATTAACTCTGTAATTTGCTCGTCTGAAGAGTCTTTAGGCGTGTCCCTGGTTTGGTTTAATGGGATACAAACTACACTTAATGAGACAAATAGTGAACCAAAGTTGTGCCTTGCTAAATGTTAGTTGTGGATGATGGAAAGTTCTTTGAACTCTGTAGGGAGATCCATCATATCAATTATGTGTTTTAAATCATTTTGGTCAATGAAAAGAATAGAGGCCCTTCTATATGACACAATGGCTGCCATAGTGTGGTGCATTACAAAACATGGACTCAATTTAACATCATAAGAATATTACAGCGAGCACTATTTTGTGGCGCCTTTGCTTGTGACGCTTGTTGAAAGCCATCGAAGATAACAATACAATTTTCCTGAGATAAAATGTGGCAGACAGGCAAGTCTCATTGAGCGGTCTGTACCAAACTGTCTTCGTCTGTCATCTCCAGCGGTCATTCAGAAAAACGAGCTTCCGCCATATAGGGGTGTCTGACTTTTTTTGACCAAATGGTTTTCCTCTTAACTCCCCTTCCTTGTTGGGAATTTGTGGTTGTGTGCAAACTTTTGATGAGCTCCATATTTGACCTTGATTATACCTTTCCAAAGATGTCATGTCTAAAAAAAATCAAGCAAGGGCTAACATGCCCTCAGGATTTAACATTAAGGGAAGTTTGTAAAAACAAAAGACAAAAAAAGTAAAACTTTTTTTATTATTTTTTAAACAGGGCCTAGAGCCCAAAAATGTAAAAGAGAAATTGTAAATGCTCATTTACAGCAGCAATGAGAAGGTGAAGTCTCCAGGATAAAAAAAAAAAAGCAACACATCACTCTAGTTAAGTTGCGGAATTACACAGTTTTCCATTTTCTCACGATCCTCGTTTTATATGACTTTGTGCATTCTACCACAAAATTAGGTATTGATGTGTAATTTTAAAAGCTCTTCTAATGCCTTTATTTCATATTTCTGTCTGAAAAAGGGAAGATGATTGCAAGTGACATGCTTTGCTGTCGCATTGTTTGAGGTTTTTGCCAGCGTAATCAAATTTTGGATGGTTTGGGAAGCCGTCGTCATGGTGTTCTGCCTCGCGCAAAACATTTTACGACGGATCCACTTTGAAAGGAAAAAAACAAATGCATCCCGTCATAAAGTATGACTACAATTATTTTCTTTAAAAACAAAACAAAACATGAAATAAACATCCCCCCGGGAGAAATAATTTCCATGCGACAATATAAACTTTCCTATTACATGATGCAGTTGTCATGTGCTCAAATCTGTTTGTTTTGTCATGTTGCTGGAGGCTTGTTTTGTGTGTGCGCAGCAAACCCCACTTCAATTAAGCGTGATGGAACACATGTGTCCTTTATCGGGGCCAAACATCTTTGAGTATTGGCCTTTGAAATGACACTGGCTCCATGGCATAATTTGGGGCTTCAACGGGGCTTCTCCTGGGGTGCCCCTCCAGGTGCCTGTTGGCACGGTTCACTTGATTCCTATGCATTTTTTTCTTTCGACTTATTAGGGTAGATGTATCAGTGGAAATGCTGGTAATTGTAGCTAGAAGGGGGTCATTGCTCAGCTGTGGATAGGTAGTAATAAATTACAGGAGGTACGCTAACATTTTGGGGCCGTATTTTATGCAATTGTGATATTCAGTCAAACCTCGGTTTTCGAACGTCTCTGTTCTGGACCAAATCGTTTTTCGGGCAAAAATTGAGTTTTTTATGCCACGGATTACGACCGAAAATCGGTTCTCGACCAAATTGAGCACACTTGAATGCGCCATTTGACTCCTCTCGCCTTCCTTACACGAGGAAGTGACACTTCCTCGGGTAGACGAGGAAGTGACGCTTCCTCGTGTAGCGTTCCATTGTGAGCAGAAGTGTTCAATGAAGATTTTTTTTTTAAAGAGCATGGTTTCGGTTTTCGAACAAATGGGTTTTTCGAAGAGCCTTCTGGAACGGATTATGGTCGAAAACTGAGGTATGACTGTATTCATTTTTGTACATGTGGTTGTTTTGTTCATTCTCCATTTTTGTAGAGGTGTAGTGAAAAGCACCTTGCAAGATGTAAGCATGTGTAGTTTCGTTCATCCATCCACTATCTGATCCGCTTATCCTCATGAGGGTGTGCCTATCCTAGCTCTCTTCGGGTAGTAGGCGGGATACACCCAAAACTTGTTGCCAGACAATCGCAGTAGTTCTTTCAAATACAAAAAAAAAAAGACAAAAAGTTGCTCGGTTGAAAGTTACCCAACTTGGGTGAAATAGCGAACCCAGCACTGGGTCCAGAAGGGACCAAACCGATGCTGATACAGTGGTTTTGAAGATCTGATCCAGCATGTTGCGTCAAAAATATGATTAAAAATAATATTAATTTTATTACCGACATTTCTAAGAAGAAGAAGGAGGAACTTTCTCTTGTTGGGTTTCGCCACCGACTTGCGTGATATTTTTGGCAGTTTTTACACTTGATGACTGTCTTGTCGCAACCCACTGATTTTTATCCAGGCTTGGGACCAGCAGTGTGTGTAAATCTGTAAATGGCAAAAGGTTGTTGCCATTAACAACCGCATTCCCAATGTGCAAAGTCAGAAGTGTTACCCACTGAGACATCCAGCCGCCAAAATGGTGGTTTGATTTAGCTCTTCAGCCTGCCCAAATCCAATCTTCAACTCAATCTGTTGGGTCAAAACAACTGATCTAGTCATTGTAAAAGTAACCCAGTCTGCTCAAAATCCACACTTACCACCCAACGTTTTTTATTTGATGTGTCAAGTGATCGTTTCATCTGGGTTTTACAGTGCAGGAATTTACAAAGTGTGTGTTCAATATGTTTGGATGTGTTTTAAAGGGTCAAATTGTGTTTAAAGTGTGTGTGCAACTATATTTTTGAATCTGAAGGAGGCCTTGGCTCGTATCTCCCACGGTAAACTCGGGTACACACTGTTTTCAAAGACTCTTTTTTTGAAATATACTTTCAATTCCTTAACATTGAAAACAGTGTGTTACTACTTAGCGACAATAAGAAAGGATGACAGGGTGATGGCGGTATAGAAGCACTGTTAAAGATCAGTAAGAGGACTGCCCTTTCCTTGTTGTGGGTTTGATGGTGAAACAAGCAAAGAAAGAAATCCCGGTGTCGTATATCATCACGCAGACAGACACACATGCACACACGCGGACACAGCTCACGACTCGACTGAGTCTGGTACAGTAATTCCCAAACCGACATCCCACAATGGAGCAGTGTTTACTGTTACGCTGCATTCATATCACATCATCAAATCAACAATTCTGGCTTGCTAAACAATAGAAGTGACAGCAAGTCTGATTTTCATTGGTGCTTAGAAGCAAAAAGAAAAAAAGGGGGGGCGGGGGGGGGGGGGGGGGTTGGGGGGGTTACTTTTCGTGATTTGATTCCCAGCAAAGCTCTTGTGTCATCTCGCGTCTACACCCGGCACCACTTTTTGCCCGACAGTCATGTCCGTGCCTTTGCTGGCATGCAGCCTGCGTCTGATTCATTGAAGTTTGATTTTGTTTATATACAGTATATATATAGATAGATAGATAGATAGATAGATAGATAGATAGATAGATAGATAGATAGATAGATAGATAGATAGATAGATAGATAGATAGATATTTTTTCCTGGCACAAAAGATTGTCCAAATCCGCCAATGTTTCAGAAGCCCACATGAACTCCTACAGCGCTCTCCTAATAAATAGCACTAGATTTAAGTTTTACGGCATGAGCCGTCAACAGGAAGAGCAGGCGGCATGACTTCGGGCCAGCAACTTTAATTGGCTGTCTGCAGGAATTTCGGCTGTGGCCAACTAATTGACCCACAACTCCCTGGTGCTTTATCAACACGGGGGGGGGGGGGGGGGGGGGGGCACCAGGCTGATAAGCAGCCAGCCTTGTAAACCAATCTATAACCACTGGCCAATTTGAAACATGTGTTATCAGCTCTTTTCGCGTTGGTCCCCTCTTCGATTTGACTGAATGTCAGCCTTCAAGCGTACTTTTGCGAGATTTAACAACTGGCAGTAGAAGTGAAAGCAACAATAAGGAATTATTCTTGCTCCTACCAGAGTTGTGAATGGAGAATGCAAGAATTGTGAATTAGCATTTGTGAAGTGAACGCAACGCATCAATCCATTGAGTTTGGATCGAGCTTGTCGTCATCGGGCTAGCGGGCCAGCTTGAGCCTTTCTAATTGACTTGGAACAGGGTGCGCTGAACAACCTGAACTGATCGGCAGTCATTCACAGGACATATACTGACAACCCACCCTTCAAAAATGGTGGCTGTAACATCCATTCTCCAAACTTTGCGCAAGAATTGAAGAAAAAAAAAAACACGTTTGAGGCGTTAACATTGATGCCACTGCAAATTCACCATAAGAGGAAAACAGAACATTACTGAGCCGGGAGCTTGTTGTTGATGTTGTCTTGATGCTAAGAATGTAGGTTGCACCATGGGGTAACTGTCAGTCAGCAGGAGAGTGTCCTCTATCTCTGGTTTCATATTTGTCGAAGCGCACACGGCTAATGGCTGAAAATGCTGCTTGCCGCAGTGTGGTCAGGCAAACAAACACATACGAAGCATCCTGACTTTTGCTTCCCCCCCCGGCCCCCCCCCCTCTTCTCTCTCCCTGCTCTACTTTGTGCTATTCAAGTTATACTTCTGAAAAAACCTGAATTCCTTTTTTTTTTGCCTTCTTGTCTGACATAAAAACACTTTTATGCTTTCAATGCTTCCTCTTATGTAACGGCTTTTGCGACATATACCGACCGTCCGGGCGTGATCTCACGAGCTCGTGTAGGGTCACTGATCTTTTGACTTTCGACAAGAAAAATGATGCCATAAACGCTCTGAGTGGGTGCGACAGGTTGCTGTGATCAAAACCAGCTGCCAATTAACTTAATGACTGAATCTATCACATTAAATTAGAGGGAGTCCACGAGCTGCCAATCCAGCCCTCGCTTCACTCGTTAAACAAAAACACAGGCCGAGTGATCACTTTAGGAGCTATGTCTGTCTTTGTGATCTTATCTGGAAGGTCCTGTGTCGTATTTGAAGCCCCCCCCCCCCCCCCCCCAGTCCCGTTACACACACATACCCTGACGGGTCCCAAGGATGAAATGTTGCATGGAAGGGATCACCGCAACCTCTGGAATCCGTCGTCGTTCGCTTTGTGTCTTGCTCGGTTGACAAACGGTTTCCAACAGCACCCAGGGTTGGTTCGAGAGAAATTCCCTGATGTGTGACTGTGGAGAGGATAGGAGCAAAATATAAGTGATCAATCCATTTTAAGTAAGACAGATGATCCAAGCGAGAGCCACTTTCGCTCACGAACCTGACTTTGTCAAAGGGCTTTCTATTATTCCCCAGAGGAGCAGCTATCTGACAGGGGTTTGCTCCATGGTCAGTGTCTTTAACCCCACATGATAACACTTAGCCCAGCCATAAAGAATTGGCCCCTTTAACTGATCCATTAGCGTCTGATCCCTGGGAGCGGACCTGGCGGTGTCTACTGAAACTTACCAGCAAACCTTGAAAGGAAACAGCATGGCAGACGAGCGGCAAGATCAAAGCGCGCCTCCCTCCTCCTCTTCCTCGGCTCTCCGTCTCTATCTGCTGCTCTCCGATCCTGCAGATTTGACACAATATCCACATGCCCTGTGAATCACTATTCATCATTCTTTTCTTTCAGCTATGCAGGTATATCGGCACACTCACACTCAGACCTCGGGACAATTTAGCGTGTTTGATCAGCCTGCCGTGCATGTTTTTGGAATGTGGGAGGAAACCGGAGTACCCGGAGAAAACCCACGCAGGCCCGGGGAGAACACGCAAACTCCACACAGGGAGGCCGGAGCCGGGATCAAACCCACAACCTCTGCACTGTGAGGTTGACGCGCTAACCACTGGATCACCAGGCCACCCAGTTCATTTCTTACGTTGCTTTAACACTGACCTTCCATTACACACGCACCTGTACGCACATACACATTCACTCCAAGAAAGCTCATTGTGGTCTATGCAAACAATTCAGTACATAGTTACTTATTGTATATACAGGTATGTATCTTTGAATACATTAGGGTGTAAAATTCTCAAGCAAGCTGGTTTATTGTGGCGTTACTTTCAAAATGGTCTTGGCCATATTTTTTTTTTTTTGACCAGACATGCAGTTAATTAGTTTTGTCAGGACCTATTAGATGAAGTTGGATTGTTTGTTTAATGTGTTCAGCTATTGTCAGTGAGAGGATCAGGTCACTCAACTCCCAGGTTTGGATGACATTAGGGACAGTGTGTTGTGACTACGTATGAATCTTGAATGAACATGTGGCTCTTTGGCTTCTTTCAAGTTCAACAGAACAATAATGCTCCATTGGTCTGATTTACCCAACGTCCCTATGTGTGCCGCATGCTCTTTGCTGGCTACCTATTCCACAGCCAGAACACAACTTGGACAGCAGAAAAAAAAAAAGTGTGACTGAAAGTCCAAGTGTGTGGTTGAAATCTATAACGTATGATAAGAACCATTTGACCCTGTGGAGAATATCCAATGTGTTTCCTTTCCCTTGCGTTTCCTCTCCCAAGTCTTTTCATCTTAAGAATTTTTAACCACATTCCAACTGGGACCAAAAACCACACACAGGACCAAATCTTCAAGGTACGCACCACGTTGACTGGGTTCCCACAGAAAACCCCTCGTATCAGCCCATGTCTGCACATCCCTCCCTTCCATTTCCTTCGCAGCCAGTAAATCACCAAAGCTCACTCCTGGGCCCGTTAAATGTGCGGAGTCTCGGACTAATTGATAACGTTACAATGTGAACCGGTTCATAGTGGTGGTAAATTGAAAACATCGGTGGGAGGAAGCCAGGGGGGCACTGGTAATAAAGAGAAGTTGCATGGGAAAGTTTGGGAGGAGAGGGAGCAGAGGCTGGTCACCAGGGGGATGTTGGGCGGAGGGATGCTTCGAAAAAAGAAAGGGAGGGAAGGTGGGAGCAGACGTGGAAACAAAGAAGAGACAGACGGGACATTGTCAACAGGGAAGAGCGTATAAGGGATCTCAGGACAACCATCGCTGACAAAGACCTGTTCTCTGTATCGTAGTAGTGTCAGTTGGTACCGATGTCGAATCGGCGTAAAAGTAGCACACTAAAAATTAATACCATGAACTGCTTGTAGCCAATAACAAGTGTGTTAAAATGACAAAGACATTTGGGGAAAAACATCCCGTCAATCATCTGTTACCTCTTTTCGGAGGAGCACATCGCCTTTGTTGCCTGGCTCCATGAAAGGAAAAACTTATTTGAAACAGCTCCTTGTATGACGCAATGCCATTCTACACCACTGCAAAATACAGGCACAACAGTAAACATATTGTTCAATTAATCCTCCAAACAGTTTCAAAACCATGCACGGCGCTGCACCGGGACAAGAGGGGGCTGTAGCCTTGTCAGAAATCTGTGTAGGCCTACTTCAACCCCAAAGCAAATATTTGATATACAGTCAAACCTCAGTTTTCAAACGTCTCGGTTCTCGTCCAATTCGGTTTTCAATCAAAAGTTTTGAGTTTTTTATGCCTCGGATGACGAACAAATTTCGGTTCTCGGACAAACTGAGCGCACTTGAATGCACCATTTGACTCCTCTCGCCTTCCTTACACGATGAAGTGACGCTTCCTCGGGTAGACGAGGAAGTGACGCTTCCTCGTGTTGCTTTCCATTGTGAGCAGACGTGTTCAGTAAACATTTTTATTTTAAAAAGAGCGTGGTTTCGGTTTTCCAACAATTTAAGTTTTCGAACAGCCTTCTGGAATGGATTGTGGACGAAAACCGAGGTGTGACTGTACTTCCATCCACCCGACCATCCATTATCCGAGCCCCTTATCGTCTCAAGGGTCGCGGGCGTGCTGGAGCCTTATCCCAGCTGTCTTCCGCAAGTAAGCGGCCAGCCAATCACAGGGCACACAAAGACAAACAACCATCCGCACTTACACTCACACATAGGGACAATTTAGAGTGCCCTATTAGCCTGCCATGCATGTTTTTGGTATGTGGCAGGAAGCCGGAGTACCCGGAGAAAAGCCACGAAGGCATGGGAGAGAACATGCAAACTCCAAACATGAAGGCCTTTATGCATGTTTTATTTTTGTTTTTTTCTGAATTTGGCTGCGTATCAGTCGCCTGCCTGTAAATTAGTACTGGTGAGTGTGTGTGTGTGTGTGTGTGTGTGTGTGTGTGTGTGTGTGTGTGTGTATACGCGCCTGTTATACGAGACCAGAGAGGGGTTTGTTGGCTTGTCAGTACACACCAGTGGCCCCCATGGTGTCTCTCCGCGTCTTCCTCTTAATTACCCATCATTCCTCTCAGGGCCTGGGCCCTCACAAATTACGGCACATTGTCCATCGCCAATCGCCCTGTCATCACGCGGCTCCACATTACAGAGCATGGCTCATAGTGGACCGAGACCAGAGCTGGGGGGCGGGCCGAGATGAGACGTACACAACACAACCATGAATGTGTGTGTGTATGTGCGTGTGTGTGTGTGTGTGTCAGTATTAGTGGAAAAGTGTCTTTTGTGTTGATTATAAGCCTAAGTGCACAGCAGAGGCGATGACGAGAGAAGTGACCTTCTGTCCTAACTGTATACACACTGAAAAAACGTTTTTATTGAATTTTCAGAATTTTACTCCATCATGGTTGTGTGGAATAAAATCATCGGGATCCAGATGCATTTTTAAGTTGACTATACATCGACTTAAAAACGCATCGGGATCCAAATGATTGTTATCTTGTGCAGCCACTTAAATAAAATGTATTATTATTATTATTATTACTTGAAGAAATAAAATGGAGTACTGTAAATGCAACACACCATTTTTCTCAGTGTTGGTTGATGAATGTCATGTGTGAAGCCCAGTGATGCTGCACTGTCAAGTGGATGCTCTTTGAAGCAAATTACATTTAGAGGAAAAGTGAGTGTGTGTGTGTGTGTGAGAGAAACTGGCACAGCACATTACACGTTACATTAACACTGTCACGGAGCACAAATGACGACTCGGCTATTGACTCACTCAACCAAATACGTATACAAGTATTTAGAGACACGGCAGACAGCACGACACCACTGAAGGTCACAACAAAACATGCAAGCATGAAACAGGCTTCAGAATTATGCCATACTAAAACCAAAGTGCTCTAAAACTAAATATTGCCCACTGCCTCATGCACACACTCACACAAAATGTAATTTCTCATTTTTTAAATGTTCTTATTCACTGATTAAATAATCGATTGTAAATCATGAAATACAATGAAGACATTGATAACATAATCAAAAGCTTACATGTAACATTTTGTTAAATAATTGTTTATCGGCCTACACTGCCCATTATCCAAAGTCAGCTGGGACTTTATTTTAAAGCGGGGATCTGGTGTGAAACACTGACAAATGAATCACGCTGATGGTTTGCTGTGGTAATCCCTGTTGACACAAAACTAAAAGTCCCAGCATATTAAGTACATTGATCGTAAATCAAGATTTTATAATGGCAAGAGTTTCCTGCGGGACAGGTTATTTCCCTTTCCAATATTTTATTTTAAAGAAATTGTCTTAAAATCCCAACAAATTGTTGGCCAGTGTCCCGGAACACACATTTAAGTGTACTAATTGTTTTTATTACCTTTTTGTCTCATTCGGTTAGTGGCTGGTGACCATTCTTGGGTGCACGACAACTCTTGCCCAAAGTCACCTCGGATAAGCAACAAAAGATCAAGCCCAATCGAAAATAGACGGGCAGTCTTTCATTATCTTCATTATTAAATGAATATTTCAGCAATAAAAACAGAAAAGACTATTTGGTATTATTCAACAGTATAAGCAGTATGTGCGCTCTTCTGAGTGTGCCTCTTGTTCCATTTTATTAATACAGCTCGATAAATGCAACATCGTCCCGAGTGGTTTCTAACCACAATTCACAAAGTGTCAGTGAGTGGAGCTTGTGTGCTTGTGGCGAGCGACACTGCCCTTCAATTTAACGTCTTCGGTATTCCGCCTGCACGATTTTCTTCATCGAGCTGGAGAAAGTCAGTTGAGAGGCCGAGAATGTGCGCGCCAAGTGGTTGCATCAGCTGAACATTAAAAACGGATTGAAAAACAAACACATAGTTAACTATAATTGTAGGCCTTGGCATTGAGGGCTTTTCATTTTACAAGTTCTCTCTATTATTAGCTTAAATTGAGTAAAACTTGAATTAATAATCACAAGCACATGCTGTACAAGGCGTGGAATTTTATACTGGGACGTTAGGTGTAAACGGGATTAAAAAGCGCAATAACGGCCGCTCGAGCTCTTCACCCAACATGGAGAAATGGCACTTTTTAGAGGTAAAAATACAGCCTTACATTTAACTCCAAATCATAATCAACTGGACATTTTTTTTTGAGGACATAGCGTTTTTGCTCAACTGTGCATGTCGCCTGAAAAATGACTAAAATGTGTCATGTGTACAAAGAATGTAGCACCCTGCAGCTCCCCAAAACAAATACCTCTTAATTATAAGCAATCCCCCATAAGTGCTCAGTGGGACACATGAAAGCACTAGTAAGAGTTGGAATTTGAGGTTGGGGATGGGGCGCGATGTGACTCGGCAGTAAAAAAACGAAAATTCGAACCCCCCCCAGCTCTGAGGTTTTGGTGTTCGAATCCTATGTAGAGTTTGCAGTTCTGCTTCTTCCCACATACAAAAACACAGGCATATTAGGTCCATTAAAAACTCAAAATTTTCCACAGGTGTGAATGTGAGTGTAAAAAGTTTTTGGGTCTCTTTGTGCCCAAGTGTAAGATCGGTCCAGGGAATAAACTGCTTCATGCGCAAATTCAGCGGCGATAGACTCCAGCTCACCCGCTATCCTAATGTAGGATAGAAAACGCACTGTAAAAAAACAAAAGTTGAATTTTGGGGGTGCTAAAACGGTCATTGAAGTTTGAGCAACCTTAAAATATAAATTACTGACATTAATGGCAACAATTTTAGTTAGCACAAAAAAGTGATGCTGTATTTTTTTACAACAGTAAAACTTAAGATATTTATTTGAATTGCCCAACTTAAAGGTTATCAATTTGTTGCCATTAAATTTTAAGTTCGCCCCACTTTTTTTTTTTTTTAACAGTGTGGCTAGATGAAAGGGTACTCATTGAATACAAACACTTCCTTCCCATGTACCGGTAATTCCCTCTATCATCCAGGATGGGAACGCAAAGGGGGTGATCTACATTTGGTACTGATTAAGAGAAGGCAAATTTTTTTAAAAGAAGGAGTCAGGGGGCTTGGAGACCACAGAAGTCCCACACATGCATCAGAAGGCTCCTTCTAATTTAAATGTCTTAAGAATGCGCTGCCTCGTGCCAGGAAGTCTCAGCCACGGTGAAAATAAATGGCACAGGGCAGTGCGCACTCAGCCCCATTTGTAAGCCATTAAAATATTTTCGATGTGACATATTAATTAAGAGCATTGCCTTGAAGCTCCATGCGTGCCGCATGACGTAGCCACAGGACACCAATACATTCACTGATGATCGCTTTCAATCATCTGTAACTCATCATGTCATTTACAAAAACAGGCACACATCTATTGAGATGACTCATGTTGTGTTTTACTGCAAGTTCAAGTTCACTCCCTCATTCCAAAACACACAAGGAAGACTGACCAGCAACCCAGAAGAAAAGTACGATTGTCAACATGCTCTGCAACTGTATCTACAAAATAACAGTTCTCACACTATTGACAACAGTGATTGTTTTTTTGTTTTTTTTTTAAAGACAGAAAACAAACAGAATGTGTTAATGTGTTTGCGTCACCGATACAAATCCCTTGGGGGCTTCGTCTTCATCATGTGGATTGTTTTTGTACCTCTCGGAGAATTACAGCTCTAATAACTTTGATCCCAAGCCCCCGTCGCGTCACACTAAAATGTTTACAACAGAGGGCAGCAAGCTCCTTTGGAGAAGCCGTGCATTCATTACACAGCCTTTGACTCAATTCACTGTGTGTAAATATATCCATTTCATTATGGAAGCCGCTCAAATATTTGTTTCAGCGGTTTCCCCCCCATATAACGTAAATTGCTGCAAGCTGTTGCGCTTGGAAAAGGCATATTCTCATGATGCCTGTCTCCCCTCACACAAATCACAGCTAAAGGTCGCATTGAAATGACTACTGGCAGCCAATTTATTCCCCGAATATCACACCCCCAGCCCCTTCAGGAGCTCCTTGGTGTTTAATGGGATTGATGATTTTTTATGTTTGTCTTTAATCACTGCTCTCAGCATTTGTACTTCCTTAATCACATTTCTGTTTTATCTCAAGTTGTACATGAATAAAAGGAAGCTTTCAATTTATGTCTTTTTCAGAATGCAATTGAGATAAGCAAAAAAAAATTGCTGGAAAGTGGCATTCTGTAGTTTCTAGACAGCCACTAAATTTTTGGAGTATGGATAAGTTTAGACTACCCCTGCACCCCGGATTTTCCCAGGCTCCCCAAGTTCTGACGTACTCTTAACTTCTCCTTAACATACCAAAATTGCATTGACTGTTCATACATTTTTCACTGAGCATAGTGTAAAGCTGTTCCTGCTCATCCCAAAATGATCATAGACATTTATTGTCTTTGTTCTGTGAAAACTGCTGGATTTTAGCATTAGTTTCAATTTACCGTATTTTCCACATGATGAGGTGTACCTAAAAGCATTAAATTTTCTCAAAAGCCAGCAGTGTGCCTGATAATCCGATGTGCCTTATACACGGATCAATATTCTGATTTCTTAGATGTAGTATTTGAAATGTTTTTAAGGCGCCTTTGTTACAGCTGCAGTGGTTTTGAAAGCGCTATATAAATAAAGCGCTATATAAATAAAGCAGTATTCCCTTTAGCGTAGCTCCATCTAGTGGATATATAACATAACTTCAGCCACTGTTGTAGCTTTTATTCTATGCGCCTTATAATGCAGTGTGCCCAATATATGAAAACAGTTTTAAAAATAGGCCCCTCATTGAAGGTGCGCCTTATACTGCAAAGCGCCATATAGTGCGGAGAATACGGTACTTTGCTGACGGTTTGTTACCTTTTGACGTCATTTATCGACTCCACCTGTGCCACACTACTTGCCACCATATGACACCAGAAGGGGCAACACACTCTCGCACTGTATTTGTATGTGTAATACGTAAAATAAACTATAGGGCAGCATTTGTAAAGCGGCACATGGTGAAAAATAACATTTCGTCACATTTAGCTTTAAACAATGTTTTTAAAAAGTGGTCTGAATTTGAGAGTCACTTTTCTGCACATTTACAACAATATTTGTGAATCGAAATGAGAGATGACCAAGGAGGACACCTATGTTGAAAAAAAAAACCCCAAAACATGCAAACTAGATGTTGACAAGTAACAAAGCTTATGGGGCAATGTCTTATGAAGAGACGAGAGAAAATTGGAACATTTTGGCAAGGCATATCAGCTCTATGCACATAGATGAAGCATACCAAGAGAAGAACACTGTCCCTACTGTGAAACATGGACGAGGCTCTGTAATGTTCTGAGGCTGCTTTGCTACATCTGGCACTGGGCGCCTGGCAGATCAGCTAATAGACTGCTGAAATTTACCGACAGAAGCGATGATGGAAGTGCGGTTAAAATAACGTGATGGATTGACAGACTGACGATTACGGTTTGGTTTGGCTTGAAGAAATGACGGAATGACGTTGATGGACGGGTATTCAGGCCACTGACGGATGACAAATGACTGACCTGTAATATTTTGTAATCGTCTTATTATAAGCGTTAGCTACCGTGGTCATCCCCTCTTAATCATCATTTGAAACATATTTATACACATAAACACTTGAAAAATTTAAAGTAAAATGATATCCTATCCGTGAAAGAGGCATAATGTTCGTATGTCATCGAAAGTGTACACGCATATGTGGATGTTGACGATGTGTGTGAATATTTACAGCCTATTGATTGCAAAACAAATGTACTCTTGGGTAAATTAGATGATAATTTTGGCTATACTCTGCTCAGAGTCAAATATCAGACTTTTTTTCCTCTCAATTACGTCCATCTAAATGGTAATTGGGCTCTGCTTAGTCGAAAATTGGCGACAGCAAAATAGAAACCAAGTCAAAGCATTCATTTGTCATTTGTCTGATTTACCAAGCTGATTTTGGTTCGGAAGATGGATGAATGGATTTCGTCTACAATTAATGACACGCATTTTGAAAATGCGAACAAAGCAAAGATCTGGTTGTTTTGACTAACTGCTTTGGAGTGATGCAAAACTAATGAGGAATTTCATAGCTACTGAGCCTTTTTTCAAAGGACCATCTTGAGGACAAACCTGTGACTAATCTCAAGCAGTGGTATAGACAACAATCTAAAAGGAATGATGAAAGCATACAATGTCTCACAATCAGCTATAAGGCACATTCAAAGGTACAATATAGACATTATTGGACGGAACACAGAGGGGTGGCACCCCATTGGGCCTCTGCAGCCATGGGAGACGACCCCTAGGTGGCAGCCTACCTCATGAATACTCCACTGTAATAATAACATCAGTCCAGTGATGAAAGCACTAGCTTTTATTTGCTCAGTGGGCAACAAAAGCCAGTCCGGCTGAACCTTCGGTAAGTTATGATCAGTCGTTCCCGCCCTTCAAACAGCAGCTTGATAGGATCTGTTGTGTGTGCTCTCAGCTTGTCTAATGTTACTCCCATCAAAGAGGCCCCAGTCGAGCTGAATGGAGGATGATGTGTGTACTGCCTCTGCTTCGTGGAGGCATTTCCAGCTGGCGCCAGCGCAGAGGAAACCCACTGAGACGCACAACAACACATACAGACACCGGGGTCAGCTCTGATTTAGCTTCCTATTGCCTGACAACAACTACCCTTTTCAGGCCAGACTGACTTTTAGCTCTTTCTCAGTGCTTTAAGTGGAAAGAAATAAGTGCCGGTACTCCCCTTATTCAACTGTTGCCAGGTAAATTATATATGATATATATACATGTGTATGTATGTGTGTGTGTGTGTGTGTATATATATATATATATATACCGTAATTTCCGGACTATAAGCCGCGACTTTTGTCACACGCTTTCAACTCTGCGGCTTATTTAATGAAGCGGCCTATATAAAGACTTTTTTAACGGCCGCCTGTGTACCGTCTTTCTTTGTAAATATCTCATGTAACAATATGGGCACCTGCGGCTTATACACAGGTGCGGCTTATGTGTGTACAAAATGTTTTTTTCCTTTAAAAATGTAGTGGTGCGGCTTATAATCGGGTGCGGTCTATAGTCCAGAAATTACGGTATATATATATATATATATATATATATATATATATATACCGTAATTTAATACCGTAATTTAAAAAAAAAAAAAAATATATATATATATATATATATATATATATATATATATATATATATGTGTGTGTGTGTGTGTGTGTGTGTGTAGAGTGTGAAAATAACCGCCGGCTCCAAAATGTATGAGGACATCTCCACTTGGGCGCACTTCAACCTTGCCTTTCCATGGGTGACTTAAAAGAGCAAGAAATGAGCAGCCTACATGCCTCTTAAGTGCAGTTTCTGTCACGTCTGTCTGTTATCTTCACAAGTAACCAACACAATGCAATTCCGAGAGACTTTTCGTTCACTGAATTGTACTGAATAGGTCGTGATATATTAAATTGAAATCTGTCAGGGTTAGTTTCACTTTTTCCCCAAAATCCACATCTATGGGGTACTGTCTTCACCGCCTATCCAAAAATGTGATGATTCAAATGGCCACACTCGTCTGAAGGCCTTGGCCTCATTGTTGGAAGTCCGTTGCACAAAGTCCAACTTTGAAATTTTCGAAAAGCTGACCTCTGGAGCTTGTCTCGCAGCTACTTATCCGAAATTGATGCAGCCGCTGCATCTCGGGCTGGACAGAATTAGCATTTGCCCCACTACTGCTGTATTATAGCGTGCAACCATGATGGGGAGATCCCTGAGAGGGGTGCCCCAACATCCCCAACATCCTCTGCAAACACGTTTTTTCTGGCAGTGGTCGTGAATGTGGCCGGCAGCGGACTCAGCGCTTCTTGACTACCTAGATGGCGGGTGTATGCCTGGTAAGAAGGTAATCTTGTTCTGCTAACCTTATCTGTTTTGCCGTCAACAGCCAATTCTGCCTTGACAAGCCACGGTAGCTGTTGGGCGCTAACAGCCATGGCTATCTGCCTGTCTGCTCATGGAGCTGTAACAAAACTTTAGCATTGCTACATGGCTGAAAACTATATCCACAATACTACCCTTGTCCACTTCTCCTTGTAAAAATACAAAAATGATAACCACAACATTTTTGATTTTGTGAAGGTGAGCCACTGCTACCATGCTGCCAGCATGACCGTGTAAACAAATGCACGCGGGGATGAGTCACGTGACGTCCGCAGCGATGTTTAAAATTAGTTTACAACGGCCACACACACTCAGAACCCTGAATTACTGATTCCGAGCACTTGTGGGAAAATTTGTGAGAGCAAATGAGATGCAGATGAATATTTACCGTACACATGGATAAAATTGTTGGTTCTATATTGTTAAAGAAAAAAAGAAAAACCAAGCATAGCCACGAAAACAACTTGAAACTTGAATAAGTACAAGTGAATAGAAATATTTTGACAATCAATCACAAAACTTTTCAAACAAACCAACAGCAACAAAGATAATGAAACTCCCCTGGGCAAAAACGAAGGTACGCCGAACTTAATATTTGGTTGTACAACCTCTGCAATCAAGTCATTTCTGTAACTCTTAATGAGACGGGATAAAGAAAAAGTAGTTTCAGTTTAATTCCAGAACCATTCTGGGTTTTTTTCTTTTTAATGAAAGAGGGCCAACAACTATGTCTAATTTTAGAACTGCTAACCTCCAGAACTCAAGCACAAAGAAGTTTCAAGGTCTACCTTGAATCATTTCAGAGGAACACAAATAAAGAAGAGAGACTTATGAATGAAAGAAATCAACATTTTTTTTATTTATGTCCATGCAATGAGATCCGGGCAGATTGGTGTGATGTAAGGACAAGCTGTGCTGTGATCTCACACTCCTACACGCACGCACACGCACAAACAGGCATGTTCAAAAACTTAATTTCATCGGCATTTGAAATAAAGAGGAATTTCGAAAAGGGTGACGATCATCACACATTACAACACCAGAAGTATATTTTGAAACTGGCGTCATCATTCCAAACAAATGTACAATGACTTGTAGTTGTAAATAACAGAAGATATAATCGGTACAATAGAAAACATGTTATGCTTGTGCAGACAAAAGTAGTTCCATCAGATACATTCATATTCAAAAATCATAACAAGACTTTCTTTTAGGTTATTTACTTACATATGATGGATAAAATGACAATTCTTCTTGCATGGGTCATAACAGTCAGTTCTGACACGCACACATCTCATATTCAGGGTAAGTTTCATAATGATAGCATTTTTTCTAAAAATTCCCATCGCGACAGCAAATGATGAGGCAAAAGTGAATAAAATGTGTCACCTTCGATATTCCACCGAGACAACATACGCCACAAATTTGGATAGGTGGTGAATTCATGTGGTGTACGCCGGAGTTAAGTCGCAAATCAGTGAAACTGCAAGTGACATTTTCCAACATTGTCATAACATTCTTGCCTCTGACCACAACCTCGAACACATGCACGCACATACATACACACACACACACACACACACACACACACACACACACACGCGCGCGCACACACAATTTGATTATGGGATGCATTGAAGCATGTATGACTGCCCAGTGAAGAAAGAAAACAAACAAACAAACAAACAAAAAAAACAAGCACACAAACATTCATTCCTCTCCCTCCAGTTCACCTTTGACTGTCTGGCTGTCATGCTTGACGGCATCGGTCTTTTTCAGTGCTCTGATGACCGGCAACCATGGCGACGGCATCTCGGGCCCTGCCCTCTTGACTTGGTTGAGGCGGCTGAGGGCGGCATACAGTCCAGAGTTGGTTCCTCCTTGGATGTCTGCGGGATTCTGCTGCTCGCTGGAGAACATGCCCAGAGCGGCCGGAGTGCAGTGTCTCTGCTGTTCCCGCAGAAACAACAGTGTGAACGACGCCCATGCTGGAACCTTATCTTTGCTGTGTTTTCCTTTTTCGAGGGCCTTACTTCTTTTTACAGAGTCTCATCACGCAACTTTTGATGTCCTAATGTTAAACCAAAGTTCCAATCGCAAATGTGATTCGGTTCCATGCTTTTTGATCAAAATCAAAAGGGACCATGTTATAGATGTTCTATTTCCATTGTTTCCAGGAAAAATTGTAAGAAAACCAAAACAAGTTGGCACTTGACCGGCATCCTGAAATGGATTGCGTCGACCTTCAAGGTTCCATAAGCAACAAGGCTCATTTTTACCTCTGCTTAGCATCAAAAGAGACCAAGCGGAGGCCAAATAAGAGAGGGTGAGAGCAGTGCGCAGTTGCTCACATGCACTGCTTAGAGGGGCCATTCAAGTACAGTATATTGCAGGGGTCGGGAACCTTTTTGGCTAAGAGAGCCATAAACACCACATATTTTTAAATGTAATTCCGTGAGAGCCATACAATATATTTAAAACTAAAAATACAAGTAATGTGTGCATTTCATGTAATTTCAACACTTTTAAAGTACCATAAGACTCTGAATAATTTGTAACAACATTGTTGTGCTGATGCTAATCAATGATGAGTATTTCTTACCATTAATGTGACTTCTCGTGCTGCATGGTTTTGCTGATGGCTTTGTAGTCTGGTTGATACTTGGTGAGGTTAAGCTTCATGCAGGCATTGAGACTTCCATCCGTTAAACGTGCTCGTAGGTTGGTCTTAATGTTCTTTAGATGTGAGGCACATCGGCCACTATTTTCGACAGCAAACTACGGCAACCCCACTTGAACAGTGTCTCTGCCTCATCTGCGTTGCCGAGGCAATTGATAGATGGATAATTAGACACAACGACATGTACGTTTGCCACTTTCCTGCTACAATCGCCGCGAACTGGTTCTATAGTCGCCGGTTCGCGCATGCGCAAACGAGTATCAGAATTTTTTTTTTTCCATAATTAAAGATTATTTTGCGAGCCATATGCAGCCGTCAAAAGAGCCACAGGTTCCCGACCCCTGGTATATCGTGTACTAAGAAAAGGATATGATACTGTATATGTAAACACGAATGAAGCCTAAACATCACCTTTAGGTGGCTCTGTGGTGACATCTTGTGCTAAAAAAAGAGCTCATAGTCTCCTTCGCCATTCACGCGGGGGGAGGAGGAAGTGCGTGTGCACATTTTGCTGGATGTGCAAGTCTGAGGCAAATCGAGCTGATTCCCAAACTGTTCAACCTTTAATTTCCCATATTAGCCGTACAGCGATACTAACATAAATACATTTAAAATCAACTCTGAAAGCTCATGTATGAAAGTAATTGACTAAGACAAAGATGAAGGATATTTCCGAAAAAATCATACTTTCTTTTACAAATGGAAAATGTTAGTCATCTCTTTTTTTATTCTACATTTTTTTAGTTGTAATGTTTTTTGTTGTTGTTTTTAAGTTTCAATTATCTTGTTTGTTTTTGTGAACTGTAATAACCTTGCTCACAATTCACAGCAAAGATGTTGGAATTATCTTCTCTTCCTGATCCTAACAGTTGGGCCTGAAACATCTTCAAAGTATCATCCACACTCACTCGTCTTCGCGTGTCAAGCGACGCATTAGCTCGGTAAAAATGCAACTGTATCCGACCCAAAACTTCAAAGGTTCCCCATTCCTTCTTCCCTGCTGTCCTCTCGTAACTAAGCCTTTAATCACAGTTTAGTCACGCTCAGCCCTAATTAAAGACCCCGCCGATTCACAGGCGGACATCCCGACCGCTGCCTGACCAAAAAAAACAAGATCTGTCCCTTCCTCTCTTGTTTCCTCCCGCGAGAGAGGTTTTTGAACGAACCTGCGTGCCAGTGCAGCCTTTTGGTACACAATGGCCCCGAGGTGTCGTTAGGGAGATAATGACTTTCCTGCTCCAATGTCGAGAAAATTCTCCTCAAGTGACGAATGTGAGGGTGTTAAACACTGTGCCGGATGAGCCACGTTCTGTCATATACTAGTATAAAGTCCACTTTGCACAGAATGACTTAATAAGGTACTCCTGGGTGTGTGTGTGTGTGTTCTGTACCTGAAGGATGAAACCCTGTGGGCAGGTAAGACGGTCATACCACATGGCTTTGTACATGAGCAGGAGGAGGAGGCTGGTTAGGAAGGCCAACATGATGAGGATCAGGCCTGTGATCTGAAGAACACATGCAGACACACTCTTAACATATACTAGAACCGCTTCATTATTTGCTGGAGCCTATCCCAGCAAAGGCGGGGGACACCCTGAATACCTGTACGCTCACTTTTTGGACAACTGCAATCTTGTGCACAATTAACCACTCACCGGGCCGCCCTCACTCTTAACATATACTAGGATTATTTTCAGAAAAATAATACCTGTAACTTTTTGGACAACTGCAATCTTGTGCACAATTTCAAAGTCTCTAAATAAAGTCTTGCAAAACAATGAGCTACGTAAAATACCCAAAAAGTCCATTAGACCATCTTTCCACAGAAAACAAACAAATCAGGAGCCACAAAATCCAAATATACGAGGATGTCTTGTTTTCTTATTCCTTGTAAGCTGTGTTTTGAAAAAATATAGCATGTTGAACTTATATACCAAGATATCGATAGATAGATAGATAGATAGATAGATAGATAGATAGATAGATAGATAGATAGATAGATAGATAGATAGATAGATAGATAGATAGATAGATAGATAGATAGATAGATAGATAGATAGATAGATAGATAGATAGATAGATAGATAGATAGATAGATAGATAGATAGATAGATAGATCGATCGATCGATCTCCAAACTAGTGTACCTTGGCTCTGTCGGAGACATCTTTGTAAAAGTTGATGTTTAGCTTCTCAATGCTGGGGATGAACAACTTGTCCTTCTTCTTCTTCTGCTGCTGATGCAGTTGGTAATGAGTCGACGTCTTCACAATAACCTGAGGCGGGAAAAAACATGCAGTGAAAATAATCTGTATTTGCCTACTAAAGGTATAGTATTTGTCGTTGAAGAGTAAGTGTGATGTGAAAGTTGCAGCAAAATGCAATCTAATCACTCTATCTGCAACGTTGCAATGAACAGCATATTGTGTTCGTTGTGTAACGTTATCAGGAGAGAAAAGCAAGGCCGGACTTACCTTGTCTGCAAAAGACTGCTGGAGCTGGCTAACCTCGAGGGGCGTGATGAGGGGGATGATATCAAAGCCGTCGTCTGCAGACGGCTGCTTCTCCATTTTATCAGCCAGATTGGTGCCCAGCTTCACCATGTCTGCACGGTTGCGGGCGGGAGAGGCAACTCAGACTTATGAAGACTTGGGTAAGATGTCCTTGATGAAAAGGAGAAACACCAACATATAGAAGCTTGGGATGGGCACAATATCAGCTTTATCAAAGTTAACATGACGAGAGTAAAATGTGGTCATTTTTTCAAATTTGCTGTAACTGGTCACCAGCCAAGCGCAGGCCACATATTCACAAATAACTATTCACACTCATACCAATGGACAACTTTTGAGTCTTCAATGAGCCTAACATGCCTGTTTTCATGGGCATCAACCGGCTGTACCCAGATAAAATGCACTCTACCCCAAAAGGACAACGTGTATACAGTGAAACTCCTCTACAACGAAATCTACATGGGCGAAAATACCCCCTAGTGTGAAAAAAATCTTCATGCATTGACACCATTTTTCCTGTTTCAAATTTGCTACAGTGAAACCCCCCTGTTGTGAAAAATGTCTTGCTGCGCACATGATTTCGTTGTAGAGGAGTTTCACTGTACATACATAAATACATACTGTGTATATCGTAACCAGTTTTCATTACAAAAAATGTCTAAATTTGTGCAGCCACAGGACGCTGGACCACGTAAATATTCATTGGGCCAGAATAAAGGGCTGAGGGGGGCCAAACATTCTATGTTCGGCACACATTATGCTTTAAGAACTTTTTAGTAAGTCATCAATTTTAGAAATGTTGGAAGGCAAACCAGTTGGGAAAAAAATTGCTTAGCAAGCTCACTCACTCACTTCCTCGAATTGAATAAATGAAATGTTATTTACAGAAACCAAGGCAAAACCGTCTCGCTTGCCCAATAACCCATCAAATGTTTTTGATTAACAAGTGAGGTGTATCTGCTAACATCAAAGGGTGCTCATCGAGACAATTTCAATCTCCACTAAGAAGTAAAACGAGACGTTTTCAGTTCAATGTCAGCCGAGATATTGAAACTGAAGGAAACACAAACATAATTGCAGTAAAGGTGTGCTGCAAGAATAATTCAATACATTGTACAATTCATTTGGGCATAGTACCGCACATGCATTTCGACATGTGAAAAGCTCAATTACATAATCGTTCCAAAGTTTAAAAAAAAATGCTTTGCCTCATGTGCCAGTTTCATTCCAAGCGCTGTCTTCTCTGTTTAATATGGTTCTCATTGATACCATGTCTTTTTCTCTCGCTTTGAGCAAGTGATCATCCAAATGTGACAGGAAGGGGGAATGAGTCATTCCCAGGTTATTCGCGCAGTCTAACGATCTAGAGCCCACTGGCCCACTGCTGCCCTGACTCACTAATGACACGGCACCCGAGTGATGCATCGTCTCAACCATCATGGTGGTGTGAATGTGCACTTTGGACACATCGGCGTCCCACGTTGGCGAGTTTGGTCTGTAAGGGGCTCACAAATAAATCTGTGGCTTGAGTCGCAATACGTTTAGTCGGTCAAATCTATCTTCGGGGACAAAATCAAATCACATGGAAGGGGCAGCAGCTCAGGGAGACCATTACTCAAGTACATCCAATGTTCTCATTGTGTGGGTGGGTGGTGAAGGAAAGTGTGAGAGCGATGAATCATCCTGATTAGCATCTGTGATGACCAAAAAAACCTGCGAGCCTGGAGCAAACGCTCTAATTTCACAGAGCTGACAACGTGTCTGCCAAATAGAAGAGCTGCAAATATTAAATTCCATTTGAAGAATATGTATGATTTATGGGCTGCCCTTTATGACGTGAGGGTTTTACAATAAGTACATCCATCCCTTTTCTAATCTAATCTAATCACGAGAGTCGCGTGCGTGCTGCAGTCTATCTCAAGAGTGTTCCATTCACCCGCCATCCACGTTTTTCAGAATATGGGAGGAAACTAGAGTACCCGAAGAAAACCCACACAGGCACGGGGGAGAACATGCCAACTCCACACAGGAAAGCCGGAGCCAGAAGCAAACCCCGCACCTCTGCACTGTAAGGCGGACGTGCTAACCAGTCGTGCACCGTGACGCGCAACAATAAGTACAGTATCATGAAAAAGGTCATTTAAAATAATCTCTTACAAGCTGTAAATATCTGTAACTGACAAAATACCTTTCCCAAAAAGTGGCGGCACGAATAATGAACCCGGAATACAGCAGGGAGAACACTGTAAATCCATTTTACGGAAAATCCTTCGGACATCATTCCTGTTTTCAGCTCAACACATCACTGGCAAAGAAACCGGAGTTTAAAAAACAATTAACTGATTATGTGACTTATAGTTCGCCCCCCATATTGGCGAAAGGATATGTTGTCAAAATCACACCCTTAGTGTGAATAGTGTTTTTGTATGCCTCAAGTTTAGGTTGACTGCCCGTGCAAATGCAAACTTGCTACATTGAAGCTTCATGGCCAAACAAAGAAGGTGCAGTCAGACAAAAGAGCCTCTATGCAACAGCAAATCCACATGACGTGTTGGACTGGCAAACAACATTGAAAGGCGCTTGCTTGTTTTAATTTCCTTTTGTATGATGTGACAATGTAGCTCCTGTGGTGGGAACGCAATCTAATTGCAGCCAACACCAAAGAAAAAAAAAAAAAGACAGTCAGTACCAATAAAGGTCCAGTGTGTCATCGACAAGATAAATGATGTCTGACCTGCACTAATCAATGAAGATCAAATGAAAACATTCCTTTCCAACAAGATTGTAGCAAGCAGAGCTGTAATATTTCAGCATCTGATTTTCATCCACAAAACACAGAAGAGAGAGAATTAACTTACTGCGGATGTCTCTGCTCTGTGGCCAAAGCGGAGGTGATCGCACGCCACTGATGCTGCCTGGGACTTGGCTGCGAAAGATGGTTGCCGTGGCGATTGGTTGTGAGCGCACTGCGCATGACACCAAGCTTGCGGCAGCTTCCGGAAGTTGAATATGAACGCAGCCCAGAGACTCATCTTAAGGAAAGTCAGTAATGGAATGATATAAAAAAAATATGAGCAGCATTTATAGATTTGGTCTGAAAAACCTTCGGATTTGGTGGCAATTGCAAAGTAAACACATGCTGATGTTTGGAAGTCAATGGCAATTGACAAGAGCAGTAATTTCGTTCAAGATGATCAAATAACACACAATAACACATCATCACGGTTTGTGTCATGAAAAAAAAGACACAAACTGAGTATAAAAACTAAAGTAGAACTATTTTTTGGATCACATTCAAACAATACTCAACAACAACAAAATTATTAAGAATGAATTGATACATACCGGTAGTCCAGGCCACTAGGGTAAAGGTAATAAATTGCTATTGGTGGAGTTCAACATTTATTTGTCTTTTCAAGTTGTTCTTGACATGTGCTTGGATATGAGAAAAAAATGGTGGGGCACCAACCACTCATAGCAGGAAAACTACAGTACTCCAAATAACCATACCCCCATTTGCTGTACATTCGAAACAATTAAAGGGACACGAGGAGCTGGAACCTATACCAGCTGACAAAAGGCAGGCCACACACTCGATTGGTCGCCAGGGAATCGAAGGGCACATACAGAGATGGGCAGCCATTGAGACTATCACTGAGCAGTGATTGAATCGATGCTGCCTGCACCAAAATCAGATGAGGGTACCACTGCCCCAATCAGTGACACATACTCAATTGCAACAGTTTTCAATTAAGAACATTAATGTTCGCTTCTTTTCTTAATTCCAGAAATACAATGTTAAGTCTGCCGCCATTTTCTATGACTACAATATGTACATGCGGCCAAATATCTGGTCAAAACTTGCTCTGTGGTTTTCGGTTCTGTCATTTTAATGTCTGGCTGCTAATTTAATTGTAAATGCAACACTCAAATTGGCTCATAAATGTGTAAATCTGACTGAAATATCTCATGAGACATGAACCTCAGTATACGACAGCAATCTATTTTGGCAGTGATGAAAATTCTGTTACCCAAATTTGTCAGATGTCATTGTTCATCATTAACCGATGTGACCTGAAGTCATAATCCAGAAAACATTTGACAACCAAATGAAAAAGCACAATGAGCATTATGACGTATTCTTACAGTGCTCTGTGTGAAATAATACAAATATATAATTACTGTATATACAGTATATACTTTTCAGCCATAAATATTAAACAATAAAATTAAAACCAGTAAGTACGGTGGTGATTGAATGCACCTTCAGTTTATTGTGACTATGCCAGTTATTTATGGTTCATTATGTACATTTTTATCTGTGGAACCCATAGTACAGTGAAACTCCTCTACAACGAAATCATGTTTGCAGCAAGAATTTTTTCACAACAGGGGGTTTTTCACTGTAGCAAATTTGACCTCAGATGTAAACACACACACACACACAAACGTATGTGTACACGCACACACAATCATATGTGTGCTCTTTATTTTTATTCCAATAGTGCATAAGTATGAGCACACACTTATTTGACACTTCATATAGTCAGTGTAGAAAGAAAAAAAGGGAAAGAAATTGCGAAATTTACGATCAGCATTCACTTTCACTTACGTATATCAATTTCTTGGATGTCTTTTATTTTGCTTCCTCCGTCTTTCATTTGATCACTTTTACCCTCTCTTCCAGCGTCAGAGCGCTTCTTTTCTTAGCTGTTTGACATCCAAAGGTCCGTTTTGTAGCCATTTTAGCAATGCAACGTTCGTGCTGCGTCTGAATCTAACAATAACAGATACTTCCTGGTACCCCGGTGGCTTTTCTTTCCACTATTTCACTGTCTGTAACTAGACCTACCCTCGATCACCACCCAAGACAGCGTTGCTCAGCTGATGAACTTTTAAAGCCAGCCACAGAACGTTTCGTATTCCTCGGTGGCCAGAGTTAGCGCGATGGAACTCGCCTAAGCTTTTTAGCATGATAACAAGTAAAGCATTCGAGGAACCGTTCGTTTATTTTGAATGTCCGTCGAGCCATAAGCAATTTTCTCTGAGCAGCTAATCGGATGAATTCCACGCTATCTTCCACGGATCGAGCTAAAGCATCTACAGTACACACTTAGACAGTGAGGTCCCTCTTGGCCAATCGGAGGCCAGGATGATGCTCGGTAAGCCAATGGCAGAGCAGCTATGAGTATGTCGCGTCCAGGAAACTTGCAACTGTGACCGAAATATACAACGTTCGCTATGTAAACCAGTGTGGTGGTTGCTGTTGCTGCTTCTGAACGAAGCAATAGAGGTTGCTTACAGACTATACTTCGTTGTAGTGAATGTCTTCGCGAGGCAGGAGCATCGAAAATGATTTCGTCGTATGGGGGCAGGAGAATGGGAATGCGTGAAGATTTTTTCACATTAGGGGATGTTTTCGCCCATGTAGGTTTCGTTTTAGAGGATTTTCACTGTACTGCATTTTGTACTTTGTGATGGTTTAATTGTGCTGACAATGTCTCCGAGAATCGTCCTGTTTTTCTTAATTGTGGCTCAGCAGACTCTGAACTTTTCCACCAAAGTTCGGGAAATCATGAGTAATGTCAAGTTAGCGGTGGTAATTTAAAAGAAAACTCCTTTAAAGTTGGACACAGGGTCATAGCCTAGTAATCCAGGAGCACTCATCCTCATACTTGCCTTTGACCTAGAAAAAGATATCATGTGACCTCTTTAACCTGCGGAATCTTCAAAGAATTTTATATCAGTGACATGCTGCCAGAGACGGTGCACTGAAAGTTTTTTTTTTTTTTTTGGATGCACGGTGATCTGGATCGGCTCATTGGAAGACTGCAAGGGGGAGCTTAAGCATGTGATCTATTTGGCCATGCTTGGCTATAGGAATTATAGCCAAGCATGCTATAATTCCTATAGCCAAGTTAGTTGGCTATAGGAACCGACTCACAAGTGAGCAACCGACAGTACGGGGTGAGGGATGGGGGGTGAGGGGTGGGCTGACAAGAGAACACTGGAATGACAATCAATTAGCCTGCAGAACAGACACTGTAAAATGGAATGCATTCAAGTGTATCATTTTTGTGAGTTGTCCAGAATTTTTTGGCATATTCACAGTAATTCTGCAATATCATGTTGTCGGTATAGTTGATAACTTTAAACATTTTATTTGACCTTCCACATTTGATGTAACCGATTGTAATGACTGAAATAGAGAAGGCTACATGTGATGACACAAAACGGGCAATTTAGAATTGTTGATATGAACCCTTACAGTGTTGTAGACAAAACCCTGCTGTGATCAAACTGGAAAGGATTCTTGTGGTCAAGGTTTTATTAAACATCCCGCAGAACACTTGGACTAGTGTGACACTCATCAATTTAGAAAATCTTTCCTTTCATCTATCAGCGATTTTTTTACAATTGTATTCAATGTAAATTTCGGTTGAGAGTCATTGCTTTCAAATACAAAAGGTAGCAATGTCTGAATAAATGTTTTTGCACATTTGCTTTGTGTGTTAGAATTCACCTTGAACACAGCAGTGCATGACTAGCTTTCAACTCGCACGTGTTTCAACGTCCACTACATTACCGAGAGCGCCACCAAGCGGGTCAAGGACCACACTACAGAACTTAAAAGAACCTAATTTAAGCCTTTAATTAAGCGGCAAAACAGCAAAAATGCACCAAGCAAGATTTACATGCCTTTATCTCGAACCATTTTCAACATTCTGAAATATCAAAACTGAATATTTTATTTGAAAAAAAATACAGCCTTAAAACTGTTTAGAAAATGTTATCTTTAAATATATATATATACAGTATGTTTATAGTGTGTGAAGAGTGAGCAAGAGTGAGAGAGCGAGACAGACATTGTTCTCGCACACGAACACACAATATTGGGAGCGTTGCATTTCCAGTGGTTGTGTTACCAAACAAGATGCAACTTGGTGTGAACATATACAGTATTTTGAAACGTTTTAGTTTCATCAGGAACATTTTAAAGTTTATGCAATCATTGTATTGAGTTTAATGTCAGAGGCAAGCAAGTTGTTTTTAATAACCTTTTTTGTTTTACAAACAATATGAACCCAAAATGGAAAGACCATCCATCCATCCATCCATTTTTCAACCCGTTTATCCTCACAAGGGTAATATACATATATATATATATAAAATTATACTTTACTTTTTAACAAATACATGCTCCTGAACCTTCAGTTGCTGGATTCAGACAGACGCTCCTCGATTGCTGGAATTCAGAAAACAGTGTGGTTTCAAAAGAAAAGAAAATATAGCAGTATGTCTACTTACGATTGGCCAGACTTACAAGCTTTTCGAGATGCAAGCCATCGCTTGGCTGATTTTTTTTTTCGTCTTGAAGTACGAGTAAAGTACTGTAGAGTGCCATTTTAAAAAAATGTTTGGTTGTGGGGCAATAATAGATTGATGGCATTTCAATTAATTTCAATGGGAAAACATGAATAACGATGCGAGTGCTTTGAGTTTCAAGCGTCGTCACAGAACAAATTAAACTCTTAGGTCAAGGCACGACTGTATTTTGTGTGTGGTTGATGTGTGTGTGTATGTGTTGGGGGGGGGGAAATGGGACAACATACCAGGGATCGTATGAGGCCAAATGTCATTGCAAGCAGGGCACCGAGGCTCCGTCGCTCCTTGGAAGAATCTCGCCACACACGGGTTGTGTATTTTTATGCCACAAGTTGGATTCTCACAGATTTGGCTCTGAAAAATGAAATTAAAGGAATTGTTTACTTGGTGGTTCGACACAAAAGTATCAAGATCAGTTGAAAAGAGTTTTAGTGGGTGCTGTTATTTGTTTGGAGTGTACCTGGAAGACAATGTTGTGACAGATGCGGCACACTTTGACCTGGTCTTGATACATAGTGCGAATGTATTGCTCCATCTCGATGATACATCTGGTGGACAAGCAGTATTCACCCTCTTTCTGAACAGTAAAAAAAGGGTATTTCTATTCTTTAACATGATTAACACAAATGTATTGCAAAGATTAATCAAAAGGCAAAACATGAACCGCAAAAAAATGGCTGCCTTTAGAAAGGAAACTGCTCACACAATACCATATTCTGCAATTTAAACAAAAAACACCTTGTAAAGAGCAAGCGCTCAGGTTCGAATAGGCGGATTTCTTACCTCAATGAGCCAATTGTCTCGCACAAGTCGATTTAGCAGCTGTTCCATGTCTTTCTTCTTTGTTTTTTTGGTCAGCGTGTTGGCGCAATTGAGTATTTCAGTGGAGTAGGCCCTGCCTGTGTCCGAGTCCACGACCAGGTCCATCTTAATATGAATATCGCACACTTGTCAACAAACGCTCATAAGTGGGTGTGTTAATCGTTCTGTTGCTATGGTTAAAATTGGTCAAATGTATTGGAGGAAAATACCCAAAGGCATTAGTGTACATGACTTAACACACTATTTTCCGGAAAATCTCCAGTTCATGATCGGCGTAGTCAGATGTCATTCTGGTGACATCCGTTTCAATCAAGTTAACCTGGACAGCAATCAAATCATGGTTAAATATTCACAATCCTGCAAGATTATGTTATATACAACAAACAACAACATTTCCGCTCAAACATCCATGAATTACGGCTTAATTGAGCGTGGGAGCCCCCTGCACTTTTTGTTAGAATCTGAAAACAAATGTCTCTTGTCCAAGATGAAAAGAAAAAAGGCTTTAACATTTTGCAAATCTTAAAAGCTGTTTAATAAACATGCTTTAATTCAAACTCTTGACATAAAAACTGTATTTGTCTTTTTACGGCAAACGAAGATTAGCTCCAAATATCTGTTGTCGGTTGATGCTGCGATAAACATCACTTACCAAAGCATAGTGCTGCACACCACTATTTTCACACATTCCTTTTCTAATCTGCATGAACATGGGCTCCAGATTAGAGTTGATGGTATTGATATAGTCATCAAGGTGGTCTGGGGAGTAAAACAATGGAAATGAAGCATAAACAACATGAAGCTCCACGTGTTATCAACCTTTCGAAATTAAATGTATCCCCATGATTTGATTTTTCGCGGAGGGACACTGATTTTGCTGTATAGTGCAAGCCTCTAACTCATTCACTCCCAAAGACACATTTATACGTCTTTTCAGACTTCACACATTCAATCCCATGTACTGTACTTAGGTTTTCTTTTTTCCTAGCTTTTTTTTAACGGGTCTGAAAATGGCTGGTACTGAATGAGTTTAAAGGACTTTTTCTCAACGGGTCTGAAAACGGCTGGTACTGAATGAGTTTTAATAGATCGGTAGAGCGTTCAGAGTAAAGAGTAACGTATGGAAAGGTCACCACTGCCATCATGTGTAAGCCAAGTTCGTTTACGCAGTAACTCACTGTTGTGTACACTGCAACAATGGCGATGGAGTTGCTTTGCACTTGGTTCATCAACAATGCCGCTGCGCATCAGCACCTGCAAGAATCTTCTATGACTGTCGTCCATCTGGTGGCGCGGCTCTTGAAATTCCAGGGAAAATATTGTCACGTAATTTCTAATCTTTTTGCAGTTACATGTCCAATGATGTTAAGTCAAACCAGTTTACAATTCCATGGAGAATTAGTAGCTTCTTTTAGGTGAAAACGCCAGCTCCATCAAGTAATGTTATTCATGGCACTCGTCTAGTTTTTTTTTTTTTTAATGACATTAAAATGTTGCAACAGTCGTCGTTCGCAAAATATTACGCCATTTTTAAGAAGAAAAAACATTACCAGTTTCAAATCAGCTCCTCGACTTCCACGCTCTTTCGCTCTCAACTTTGACTCCACGGCTGCAGTTGCAACAAATTTCTTAATGACGCCGCCTGCTGTTCCGGAGTAGAATTGTGCAATTCGTCAATGCGGGGCACACCTTTCATTTGCAATAATTTCTGTACCCTGTATTAAAACAACAAAGTCTACTACGGGAGTCTATTGCTGCCACACCAGGAAAAAAAACAAATATCACGTTCACATATTTTTTTGTACCAACTGTATCAACAACACTCCAGGACGCCAGAGGCCATCTTCTCTGGTCCCAAACTCATCTCAGATGATCTGACGGTAAGTGGAAAAATGTGCAATAGTCTGATGAATCCACATTTCAAATTGTTTTGGGAAATCATGAGCACCATGTTCTCCTGTCCAAAGAGGAAAAGGACCATTTGATTTATCAGCACAAAGTCCGAGTCATTAGTTGAGAGAATATGTTGCAGGCAACAGATTAAAAACGAGCTAATATTTGTAAAAAAAATAAAAACTTGTTTTACACAATTACCCAACTTCATTGGAATTGGGGGTTGTGCGCTATCTTTAGTATGTAACTTTGCTGCTCTCTGATCAATAGTCCTCCTCTTCTATAATGCCGATGCTCACAGCGAGTGTACTCCACCCCAGGTATGTAAATGTATGGTGTGATTAATTAAATCAAAATGATGGTAATTGTAAATGCTTTAATAGCCTAACAAATTAAATAAGAACATATAATACAAGGTGTCCAAGTCTTTGATTGCAATATAGTCTATTATAAACATTTCATTACAATTTTCAATGTCACTGACTTAACGGCAGCATTTGAACAAATCATCCAATTTCAACAAATCATCCTCAACATTATCCAGTTCAAGCCTCCAACTGTCCAGGGGTGAATTCTGCCCACCATTGAGAAGTGAAAGTCAGTGATGTCCATTCACCAGTGTAAAAACCCAAAGGCAAAATTCTGATTTAACCAGCTCATATGGATTAAAGTACCTGTACTCCGATGTGACATAAATCAGAGTAAACAAAATGTCTACATGGCTGAATAATGTGCACAACTAACATTGGTTCAACATGAGCAAGAAATGGCCGAATCACATGGTATGAATCACACATATTTCACCTAAATATGACACACACAGATCATGGGGGCACATTAAAGTTATCAATAAACCCAATCTGCATTTGGGTTGTGAGGGCACATTGGAACATGTCATCCTCTGCATCAGTGAATACAGCCCTTAACAAACAGCATTCAGCAACAACTGCTCAAGAGAGGCTTGCATTAACTTGAAGAAATAAATGAGCCACATACAGTAAATAAATCATTAGTGTAATTAGAGCGACGCCTTAGTGTTTTAACACATTGTTCATGTTGAGGGAACACTTTTGGTTTGCCTTTCTGTCCATCCATTTTCAATAAGGCTCGTCTTGATTAGTGCGCATCTTCATCTGTGTTGCGGGGCAGCTGTCCCAACAGAGTGAGTGAGAGGCTTGGTAAAGGCTGGACCGGTTGCCAAGAGACCGTTGAGCAATGTTTATCTTTCTGAAGATACAATTTCAATTACAGAAACGATCCCTACATGATCTTGATCTTGTTTGTCTGTGTTAAGTTCCTAATTCAATCAAAGGAAAGAAAACCGTCAGGTTATGGGACAATCATATTGGCGTTGCTACCCCCCCCCCCCCCCCCCCAGGAATGAGTGAAAGAAGTGATCACTGACCTCTGCTCCCCCCCCCCCCCCCCCATAATGATTGTGGCATTTTTTTTGTTTTTTTTGCTTCATGGAAAACAAGTACTGTATAAGCGAATATCCCCGGTAATACAGTACTGTCAAATGATATTTTGCACTTTCTTCCAAAAGCATTCACCCACTCACCACTACTCAAGCACCCTACAGTATGTGCAATCACAAGAACTCAAAACTTCAACTTCAATAATTTGTCAAGAGACCTCAAAGCATGTACCACTCCTGCGCTTCTGTGATGATCTCCAAGTCTGTGTGCTCCACTCATGTTGTCAGACTTTAGTTTTAGAGCTAAGATGTCAGAAAAGGGGCCTTCTGGGCTTGCTGGATTTAAATGTGCACAATGTAGACCCAGGATGCTCATCTCGTGTCTTCATAGTTTTGGTTGGCAGCAGTTGACTGACAGAACGCTAAACCTGAGAGGAAATCATTGAGTGAAAATAAGTGTGTCAGCTGTCACTGGTATAAACGTCAGTTATATTACAGTACAGTACATGTATTTGCATGGCTATCATGATTCCCATCAGACATCCTACAATAAGTAATACCCGTATATTTTGTACTTAAAAAGGAAGTATTTTAATAAAGCAATCAGCTTCCATGTTATTACGGTACTGTAAAATGACACACACATGAATGTTATGCACCCCCCCCAAACAGAAACGACCTTCAAAAGCTGAATTTCTTTTGCCCTCATGTACTTTGTGCTTCTCACAATTTGGAGGCATCCATGCTAAAAAAATGAAGTACTGTATTTATCTGCATGGTAATTTGATAGATGGATATTCTCATGCCAGATGCATTTTTGTGTGTGTGTCAAGAGAAGTTCTCTTACCTTGCTCACAGTTTTGGCTGTCAACCCTCAAAAGCCCACAAAAGTCTGTGCTAACATGCTTGAATCAAAGGGCACTTTTTCACACCGTACCATAGGTACTGGTAAAGGTCTATACGACATGACACATTTTTGTTGGGGTTTTTCCCCTCTAAGCCAATGTATTAAAACATGCATTACGCAATAAATTATGGTAGGTAAGAGTTCTGCTTTTCATAAGAGGCAGCATATTATTTTTTTTTTATTCGTTTTTGTAATCTTTTTTTTTTAAGCAGTTCTACAGCCAGATTATAAAGTGCAATATTACTCCACTTCACACCGCTGACATAAACATATTCAATTTTGGTGACGGCAAAGGAAGGAGATTAATAAAGGGATCCGTTGGCCAAAACACAATATGAGTATGTCACATTTTGACCACAAAAAATGTCTGTGGAAAACAGTAAATCGCTATAATTTACACAAACATTAAAACAAGGCCTTGTGTTTTCCCCTGCATAAAATTCTAATGAGATCACTGTTGGCGTACCTTGTGTTCTAGTGGGTGGTAGAAAACTGTTCATGTGTGTGGATGGACTGTTGCAACTTCTCCTCTTTCGCCCTTCTGCTGTGGCAAAGCTGTGCAGTAACAAAACGGCAATCAATATATTTCTTTTTTTCTCCTGTTCACCCACGAGTCTTGGGCTTGTGCACTTTTCATTTGCACGCATTCTCTTGTCCAGAATGCTGACACATCCACTATGCTTAATCAGGGAATACATGCAAAAACACAGAGCAGGTGCAATTCTTTTGAATTCCGAGGTTAGATGCAAATTATAGGGCATCCAGTTTGACTGAAACTTCTGAATGACACTGAAATCCATTTTGTAAATTTTAGCAGATGCTAAATGTGAAAATGCCTTGCGCATGTGTCATCCGCCACGTGAGAAGTGCAACCCACTACGACACTTTGAAGGAAACCATGTGGGGTTTTTTCCCCTAGGAAATATATCCAATAAAAACAATTTGCACCTGAATGCATGTTTGGTGGTCCATCAATAAAAACGGTCTTGTCATTCTAGAGATCGATGGAGCACAACCTTCCTTGCGCCACGGACCAGACGAGTCACATTATCACACGTACATAATTTGATGACCGACACAAAGGAATAACAACAAAAGATGGAGCACACAAATTAATTGGAATTGGGTTTGCATATGTACCTTGAATGATAACGGGCACTTCACAGGAACACTTAACTTGCTATCGCATTTTAAGCACTTAAGAGAAAAAGTGGAAATATCGACGGCAGAATGTGATATTTGATGGGGAAACCCCACAGTGTAGGGTTGCTTCAGAGTGCATCTCTGGCATGAAGGTGTGCAAATGACAGACTTAGATGGATGGGAGAATTCAGGCAGCCACAACAGTGCTTAGTTTCCCCCTCTTACGCACATTGGAGAATATGGCCCGCAGTGACTTTTATTACGAGTCACTAGCTCACCGTTCTCTTTTCCATGAAGCCGGTCAGGAATTCATCTATGTCGGTGCGTCCCTCTAAAAAGTTTTCAGCGGTCGCTTCAGAGTCCTCCTCAGCTTGATGAGCTGCAACCTTTAACCGAGCCTGAAGAGAACTCAGACTACAGCTCTGTAATGGGGGAAAGAAATTAAATTAGCTTCCTTCATTTGTACAAGTACTGGAAGTGAATTTTTCTCTCAAATTCATGCTCTTTAGTTGATGCAAAACATTTATATTCAAAGTGTTCGATGGTACCGTAAACTGTCACATTATTGTAACACATTTAAAAAGCAGGACAAAGTGGCATATATTACATAACTCACATTTTGCTAAAAATGAGCAAAAGTACAGGGAGTTGGGGGAGTTCTGACTATGATTGCCTCGGGCATCCAAACGCCGAGCTACAGCCTCGGACAGAGCCAGCCAAAGTGTGCTCATTCGCGGCTTGTGCATTGATGACGGGAAGTGAACGAAATATTGGCCGCCGACAATTAATACGTACAGTAGGTTTGAGGTAACACGCTTCACTTGGGCAGGGATATTCTTATTCAATCATCGGAGTTATTTTTCCCCATTCGCTTATTTGGTGATTGGTGAGATGGCAAGTGGACAGCAAGAACATTGGACAACACTGTGTCTCCAAATGACGTGTTGTCAGACATATATCTGCCAATTATTTAACCGGTTCAGTTAATGGATGGAAGGATATTTTTGCTTGTTTTGACATGTCCTTTTTTTTTTTTTTTAACTACTGTATATCGATCAACGCGGACGTAACAGGTTAGCGTTTCACGATACTGTACTTGTCACCATGGTAATAAACAAGCCACAACAGTAACCATCTGCAGGGATGTAATGTTAGGAATGTACATTAACATTAACACTACTGTAAAGATGTTACGTTAGTGGGCAGCTTCTGCAGAGAGCATCGTCTGTGTGACAATTATTTCGTGGGGTGCATGTCAGTCTGTGTGGTTTTGACGCCGTTTTCTTCACGCTCTGTCAGCCACATGCCAAATACACTTAAATTCACTTTCCTCAAATGAAATGAATATAAAAATGCAAAATACCAACACAGCTCAGATTTTTTTTTTTTTTTTTTATTCGCTGTGTACATTTGCTGAGCGCTGAGAGGGTGAGAAGAGCAGTGTGCAATTATGTAAGCCTGGGAACCTCACCTCATTAAATGCCCAGCAGTCTGTGTTGTAGGTATTGTATTCTAAAAATATTTACAATTAAAACTTGTATATTGTTTTTTTGAAGTGAAAATAGTACACTGGACATACATTTAATGTCTAAGGTTTTTTGGTTGAATTTCTTTGACATGAAACTTGCTTTGCTTGATTCAATCTAAACCCACGTTGCAATGCCGCGAAAGTCACACAATGAGGTTTACCTCACTCAGATCATGTTGTCTCTGCATCTTTGTCTCAAAGGCAAACTTCAGTTGGGTCAACTGTTCAAACTGAATACACGAGAGGGAATGTGATAGAAAACAGAAACAATTGGAGCATTTTGAGTGAATCTATTTGGAATAAGAATATCAAACCTTGTAGATAATTTCTTGTCTTTTCCCTTCCAGCTGTGGCTCCATCTGCATATTTCTTTCTGGAAAAAAATGAGATACACAGGTTTTCCCCCAAGTGATGTGAGCTTCTCTAACCAGCCTGGCTGAGCAGATAAAGTCCAGAGTTGGAAGAGGAACATACTTGCCATATCCACAATGTTAGTGACCAGTTCTTCTTTATCACTTGTGACTTGTTGGAGCTGTGGCAGCGTCATGAAGAATCTCAGTAAAACATCCTCATTTTCTGACATGTCGGATAGTTGAGTTGGACTGGGGCAAGGCGCAGCAAAGACAACAAAAGAAGAATAATATATTTTTCAATTTCGCTCACACAAATGTATTTGAATAATGACTTAACTTTTGAGGATAAATTACTTCAAGTCAGAGAGTTCAGGAAAAGACTCGGGAATCTCAGGCATCTTATACATATGTCCATTCAGGCCAGCCTGAAAAGATAAGATGAGAATGCAAATACTTAAGTGAAAGCCAGCGTCTAAAAAAAGTCATTCAAAAATTTGATCAATTTCCAGACCATAACCAGCTACATTTTTCACATACATTTTTGAACCCTGCAACACAGACAAAGATGTGGCTAATTTGGGGATTTTTAGGGGATCAATTAATTGCAATTTTATTTACAACCTTGTCTGGGTGAAACCGAAGCAAACTATCCTAAATCCCAAGAAGTGCTTTGAAACAGGAGAACAAATGAACATCTTGAGGCATTCTTCATCAATTTACCTGTACGTCTCCAACGGGTACAGGCAATGGCAGGTCAGTAATGAGACCATAAGGTGTTGGACCTCGAGGGGACCCATGGACAGCATCAACTGCAGGATGAAGCACCGGTCCAACTCCAGAGGGAGCCGGTGCTAGAGGTGGCGTCTGACTTTGCCCAACATGTCGAGAACCAAAGTGGTAACCCTGAGTCGGGTAAGGAGGGATACTGGATGGCTTGTACATACTGCTGTTGGTTAGATCAAATACCAACATGTTACTCACATTATTTTCATCTAAAAATATATAGTTGTTTACTTAGGTTGTTTCTACAAACTATTATCTTCATTTGTATCTCAATTAATGCAACCGTTTTACTTGTACACATGCTTTATACATACTGTATAAACGCAAGCCTGATTTGAAACAATCTGTGCGACAAAGTCTTTTCGGGTTCAATGTTGGCAAACGAGAATTTGAAAGCATACTTTCTTTTAAGTTGACAGGCTTTTGGAATCAGTAGGCCATATGTGTTTCTGAGAAATGGCGGGTTATAATAACTATAGTATGATGAAGCCTCTCGCCTGACCATTTGGAATTTATTGGTCAGGGAAATGTGCTAACCTAGTTACTTACCATCCTTAAATCCCCTATACCACTGAGGGGCGAACAAATGTGACTGTTGGCGACCGTAGCAAAATGTGTGTTCGTGTTATTGTGTGTTCGTTCGCGTTGGAGTTTGTCAGGGTCCGTTCAAGGTTTTAGTGATTTTGCTCAAAATTTCTAAAACTACAATACCTTAGGGAGACCTTAAAGTCATATGCATTGTGCATATTTGGTTTCTATTCTGTATAAAAGCTGCTGTGATTTTTTTTTTTTTTTTTTAAATACGTGGTGCATAGAAATGGAACCAACTCACTATGGAAAGCCAGATGGGCCAGAGGACATCAGGGCAGGAGGGCTCTTCCAGAACTCATCCAGCAGACTTTGAATTACCTTACCCAGGTCTGAATGCATGCCAAACTACAACAAAAAGGAAGGTAAGAACTGTATGATGAACTAATGCCATCCATTATCTCTGTCCTGAGACGTCAGTTTCATGTTTCTGATATCCTTTCGTAACAGCATCCCATCTGTTGCTGTAATGGTCATTCGGGTAGTAACAGTTTTCTTGCCATGTGTCGCCTAGAAGTAATGTCATCTGACAGTGCCTGTTTTGCTACTCTTTTCTTTTGTCAACTCCGCTGCAATGCTAGTGAACGAACGTGTGGTCTTCTTTTGTAATCCACGTCTGAACATTTGCAGGGCTGGCCCGTGCTCTGCGGAAATGACAGCTTGGGGAAGGAATGATGGACTGACAATAGACGGACTGACAAAACTGTTTAATTTTACTGACGGAAGTGCTGTTAAAATAACATGACGGACTGCTCTACTTAGGATTAGAGTTTGGTCCGGTTTGAAAAAATGACGGAGTGACATTTTTTCAGTCATTTTGTCATTCATCATCCCTCACCTGATGAATGACAAACTGGCAAAACTTTGTAAATCGCCCGCCTCTGCGAGTTTCCGAATGGCCAGAGTGAATGAAGGAGTGCACGCTCGTCATCTGATTATGAATAGTGTGCATGATTTCGCAGCTGCGGTGTAAGTGTTTTGGGGCCACATATAAAATCTGGTTTAGGGCCACCTAAATCATAGGGTCAGCCACTGAACAAGTGGGTGCTGTAATGCCAGGCTTAATAAGTTGCAGCTTGAATCAATGGCAATCATTTTGTTGGATTTCTCTTTCACTCCATGTAAAACTAAGCGATTGTGCCATTTTGGCAATATCTCGGCAATGATGATTTGTGACCTTTAAAATTAAGATTTTTTTTTTAAAATAGTCTTTTTCAGCCAATAGCGATGATAATTATGTGATACGTCCGAATTTCCGATCATGTGCTCAGATCGGGACAACTATAACTACTTCTAATACTATTGCAGTCTTAATAGGGATCAAATTCAGAGCTAAATCCCTTAACGATAGGTTTACCATTTGCAAATGTCCCAGCAATACTTACATTAGTGATGAGGGGACTTGTGATCAAAGTGCCATTATTGCTGTCGACAAGGTGGTGACCAACAGGAGGGTAGATGCTAACCACTGGCTTCTCCTGAGGGAACTGAGGTGGCAGAAGACTGGAGGCAAAGAGTGTGACAGTCTCAGTTTGACACTTGATTAAACTTTATAGACCTCTCTCTAAATTAGACATCAATACTATATTAAGCTATTACAATAGTTTATATGTTAACAGTGTTTGAGGTAACGTCTGTCACAAGCATTCTAGCATGACTACATTGCTGACTGATACTAATGAGGCCGAACCAAACAATTACCCTGTGAAAGAACAAGACTTGTCGCTCAAGTTGTTCCATTTGTTCACAGACTATTTTTTTTTCTGTATTCCATGTACAAAAAAAAAAAAATCAATGCAATAGGTAATGTGCTGTCTATGGAATTTCAAAACTGTTTGAAGGGTTAAATATTATCAGCAATCGACCCTCTTACCTCTATGACCCTCTATACTACTAGGCCAGTAGTAGCCAGAGAAAAATTCCCTTTTCTAATTCGTGTGGCCGATTTAGTTTATATGCCTGTCAAACCAACTAAGTCTGCAAATGTGAACTCACATGTTAACAGTGATGGTGGAGTTGTTGACTGTAAACGGAATCCTGTATTCCACATCTTTCTGGATTTCTGCAATGCTGTTGAGAGACAAAAATCCAGTCAAGTCGAGAGCTGTCAAGGCGTTAACTCGAGGTACCACTGTACACCGTAAATGTTCAAGTAAATATTCAGCATAATTCTGGTCCAATAGTAGATGAGCCAAAGTGGCTTCTGAAACTAACTGAAAATCAGAAGGATGGGTCTCAAACTCTGCTCCTTGAGGGTCGGCATCTGGCATCTTTTGGGGTTTTCCCTCCTCTGACACATCTGATTCAAATGCTCAGCTCATCGACAAGGTTTGCAAGAGCCTCATAACGATCCTTATCATTTGAATCAGCTTCAACCAAAATGGAAACCAAACCACCGAATTCACGCTGCTGTGAGCTCGCACTTTGACCAGAAATCAGTTTAGATCACATCTGCTCAGTAAACAACGCCGGATTATTAAAAACATGACTAGAAAAGAAAACACACACTCCGAAATACACTTTTGTAAAACACTCGTGACGTGCAGTGATATCGCAAGACGTGACAGACTAGCGACAACTCGTGTTAACTCTAAAGATAGCCATGGCCAATTCAATAGTCACCGTTGACAACTGGATTAGCAACCCCACTGAGCTACCAGGAAGTATTAGCACCAAGACAAACTGCCAAACGTTCGGGTAACAACAGATGATTTGCACCTATCCTAACATCACTTCGAACTATTCTTTAATCAGAAGTAAATGCTAGGTAGTTCCTCTCCTGTAATTAAATGTTCACTTGGTGACTATTGCAGTTTAGTCACGTGTATTCTGTGAAGCTACAAAGTTAGCATGCCATTGTGATTAAAATAACTCAACACATACCACTTGTACAATGAAAGGATGAGAGTTTACAGCAACCAACTTGTCCGCGTTACAATTAACGTTACCTGGGATGAGCAGCTTTCAGAGACTCAATCTGTCGCTGTCTTTGTTGTTGCAGACTGTTGAGTGGAGTGTGAGGTCCAGAACCCTTTGAGATGGGGAAAAGCCAATTCATCCTTTCTAAACCAAATATGATTTAACTTGGTAATAGAATGCAAACGTCTGATGTAAACTCAAGCGAAACGGTTGAACTGCGAGCGCTAAATGGAGCTTTGTGTAGCTAACCTCATTAGCTAGTAAATAACGTTGTCAACTCGTTTTTGTCCACACACGCGTTAGTAGCAACGCTAAAGAATCAGACAACACGCCGTGTTGTGCCTGACTAAATGTATTCGATAGGGTGTTCCCCCTTAATCATTTCCCCGTTGAGGAGTGAAATGAACGTCACCGGTACGTGTGCTAATTCAAGCTAAAGGAAAACAACACCGACGCTTAAGCAACTTCTTTACGTGGTTTGTCGCAGCAAATCAGTGAAGATGTAACTTCCCGTTTGTCCTTTCAAAATACAACGAACATAAAGAAAACCAGTCAGTTAATTAATTGTCATAATTGTATTTTATTTTTCTAATATCTGGTGTGTATTGGGATTTCTATATCACATATACTTGCACGCCACATAAACACACATTACAGAGCAAAATAGAGTATAGCTTTCTGGTTTATTTATTTAGGAAGAAGCCTTCCCTAACTAAATACGTGTTGTATAAATCCTGTGCGATGTGGACAAAAGTGAACATCCCGATAATATCGGAAATGATCTAACCCCTGTACATATTTTTAGCTTTTAACTATATGAAGTGAAAGGGAGATTTGGAAATAGAAATATCCTAAGGTTATGCTTTGATTTGTGTTTTTTGTTTTTGTAATAACAATCAGAAAAAAGATCATAGTCATACATGACATCAGCCAGGATGATCAAAATAAAGGGCTGGGGGTTGGCATGCTTATAACCATCCTTTTGTATTTTAATTTAAATAAACCCTATACTAGCTATCCCTGATTTGTCAGTTGAGGCTTCAGATTAAAAGGTAACCCCCCCCCCCCCCCCCCCCCGGTCGATTTATACGTGCTGTGCGCTTTTACAACCTCTAGGTGTCAGTAATGCCTAACGCATGGAGTTCAATGCAGCCACGGCGTTGTAGTTTTAAAAAACGGAAATCGGGGACGAACTGACTCCGGGGCTTCGTTTTGATACGTTGCTAAATAGACGCTGTACTTTCCTAAACTTTAAAGGAAGCACCCCTTCATCTCTTTGACCGATGGCTTGGTACGCAAAGGTTAAAGAAGGGTGATGTAAAGGTTAAGAGCAGCTTATGAGATATATTTTTTCCCCCGGAGCGTTGTGTCACGTGCTCAAAACGAAGCTGCTGATTGGACAAAGAGAAGATCTGAGTTCTGCAATCGATTGTTCATCCTCAAGTACCCGGACCTTATCACACGAACTGCATTTGCGCATTAAAAATCGGAATTTTTCCTTGTAAACTGAATGTGAAAAGTAAAACAAACTGAATCTCTGTGGAAAAGATTTTAATTTGTATTTGCAAAACTGAATGTGAAAAAAATATACAGAATTGAATTTTCAGTGAGGGGTTGAAATTATAATTGCACATTTCAAATTCAGTTCTTCAGGGTTATGGTTCAAATTAAACAATGCAAACTCCATGCTTCCATTTTCTGGTCCGCTTTATCCTCACCAAGGTTGCAGGGCGTGTCTTTGGACAGTAGGCGGCGGACACCCTGAATCGGTTGCCAGCCAATCGTAGGGCACACAGAGACGAGGGCTGCTCAACAAAATTGCGGGCTGGTCTCTTGGGAAACAGAAATAAAACAAACCGCCGCTGACAACTAAATTACGGCCGCAAAAAAATACTGATCGTGATCTTGTCAATACAGCCGGTTGCAGTTTATATTTCTGGTCAAATACGTTATCAACATCAATGTTGGAGGGAATGGTAAGTTATTTTATTTAGACTGACACACGAATAAGGCTAAAACTATACATTCCATTTAAATGTGAACTGATGTGGGCTGTTTTGAGAGTTTAAAATGAGCCCACTCCCGGACACTCTGATCCGTAACACAATATACGCAGTCGTCAATCTTTATTTGTAAATAGAACATGATATTGAGTAATGTATGCAGTAGTGATGTGTCGGTCGCGAACGAGCCGGTACAACGAGCCGGCTCTTTGAAGTGAACGATGAGAGCCGGCACCCTCCCTCTCACCCCAAGGATCACTGTGACCTTTTTATCTAACTACGTATTTTACTTTGTTCTAAAACTGTGATTGGGCGTTAATCTTTAAAACAATGTGATTTTGATTGGAAAGACGAATAATATAAAAACCGGGCGCGCAAAGCATTCTGGGTTGGTGTACTGTGAGCTAACTTAATGAATCCTGTTTTGAGGCTTCCAAAAGAATTTATATTGACCTTTCCTTTTGTTCTTTACTAGACATCATATCATGAGGTTGGGGAAATGGTAACGACAGTCAGACGCACCTCAAGGTGAAAATAGTACTGCCGTGAATGAGTTCCCGTCGTCGCACGCTCTCTAATTAAGACTATACTTTCAGGGATCATTTCTATAGTCGTTGACTTGAGAAATATGTTTCTAAACTGATTGGTCTCGCTAACCACGATGATGAGTTGCGATATCCCTTCCTGAGCGTTAAGCTGGTTCCAAGCGATGACTTTGTTCATCAACTTGTTACCCTTGATGATCGTTCCATGCTTCCCCGAGGAGCATGGAGGGAAGGGATATGGACAGAGTGGTTCCTTGCAATATGTCAATATAACCGTCAACAATCTACGTTGGACTCGTCCAAATGTAGAAATGGGCGATGTACACTTAGTGTCAACTGCCCTCTAGTCTGCAACATAGCTAGGTGTGACGGGCTTAATACTTCTCACCTCGCTCCACTTTAGGAAACGAACACACCTCATGGTACCTAGCCCAGTTAAACGGCAGTGTTTATAATTCTTCATGGTAGTAATTGATGGGATTTTCGGTAAAAGTAATCATTTAACCAAGAAAAAAAAATACGTTTATTGAAAAAAAAATAGCGTCGCAATAAAAAGGATGTAGTGTAATATTTACAGGGCCCATTCCAGCATGTTTTTATACAGTTAAAAGAGTGCCAAATCAAAAGTTTAGCAGTACTGTTCGCAAACGTTGCAGAGTGTAGTGTTTGCTGCGTCTTCAGTGTTTCCCGACCACACATAGAAACGGGAACTTCGCTTTGACGGGCTCATATGCAGCATATATTTTCACCTACAACCGGTGACTCGGTTTTTCTCTCCCCTTACGAAAATACGGGCGAGTTTTTTTTATTATCTTTTAGATAAGACGTGGTCCAAATTTACACATTTGGGGATTTCGCAGGAGTCATCTCAGCCGGGGTCTAATGGCTGAGTCTCAACCTAGGTGAACTACCTTCTTGGTCATGGCACCTACCCCGGCACAGGGCCCATCTCTTTAGTTTAATTTAACCTACAAACTCACCGGATAAGACCGCACTCACACACGTTTAATTTAATCACCACGTTAACTAAACCATGAAAATATAGGTTAAAAAGGACCTTGAAATCATTCCCCCAATGCACTGCTTCATTTCTACCGAGAATTCAAAGCGAAGTTCCCGTTTCTATGTGTGGTCGGGAACACAATGTAATGCTGCTGCCATCCAGTGGTGTGCAGCAAACACTACACTCTGCAACGTTTGAACACTACAGAACAGTACTGTACCTGTATATCTTTTTGGGGACTTTTGATTTGGCACTCTTTTAACTGTATAAACAATGCTGGAACTGCTATTATTGGTATTTTCACCATACATTGTAAATATTACACTACATCCTTTTTTATTGACCACTATTTGTTTGTGTTCTTTAGGCTAGTTTTTTTTTCAATAAACGTATTTTTTTTCTTGGTTAAAATGATTACTTTTAGCCGAAAATCCCATCACTAGTATGCAGACTATTAAACGAAAAGATGCTTCATGAAGAATTATAAACACATTCGCCAGGAGAGGTTTAACTGACGGCTAGTTTAGATTACCAACAGTCATTTCAGATAAAGTGAAGGTGTGTCTCGTTTCGCTAAGCAGGTGGAGCGAGTGCGTTTGAGGAAGTATTAAGCCCGTCAACAAATACTGCATGAGAGAGGAAAATGGCCAGCTATGAATTGCATGACAATCTTGAGGGCAAGTAATAAATTGACACTAAGTGTACTAATCGCCCGAATATTCTTACTACATTTTGGACGACATTGATTTTCACATGATCCAACGTAGATTGTTGACGGTTATATTGACATATTGCAAGGAACCACTCTGTCCATATCCCTTCCCTCCATGCTCCTCGGGGAAGCATGGAACGATCATCAAGGGTAACAAGTTGATGAACAAAGTCATCGCTTGGAACCAGCTTCAACGCTCAGGAAGGGATATCGCAACTCATCATCGTGGTTAGCGAGACCAATCAGTTTAGAAACACATTTCTCAAGTCAACGACTATAGAAATGATCCCTGAAAGTATAGTCTTAATTAGAGAGCGTGCGACGACGGGAACTCATTCACGGCAGTACTATTTTCACCTTGAGGTGCGTCTGACTGTCGTTACCATTTTCCCAACCTCATGATATGATGTCTAGTAAAGAACAAAAGGAAAGGTCAATATAAATTCTTTTGGAAGCCTCAAAACAGGATTCATTAAGTTAGCTCACAGTACACCAACCCAGAATGCTTTGCGCGCCCGGTTTTTATATTATTCGTCTTTCCAATCAAAATCACATTGTTTTAAAGATTAACGCTCAATCACAGTTTTAGAACAAAGTAAAATACGTAGTTAGATAAAAAGGTCACAGTGATCCTTGGGGTGAGAGAGATTTAATTAACGTTGAGAAGGGGGAAAAGGAAAAGTGCTGTGCATCGGTTAAAACGTTCCGACAGTAAACTAGCACAGTAGAACCCTTATGCAACAAATGTTACTTAAATGTTTACCTCCTTAAATTAAGGAAACCGATTCATGGGGCCATGTAACACACGCACGCACACACACGCTCAAACGATGTCAAATACTATTTAACTTTATCCACAGCAGGTTGGGTTTTGCTGTTAGCTTGAAGTCATCTTCTATGACATTTGATGGCAGTATTTCGGCAACGACTTTAAACTTTAATGAGCCTTTTACTCATTATTAGTTTAGTGACTGCTTATATTCATGCTGCTTTAATAAAGCTAATGTGCAAAAATCACATAGCAATGTTTTTTGCGTCATATTGTAGAGAAAATGCATGAACAAGTGATGAGGAATGTACAGGAAGAAAGCACAATACAGTACTGTATAAGCATGTAACGCTATTTTCGGTTTTTAACTCTTCTTTAAATTACGCTGGTAGTTGGCAAATGTCAATTTACCAGCATATTGTACACGGAGAAATGGAACCTTTAACTATTCAGGACTGCTAAACAATGGGTGAGCGTGTTCAATTACCATTCGTAGTCACATAATCCTCGGGTTAAAAACAGTTGCGTGGCGACATTATATGCGCATGCGCAGGGTAAACATGCGAGTTACTTTGTCACCCAAAATGGTTTTCACCAAAAATATTCAATTGATTAATTTACCCGAGAGCGAAACAACTTCACTTAAAGGGCTATGTTTATATTTAACCTTTTAATTAAATAGGTACACCAGTGTAATATTTTGAACAAATGAAATTTTATTACATCACTAAACATCAGGTGAGCATATTACTCTTGCATACTCAGTACATAAAAAGACTCAAAGAAAACAAAGATCAGTAATAACATGAATAGGGAGAGGACTAAATGGGGTGGGAGGTGTAGGGGAGGAACTGTGTGCATGACCATCATGAAAACCCATCCATCCATCCATTTTCTAATCCGCTTATCCTCACGAGGGTTGCGGGCATATTGAAGCCTATTCCAGCGGTCTTCGGGCATTAGGCCGGATAACACCGAACTGGTTGCCAGCCAATCGCAGGGCACACATAGATGAACAACCATCCGCATTCACACTGACACCTAAGGACAATTTTGAGTGTTCCATTAACCTGCAGTACGTTTTTGTAATGTGGGAGGAAACCCCTCATGCAAATATATTCATAAATACAAACGTAACAACTTCAATATGTATGGACTATATGACCACTGTGTTATTTCAATGTGTATAGGTTGTACTGCAGGTGATGAGCTATTTCTATCAATCCCTCCATCCATCCCTCCATCCATCCATTTTCTAATCCGTCTATACTCGCAGGCATGCTGCAGCCTATCCCAGCCGTCTCCTGGCAGTCGGTGGAGTACACCCTGAACTGGTTGCCAGCCACTTGCAGGGAACACATAGACGGACAGCTGTTTGCACTCACAATCACACCTAGGGACAATTTAGAGTGTTCAATCAACCTACCATGAATGTTTTTAGAATGTGGGAGTACCCGGGGAAAACCCATGCAGGAAGGGGGGAACATGCAAACTCCACACAGGAAGGCCAGAGCCTGGAATCAAAACCTCAGCACGGTGAGGTGCTAACCAGATGACCATCGTGCCGCCCTGAACTTTTTTCATGTGAAATTATTTAGTAGAACCTTTCCAAAACTTTCAGTATATTTCATCTGTAGATTTGAAGTAAAAATGGTGTGCATGTGACCAGTTCTCCAGCATTGCTCCTACATTCAGTAACTCTATAATGTCTCCCATCCAGGGCCAGTCTATTTGTCTTTTGGCTTCAGAGATAACACAGTGGGGAAAGGAGTTGCAGCATGGGGCATTCACCTAGTAAACACACAGCAAAGGGTGGCATGTTCATGGTAAAAGTCAACAGTAATAAATACCTTCACGTTTTACTACAGCATATTTCATCCAGTCAAAATGTCATAATCACATTCTAAAATCAACTAGTAAAATGGCTGAGAAGACAGGTTAGGTGTTTAACACCTGATATTTTAATCAGCAAATATGGAATGGGTACTGTTGTTGGGAAACTTACCTGCTTGCCAGCTCTCTTTTCAAACAGGATCGAAAGGAGATGGCACGTTCCATTGCTTTATATCCCTGACAATTATGTTATGTGGTGACAGAAGAAAGGGAAAATGCAGGGGAATGAATGAACAGGGAAAGTTGTTTGCGACAGTATAAAAGAGAGGAAGGCAAGTGGGAAAATAAATCAGATGTTAGGATTGTAATAAAGTTAGGAGTGGCATTTTGCGGGGACAACAAAGGAAGCAGGAATGCATGAAAGAGTGTGAGAGGAGAGAAAGACACAGAAGTGGTGAGTTATCAAAGATAAGGACGCCAAACAACTAACTGGGTTACAAAATACAAAACTGGAACTAATGTTCGCTTAATAATTTCGTTGAGCAATGTTGACAGTCGTCTGTGTTGAGGTAGCAGAAAACACCACTAGAGAGCAGTGCTTTTTCTCTAGAAGCAGCTCAGTGCAGTGACGTGAGGTGGTTTCCATTTCTTTTGGAGTTTTTCACCACTTCAAATAATTAGGTGGGGTTGATAGCAGCCTTTTTTCTCCAAGCTGTCAAGGATGGTAAAGATCAAACATCTTGAAAAATCCCCACCGCTTTCACTATATGTTGGTGATAGGAACGGCGGTTCATTTGACTGTGCTGAATCACATGAATCAGTTCATTAAAAGGTTACATTCAAAAGATTTGTTGACCGAATCCTTCAGGGCTTTGTAATTCCGTCCATAATTCAGCCCTGAGGTTCACATTCACTCTAACACGTTCACTTACAGAGGGGTGGTGCATTCATGGGTCATAGTACGCAGTCATTCTGAAAGCGATGCTGCTTTACTTTAAGTGTTATACATGAAGTGTCTAAAATTACCCGTTATTTTATATTGTCGCCTTGACCAAATATTGCAAACCAGGAATGGTGGGGAGAGTTAAAAAAACAAAAAAAGATATTATAAAAACCTTCAAAAATGACACGTAGTGTTAATCATGAAACACAAAGAAGACTGTTGTAACTAAGCTGCAGTAATAATAGTGGTTCTTCACAGATCAGAAAGCCTCTACATAGTTTTGTTAGCCTGTCTATGGTGCTTCACATTATGTGTTAGCATAAATGTGATGTGGTTTGATTGTATACACAATGTGTTAAATTTCGTTTTATGTTTAATGTAAACACCCCCTGGGAATGGCAATCAAATGAAACAAGCATCTTTAAAAAAAAACAGCTGGCTGTCAAACGGCAAACAGAACTCTCAGGAAGGGCAAAATGGACATCATGGTGAAAAAAAAGACCTCGCGCGTAAGGTAAATTTCTACTCACAAACAAACAGAAAACAAAACAATTGACGAAGTGATGACTCATTTGTAGGTCAAGGTAGAAATGCATTGATACTTAACTACAGGATGGATGCTTTTGGATGCTTCAGCAAACATAAAACATAAGATTTTAAATGTTAGGCGGAGAAACTCTGTTTAAATTGTGTTCAGCCAGGACGACACAGGCTTAGACTTATGACTTATGCCTGTGTCTTGAGCGGTCTATTTATAATTCTTGAACATACTGCATATATACAGTACATAAAACTGTGCAGGTCACTAAATCATGTCCCTGATCTCATTAAAATTTCCGTTGGTGCACGTCATTTGAAAAGCTACTTCCTCACCCTGGCGCCTCGGTGCAGCCTGTCCTTCATGATGCCAATGAACTCCTTGTAAGAGAGCTGGTCATCGTGATCCACGTCAAAGATCTTGAAGATAGTGTTGACCAAGTGGCGTGTCAGCTTGAGACCTGTGGCCACATATACTGCTCTCGCAAACTCATCTGGCAGGGGACAAAGACAAATATTGTGTATCTCACAGAAAAAGGGGACCACATGTGCCGATAACTGTAGCTTTCACAGCTCTGTCCCAACCTTGCCCGATGGAGCGAGAAGCAAAATTGTACATCTGCATGGCAATGGCAAAGTCCTCTAGGTTGTTGAGAAATTGGAAGAAGCAGCGGAACTCATCAAAAGTGATTCCCTTAAACAGCGAAAGAAACAGACAGGCATTAATACTCTTTGAGGCAAATCAGGTCACTGATATATCGATTAAAAACACAGCAAAAAATAAGTGTGCAATGAGCGATTTACCATGTGACTGGCTGTTTAATGCCTTGAGACTGCAAACGGGAAGTTTATTGGGAAAGGAATGATCATTTGAAAAAAATGAAAACATAGGATTTTGTTTTCAGACAAATGCTGATGAATTCTAATGAATATCAATCAATCGATCAATCAATCATTTTATGACTAGCTATACTAATAGATTTTTGATAGAGAGTGAAAAGACTGACAGCACGTGTGCATTTATGAGATGAGTGTGTGTGTGTGCGTGTGTGTGTGTGTGTGTGTGTGCGTGTGAGTGTGCGTGTGTGTGGTCAAGCGAGGCAGTTGAGCAGTGAAGTGTGGAGCACGACAACAGCCGCAGGCAGAAATTGTGGTGGGAAATTTCAGGTGCTATTCAAGGCTGGGAGGCAGAAGCACTCACAGAAGAAGAATAAATCAAACAGATGTGTGAGGGAATTGAAGTGCTGCTGCTCGCCAAAGATAAAATGTCAACCCAAAACATCACTTGAAGTTTGTATCGCAAAGTGCAGTTTCTTGTCAGTGGATATCGGTTTGTTTTTCAGTTTGAACCAATAAGTGTGTTGGGGTACAACTTCTCTTTATGCAGAAGTCACTGTTGAGAGAAAAACGGCATGCCTACCTTTTCATCAGGTATGCTTTGTCGAACATTTTCCAGGTAGGCACCAATATTCTCCACATTGGTGAAGCGCAAGAGAATTTTGGCAAAGTCCTCTTCACTGATGGTGGCCATTCCTTTAGAGTAGGTCAGAAATTCAATCTCCAGTACTTCAGTCTGGAGGTTATCCATGAACCTGAAAATATAAAACAACGGACAGCATAGATTTAATTTGAAATCAGGTAAAAAAAAATAATTAATGTAAGAAAAAAAAGTGACTTGCTAAGTAAATGTGTGAATTTGCGTGCATGAAGTCATCACAAGCTTATGTGCAAGCTACGGAATACCTATAAAAGTCATCAAATGTGAGTTCAGCCTTCCCTTTCCTCCCGAAGAAATGAACCAGCAGGGTGGTGTCAATAGTTAGACTCTCATCTGCACGCTTAAGTGAAAAAAAAAGGAGACAAAAAGGGAAAGATAAAAAAAAATTGTGACAGACCTTTCAGCAAAACTTACTCTACACTTTTGAGTGAGAAAACGTCTGTTTCTCAATACAGCACCAACGAAGGAGTTGCTAATATTATGAGACTGAACCAAAGCTGCCTTGGTGATCGGTGCACCCCTAGATAGCTCACAAACTGAAGTTTGATAGCTCACAAACTGAAGTTTTTGTCAATAATAAACTGTTTTTGTCAATATGGATCTCACAGGTTAAAAAACAAAAAAACACAACAATGTATATTGAGAAACTGAATGAAGAGGACCAGACCATTTTGAATTCGACAGCACAAGCACCGGGGCCAAGCTAGTTGGTGAATGCAAATCATCTCAACCAATCAGCTTTAAAAAATAGTCAGCAGTCCCGATGACAACATTGCATCAACGTATGTCACATTTGTGGTTGATTTTCGAAAAGCTTTACTCGTAAATCAAGTGATTCAATCCATCCTTGAACTCACGGTTTCCAAAATCTGAAAACAGATTTGGTCAGCTAGTTTAGTCTGCACATTATCCCGAGGACATGTATCGTTACCACTGGAAGCCAAGTGATAATCAAAGATGCGCAATTGAAGACATCCTCAGAGCCATCAAACGACAGTTGAAATGATCTTAAACCTGTATCTCAGACTGGTGACTTTTTTTTTTGTTCCTGCAGAAAACATCCCTTTGCAAAGAAATAGAGCTTACATTGAAGCACATAACTGATACAGCTGAAACCGTCACGCTGAACGTCGCCAAACATGCTTGCGGTAGAACCGGAAAATAGATAGGAAGAAGATGTAAAAGGAGGAGAGACAGAATCCAGACTGAAGTAGCTGGTGAAAAGCTGCAATCAAAGCAGCACATCCCGTGCATTTCGCTGCAAATGGTGAACAGCACAGCAGAGCACACATGCAAAGCATGTGAGATGATTCCACCTTTTTTCTTTCATTTCATCTTCTTATATGCGCTTCCATCCATTTCGGCAAGTAGGTCTACATTCAGCTACTGGGATATTAGGCCAATTAATAGACTTTGTTCAATTTGTTATTCTTGCCCATGAGCTCTTGGTTATTATGCTTTTTAACCCTTTTAAAGGCACTACAGGGAAGATGATTAGGATTTGTGTAGTGGTATTTTTAAGTGACTAAACATGGGGATGTTTCAAGATTGGCATGAATATAGATTACATTAACCCTCATGCAGTATTTTTAAGCGGCTGCATGAAGGGTATTACGTCCCAAAAATGTCCCACTTCCAATGTGCAACAACTTTTTTCACTTGTAATTCTTTTTCACTTTCAACCCCTCAAAATGTTCAGTGGGAATTGGCCAAGACATAGATATACATCCTATGCAAAATTTCAGCTTCGTGGAGTTATTTTTCACTGTTTTGTCTGTGGTGTCCATTTGTCCAACAGTCCAAAATCGTCCAAAGTGTCCGAAATGTCCAATTTTGGGATTATTACTGCATGGGGGTTAAAAAAAACAAACTCCTCAGAAACGGGTCATTGGGCTTTTGATCAGTTCCAATGAAAAATAAAGGGAGAAAAAGACAAGTCATCTGACATTGAGGTGGAAAGAAGTAAATAGCAATTCTCAATCACAGCCATGCCCATCACTGCCAAACTTCGTTTTTGATGGCCATGCTACTGTAAGCAGAGATGATGCGTGGGTCCAATCTCATGTTTGCCAAAGATGGAGGAGCGTTTATGCCATGGTCATAATCATTTGCACCAAAATGTTGATGGGGGTTCTACCTCAAGATTAAAATCCTAAAACCCAAAGCAGGACAAAGACAAGTCAAAAAGGGCCAATATTCTTGCCTCTACATGGTCACATTCATTATGTTAAAAACTGGTAAGATTACACTTTGCATGATTTAGATTGTTTGAAAAGGAGGACTATTTAAAATACAGTAATGTTCTAACTAATTACCAGGCCATTCACGTTAGTATAAATCATCCTATTGGAAATACTAACTATTTGGCCCAGGAGTTAAGAAACCACTGAATTCATTTCAGAATCCATCAGGGTTTGGTCTCTGGATCCTAATCTTAAATTATCAAGATATGGGAATCATTAAAATGAAACTCATGCGCCGCTCATCATTGTCTCGAGCAAATGTGTCAAACTCAAGGCCTGGGGGCCAGATCCGGCCCGCAAGGTCATTTTATATGGTCCGTGAAAGCAAATCATGTGTGTCAACTTGCTAAAATCTTTACCGAAATGTCAAATTGTCATGTGCAATAAATAATGTGGAGATTTTGCAATCATTTTGTTAACCCGTTTACCCTCACTTGAACATTAATTGAAAAAAACTATTTTAATCGACTTGATTGATTTCAAAACTAGTAATTTATTAATGTGTTGTGTAATAATTTTGCGGTTTCACTGTCATAACGGCCCTCCGAGGGAAGGGAAAATGAGGTTGACACCCCTGGTCTAGAGTTTTGCTCCAAATATTGACCTCTTAACGAAACCTGCAGCAATAAAGCGAAGCAATACAGATGTAATGCTAAATGCATTTTAACAATGTTATCATTCCTTCAAGTGCAGCGGTAGCATTGTGAACTCACCACTCTGATGATGACAAAATATCAACTCCGCTCACAGGTACAGGTGTGTGTGTGTGTTTGTGTGTGTTATGACTTCTTATCATTTACGACAAAGGTAAAAATAGTTAATACTGATGTAAACCCTCAATGGTCTTCTTTCGAATCTATGACTAATACCACCGAGGAGCAGGTCAATGGTCAGACCGTCAGTAAGACTTTCCACGGAATGCAGGCTACGCCACATTTTCATTCCCATGAACTGGTCTTCTCTCCGTGTCTTCCACCTTCTGTCATTCCTTTTTACCTTCCCCGGTCACTTCTTTTCCTCTCATACCGCATGTTCTCAGTTTACCCTTATTTCCTTTCTCCTCCTGGTAACTGTCAGTGGCTCGTCCTGTAGCTGTCAGTAAGAACCTCTTTTGCCACACAAAAGCAAAGAGCTTGACTAATCTGTTGAGTAAACACATCCTTCTTTAAATACAACCTGCTTCTTTCTTTTGCCCTCAAAGTGTTTCCCGAGGCTTTCTTCTACCCACCCACTTTGTACCTCAACATTTGTTGTCCGCTGACCTCTGGCCACCAATCCAGCCTCGCCTCACCTATTTGGTGATTGTATCTCTTCCTCTTTTACTCTATTTATCTGATCAACTACTTCTTATCTCAAGTGTGTTCCATCACTTCAGCGTCTTCTTCTTTCCACAATTGAGTTTACATTTTGCGTACGTTTGCATCATTTATTCATGATCTAGTGTCAAACAATTTGAATTTGGTGGATGTTTTCCCATTTGTTGATTTTGTTTTGTCACTTTGCCTGATCCTGTGTGTGCTCTGTCCATCTGACATCCCAGCAGATGAAAGGCTCCGGAGAGTAAATACAAGGTCAGACCCGATACACTTCACTGTCATTACCTTCACCTCAGCTTCCGCTGCCACGGCAGTGCCGCAGCACAAAGCCTGTCATTAGAGAGCTAGCCAGCGTGCTATGTTTTAGCTGTTACTCATCATTGGCAACACCTCCAAGGTGGCTTTCAGGTGCGTGTTTTGTTTTGGGGTTTTTTTGCACAGATTGCTGCCTTTCAAACCAGTTCACGGTGTTTTACAACCTAAAAATATTCGACTGTGTGCTGAGTGATTTTCGTATCTACAAATGGTAGCGTTTGTTGAACAGAATTACGATCATTCACCAATTCAGTGTCATTAATGCCTACAGACCTTTTACAGGGCAAGAAAAAAATGGCCAACTATTGAAGCCAAAATGAATGCCACATGATTTCCTCCGGGCAATTAATGAAAAATGTAATACAAATTATGAAAGCTACTGTAGATTCTAATTAAATGTGATGAAAGATGAATAGATCACCATTTTAACGATGGTAATATTTACAATTTTTGAAATCAGTGTTGCGCAAACATTTCTGAGCTTAGCATTTTGAATTGCAAACATTTGCATTGAGTCTTCAATAGGATATAGGGTTAAACTGGCTGTAGATGATGAATGGTTTAACACGAAGATTGGCCACAAACAACATAGATTCGTATTAGACAGATATCAAGAAAAAAAACATGCAAGAGATTAGTTATTAAACAAACATACAAACATACATTATACTGTATTATCTAATATCAGACAATTACGTCACCATAGTATAGTACAGCTTTTTAAATAAGCACGAACAGACATATAGAAAATAAATGTGCTCTATCCGAACCGTTTAAAGAATGATTTCACCAAAATAAATACATGCATTTAGGTGATCATAAGGGAATGCAAGATGAAGTTTATGTACTGTTATAAGTGCAAAAACCTGAAAGAAAGAAATGAAGGCTGAAAAAGTGAAGATGGTACGGGGGTAAATAAAAAAGGGGGTGGGCTGAGAAGGTTTTGGTGGCATTTCTCAACTGATGTTAAGCAGACAAATGAATAAAGACGGTTGAGACACGTCTGTCTTGACTCAAGCCAACAAAAAGACCTTGCAGGTTGGCAATGCAGCTTAACAATTTGTTCATTTTGATGCTTTTTCGTTTTCAGGGAACTCATTGTGGAAGTAGCCTCGTTGTCTTCATGCATTTTAGGTCTGATTCTGCTATGAGTGATCAGAACAGACAGACATACAGGGATGATTAGAGAATTTAAAAAAAAAAGGGCGGGGGTGTAATAAAAAACACTGGAAGAATGACAAAATAGAGGACAGGTGGGTCTGTGTACCTCCGCCAGGTCAGAAAAGAGGATTTGGCTGGCGCCTCGCCTTAGAACGTCCCAGTAACTCCGCGCCACAAACTCCTGACTGTCTTTTTTTAGCACCTGTAGGGTTGGTCAAGGGGGGGCCAGTGTCAGTTCACTTCCAACACCACCACTTCAGGATTTATCTTCTGCATTTTACCGATCAATCCGATTTTGTAATATATTGTATAATCATATTAAAGTGATGTGCCATAATGTTTTATATAAAAACCTGCTTGTAAACATGAAAAGATTAAGAATATAAATTCTCACATTAAAAGGACAGTGGCGTGAAACTCATTAGCGTCACGAATGCTAGGTGATATCCCAAAAAGAGATTATGCGGCATCTGGTGGCCATAGTGCATGCACCAAATTGTTGTGTTTGTACTAGCACATACAGAAGCAAAATGTGGAAATAGAAAGAGAAGTGTTCTGACTAAAAACCTGACTTCTGTCCTTGACCCTGATGAAGAGCTGCTTGTACTGAAGTGTGCCGACTCGAAAAAAGTGGAGCTGATGAGCTCTGACCACCTGACTCTCATTTTCTTCACGGCGAACGCGACTGAAATCTTTTTAAAAGTCATTATGAGAACGCAGCTGTCCTCCACAGCACTTCACACAGATCTGACTAGCTCAGAAATCCTTAATCACCAATGTTTAGTCAATGACAAAATACAGCATTTCATTCAGGGTTCCGTTTGGAAAGTGCTGGAAGAGTATTGCTTCTGTCTTTAAAGTGCCCCACATCACTCAAAACCAAATCATCACACTATTCTCATTTAATTATACTTCATTACAGATTGCCCCTTATATGTATTAGTCCTCTTCAGTTCCCCCTCTTTTTATTCATGCTGAAATCAATTACGGAACTGATGGGGGAAAAAATAGCAACTAACATTAAATATCGCAAATAGAACAGTATTCGGTGTTGCTTCCTACACTATATCACTTGAAGAATCCCTACGTTAAGCCGTTTGATATGAGGCCAACAACAAGCACAGTTTTAAACTGATTAATTATTTAATGTAGGGATTACACCCTTTTAATCACATTCTCAAGTCATCTAAGGTGAGCAAAAACAACACTACGGGGGTATGTTGTTTTTGTTTTTGGTTTTTTTGATACATACGCTGTTCATGGGGGCAACCTGATATCCATACAGCTGCATACTCTACCACACAGCGAAGAGGCATGAGGGAGAGACAGAGGACGGCAGAGCATGCAGTCAGAGAGGAAGGAGGAGAGAAGATAAAAGACATGTTAGTACATGCAAGAGGAGAGGTTGTGGATACACTCTGCATAGGGAGGGACATTTCCAATTTCCAATGCATCTCTGATTATATATTAGAGGAACACATGTTTCACAAAACATTTTTTTAAATGTGTATCTAAAGATTATGTAGCTGTATATTAAATGGATAGTATATACTATATTTCTTTCCCCAAAAGTATTACAGGTAGTATGCAGGGCTCGACGTTAACACAGACCAACTTAATTTTTGGTTTGCACGTAGCTCATGGTGGTTAGATCAGAGCAGTTTACATATGATCTATTAGTCAATTAAGGGCAAAATAATCGGAAACGAAAAAGTCGATGATCAAAACAATCATTTGTGGCCGCCCTCATTTTGATCAGGAAACAGTTTTCTCAAATCTCTGCCCCGTTGACTAATGTAATTAGAACTTCTTTCAGCCAGCCCACAGTTAATGCAAGCCCTTATGTTAAAAATATGCCCATAAACATTGTCCTCAATCAATCATTAAAAATGTGGTTGTGCAAAGTTGACAAAACAGTCTGATAAGATCCGCAAATTCATTTTCCCAAATACATTTTCCTTGAGTCAGAACACCAATATTTGCTATTTAACATGGATGAACATGTTGTCTAAACTCTTCGACAACAATTTTTTTTCATGTCAGCAAATGCATTGTTAGAAGTGGTTAATGAATACAAGAAAACGTTGTTCCTAAGCCTTAATCACAGAAGCATGGAATAAGACCAATTATACAAGAGTATATCCATTTGATCCAAGAACAAGTTGGGAAGTCACCATCATGGTACAGTGAAACTCCTCTACAACGAAATCTACATGGGTGAAAATACCCCCTAGTGTGGAAAAATCTTCATGCATTCACACCATTCCCACTTTCCTGTTTCAAATTTGCGACAGTGAAAAACCCCCCGTTGTGAAAAATGTCTTGCTGCAAACATGATTTCGTTGTAGAGGAGTTTCACTGTACAACAGAGAACAAAAATTTGTAAGGCAGCATGCACTCAGCCATGGTTAGATGACGGGTTATTATCCTAATACCTCCACAGATGAGAATAAACTGCTACGGAATTAGTTTCATCATTTTAAATGCATCCATGTGTACAGTTTGGCACAGCAGTTCAATATCCTCTAAAGCACAACACCACAGCAACTGTTGTATTCCAATACCTTCATGGATGATTTAAGATGATCGAAGCCTACAGCGTTTTACTGTTTGGATTATTATTAATATGATGAATAGTCTCAATAATACAATGGATAAGTGCTATCAGTTTTAGTCAACATAGACAATCCATAATCGTTACAACATTGGTGATATTCATGACAACTAGGAAACTGGATTGTTTTGTTTTGATCCCACAGTCCTGATTACCAACTCACTTACCAACTGTGCGGACTTCTCAGCATTCCCTTTCCTCCCTTTCTTTTCATTTTTCTTCCGGAAGATCTCCTGAAGCTACAAACACGTCAAGAATAAAGACCTTTATAACACAAGTGATGTTTATTTTTATACACCGTAATTAAATATAAACCACACAGTATTTGCACTCATGCCCACTTGATTTATGTAAACCTCAGTGATTAAACCTGAAATATATTTTTTTCTTCCTACTATGGTACTGTAGATTAAGACAAAACCTACTAAATACCCATGAATTATCATTATTACTGTCAGAAATTAAACTGAAAATAGAATGAAAATCATGTCATGGATGATTGGTTTCCCCTTCCTATTAGCGACTTACCACCAAGAACTCCCTCTTGTCCACCATCTGGTTGCCGTCTGCATCAAACATATTGAAAGCAATCTTAAAACCAGCATGGGGCTCTGCAGCAGAGGAGAACACACATGGTGAGGGTTATCAACAGACTCTGTTAAAGGTATTTGTAAATACCCAAATAGCATACAGTCAGAAGTGAATAATGGTCGGATGCAGCGTAAATTAGCATGACTTTTAATTGAATTAATTCCTTCAATGTATTAACAAATGTATATGCTTCAAGTAGTTAGCAGTTGAACGGCTTCCCAGAATGGATTGTTTTTGGATCTCAGAAGCTCCCCTGGGCTACCCATTTTATTAATTGTATTAATTCTAGCACAAATTACAGTAATTGTATCATTTGATTGTCAGCTTCTCCAAATTACAATAAAATGGATGGCACAATTTTGTATCACAGATGAAATATGTAAGCTCCGACACACACCGAGCTATGCGGGCATACCTGACTGACACGTCGCACAGTGTGCATGGTTTTTATGAGTGGCCGACCATCGGCCACGAGTTTTACTGCGACTGAAAATTGAATGTCAAGTGACCATGTCGCAAATGTAATGGCCAATCAATAATGTCATGCCATATCAGATGAGCTTTCACGACAAAAAAACAAACATTTCTGGGTGTGAACTCAAATCCACCAGCCACCAAGCTGTACCAAGACAGTCTATGAAGTATTGTCATTCACAATAATACTGAACTGCATTTATCATATCATACGTACCCGATTCCTCTTTGTATTATTGTAAAACAGATACAGTGGCCAGGGCAATTTGCTTAACTTTCTAGACAATCACACCATATTGTTTGTGGATTAATGAAATAAATTAAACAGTACTGTACTGTTTATGTGGCACCCCACATAGGAAGAACCCCTGGGGTCGCTGTTTATACGTTGCAATGATCATCAATCGCGCCAGTCATTAGCGATTGTCCTGACCTATTCAGTCACTTACAGCCAAGTTGCTTGGTGTGCGGTGGCTCAAAATGTCTTTCATTTACAATCATTGGTTTTGAAATAGGATTGTAATATTGAATATCCTACTATATTCAATGTTCTATCCATTACACGTTTTGTTTTGTTTTTTTAACCCTTTTATGTTTTGGCCTTTTTTTGAAAGCATGGCCTCTTTTGCTGACGACTGTCTTGTAGGTTGAAAATTGTGAAAACTGTAGGGTTGAAGGTTTGCACTGAATTTACAATGGTAAACTTCACTTATAGCTGTAGAGCTATGTCTACATTTAATTGGATTCTTTGTGTTCTTTCTTACCTGGAGAGGAACCTGTAACTATGGCAATAGCAGATGTAATAACCTCACTAACTTTGGTCTCCCAAATATGTAGAATGCAGAGACAGCAGGATATGGAGGGACTCACTTGTCAGGATACAGAGGAGGAACAGGTACTCTGTGTATGAGATGATACCTAGCAATGAGATCATGAGGGAGTTAGTAGGGGTAAGGCTGTACACACACACATAGACACCATAGCACATAATAAGTTCCTTTCGCAAACATAGCATCTTTTTTATTTGTATTTTTTTCTTGAAGTAAACCAATAATCCATTTGGCCACACACGATTTCTAGCAATGTGACAAGGGGCTGCAATTTTCTCCAAAGGAGCCCACTTGGAGGACACTTAGGAATTTCTGCCCGACTGATCTTAGTAATGGTTATTTTTAGCGGAACTTGTCAACTAATCGAAGAAGGGATTCCCCAAGTAGCAGTCAAAAATCAAGGCTCAATTGTAGCTGTGGACATCTGGACGACAAAGGCAAAGATGATGGAAAATGAAGCCTTAATGGGTGACCACTGGCATTGTGCTCAGGTTTCATTATATTCGTTGAAACCTATAGCAACTGTTAATATTGAAAACGTCATGTATAAAGGGGTTTTCACTTCGGGGTTGAACATGAAAAGCAGCAGTGAGCTTTCAGTCAGTAATGACGGAAAGTCCCATCAGTCCGTCACGGACGGACGCCCGCCTTGCTAACGACAGACAAATGACAGGAACATTTTTAAAAAGATGACAGACAAAGCACGTCGAAGTGTGTTTTTGTCCGTTAGTGTAATCGCCACTACCCAGGCCAAGTAGTGATGGACCTCTGAGAAAACTCACACAGGCACAGGGAGAACATGCAAACTCCACACAGGAAGGCCAGAGCCGGAATCGAACCTTGCACCTCTACATTGTGAGGTGGACGTGCTAACCAGTGGATCATCGTGCCACTGCCACCTAAGAAATGCTCTTTTACTCTAAACTTGGAAGGTGCTTTCCTGACCATATTTTTAACAGGCAACATAAAACAAAAGCGTTCTCCAAAAGGTTGCCCCCCCCCTCCCCACACACACACACAAAGCTCCTCTCCAGAACACTTCATCTGATTTTCAAAATTCTTGCTGTGCCGTACTCAGGCTTGACAGGCCTTTCCAACCAAATTTGGCATTTTGACGAATTTTCATTTTCAGGAAATCCTGTCACATTGCTACGATTCACTTCTATACAAACAGGGGATCAAGTAAAGACCATTGTGTGTGTGTGTGTGTGTGTGTGTGTGTGTATTTGTATAAGCAGGTGAAAAATGTTTCAGGATGTGATCCTTTCTTACTTCAGGCCCATTAACACTCTTTTTCGCTTTCTGTCTGATTGTCCAGATAGTTCAGGGTGACTCGCTTGAGTGTTATGGGACACTGCTTTCTCGTGGATGTGTGTTTGTGTGATGCTGAACATGACACCAGGTAGAACCAGTGACAGGCTTGTGTTTCCTACTGCGCAACTACCTACTTTGTGTAACGGAGCTGATTTGGAACCAACCCCCCCCCCCCCACCCCACCCCCTACCCCCCCCCACCCCCTTGTAGCTTGACCACCACGATCACTTCATGCACTCAAATGATTGAGGGTCCTCTCGGAGACAGATAGAAATAAAAATACTCGGTATACTCTGGATTGAATTAGAATTGTTGTTCTATTATGAGTTCTGTAGGTTTTCACACGTTATAGCTTTTAGAATTGTTCTGTTATGAGTTCCATAGGTTTTCATACATTCTAATTTTCAATAACTGTTTCATCAAATGCATATCTTGGCTATAAAATAGTGCTGCTTGTAATGCTTAATATTTTGTGCCTTTCTGCAATACCTTTATTATCAATATCTGTTCCTATGCCTAGTCCATTTTCCCAAAGAACAGCAAACCCCAATTTGATCATATAAGGTACAAAGGAATGTTAATCTCAACAGAGAAAACATGAAACACACACACAGCATTCCATTTAATTTTGTCCCTCTGCGAAAGCTGTCGCCATTCCAAGGAATTGAACTGTTCCTGCTCAGCACGAGAATACGTCCCCTGACAAACACAGATTGTATTACATACATATCAGGGCTTTAACTGACATATTGCAAAATTAAATGGGGAAATGCCCAGAGGTATACAACTCCTTTTTACGCGAGGGTGGGTAGGAGGGGCAGGTGCTATAATATCTCATTGCTGCTGAATACTTATATGAGGACAAGAGAAGCGGGAAGAGAGGGGAGGAGATGTGGTTTATTTTTAGTTTGGTCAGCAGGTTGTTTGGCAGTCAGGAAAGACAGCATGCCTCCAACCTCGGATTAGAGACACCTATGGTGACTCACGCAAACACACACATTGCCAGGTAAGTCCTGAGTAAAATTGAGTAAAAATATGGTATTTGAGATGTGAGCCATAAAGATTCATCAATATAATCTTTACGAAGAGAAGTAAATATTATGGCCAATACTTTGTTAAAACACTCAAACCAATACAGCAATTCATTGTCTGTAGTGAGTATTAAGACAATTTAAACCATTTCACTTAGGATACGGTTACAGTCAATATTTTAGTTGCGCAAAGTACCTTTTCTGCACTATTGCTGTACAGTACATGGATGTGCGTCTATATGAGTGCATACTGTACCTCGTTCTCTCAGGTTACGGAATAGCTTGGACGATCCTCTCCATACCGGGGGAGTATCTGAGAGGATTTTCTCCAGCTCCTGGAGTGTAAATGGATAAAATGAATGTCACTTCATGTAAATTGGCAAATATGTTTCATTCACAACAATATACTGTCCGCAAGTGTAGCTTGAAACATGTCCCGTAGGCTTAAGCAAAAACACAAGCAAGTTGTGTTTTGTGTGCAGCGATGGCTGTTTGAAAGTGCTCTATAAATACAGTTGAGTTGAGTTGAGTGTTCATATCCTGACATAATGCTTGGTGGACATGCAACAGTCGAGCAACAAGAAAAAATAACAAGCGTCTATTGAGAATGTTTTTGAACACACCTACTATGGAATTTAACTCATTCACTCCCAAAGACGTATTTAGATGTCTTTTCAGACGCCACACATTTAATCCTAGCTCCTCATTTTATATTGACTGTACTTGAAAAGGGTCTGAAAGGGTCTGAAAAATTGACATTTTCAGAGTTGGCTAAAAAATGGACATTTTCAAAGATGCCTGAAAAATCGACATTTTCAGACCCTTTCAGACCCTTTTCAAGTACAGTCAATATAAAATGAGGAGCTGGGATTAAACGTGTCGCGTCTGAAAAGACATCTAAATACGTCTTTGGGAGTGAATGAGTTAAGATAAACACCCCCACAAAAATCTCTAAAAAAGTCGAATTCAACATGTTCTAGGACTTTTTAAAGGCCATTTCCACCAGGGCATTTGTCAAATTCATACACAAAAACTACCGCAATACTACGGTATACATTTATTGTGCCTGTGGCAAGGCTTTAATTTCTGAAAAACAAAGTTTGAATCATACTAACGGTCACATTGAACTGAGTGGATTGTGTATCATTTAAATGGATCGTCTTTTGAGTTTACACCAAGTGCATTTTGGATGCAACCAGCAGAGACACTGTTGATGTATTCTTAACTAGTTTCTAAAAATAGAACACCATAACATCGAATGTTGGAAGTTGAGCAACATCCACTCAGGTCTCTGCAATGGCACAATATGGAATATATATAATATGTTTTAAAAAATGTGCATATTCATTGGTCATTTTCCTCATAACACTGGTCAACAGCTCATTTTAATCAGAGATGGCTTTTTGTGCCCCTAAAGGTATTTTTAAGTTGATTTAAAAAATGTCTTTCGTTTTTCTTTCCGAGCACATTTGATTTTTGAGAAATGTGCTTTTTTGTTTTGTTTTTAAGTTTCACCTATAAAGCTTGGACAATACAGATTTGACCATTCTAATGTATGGCTATGACGCTACGGGTGGAACAACCACATATAAAATACAAAAGATGCTGACAACAAGGAGGAAAGAAGAAAGAAGCTTTCAGAGTGTGTCTCCCACCTGTTTGGTCAGGGACCTCCAGGGCCTCTTGTCTGCCAAGGGAGCCAGACAAAAAAGAGAAAAAGAAGGGAAAGAGGGGAAGAGGGTTTGGGTGGGCTCTGTCAGATAGCATCTGTGTTATCTAGAAATGGGTCTTAATGTGCACGCTACAGTCACAACACACACGCATGCTGTATATACAACTGTGATCATCACAGGCCCATCTAAAGTGCCCTGTGCTGGTCTTTGTAGTGGGTGGAATGTCCCAGTAAAAGCACATACTACTTTTGTTCTGTTTTATACAACAAAGTTCATCTTAATTCAACTTCAAAGGGGCGGGGGGCATTAGAGGATGTCAGCTGCTGAGTGGGTATGTGCGGCTGTATCGTGTGTCAGGAGCCGCGCAGATGTGAACACTCATACGGGTGCATAGTTTGCATGCAACAACTGTCCACTTCAGAACAACATTACAAAAATGTGTTGTGTGGGAATAACTGTGACACTAAAAGGAGGATCGGTGTCAACAGCAGAATTTGGGATGTTTATTGATTACAACAAAGTGCAAATGTGAGCAAATGGAATGTTGAATGAAGGGAGGAGGTGCAAATGTCAATGTGTCTGACTAACATGAATCTTAGACTAAACAAAAGCTGTAAGGCCATCTGCCGGGAGGTTGTACGGGCACATTTGGTTCAAACAGCAGCAAGTCTACAAAGATAGAAAAGGCCTGGTCAAACATTTTGATGTATGAAAATTTAAATCAGTTTAAGCTTGACACCAAAACATCCATTCATCCATTTACTTATCCGCTTATCCTCATGAGGGTTGCGGGCGTGCTGGAGCCTATCCCAGCTGTCTTCGGGCAGTAGGCGGGGGACACCCTGAACCGGTTTCCAACCAATCGCAGGGCACACAGAGATGGACAAACTAATATATCGCCCAGCCCGAGAGCAGAGGCCACTTATTTATTGAAGGAATTTGTGTTCATGTCCTGAGCGTCATGACCTTTTTAAAAAAATGTGTGCACAAGAACTGATGTCACAACATATTTTCTTTTACTCATGAAAGCATGTGCTGATGTCTCTACCACTGGTAAAGGAGGCCTCAACAAATGGATTTTGTGTAGAAAACAATGCTATACATACTCCTTGGTTCACTCATAGTGACTGACTCAATAAAGTTCTGAGGAGTCATGTAGAGCTGCCCGTCATACTCCACAGAGCTAAACATACGGAAACGATGCTCATGGCTCGACATGTGCACATCTCCCTCCTCAAAGTCCATCGGATGTGCCTGTTGAACAAAAACAGAATGTTTAGAATTACTGAATCTTTTCTCACTTTGTTAAGACAACTTGTCCTCACCAATTTGTGACGAAATAATAGAAATAAAACGATGAACTATTCTACATGCAGTACACACTAGAGTATATTTGATGTGGAGAACTCAGCCCCACATACATAAAGTAAGCCTGTGCAAAACATGTCTCTCTTTTTGTTGTCTCTTTTTGTTGTTTTTTTTGCACAGCGCTTCTTGAAAATACAAATAGAGTCAGACCCTTTAGGGCAGTATAAAAAGCTGCAGTACAAGGGCACACGCAACTTTTTTCAGGATACTTGATTGGAATCTCAAAGCAGCCGGGCCATCAACTTGATTAGCTGCAGTGCTACATCAACAGTTTGTGCTGCATGAAGCTTTGTAATTCCAAGACAGCTTTCCAAATTTAAACCTGTTTGGCCACAGGGCTCATTGAACCAAGGTTTCTGCACAACTCAGCTAACATACTAATGAGAATACTGATCCATTCATAAAGCTTTGATGCTGCCTTCACTGAGGAAGCATAAATATGTGATGAGTGTTCCGCTTTCTTACAGGGAAGCGTGACAAGGATGTGGTTTTGACTCTCACGAAGGAATAAAGTTTAAAAAGCATTACAGAGGCAGCTTTCTTCAAATGCCAGAAATAAAATGAATAACTGTAAAAAGTATTTTTGCTATTTGAGATGAAATATTAAGTGATGTATTGTGCATGCGTCCACCCACGGCCTTACTAGTGCCTTATCTTTCTTCTCTGACCACACGACGGATGGTGCTCTCCCTTTTGTCCAGAGATCATCAAACATTTTACACCAAGTACAACCTAAAATATTAATTAGCCCAACAAGTACTATCACAATAATCAATATTAAAACACAGCAACGGAGTAGGCCTAAAACACGAGACAGAGGTTTTACGCCTACAAATTTTACATGCAGTCTTGTATAACAATGAAGTAAGTAGTGTTCTAAATCGGTGACTGAAGTCCGTTTAATTTTGCATCGATCGACGCATCACAAAACTGTAATACGGCGGTTCTGGTTTGTATAGTGGCACAGAAAAAGGCAGCTTGGAATACGTCATGTCAAATGTAAGCCTTCAATTGGAATAAAGTTTTAATCGGAATGACAAAAAAGTCTGCAAGTAAAACTGGGTTATTATGCAGTTTGAACAGTAGCACTATTGGGGTATGGGAAAATACTTAAAAAATGAAAAATTCTAAAGTATTGCGCATAAATATCAAATAAAATTGGACAATGGCCAACAGGTGAACCTCACAGTTCAGAGGTTGTGGGTTCATATCTAGGCTCCGGTCTACCAGTGTGGAATTTGCATTTTCTCCCTGTGCAGTGCGGGTTTTATATTTTCCTTCCACGTGCCAAAAACATGCATTGTAGTTTAAATGAAAACTCTAAATTGTGTGTGAGTGTGAATGGTTGTTTGTCTATTTGTGCTCTGTAATTGGATGGCAACTAGTTTAGGGTGTACAAAGTCAGCACACCTGCTACCCTTGTGAGAATTAGAGGTACAGAGAATGAATGAATACATGGATGTATTTGGGCCATGAGTTTTTGCATAGTACTCGATAGTTCCCTCAGGGATCCATCATTCCACGATCACGGAATTTTACCGCAGATTGGAAGGTACCCACAGAAATCGAAACAGCTGGTGAAATATGAGGCAAGGTGCAGAATACAGTGGTACTTCTACTTACGAAATGAATTGGTTCTGGAAGAAATGTCTTTACTAGAAAATTTTGTATGAAGAGACGCGTTTTCCATGCAAATGCCCTAATCCGTTCCAAGCCCCCCAAAATTCAGACATAAATGATTTCTAAAGCATAAAAACATATCAAAGTATGTAAACAAATATACGTTAGAATTAGATTATTGTATAATACATGAGAGTTGTGCATAATGTAAAAAACAAAGAATAAAGAATAAAATTGATGGTCATTTAACTGAACTGTGTTTTTGCCCTCTTTAGTTCATGTTCTCTCTCAGAAGTGGTTTTTGCCTGGCGTTTTGTAAAGAACTGATCCAAGGACGTTTGCTTTTTTCGGCTTTTAACAATCCTTCGAAAATGCCCACGGCAAACATCAGCATAGTGAACGATCGCCTGACTGGTGAACACTTTTTCTGGGTGATTTAGACATTTACGTAAACCTATCGGAATGTCCCATGGCACGAGGGACGAATGACGAGGACGCTGCATAGACACATCTCTATCTATCTACACACATTGGCACATACGGTAGAGGTCCCTCTTAGCCAATGGGATGCCAGGAAGATGCAAGGTGGCCAAATGGCAGAGCAGCTATATGTATGTTGCATTCATGAGTTGCGAGTAGCAACCCGTACTGTATTTTGACCATTCGTATCTTGAAATTCTTTCGTAACAAGAGGCAATATTTTCCTGTTGAGGCGTGTTGTGCCTTTAAAATTTCGTATGAAGAGACATTCAGATGTAGAGGTACCACTGTATTACATTTAGTTTTCATTCAGGCAGCTAGATGTCACGGTCAGATTGATGGGATCTAAATCTATGTTCACACTGCAGAATGCGATGCCCAATTCAGATTTTTAGTTACATACAATCTTACATGTACGTGTTCACATCGCAAAAGCAAATGGGAATTCAAATGTGAACAGAACGGAGTGGTAATGGAAGGTGGAGTTCCATGAATAAAACCCACGAAAACACGGGGAGAACATGAAAAGAAAAGCTCCAGGAAGGCCTTAGTCAAGAGTCAAAACCCCAAAGGTCAGAACTGTGAGGCAAACGTTCTAACAACTCATCCACCGTTTTATCGCTGTACACCTTCTCAAATTTCAATTCAAAGCTGTGCCCTCATGTTGACATTTCAGCACCAGCTCGATCGGAGAGCGCCATCATTGCATGCAAGTGCGCGCGCACATCGCCCAGCTGCCAAATAGTCAACAAAGCGTTTTCGGAACAAACTACATATTACATGAAAACATAACGACGTCACTATGAACGTATTCGTATATTTGTGAAAGGTGGCGTCAAAGTAGTAGTTTTCTTTGACAAAGGATAAAAAAAAAATACACACACACAAGGCCAGTGACCAAAACACGACCAGACAATGTAATTCACAATTAGTAGCGATGTGTGATCAAGCTGTATGCAGTACCGTACCGCTTAAAGGCACCCACCTCTTTGGCTTCAACGGCTGGGATGGATGGCAGCAAACCGTGGATGCTGCGAGTCCCCATCTTCCTCCTCCAGCCTCGGCGGTTAATCATGTCCTCGTAGAAGTAAAGTGCCACGGCACCTCCCGTCGCAAGACAAAGCCCGAAAGTGAGACACTTCCGCGCGCCTGAGGCAGTCTGGCGCCCGGTCAGCTCGTTTCTCGACACCGAGCGCAGGGTAAGCTTAGCGGCCAGCGAAGCCACACTGCGGAAGGCGGCCATTGCTGCTGTTTATGATGCGGCTTAGCAGAACTTTGCGGGCTGTTTGAAGCTATCGCGTGACTTGGACTCTATCGCGAGAAGTGATGAATGCCAAAACTGGGAAAGCGCTGTCCATTAAGAAACGCTTATGAAAACCGATCCAAAAGCCCAACTTTATTTAAGTCAATGAATAAGAGTTTACACCGTTAATAATATTTTGGGAGAATAACTAATAAACATGTTTAAGGCCATCACCTGATTTTTATCCAGTCGTGAGAGGTCAGGGCCAGCATTTACATCCCAATATTTTTTCTATGAAATGGTATTATTTTATTCCCATCACTCTAACTTAATTTCATAAGAAAAGTCTTGGCTAAACTGTCTCCAAGAAGCAGTAGCCTAACCCTACGCTGGTAGCATTTCTTATTTGTAACAGATTGTTACTATAGCATTAAATTGTATTGATTTGAAGGTTTTGTTTTGTTTTTAGGGGGGAGGAATAGTCGCTAGTAGTTCTAACATTAGCACATACAGTATTTTATGGTTCTGCACTTAAAAAAAAATTGAATGCTGGAGAAAAGAAAATCCTCAGTTGTAATTTTGTTTTAGGACTGTTTTGGATGATTTGTGTGATTGTGAAATGTCATGACAAGCCTGTAAAATGTGTATTGTACATATCTATTTGAACCCGTTTCATAAAGAAAAGAAAACATTTGAGCCAAAAAATCCTTTTGATCTCTAAAATGAAGATAATTTCTCTTTTCTTTGTTTTTATTCCTGCTGCTTACACCACCATGAGCGGGGAGGCCTTTTGCAGGCACGTCATCATAGCTAAACTTACCTCTTGAACAGAAATGTTGCTTAAATTAATTTCTCCTTTTATTATTTATAATTTTATCTGTGGTTTTATTGTTCTTGTTTTGATTGTAAAGTGTCCTTGAGTGTTTTGAAAGGCGCTTGTAAATGAAATGTATTATTATTATTATTATTATTATTCTGTGTTGTTTCTGAATCCTCTCAGCTGCCTGTATCATTTTGCTCGTTGCACGCCAAGTTCATAGCATAAAAGGAATGGGAATTTTTTTTTCATACGTGGAAGTTCCAACATCCTTTCAGTAAAGCCCCTGAAGGCCAAGCTTACAAGCAAGCACAAGGCTGAGGGGGTGTGCTGGTGACTCACTATAAGCGTATCCACGAGTGCATGGGAAATTATTGACACCTCTTCTGTCATGCCTTTTGTCTCTGATAGGTTGGTCTTCCTCCGCCACGTGGTCTCTTAAAAAACAAATTAGAGGCATGAGATGAGTGAAGGCCAGAGAAAACGGTTTATTGTACCGTCAGGTTCATACTGATTATTGTGGGGTTTTTTGTTTGTTTTTTGAAAACTAGTGAGATGTCCTTTGATCAGATTTGTTCTCTGTACTCACTCTATACAGTATCCATTTTTAAAATCACGTTGCATTTGTGTATTTAAGGTCCACTGTGGATGGCCCTGCGATTGGCTGGCAACCAGTTCAGGGTGTACCCCGCCTACGGCCCGAAGTCAGCTGGGATAGGCTCCAGCAACCCTCGTCACCATAATAGATGGATGAATATCTTCAGATTTGGAAATCAAATGACTTTGACTATTGTCGAAGATCAATTGTCCATTAAAGTCGGTATCCACATGTGTAAACCTCAGCCTGATGAAGTCTTTCTCATGGCTTTGAAGATCAAAAGATCGAGAAGAAGTTTAAGAGAAGAACATGTTCACACATGAAACAAGTTTCACCCTAAACCATTATTCCATTTAACCCACTGCTGACATTGCATCAAACACTTCACTAACAAATAGTCTTTGGTCCAAAATAATCCTATTTTAATGTGAACATTACTTACAATGTCACTTCTCTTTTGCACCTGTAATACTGATGGTAACACAAGTAGGATTTTTCTGTTGTTCTAGCATGTATGGATGATTATGTATTTTAATAACCTATTCAAAACTCCCACCATCCCAGTGATCCTAAAAGAAGGTCAAATAAAAGTAATGCTCAATAGTTAGATGGAGTGTCGGGTAAATGTAATAAAATCACATCTTGTGCATTGAAAACTAATAAAAGTGACTTCATATTGCAGGTATTATGACTTCCTTTTCCATATACTTGAGTTCAGCCATATCAATCTGACAACAATGCACAACATTCACCTTCAGGCTATTTAGTTATTACCTTATCCAGCCATTCGATCAGTAATTTCATTGTGTAGGAGGGTGCAGGTTGGGATTGGATCTGGGACCCTGGGGGCAGCCCCCATGCACCTCCTTCATGCAGACATAGTTCCTACATGGTTGGCTTCACTCTGCCCCATGCCATTAAGGAAGCAGTAAATCAAGAAATCATCTAGCATAGAGTCATGTGACCCTGGGAACGCTTCACTTTGCACCTCGTGTGGAAATGTGTCATTGTAGTTAACATCTTCATTGTGACAAGATCAATATCTAATATATCAGGATCTGATCAGCCTGGAGGCAACGCTGATCAATCCTTTGGGGGAGGAGGGGGGGGGGATACTTTCTGGTCATAAATACTCATGAATCAGGGGAAAGAAAATGGTTGGGTGCAGACCCTGTACTGGGCGTGGTGTTTAAAATTTAAACACACCCAACACACATACATATGCAAGCCTAATCAAAATAACCACATTATCCCACAATGTCTCTTGTCCTTTTGTCAGTTTTTGAAGAAATAGACGTGAGTACAAAATGATCAGAGGCACGTGCATATGGACACACACCCACACACATACCCACAAACACAAAGCATGCGCAACCTCACCTTCAAGTCATTTATTAATGCAACTCCCCAGGGAGGGGGGCAGCTGTGTGTCCATGTGTGTGCATGGCCACCAAAATCAATGCAACATATAACTGGAACTTGGGCTCCGGGTTGAGACAAAACTATTTCCAACAAACCGAGAAAGAGTGTGCATGAAGAAAAGATGCAAAATTCCTACATGTACAGTAGTGTTAAACAAGGCATTTATCCATGCATCACACCCAGTTTATCGTCGGGATATTGATTTTTTTTTTTTAAATCAAATTTTAGATGATATTGCTCACAGCCAGAGTAGCAATCCTGCATTTATCTGAGCTCAGGAATAACTAAGACTTGCAATGCTCACATGTCCACATTGCAATGTGTAGAACTAACGGAAAGCTTGTGTAACCAGCATCTACTACGGATGTGAACCAAGCTCCTCTCAAATACTCACAACTCTAAAGTTGTATGGATACGACATCTTTGTAAAAGCAGAAATGTTGATACAGGTCCTTACATTATGTGTAAATGATAAAATCACATTGCTAAAATTGATAAAACCACTTACAGTTTTTTTTTGTTTTTTTGGACTGGATTATCCTTCCTACAACAGGGATGGTATTTTTTTTAATGGTTCTTTTTAGAGAATGGGTTCCCAGTAATTTGATTCCAATGAATAATGTGTTTTTTGCCTGCAATTCTGCTTATCAGTTCCTCTTAGGACAACAAAAAAGAAAAAAAACCTTCCACTTTTGCTGCTGGTGAGGCCGCTTAAAGCGTCTCATATCTCTTGTTTGATTCAGCCGATGCTGCAGAGTGGGAAGCAAGGAGCAAGTGGAGGATGTGGGAAAGAATAGGTCCTAAAAGGACGATAGCGTCACGTTGTCAGCTGAGGTTGGGCTCACGTCATGGCAAGAGTGCTAGAAGAATAAGCACAATACATTTTTAAATTTGGAGAACAGTCTATCACCATGGCGCGCACCTTGAGAGGCTCCCTCCACTCTCTCGGGAGGTGACAATGTCTAAAAGGTGTGTTTCTATGATCATGTGGAAGGTATTTAGAAAAAACAGGCCAAATATGTTAGTGTTTACTTCACTCTTGAATGTATTATGTCTAAAGTTTTGGATCAAGTTGAATGCAAAAGGGGCACTGCAAATATTCCCAAATGCTACTAGCCCAAGGGGCATATATTGGGAAATTATCAACTGAAAAAATATATACCGTAATTTTCTGAGTTGATTTTTTAATTTTCTGTAGACCAATGAGAGTGAACCTGGACAATATGCTCAGGCACTTTGATATCTTGTAACGTATTAAAAAAAACTGCATTCAGCTTTTTGGTCTCTTGACATTCTTTAAGAACACACACACACAACCTAGTTTTCCTTATTTATTCATCCCTAAGGGCACTTTACAAATTGTGCATCTTCCATCCAAAGTTAAAGATATTAAAGAGTGAAAGCAAAGAAAACATTTGTCAAATTTCATTTCCTCACCCAATGAGGATCAAAAAGAGATGTTATTTTTTAATCCCATGCAGACATTCATACTCAACACAATTGTTACAGTGCACCATCTCAATACAGTAATATCATCATGGACTATTTTGCTTTTATATGTAACTGTTAAATAACTGTTGTTTTGTTTCTTTCCTATTCCCTATATATAAAATTGCAAAATGAGGGTTTGCCCTCACTGATCTCTCAAGTTTCAAATAAAGGCGTGAATGAATGGCTGGCGAATCTCTGCTGTTGTGCACCTGCTAATTGCTTTGTAACATCCCTTTCTGTTCATTTCAAATTGGTCAATGTCCAACAGGGGCAATGTTTGAGATATACAATTGAGAGCTTTGTATTTAAGTACGGTACAACTATATGTAACACATGTCATTAATCAACACATAATTTGACTGCACAGCCTGCAAACAGTTTCTGTAAGTCCAATAATCACTCGTTTAGGACGATCAGAACCCCTGTTTTTCTGACAGCTTGTAGGCAAAAAAAACACAAAAAACAAAAAACAAAAAGTCATGCATTACAAAACCGAGTGTCATGTGTCGGGGTATTTTGGAGGCCTGCAGTTCAAACAGGTATTTCCCCACTCCGGGTTGTTTTCGCCTGATCCTCTTACAAGATCTTTTCCACTTTGAAGCGTGTGCGTCTTTGATTCGCCCTTTCAGACCACAATTAAGGATGTATGAGTTCCAGTGCTGTTCAAAGACCCCTGCCAAGATCAATGATGGGATTGACAGTCAAGTGATGTCGTTTGCACAGGTGTGTACGAGCCGCTGTGTGTGTGAGTTTGCCCCTGTACGGGCCTTGTAAATGTACTGCTGGCTTACATAAAACTCGAGGGCAATAAATCAACAGCCGTCTGCGAAAATTACGCAAACGGGGGCTTTCCTTCTCCTTCTCGCTGCACCTGAGCCATTTCGATACGGGGGCGTGCACGGGGCGTTTGGGGTAAGCGCAAGATCACTTTCATGCTGTTTGGCACACGCACACATTTCGCGCAATGTTTATTCTTCACACCAAGGTCGCTGCACTCGTGTAAGTGCACACACGCTTGATTGGTTGAACAGGGATCTCTTGCCATCCCATGATAACGCTCGACCCCCCACCAATAAATTTTCCACAAAGTAGTGTTCATTCTAACGAAAACATAAGGCCGTTTTAGATGCGCTTTAGTCAGCGAGTGCCGGGCTGTCTGTCTTGAGGGGCAGTGCTGAAATGCGCCATAAAGGAGGAGATCCGGGCTCATTTGCATAAAAGATCACTCGGGGCGAGTGCTACCCTGAGTGCATTATATAGACGTAAGCTGCTGCTGCCTCTTGTGCTATCCATTCTGTCGCTGGATAGAGAGGGAGACCGGTCATAAATAAAAAGTAAGAAGTGAATTCAGGGGGGGGGGGGAGGAAGAGAAAGAGAGAGAAAGAGAAACCCCTCCAACGTGCATCGGAGCAAAGAGGAGTATCCCGAGGAGAGGCAGCGCACTGGCGAGATGATGATGATGATGATGATGATGATGATGATGCGCTGATAAACTGCAGCGCAGAGGAGGAGACGCGACGCGGTTGTGCAAAGCGGGATGTCCGCATACATCCGTTCCACGAGGTGCTGATTAACTGCACTGCAACTTTAACTTTGCGCTCCAAGAAGCTCTTCGGAGCTCCACTTTCGGGTCTTGTCAAGCGGATCGGTCCCGTTCGCACTGTGATGGGGGCAGCAGCTGAGGTTGGGATCTTCAACGGATTTCTGGACAGCTTTGGCTCCGCGGGCGGTGCTCATTTCCTTCTCAACCCGGCCGGCGCGGTGGAATACGGCACGGCGAGCGGACTCATGCAGCAAGAGCAGCAGCAGGAGCACCTGATGTCGTCCGAACGCCTTTCCCGGAGCTTAGCGGACCTCAGCCACCTCAAGGGGATTCTGAGACGGCGACAGCTCTATTGCAGGACCGGCTTCCACATGGAAATCCACCCCGATGGTACCGTGCGGGGCACCAGAGAGGACCACAGCAGATTCGGTGCGCAAGTCATTCTTGTCCTTATTGTTATTTTATTATACTGATTTTCAAGCCTCCAGGTGAAATTGAACTTTCACTCTGTTGTATTGCGATGCAAACATAGAACAAAATCGCTCACATGCAAGAATGCAAGGAGAGATGTCAAGAGTGAAAGGGTGCTGTAGCGCTCGACAGGGAGCAGATTAGCATCTGTACAACAATTTGGCTGCCACTATACACTATTTATATTCTGCAAGACCTTAGCCTTCAACGTCTGTCTAGAAGCTCTACTGCCACCCCACACAAGTATCATCAATAGTTTGGCTCAAGGGCAAAACGCAGGCTTACTCTCACTGTTGATGTGAGTAATTGATTTCAACATTGGTTGTAATGCATCACCTCCAAGTTTAGATAACCTCACATAAAGTACAACACGGAGTCACGTAACACGACTCAATTTTGAAGAACACAGAGTTTAAAAGACGGATTATTATTGCTTTTGTGTATAATGTACTGCATCGTGGTCTGATACATTCATTTATTAACCAACCCACCTTTTAGTAACAGCTCTTTCTTAATTGTCCTTGGGTGTCTTGAAAGGCGCTTATAAATAAAATGTATTATTATTATTATTATTATTAATATGGGATGCAGCCCAGTTCTATACCAAAATGCACCCATTCATCCATTCATTTTCTATACTGTTTATCTTGTATGTTGTTATCGCCTCCTTAGAACATCCATGGCACCCGTTGCATATTCAAGTACTTATAAAACGTTTTACCACTGTGACGACAGCTGCCGCAATATATTGAGCTACACTGTCAGTAATGGGGTTCCGTAAGAGTCCATTTGTAGCGCATAAGGCTGACTAATAGGCTCCACTAACTGTTTGACGAAGGCAAAAGACGAGTATGTTTCTAAGCTGCAAAAGCCAAGTGTCAATGGGACAAAAAAAGTACTTTATATGCCGACAATGTACGCGTGGTGTTTTGTTTTCACGCAGATTGAAAGCTTTTCATTTCATCCTAGGTGATAAAGATGATCATAAACATCAAAGTAGGCCGCGTAAAGATTTATTTTTGCAGCTCTGCGGTAGTAACTCTTCTGGCACTTGATTCATTCCCCCTGAGATCCAAATGTGACTTCATGCCAGAGGCCATTCCAGACATCTCACCTCACTTCTTACAGCTCTATTCAAGTTACTGTAACTCAGCTTGGAGAGTTTTACTCCTTTGGTTTAGGTAACAATTTGGGAAGAAAGTAGATCGGCAATACAAACCATAAGATGACGTTTTTGATTTTTCCCTGTCAAAGAGTTCTGTGTTTTAATGTGTTTTAACCCGTGCTCAGGTATTTTGGAGTTTATCAGTCTGGCTGTGGGGCTGGTGAGCATCAGAGGTGTGGACAGTGGCCTTTACCTCTCCATGAACAGCAAAGGGGAACTGTATGGATCGGTGAGTATATTTTTGTTTCCAATCATAAAATCTCCTGCGTTACCTCATTTACAGTGGCGGCTGGTGGAATTTTTGCCACGGGGAGTGGTAGTCAAATATACGTCCATTCATTGTATTATCTTTTCATTATTAGTAGCAGTAGTCTCTTTGAACAATGTGCATAAAGAAGGAATAAAACTGCACCTCCTGTATGCTTTGTGTCAAGGGAGCTATTGTAGATTTTAATAATCAGAAGACAACATTGGAATCAGTTATTTATGATTAGATCACTACTGCTACTTACTGCCTTTTACCATTTATGTACAGCGGTTTCTTACAGCTGCGGTTGCAATGCAGCACTGTATAAATCACGTTGAGTTGAGTTTTAACTAAATTATTACGTGACATTCAATTTCAGAAAGGCATTTCCATTTTTATTTTTATTTTTTAAAGCCAAAGTAAACACCATGTTACTCCAGCTGGGGCTTGCACTCAGGCCATAAAAAAATCATGACCCTTCACTGATAAATCCATAGGAGCTTGTCACATAATCACGCTACATAATTCCCCTCGGCCAGGGCCTTTCTTAAGACAGCTGACAAGAGCGACAAGCGCAGTCTTCACTTCAGCCTGCCTGTAATTTTGTTAAGACACCTATGATTAAGGCCATAAATCCACTATACTTGTTCCTAAACATGCAGCTCGAGCTCTACGTTCTCCTCTGGAAACGCGTTGAAGTGACTCCACTTATTTGAATATAACGGCAAAAGCAGATTTGCTGTACAAGTCTGACTGAGCGCAATGCTACATGCTGGCCATATTGGATGGGGCGGGTTCCCATCAAAGGCAAGAGCCACTCAGAACAACCGGAAAGGAAATGTCTTTTGCTATTACGGTATCTCTGTTTAAACGTTATTGGCTGTAGACGGTAGAATTCAGCGTCCAGCGGTGCACAAGACGTGCTTACGAGGACCAACGCAGTATGTCACATATTTAATGAAAGTCTGCCAGCGTTGTTGTCTGTGGCCAAACTGGAAGTCTATCATCGATTGAGACACCAGAGATAAACAAATCAAATTTTCCTCATCAATACCTTTTTACTATTTATCCTGCTCATCTCAAAACAGATATACATTTATGATGTTTAGATGTATTTGTATTATAATAGTTCATTTTCATCATTTGCTGACGTGCCTTTCAAGGTGCGATCTCTATTGACGATCCGCCACTGCTCATTTACCAACGGGTGTGACATTCTAGACCACAGGTGTCAAAGTCAAGGCCCGGGGGGCCAGATCTGGCCCGCCATATCATTTTATGTGGCCCGCGAAAGCAAATCAAGCATGTCAAGTTTCATGATGCTTGCTAAAGTCTGAACCAAAATGTCAAATTGTCATATGTAATCCACAATAACAGTCATTATTCTTGACTTCTGATTTTAAAACTAGGTTATCCATCCATTTGTTGTGCGCTGTGTATGTAATATGTGGAGGTGATAAAACATTTATAATGGTTTCCCAAAATCCATAACGGCCCTCCAAGTCAAACCGTAACAACAATGTGGCCCGCGACAAAAATGAGTTTGGCACGCTTGTTCTCGACTGATAACCTTCATTTTCTTTGGTTTTGCAGCAGAAGCTATCAGCAGAAAGTGTTTTTCGGGAGCAATTTGAAGAGAACTGGTACAACACCTACTCATCCAACATCTACAGACATGGAGAAAAAGGATCCTTTTTCTTCGTTGCCCTGAACAAAGACGGTACACCACGGGATGGAACGAGATCGAGGCGACATCAGAAGTTCACGCACTTCCTACCAAGACCTGTCGATCCAGACAGAGTACCAGAACTGTATAGGGATATACTTGGACAGAGCTGAGGCCAAACCAATGTGGGCCAGAAACAGAACTCAAAGGGATCATGCGCATCTCATACTTTACGCCTTTTGAGGGGAACGTTTGATTCAAAAGCGGTTGAAAGAAATGCACCCGATCCAGACTGCCGAATGCTGGTACGGTGGAAGGATAGCGACCCTCTCCGCACCACTTTGCAAGGGACTTTGGCAGAAAAGCACCAGGAAATGTCCGGGATAATGCAGCAGAAACAGAACCCCCAAATATTATTGCCACATGCAACGGCATCAGTAGCTAAGATGGATTTTCTTTAAGTCTCGGTGCTACCCGCTCGTCCAAATTCGCATGTTTAAGTGAACGAAGGCAAGTTGAGATGAAACAAGCAGATAGGCCTTTTTTTTTTTTTTTTTCCTGCTGCTTTTCTGTTTTATTGCTAAACCTTACTGAGGCTGCTAAGTAAACCACTTTGAAAAAATGTATAGCCCTCTATACAGAATGGCTGGTTTACAGAAAAGGGTAGTTTTATGCACTGGAAAGCAGCCATGTTTGTGCTGTAGAAGGGAGCGGAAGCCATCTATCTGAAAGGTCCTGATTGCTGATGCACTGAAAATGAGAATGAGGACGCAGACAAGCAAATTTGTATGGACTTCCTTTGTGGCAGCTGTGCTCTGCTCCGAACTCTCGTACTCTACGACCCAGTGAAGGAATTGTACTGTTCTCCTCGCTGATTGCAGTCAAACGACAAGCACAGAGTGGACACAAGGAATTTACAGACCTGCAGACAGATTGTATTCTTATTTATGAGGCTCTAAATCCTGGGACAAACAGTATATTTATTTCCTATATTTATTTATTTTAAGAATATATTTTTACAGGGATGACAAAATAAAATAGAGCATCTTTTTCTGCTATTTTAATTTGTGTGTCATTTCTGCATATTCGTATGCTAAAATGTATATTGCTGCATCTCCATGTTCGGTAAAAAGATTTTAGTTTTTCCCCGCAAAATGATCTTCAAATTTAGTAGACTATTTTGATCCCAAACCAACAAATATGACCTTTTTTTTTGTGCATTAAAGTAAAATTTTACAGAGAAACACGGTTTCCATGAATGAAACTGTAAGTTTGCCATTGGAATTGCACTGGAGTTTAAGGTTTTGGTCAGGAAACAGGAGGCGTTGAGTTCAAAACAGATAAGCTACCAAAAGCTAAATACTATGTCAGAGAGTTAGCTTCTTTAACCCTCATGCAGTATTTTTAAGCGGCTGCATGAAGGGTATTACGTCCTCGAGGATTGTCCCAAAAAGTCCCTCTTCCAATGTGCAACAACTTTTTTCACTTTTAATTCTTTTTCACTTTCAACCCCTCAAAATGTTCAGTGGGAATTGGCCAAGACATAGATATACATCCTATGCAAAATTTCAGCTTCGTGGAGTTATTTTTCACTGCTATGTCTGTGGTGTCCATTTGCCCAACAGTCCAAAATCATCCAAAGTGTCCGAAATGTCCAATTTTGGGATAATTACTGCATGGGGGTTAAACAATACATATGTAAGAATGTCAGCTAAAATTATTCACTAATATTCATGCAAATTAATCCCTGCGGCAGATACGAAACATAGTTCAAGTCCTAATAACTCTACAGAAAGATTAAAAAACATTTTCAAAAGTGGGTCTATGTGGATTAAATGAAAGGGATTTTTCTGTTTTCTCCTACATGTTATTATTCCGGGCAGGTGTTTATTTCAAACACCTGCCTAACACTATGGTTGCCTTGGTAAAGGTCACTAGAAAAAGGAGATTCAAGAAAATAGTAATACCGTGGGTGCCATGTTGTGCTTGACTTTTTTGCACTAATTGGTTGCAACAATCTACACAATTGGATATACTGTACTATTTATCTGGTGACAAAAAAACAACAACAACATCCCACACAGATTTAAACTACAACCGTGTTTTATATACGAAACAAAGGGAGTCACATTTAATTTACAGTAAAATTCTCCTTGAAATAGTATGTAACACGGATTTCATGGCTAACAAAAAAACAAACCCCCAAAAAATCAAGGAGGGTGGCAGATGTCAAGAGGTTTAGTTCATTGAAGCCAACTACATGCTGATGGAAGCACTGAAAACAAAAGGGGAAACATAACATGAAGTCATCAGTGTGAAGAGACAGTTTGCACTTCCACTGACATTCACCGCAATTAACAAGTGACTGGTAGGCCGGACGCATTGCTGCAGTCTTTCATCCTCTCCTTCATCATTCCTTTCTTTCTCTCTTCACCTGCACACCTACAGGTGAGTCATGCCTTTTTCTTGGAACAACCCGGAATGACTATACCACTCTAGCAGAGTGAGCACAGATATGCGTAAGAGTGATTGTGTCAGTAAGGATGTCCCACCGTCCATCAAATGTTTGTGCTCGAACGTGTGTGGAATCTTGATGTGCATGCCACAAATTTCTTTTCCCTTTTTTTTTTTAATAAAGAATTACTTAACTATTATTTAATCTTCATTGTTTGAAATGTCATATTTTTGTATTATAATGCAGATGAAAAACTAACAAACTTTGAATGGAAAGAATATCTTCTCTGACTCATAAAAGTGTTTAAAATGATGTTTGACGCTTTAAATCATCAACCTCGATCCATCCATCTATCCATTTTCGACAGCGCTTGTCCTCCGAGCTGGAGCTGAGAGGCACGGTATAACCCGGATCGCTCGGTAGTAAATCGCAAGTCACATTTGGACGGTCATTAAGCGCTCACATTCACAGACAATTTAGAGTGTGCGCTGAACCAAACATGCATGTTTTTGGAATGTGTTAAGGAAGCTACCCATGCAGAGATAACCCATACAAGTGACAACTTGCAAACTTCACACGGGAAGGCCTGAGCTGTGAATCGAATGGCGAACCTCTGAACTATGAGGCAGACATGTAACCACAAAGCGCTATGCGTCCCTGCTTCATTTCAGAATTCGGGTTTGCCTTCTTGTGTTTGGTACTTTAATGTAAGTCTGGTTCTTGCTTTGATAGAGGAAAGTAATCTCCAAAGAGTTAATGAAGATGCTGACAAGGAGTGTACCTATCAGGCCGATGTCACCTTTGACCTCAGCTACCCACCTGATATCCTCACAGTTGCTAAATGACATTTCTTGAAACCTCCTACCCATTCTTCAAAACCTTCAAAGCAAAATACAAAAATCCCAATTCCGTTCACAATTGAACTACTCTGAAAAAAAAGTTCTTATTTTTTGGTTGCACATGAAAAATGACATTGGTGGACCGCGATTTAATCATAAGCAACAGACGTATAAGCGGGGTTGAAAAAGGATCGATGGATAAATACAAGGCTTACTTGATCGTCAAATTCACTGAGATTCAGTCGCCAAAATCTCGCCTGTGTGTGGCATCTTGCCGAAGGGCTTCACATCGCCGGCTGTTTGATACACTTCCTGCTCATGTCGACGATGAGTGCTTGTTGACGTTAGGAGAAAAAGAGCAATCCTTCCACCTTCATTCTGCCATCTTTGATTTCTACAAAGAGGAAAATGCTCTTACAAGCATATACAGTCAGTAAAACGTGTAATGTAAAAACCATTACAGGATGTACAAGTATAATTTTCTGTCTGCCAAATGGCATATGTTGTTCAACAAGAAAATAAGAAGTGCTTTCCCCACTGTCTTGCTAATGCTGGCCGCAGAGAATCTGTTCAAATTGGATTGGACTCTTTGACCTGATTCTCTCATTGTCATTCCATGAAGGAGGACGGCGTGTACAATTGTTGAGCGAATTTCAGCAAGGGTGACCGTTTTTGCCGTTTTTCTCATTTCTAGGTTTCCCATTTTCACGACATCCAATTTTGTAACACAAATGTATCTCAGTGTAGAATGTGTATAAGCTTTTGCAAAAAAAAAAAGGATGATAATGATGATACATTTTAACATATTGAATCTAAGTATATCTCAACAGGATTGGCCAAAAGAGTTTTGGATTTTAAAAACAAGTTGAGCTCACTGCAAATTTCATAACATAAGATACGACGGTGAAAATCATGTCAGGGCACATTGTAATTTGATTTTTTGACCACAACTGCTTCGGCTTTTTGAATCAGATTTCATTTAAAAGGAATGAAGAACCTCCTTAAAACCTTTAGAAGCAGGGAGAACATTGTGTCTCGTTAGGAAAAGAGTCAGATTGGATGTAATCCCCTGATAGGGGTTCACAGTGTGCGGTGAGAGGACCTCAGAGCCAGAAAAGATGGCTGAGTACCAGCATGTGTGTGTTTGCGTGTGTATTGCTGTTCATACCAGTGCAGAGTGAGGAAGGAATGGCTTGAAGGTTTCTAAGAAACAGGTGGCTTTGTGAGAGGAGGAGGTATTACCAACAGTAACGCTGCATGTGGGTTCGAAGTGTTGCAGCCTGTCATGCTGCAATCTTCCTTTGAAGTGTGTGAGTGTGTATTTGTGCACGCGCGCTGGAAGGGGGAGGCATGTTTATATGAGTCAAAGTAACTGCATAGATTCATGTCAGCACAACTTTCGTGTACGTACGTACGTGCGTGTGTGTGTGTGTGTGTGCCTGTAACTGAGAGCAAAAGAGAGAGAGACAGTGACTGTGTGTGCGCCAAAGTGTGTGTGATCTATGAATCTGTGTGAAGGTGAGCCAGGGGTTCTCCTGACCAGAGGCATGTCTGACTGATGTGTGAGGGCTTGCGTGTGTGTGTGTGTGTGTGTGTGTGTGTGTGTGTGTGTGTGTGTGTGTGTGTAGTGCCCTGCCGCTTAGTCCTCTTTTTTTTTTTTTGGTGCAGTCCTCTGTGGGGTTTTCCATCAAATGGTTAGATTGCCCATACTGGATTCGGCACGCAAGCAGCCATGAAGGCATAGGCATAAAATTGGGATGAACAACCAGTTTGTCACATCAGACGCAACCCCACCAGACCATCTATCCATCCATTTTCTGAAGCACTTTAGGGTCGCGGGGGTGCTGGAGCCTATCCCAGCTGTCTTCGGGCAGCAGGCAGGGGACACCCTGAAAAAGTTGCCAGCCAATCGCAGGGCACACAGAGACGAAGAACCATCCGAGCTCACACTCACACACTCACACAGGGACAATTTAGGGTGTTCAATCAGCCTGCCATGCATGTTTTTTGGAATGTGGGAGGAAACCGGAATACCCGGAGAAAACCCACGCAGGCCCGGGGAGAACATGCAAACTCCACACAGGAAGCCCGGAGCCGGGATCGAACCCACGACCTCTGTACTGTGAGGTCGACGCGCTAACCCCACCAGACCTTGCCGCTAAAATGCACATATCTAACACATAGGACCCTATTTTCCTGCCCGGCGCAAGTCTAGCACAAAGCACAGTTGAATTGTCTGAATGGGTGGAGTTTTTTTTGTTTTGGGTATTTTCTTAGACTCACACAGGTGGAAGATGGCACTTGGTCAGTTGTATGCCGCTGTGGGAGGGAACCAACTCCCAGTCAATCAAAGAGGCTTTCCTCTTTCCTTTATAATCAGGGTAGTTGAAGCACAAACAGATCGTGCGTCCATGTTTGAGCTGCAGATTTTCACCTATTGCGGAAAGGTCTCTTATGTATTGACCATGATGAAAAGGGGTCACTCTAGTTCAGTCTTTGGTTTATTTTCTGAAACGATTAAATGATTGTTTTTCTATGTATGTCTTGAGATTGCCTGGCAAGCAGTTCAGGGTGTCCCGGCATACTCCCCAAAGACTAATAAGTGAAACTCAAGTGAAGTCATGAAAAGTGTTATGGTTTTTTTCCTTCCCTCATCCCTCCTACATATTGGTCAAGCCCCCCCCCCCCCTCCCCCCTTAGCCTCTGGAGAGAAAAAAAACTTCCCTTTTTTGGCCATAAATGTGTGCTCGCTACACAAAAAATATGTTCCCCATATGTTTCTGGACATCATTTGAATTTGTGTGTGTGTGTATATATATATACAGTATATGATTTCAATGCCTTTGGTGCCAGGGCCCTCAGTAGTTGAGTAAATCACCCCACCAAGCCACTGAGGAAATATGGTAGTTTGTAATTCTTCAGAGCTGTCAACACATTTCCAACGCAATGCCATCAATGACAAGATGTGTGAATGAAAGAGCGTGTGCTCTTGTGCATGAGACGGATGAGGAGTTTTGTTTTTGCCAAAAGGCAGGCAGGTGTGAAGGTGATCCCTGCTGGTCCGTATCTCCAAAAGGCGGCACCCACACACGGGCCGTCTTCATGCGGTCGACAACGCACGAGCGCACACATGCAACATCACACGCGCGCTGTCATTCATCGCCTCTCTGTGCGTGAGAGTAATGGTGCGAGTGACTCAGCTGTGGTGAATTCAGACAAAACAAACCTCTTGCCCAATGCTCACAACAGATATACAGCTTTTGACTAACAAATTATTTGACCTCTCGTGACTCCTGACAGAATCAAGAGTGACTACAACCCACACCTTTAGACACACCCCATATACATTTGAATGATATTAAACTTAGCATGGATAACCTTGCCCTTTGTGTGTGTGTGTTGTGTGTGTTTGGTGTGACTTTACCCTAGAGGGGTACGAGTCTCATTAACAAAGGAAAACTATGATGAGATCCTTAGAACCGGAAATGAAAGTGGCACCTGTATTTCTGTCGTAACTGCTCAGTAAAATATCTCAACCAAACATCAATAATATAGAATGCAAGAGGGCTTAACTTCTGTTAAGCATGGGAGACTTATTCATGAATTTGACCACTTTCAACCAGCATCTCTCATTAAAGGGATCAACCCATGTCCAATTTTTTCACTCAAAAACTTTATGTATTTATTGATCAGGAAAATTTGATTAGCTTGCATTTTCAATGTCATCAATTTGTTTTGAAGAGATCAGTAAATGGCGGCCCGGTCCCCCAGTGGTTAGCGCGTCGACCTCACAGTGCAGAGGTCGTGGGTTCGATCCCGGCTCCGGCCTCCCTGTGTGCAGTTTGCAAGTTCTCCCGTGGGTTTTCTCCGGGTACTCCGGTTTCCTCCCACATTCCAAAAACATGCACGGCAGGCTGATTGAACGCTCCAAATTGTCCCTTGGTGTGAGTGTGAGCGCGGATGGTTGTTCGTCTCTGTGTGCCCTGCGATTGGCTGGCAACCGGTTCAGGGTGTCCCCCGCCTACTGCCCGAAGACAGCTGGGATAGGCTCCAACACCCCTTGTGAGGATAAAGCGGTTCAGAAAATGGATGGATGGATGGAGATCAGTAAATAACTAACAACTATAAAACCACACCTTTCAACTGAATACAGCCATGGCCTACCTTCCTCTTTCTCTTGGTGGAAGTCAGCGGAAAACAATTGTACATATATCACTAATAATCACAGGCAGCAATCGTCACCAAAATGTACATATCTCCATGGCTCACTTGAGAGAGTGAGGAAATGAGCAGCTTCCATGCAGGTTCTGTCATGCCAGATCTGTTTTCTTTGATAAGTCACCAGGATACACAAACACAATGCGTTCCAAGATTTTCGTCAGCTGAATTTTTCATGGGTCATTATGTATTAGATTTCAGTCTACAAGCATTAGCTTGGCTTACTTTTTGATTAAAGTCTTCATCAGGGGGTCGGCTATTGAACTTTTTCACATTTTATAAATCAATAAATAAATAAACAAATAGGGTGGGGGTGGGGGGCAAGAATGTTTACTGGAATTATACATGTTAAATAATATTGTAAATATTCAGGCCAAGTCATAAAGTCTCTTGGATGATCCTAATATTCAAAAGATGCTGAATTCATTCATAGCACGATTTTTATTGTCCACATTCACTTGTGCAACACGATTACAACCTACCCTATCCTACCACACAAACACGAACATTCGCCCACACGCGCACACACCTCCCTGTCTGCTTCTCAAATTGGGTGGAAATAATTAAAGCAAGTGAGGGTAAATTGAAGTGTATTGAACTCATCTCTCACAGACTCCCACTCTGTCAATCGATCACTTGCCAAGCTATATCGATCTCAAGCAGGGACTGCAAAAGACTCCTCTGCAGTAAAAGGGAAAGGAAGGAGAAAGGGAAGAGACATAAAGAGGGGTTTAAGATTTGTGCACGACAATTTATACTATAGGCACCATTTATTCTCCGCCTTATCATTTTCTTCAGTCGCCACACTGAAAAAAAAAAAAAGTACTTAACTTTCAGTTGGGCATGAATAAAATGTGGTCAGCTGACGTCATTTTCTACCCTTTTCCACAAAAATATTCACATGATAAATGTTAGTTGAACACATTTAAATCATGCACAACCGATGTACATGTCCAAATTAAGTCAATCCAATGCAACCCAAGGATTTATGCGGTCTCTTCTTTCAATGATTTTTAACCAAATAAGACTCACACTTGACTAGATTAACGGATCAATAGAACATTCCACGGTCATCTGTGTGTCTGCGCAATCGATAGACGATATATCGAGCAGCCCATCATAAACACCCAGTGACACCTCAGGTGACCTCGCGCGACTCTGCCGTTTACTAACGTGCAACAAGAACAAACATGAACGCTGAGGTGCAGTGGAATTAACGGGGGGGAGAAGGAAAGAATAGATTTTTACTGAATCATCAGGAATTCCCCTGAAGGTCTTGACATGACAAATGCGCCTCCGACACAGCATCGATGGCAAAGGAGAAGAACGAACGCGTCGACTATTGTTGAAATGACGTTTTTCTTGGCTTGATGTCAATTCAATTGGAGTTGAATTGATTATGTCAGGGTTTTTTTGGGATCAATAGAAACTGTGTTTGCTGACTCAGGTCCTCCACTGTGATTTGACTGAGATCCTTTGGTCCGTTTTCTACTAAATGTTTTGGTAATTCAAGTGGCAAAGGGGATTCTTAGGGTCACTCTAAAAAGAAAATGGCCATTGTTTTTCTTTTTAATAAATTTAGTATCATAGACATATTGTTTACTTGTGTTAATATGACCATCGTGTCTTGCCAACACCATCACCAGGAAGAACAGTTTATGCAATGTGTCCACATGCTTGTGTGTTTCTGAGAAAGATCTACACAGAGTGTCTTATTTTCCTGTCATCAGTCCAGGAGGGGCAAGCCCATTCTATTGACTTGTGGGGCCATGTTTTTTGTATTTTTTTTTTTGCTCAGCATGGTCTATCTATACATTAGGTCCTCGCGTTGTCCAAAATGTAGGAGACTGTGGTGAAAGGACGAGGTATCAGACGTGTGGCCGGTAAAAGGGGGAAAAAAAAGCACCTAACATTTTAGAAAATCCACAATAATGTTGAAGAGACCATTTTTGAACTATTTATTCCAAATTACCAAGCACGACGTGACTACCGAACATCGACTGCATGTGTGACAAATCCACCTGCTATTTTGTCTCTCATTTTGATCCTCTGTCTCAGAGACTGAATCCAGGCTGAAGCTGCCCAGCTGTGGAGCACGGAGCCTTTACATGTTAGGACAGGAAGATCCACACAACCTGTCATTTATTGCCCTATGTACACACACACACACACACACACACACACCGCAAAGACACAGTGACAGGTGTGTTTTGCATACGGCTTGGAAGCACAGAGACAAGATCAGTTGCTCTATGCAGTGTGTAATAGTGTTCCCATACTGATGCTTGAAGTCAGGTGGGCTGCCACATTAGGAACGTCTTTGAAGGTGTGCTTATGCATAACACACACACACACACACACACACACACACACACACACACACACACACACACACAGACGCACACAGACGCACACACACTGACCAGCTGTTTCTCTCTTCCACTACACTTTGATGTCTATACTTCACCAATCCCCTTGTCTATCTTTCTGGCACTTAAAACACACACACACACACACACACACACACACACACACACACACCTTCCACCAGTCAATGTTGTTTCAAAGTAAGCCAAAAGAAACTCAAATCAACATTATTTAAACTATATAATACTTCCACACCAGACACAGCTGTAACAAAGCCCTGCACATAAAATAATAACACACACACACACACACACACACACCAATAAGATGTCAAGACCTTCCTCATATTACCAAATCTGTCTGTTCTTTTCTCAGGCCTGGGCTGCAAGTCAATGGGATACCAGTGCAAGGGGGGGGGGGGCTCTCAGCACAGATCCATCTGATACATGCTAGCACCCCGACAACAATCACTCTACCCTCCAAGTCACCCTTAAAGCCCCTGAGTCCCTTCTCTTGCCTGGAAGCCAGCTGCCTGCCTTACTCATGGACTCGGAACAGGAATGAAGGATGTTATTGTTGTCATCTGCACCCCCCTCCGCCCCCACCCCAGAATGCAGTGTGTGTTATGCATACTTTCTTTCTGTCTATGGAGCCCTTCACTGTCAATGTGGTGGTCCCTGTCTCAGCACTATTGTGAACTCCACATTCACCTTTAAAGCTACACCCCCATGCCCCAATAACCTCTCTGCTGCTTTGATTTCCTTTCCTGTCAGTATCAACATGTACACACAGGGGACAAAAGTTTAGGGACACCTGACTACTCCCTTCAGGGCAACTAACTACTCTTCTGGGAAAATGACTGTATGTTTGAGGCCATCATGGGATAGACGAGATCATGGGTTTCTGATGTTGGCTCACTGTCTCTCTTGAACATTCTCCCAAAGGACAAGGCACTGATTTTCTTCCACACAAAACACACCCAAGCCTACCTTAATGGAAAGTATGTCTCAGGGCAGTATTTTTGTAGACAGGCACAACTGAGATCGGCCTAAAAATCTTCATTTTCAACCCAGTGAGAGTTTACATTACTGTTTGGGAATACAATGAACTGCGTTGCGTGCACCATGGTTGGTGTTTCGGTGTTTTCTTTCGGACAGTTTAATGACAGAAAGTAGACCTGACCCGAGACCAGCGAAAAGCAGGTCCAAGTTGTAGCGCGGGTGGCGCAATGCGATTTTGATCGAAGCACAGGCAGATTATTCACACAAGAAATTAGAGTGGAGGGCGATTTCCAAATGAACACTTCACAGTGGTGATCTGTCATCGCGCTCGTCAACTTTACATCATCTTAAGGTGGAGGTCTGCCTGTAGTCCCTTGTAAACGTATTTTGTGCACTTCGATCTTCTGCATGGAGTCCAGTGAATCCATTTCGGCGTCCGCATTTTCAAAGCCTCTCCTATTCTGAATTTAAAGGGAATGAGTGGAGCCACTTTCATTGGCCAGGAAGGAAGTCAGCCGCGTTCACAAATGCCCCGTTATAAGTGTGGCTGCCTCCAAAAATACCAAAAGAAAAAGAAAAAAAAAACTCCAGCCCTGTGCACATTGAGAGTGCACTTTGTGTTAGACTTGCACTGTGCGCAAAGATAGGGCCCTCAATCTTTTCTCCAAAGGTTATATGTCCTTTTCACCAAGTTCTCTCAGCAGCATCAGTAAGCAGTGTCAAATACAGCCACCGTCTTATTTGCAAAAAATAAAATAGAAATAAACACCAGAACTAAACTCCGCTACATTGTGGTCTCTCACTTTTTACTGCACATCACCAGTGTGCCAAAATAGCCAAGTTGCTTTGAAAGCCCACGTGCGGGGTAACAAGCTTTCCACTTGCATGCTGATGATAGTTTGACTTGGCAACTTGAAGGACAATGAAGGGAAACCTGTTCATGGCTTTTTACAACGTTCACAAACAGCAGTAAGTCTAACGCCTCTGCACTACACATCTGCTGGGGGTTAAGATGACAATATACTGTAACTCTCCTTCCTGTTTAGTTTTCAGGGACATTCATGAGTACACAGTGGTACTTGAGTATCGGACCACTACAAAGATCATACATTCAGTTTGAACCGACCAAAATTTACATTCAAAATATTACTCAAGAAATTGTCAATGTGAGAATGTCAACTTGTCTTATGAGACTTCAGTTCATTCAGATGTCAAAATTGTTTTTCACTTCAGATTTTTTTTAAAGATGGGATAATATGGCAAGTCACCACAAAAGGGGACACCACTTTAAATGTTTTGATCCAAATTGATGAGCATTGACAGCAGGCTACCTAGCAGCAGTAAAATCATTAAATGTCATTAGTAGGGGAAATCTGTGAACTTGATTTAAAATCTTCCGTGTCATCTTTGTCCTGAAATGAGCAATGGTTTACTAGGACCTCTCAGCTGTTGGGCCCAAAGCTTATTTATACAACCCAGCAGCTTTGCCATCAGAAACAAATTATCTATTTAACACACACACACACACATGTTGATGGATTAGCCTGTACAGTATTGTGTACCACACCAAGTATTGACAGGTGGGGTTTGAAGAGGCAGCATGAAATATTAATGGCATATTGAATTTGTGGTGGAGGATGAAAATGAAATGAGAACAATGACAAATTTCTAAAAAGGCTTTAACTACAGACCAATGGTGACACAAGTTAAAGTTTTACAAGTGCAGTCTTTAAGCACAATCTAGCTCAGAAAAACACACGAGTACAAAATTGAGAACGTGGATTATATTACAACTTTAAACGAATCAAAATAATTTCAGAGGAATTCGACTTTAACTAATTTGGTACATATAAGAAGACTAGGGTGGAAGCCCACGAAGTGCCACTTAAAGATTTATCGGATGTACATACCTGGACGAGCAACTAGGTCTGTTAAAGTTGTGTCAATTTAACGAGGGTGGGCCAGGCCAACACCTAATTGTTTATCCACAGTTCATCCACAGTCAAGGTTTTAAGAAATCAAATGTTTACAGATACTAATGTTGCACACAAACACACACACACGCACACACATAATGCAAGCAGCAACAAAGCTAAAAAAAAAAAAGGCACCACTTAGAATTGTTTAGAATTAAGAAACTTTTGTGTCATTGTGATTTTGAGATATATTTGAATGAACGAGCCATTGGTCGCAGTATGCCAACTGGCGTTGGCCTTCTTTGACGTTTGACAACTGATTGGCTGATTGCTAGCGAATCCGGTCATGAGATAGAGATAGACGATGAGATGGTACAGTACACACAAGCAAATCCGTTGCAAATAAAAAAAATGCAAAATTGTGATTTTAACTTAGATGTGTTCCTGCTTAATTGTGTGTGAAAATTGCTCTGGATATGCGTGGCTACCTTGACAGTGGGTGGTATGATATGGAAACATACACGGCCACTTTAAGCCGTGATGTCGTAGCTTTAAAAAAAAAAAAAAAAATCTCACATCCGATTTCCTCACACGAGCACGCTCATATATTATTATTAATAATAATTATAATAATACATTTCATTTAAAAGCGCCTTTCAAAACACTCAAGGACATGATCTTACTAGGATGCCGCGGCTGACCAGTGTGACTCAACGCAGCACCCAATTAATTGAAGATTAATGAATACTTAACCAATCTATAATCTGGTGAATATGTCATCATATATAATTACACTTTGTCATTTTTACTAATCTTGCGGGTCCATTGTACTATAAAATAAATAAATGGAAAACTAAATCAGGTTGTGCCCTCCTGGTCTAGATTGTGTTGGCTGCCACCTATCGTCCAAACGGAGTGTGGCAGCTCAAGTTCCAAGCACAGTGAATGGCTGTGAGCTGTCAACTCTCAGTGAACAAATGACCGTAAATCAGATGTGACTTCAGCGCACACAAATGTAACTAAGAAGCTCCCGAGGGTACATTTGATTGGCTACTTTTACGGTCACTTCTTGCACGCGGCCAATCAGGCACCCCATTAATTAGTTGATTGCGTACAACAGCTGCAGTTGTACTTTAAAATATGCCCAGTGCAGACCAGCGCCTTATTGTCACTCATTGAGGCTTTGGAGAACGCCGAACGAGCTCAACCTGCTTCATTGTAGCCCACCATGCCCACCAAGAATAACCCCGAGGCCCGCATCAGTCGTTTCAAGAACAAGGGGAAGGACCTGACCGTAAGTTTGAGCTCATCACGGGGGTGAGCGAGTCCAACGAATTCTAGAAAGAGCCTCTCGTAATTGTCTTTGTGTTCAGAAATTTCGAGAAAAGAGGTTATCGGAGTGCGTGGAGTTGCGCAAAACTCAAAAGAATGAGCGCTTGATGAAGAGAAGACACATAACGTTGTCCTCTCTTCCCGACGATGATGCGCTTTCTCCGACAGCCATCTCCAATGACAAGGTCAGCTCGTGGACGCTTGGCGTATTGGGAAGCCTGCGCTGGCCTTATGCAACTGCTTACCGTGGCTATCGTTGTAGGTTCGCACTTTAAGCATCGAGGAAATTCTTCAAGATGTAAACTCTAACTGCAAGGATGCTCAAATTCGTGGATGCCAGGCTGCTAGGTGAGTTGTGTGTGTGTGTGTGTGTGTGTGTGTGTGTGTGTGTGTGTGTGTGTGTTGTTTTAGTCAAGGCAGATTTATTTATATAGCACATTGCCTACACAAGGCAACTCAATGTGCTTCACACAAAGACGCAACACCTACCAGTGAAGTAAAATGGGACCATTTTCCGCTGAAAACCTGATTACCTCTCACAGGACACTGTGCCACATCGCAGTGGCTGCGAGTAACTGCCACGAGCACTATAAAGTGATTTTTTTTTTTTTTTTTAGACTTCTGTTTCAAAAGTGATCATGTGTGGTACCCTTTTCAGAAAATTACTTTCCCAAGAGTGTAACCCTCCATTGCAAGAGATCATAGACGCTGGTCTCCTTACCCGCTTTGTGCTCTTCCTGAGTATGGAGGATGAGCCCAATCTGCAGTTTGAGGCCGCTTGGGCGCTGACCAACATCGCCTCTGGAACATCTTGGCATACAAAGCAGGTGAGAGCATTGCAGGAAGTATGACACCGTTGGCATAAACATAACTCTTAGCTCAATTTACAGTTTATTTTATTTTTTAAACTCCATTGAAAGAACTGGGGCTGTAACATTCAATTTCTGTACACAGGTGGTAGACCATGGCGCTGTACCCTGCTTCATTTCTCTGTTGGCGTCGCCACATTTGCACATCAGTGAACAAGCTGTATGGGCCCTTGGGAACATTGCAGGTGATGCGCTTAATTTACTTCAAGATGATACATTTAGTGTTTATAATGAGGAAGTGAAGAGACTTGTGGCTTATCATTTTGAGCTTAGTATTCTAAAATGTGTTGGTAAAAATGAGGCTTTTCGTGTGCTCTCCCACTAAGATGAGTTTTTCACGCTGCTGTTTTTTTTCCCTTTCTTATTGTAACTTGCAGGTGATGGTCCAAATTATAGAGATTTCCTCATCGAATGTAACGTGATCCCTGCCTTACTGGCACGGGTCTCTCCAGAAACCCCTGTAAGCGTTTTTATTTTTATTTTTTTAATTTTTTTAAAGATGATACATAGTTCTTGACCATTTCTGGTCATCATAGTTGTTGCTTTAATAAAGTGGGGAAAGATCTTGACCTATAAAGATTCCTAGCATGTTACTTGTAGGCTTTTAAAAAAAATTTAAATATGCTCATCCCTTTCAGGTTGGTTATCTACGCAACCTTACATGGACATTGTCAAACTTGTGCAGGAATAAAAACCCATTTCCACCCTTGTCTGCGGTCCAACAGGCAAGTCCGTTTTGTATTAAGGTTTCTGAAATGTAATGCAAAATGGTCTCGATTATGTCAAGATCATTACTGATCTCACAGCATTAAGTATGCTGACTTTACATTGCAGGCAAAGGCTCTACTTTTTTGTTTTTTTTAAAGCCACATACACAGTGATGCATTCAATATTTACTTTCATGAACACATGAAATGACCTGACTGTGCATCCTCCCAAAACGCAAGTCAATGCTCACCAATAACCGAAGTAAACAAACAAATGAATGATAGTTTGCCTGGAGTGACTGTCTTAAAACGTTGTGGAGTTAGATGTACAGCATTTGAGGATAAAACTGTTTCACTCATGCAGGTCCTTCCTACACTGATCCAGTTTCTCCACCTTGGAGACAAGGACATCTTGTCAGATGCATGCTGGGCAATCTCCTACCTGACAGACGGTAACAATGATCGTATTGCTATTGTGGTCAAAACAGGTATAGTCAACCGGCTGGTGGAGCTCATGAGCCACAAGGAGCTGAGTGTCATGGTAACCAAATTCTTCACAGCTTGGTTGATTTGTCAAATTGTTAGCTAAGCTTTGTCTTTTTTTTTTTTTGTACCTGTATACTTAAGACGCCTGCCCTTCGCGCCATCGGGAACATAGTGAGTGGCTCAGATCTGCAGACGCAGGCTGCTATTGATGCTGGTGTTCTTGGCATACTTCCTCACCTCATGAGCCACCCGAAGGCCAATGTCCAGAAGGAAGCGGCATGGGCCTTATCAAACATTGCAGCTGGGCCATGTGCGCAAATCCAACAGCTCCTCACATGTGGCCTACTCCCACCTTTGGTCGAACTTCTTAGAAATGTAAGCGGTAAAATGTTAGAATTTCAAACTATTGACTTTCACAAATTGGTAGATTAGTCTTGTTTTGTTTCCTAAAGGGAGATTTCAAGACTCAAAGGGAGGCAGTGTGGGCAGTGACAAACTTCACCAGTGGGGGCACTGTGGAGCAGGTGGTTCAATTGGTGCATAGTGGGGCACTTGAGGCAATAATCAACCTTCTGCAAGTAAAAGATGCCAAAATCGTTCTGGTCATACTAGATGCCATCAACAACATTTTTATGGTGAGTGGGGAAAGCACAGCTTAAGCATGACCTGATATCACCACTTGGAGTCTGACTTGTTAATTGCTGTGAAGGCCGCAGAGAAGCTCGGTGAGACGGAGAAACTCAGCCTGCTGATTGAAGAGCTGGGAGGACTTGATCGCATTGAAAGTCTCCAGAACCATGAAAACGAGATGGTGTACCAGGCAGCACACAACATCATCGAAAAGTACTTTGTCGATGTAAGACTGTGTATAATTTAAACTTGACTTTGAGAGCATTCAAGGTTTAAAAATTAATTTGAGTAATAATCTCTTTGAGACGCAGTTGAATGTGAATTTCCTTGTCTGCACATTGCCGTAAACTTTACATCGGTTTTAGACTTACTTGGGGAGAAAATTAGTTTTTAGCGAAAGGACAAATGATGGGGGATAGATTGGTAACTAGAAGTTTTGGAGGCAGTGGTATAATCATCAGTCGCAATAGCAGAAAGGGTAATTAAACGCAAAACAAAATTCTGTCAAAAGTACTGGTGGAGAGGTTGATGGTTGGAAAGCAGCTGCCTCCGCTTCCATCAAGCATTTTATAGCGCGACTCATTTTACATTGCTTTTCTCTAACAGGGTGAGATGGAGGGGATTAAGGTCGATGCCCCAAGGACAGAAGATTCTTTTGTATTCCAGAGCCCTGACACTGTCAAAAGATTTGAATTTTAGACTACTGGAATGTTCTACTAGAGGAGAAAAATAAATATTTTCATACCAAACTGACTTGTCATTTGATTTTTGAGGAGCGGGGGGGGGGTCTGATTGAGTTTAACAAAATGTCTTCACCGATCAAAAGATGGTGCAGATATCTGAGTAACTTATTTACTGCATATACTGTTCGAGTATCAACAGAAGCATTTTTGCCTGTGTGTGAATCCGTGTTTTTCAGCAAATAATGGATAGGCGAAAACATTTTCAAATCTGCAAATGCTAAACCGCAAATTCATGGGAATTGCCTGCATCAGAAGTAGTGTGCCTCAATCATATTCACATCAACTCCTTCACCACCCAAGATAAACCCATTGGAGTTGTAGCAGTATTAAGATGTGTTCTGTCGATTAAAACCTGCTCCAAGTTCATTTCCTGTTTCCAATAAGGATTGCAAATGTGTCCAACATGAAAGTTAAAAATGCTCCACTTGACTTTATGCAGCTTGAGATCAAACTAATGTCACATGGAAATGGATGGAAGCTTCCGCAAGACGATAGTAGACATCTACATGTATCGAGTCAAGTGTTTTATTAGAAAATGTTATTTTAAACTAAAAGTGATTCAGAAGAATGTGCTGAGCAGAAGCACAGTAGTGTCAGTTTACATCTTTTCGTAGGCGAGTTCATGCCCACAGGTCCTGCACGTTTTCTTGTAGAGATCCTCTTCCGGATCAACCACCACCTCTGGTCCATATTCATGTTGGTGAGCGCTAGTATCTTTGGTCCACATGCTACTCCTCACTGCCCGACGCAGCTCTGACAAAACACAAACAAACGCATTAACTAGGACTTCAGCTTCCATGCTCAGGCATTTAACTAACCTTTGACTTTCTTGTTGAAGCGTTTTTGCTTCTGTACTTCTCGGTTCTCTTCCCTCGTCTCCTTGGCTTCCTCCAGCGCCGCCTCGGAACCCCACACCTCCATACTTCGCTTCTCTACATGTACTTTAAGGTAGAGCTTCATGTCCCCCCACTGTGGGTTGTGAGGGTTTTTCTTCAAGATGAACTTAAGAGGAGGCTCTCGCTTGTCCAGATCACAGTCTTTCAGCAGGTAGATCTGCTTGGCCTCAGTTCTGGAGATCAACTTGTGTTTCTCAGTGCTGTCTCTGAAGGAGAAATATTTGAATGTTGAAAGAAGAAATGGTGTGGCAGTGATAAAATGGCATAGTAAAAGTTTTGTGTATACATGTACCTGCACTTGTCACACACAGACAGGTCGAAGCTGTTGCTGAGGTAGGAATCCATAAAAGGCTTTTGACAGTCATCGCAAAACAGGTAGTCTGGCTCAATGACCGGAGCTGCGAACCGATTCAGGACATTCCAATATGACATGAACGAACAATCCCACAAACACACAAAGGCGCCTCGCGCACCAACCTGGCTGATGTACCACCCTATTGGCCGCCTGCTTCTCCTCCAAGCCCTCCTCTTCTTCGATGAAAAACCCCGCACCGGTGTCGATGGTTTTACATACTTTGGCCAAAGTCGCACTCTGCTCTGCAGCCAAAGGGCGGCTCGCTATCCGGGCTTGTCGGAGCATAAGCGCCCGTTGTCGATTCCTCTCAATTTTTGCCCGCATTGCAGCAGAAAGTTCGGGTTTGGGACATTGTTCGTCGACGGGAGGATCCGTAACACGCACACCCGGTGCCCCCGAAGGGTCCGTATCGCTCATTGTAACAAAAATGACTCAACGGGACATGAACGACGACTCGAAGCGCAAACGCGCCGGCTTCAAATGCCCGCTGTCCCCAGAGTCGAATGGTTACGCAAAATTACAGATACGTAATATACTGTCGAAAGCCAGCTGAACATAATGCCAACGTAACGGCCATGTTGGCAAGGGCGAGTTTCCTCTCAAAGCAACGCGTGGACAAACATACAAAAATAGTCGATTTTCGCGATGGTTACTTGTCAACGTCAAAGCGTGTGCAGTTAATACAGAATACTTGGGGGGAAAAAGGTAACAATACAATTTCATACCTCTGCAAGGTTTTGCCAGTTACCTTGTTGTGATTGTACGGCGTTGTACGCAACCATATGGAGCACAATATCCCATCATGCTTATTCTTTCGGGTTTGTTACTGTCCATACACAAAAATTGCACTAGGCCCTTTGCCCCTACAAGTTTAGCGTTGCCAAAGGCACGCACCAAGAAATAGGCGTTCCGAAATCTATCCAAATTCAGATCTATGGGAAATGCAAAAATGACAGCCAACTTGGGGAAACGTCTTCTTCTTGTCACATTCACGTTTGGGTTGTAGTTACTACCGCCATCGCGTGGTGTGAATGTGTACTGTATACCTATTGACATGTCCAGTACTGTACTGCATAGGTGTCAAACTCAGGCTTTGGACGGCCGCGGTCCTGCATGTTTTCCAAGTCTCCCTTTTGCAACACACCTGATTCAAATGAAAAGGTTCAATCCGGGCTTCCGCAGACCTTGCTGATGATCTAGTGACCGTCACTAGTGTTTTAAATACCGTATATTTTCAAGTCTGAGTGAGTGCGTGAGAGAGAGCGAGAGCGAGAGAGAGAGAGAGAGAGAGAGAGAGAGAGAGAGTCTGTGTGTGTATTTGTATATTTACTGATTATTCAGCGCAGTGTATCCTGACTATAAACAGACATTTTATCATTTTGAGGAGATAATAATGTGAGTAATAATAATTAGATGGGTGTTTGGTCATTAGATGAACACAAACCATCCATTCAACCATTTTCCTCATTAGGGTATGCAAGCTTATCCCACATATATGACTGTGCGAGGTAGGGTACACTCTGAACTGCAGCAGTGAGAAGTAATGACGTTTTTTTCTGATGACTTATTGCATTTCTCTCTACATTGTATGTGTAATTTATTCTGCTTACTTAGTCAAAACAGGGTTATTTTAGATAGAGAGAGGTAAAGTTTGGTTGGGATCTTGATTGACTGAGATCTTGGGGTCCACTATGGTGGGAAAAAAAATAGGGAGCACAATGACATGAAGGAACATGAACCACAGAACGGTAACAATGACGGCAACAGATTCTGAGAGCAATATATTCCCCATTCATAGCCTGATTAAAGAGTGAAAAAAATACACAGAAGGTGTAATTTTATTTTTTTCAAACAATGGGAGCATGTTTTATTTGTTTATTTATTTATCGAACCGATTGAGATGAGCTTGTCTATACACACACTGTCCTCAATGTCCAATCAATCCCTCATAGCCACTATGGAGATTTGTGGCACTGTAGATTTGACACATGAAAGTTTCTAAAATAATAATTTTATTCAATGTGAAATGGAAGGATATAAATTCCAATTTTAATGAATGCATTCAAAGACCAGACCACCTCAGTTTTATAGCATGAGCACAAATTCAAATAGTGTTGTTTTTTGTTCGATATTAATTTGTTTAATAATGTTTTATACAGTGAGTTGAGCAATACAGCATTTCCTTTTTTTTTTTTACATTGTTATACACAGTTCAAGTAACAAATGATTTCATGATTGCATAACAATAAGATGGAAATTTACAAAAAAACATTCACCATTGTACCCATTGATGGACTGTGGTCGATATTTTTGCAATGGACACATACATACGTACCCGTGTGCACCTCGCACATAATCATCAAAGCAACAATTTCAAAATGTTACTGCATGAGCGCCCTAAAGCTGACTTCTGAAAATAGATGTTGACGTGACTATGATTACATACAGGAGATTATATACAGTCTTTATATATATATATATGTATACCTGTATATGTATATATAGTTTACAATTGTACATACAAATGCAAAATAAAACATTCTGACAATAATGTTAGGTGAGTTCAATTCATATACTTGCGGAAGGAAAAAATAGAGAATTTTGTTGTTGTCTTTGTAATTTTTGTTTGTCTAAAGAAGAAATACTACATAGGTGGAATACATCAGCAAATCTATACCGGTCGATGAATATGAAAGATATGTTTGGGAGTTTTCAAAATAAACATGAAAAAAAAATAATAATCCAGCACCTCACCACCTTACACTTTGACTTTACAGTACATGTATTATGTGCTGTTAAAATTGTACTAAAAACGTTGTCATTTTTGAAAGCACTAAACAGTTTGGGTGGTGAGACAAAAATGCAGCGGATGGTGTTATTCAGGAATAGTGACTGTGCCTTTTTCGGGTATTTCATTATGACATCCTGACATTTGAATGTCACCATATCTGTGATAGTTTTAAAACATCTGTTCAGTCAGTTTAAGAAAAGCGAGGAAGTGATTTGTTTGAAGAAATTGGTATGGGGACCTTATTTAATTATTTTTGTTGGTCCTCCTCTGTAATGAAAGAAAAAACCCAGAATGGTCACAGAAATAACTTGAGTCTGACAAAAGTAAAAATAAATGGTTATTTTTTTAAATTGACCAATGAAAATCAGACATTGATTTTGAAATTTTATCCAACCGTGCGCGTGAAACAGGCCTTGACAAAAATGAGACCAAGCGTTCTAACAGGCAGCACATTTCTCTCGAGAATATTTTGATGAGAAAAAAAAATGCCTTTGTCAGCTTTAAGTTATTTCGGTGACCATTGTGCATTTTTTTTTCCATTAACAGAGAGGAACCACCAATTTCTTCCACACATGTATGACTAATTGCATGTTTTTTTCCCCCATTTTCACTTGCTGTAGGTACCTGTATAAAGGTGTCCTTCTTTTGTCAACATTGCGTACTGACCAGGAAGTTCAAGATCAGTCCGAAGTTTTCTCTATTCGTGCATTGAGCACATCACCAACAGCGTGTGAACACACAATTTAGAGGGCCAGCAGACACAGAGGATGACAGTCGAGAAGTGATGCATTTAAAGGCATACCAAACACAAACATGGTGTGTTCACAATTGTATGGTAAGAAAAAAAAAACCCCACTTCCCATCACATTCTGATATTGGCAGAGTTAATGGATACCTTAGTTAAAATTCAATATAGTGTAGTGAGAATGATTAAAAGCTTATGCTTGTTATTCATGAAATGAATAAACAGTAACTGTGCAAATGATTCTGAGAAACTAAATTGAATGACAACGTGCAACAATGCAGTGCATGAAATGAAACATTTGAAATCTAAACAAATAGCCTCACTTACAGTGTATGAAGTCTCTCTTTTTTTCCCCCCATGATGAGTACGCCCTCAAGAGCTTTTCAGCACAAAATAACATCCACCTCAATCTTGTTATCATAAATCATGTCAGTAAGTTCATTACTTCCACGGGTTGTGGTGGTGTTTTTCGCACACATCACCAACTGATGATGAACCTCTGCCTAACTTGTCCAGGTCAGTCAGTGTTCATGTAACTGGTCCATCAGTCTCCTCAAGTATCGGTCGCGACACACAAAATGGAGCCTCACAGTTGAAATCGAGTTATTAAGCGGCATCAGTGCCACCAAACACGCTCCTCGCTCAGACGGTTACAGGGCAGGTTAAAATTTTGTCCTCCAGCATGACGCTGACGACGAGGAAAACAAAGTAGAGCATGAACATGAGGAAGCCCAGCAGCTTGCTCATCCTCCACTTACAGGCTGCGATGGAGATGATGACGAAGAGGAGCATGAGGAAGAGGAGGACGATGGCGCAGAAGAGGCCGTTGCTGCTAACCTCTACTGGTTTGAAGTCGTTGATGATGTTGTAGACGAGCCACGGGAATGGCAGGCTGGAGGGAAAGTTAACATCCAATAATAAGATGGAGTGGGTGGGGGTCATATTTTATTTGATGTAATCCTCTCACTTACCCCACAGTGATGTCAAAGATGTTAGAGCCCACTGAGCTGGACACAGCCATGTCACCAAGGCCTTTTCGGGCCACAATCACACTGGTGATGAGGTCAGGGATGGAAGTGCCTGCTGCTAGGATAGTCAGACCCATGATCTCCTCTGTAATCCAGAATGTTTCGCCAACCTACAGGGCAAAGAAACGCTTGATTAATGCTTCATTCATTTAGTATTTCATTGCATCCAGAAACATGCAGACAGGCCTCAATATCCCATTGGCAATGGCCATGTAAAAGACAAGAATGTAAAAAAATAACACATTACAACATAATAATTAATTATTTGGTATACTACATCAAATCATATTCATTTTTTATAAACACAGAGTTAACAGTAAAAACAGGTGGTAAAAATATTTGATCCTCCATTTTCCAGAAAATTGCAAACATATGATGCCAGTGAATGTAAAATTTAATGCAAATTTCCCCAGTGCGGGACAAATAAAGGTTTTCTTATTCTTATTATTCTTATTTAAGATCGCGGCCCGTTCCCTTTTGGACATACAGTACTTGGGGACAAATCAAGATTTATTTATCATATTGTATTAATTAAGTTTGTCCCTGACTGCAGTTCAGCACCAGTTTACTTCAACACAAAGTACTACAGTAATGACAAAGTATTCCGCCCCACTAAATAAAGATCAAGCACCTTTGTCCACATCAGCAATTGTGATTTAATTGGTGAAAATTACTTGACCCATTTCGGCCATTACAGTGTGCGGTTAGCTAGCTAGCTATACCTACCCCTGCTACCCCCACCAAAAAAATCATAAACCTTGGATGTCACAATTTACTGAAAAGCTCAGCGTCATCATCAAAAAGTTCAAATTTTATGCATATTCTGTTATGCGGGCTAGCGTAATATGTTGAAACGTAATGTATCGTGGGTATGTAACTCGCAAGCATGTAGTGTGAGCCACAGGATGAAGGTGTGCCACCTTTTTAATAAACCGTTAACTTTCCCTGAAGTGTTCCTGTTATGAAAATATGCACATCGACACAACACGCAGGTGGGCACTGACGTATTGGACGTAGGCAATGTTGATTTACGTCGTCAAGAGGCCTGTTAGCACGCAAGCTAGCGTCTTTCGTCGTAGCATAGAAAACCACCACACAAATTGGTGGGGTATACAATAATCCAACTACCAGCGGCTTTGAGCAGATTTACAGTATTTCCTGACTCAAACAAATAGACATGTGTAGACAAATGAAAAATGCTACATGTACAAACATATTTGATTGACAATTGAACACATAGTCAACATGCCCAGCGTCTGAGAGAACATCTTTTTACATACATACTCATTAAATTCATTCAAATGTGTCAGGCGTGTTCCCGACTCTCCTCGCAGTGGTGCATAACATTGATATTTGTACTGTTTCACTTAACAGGGACTTTAACTCCGAAAGCACGCATTCGCACAAAGCCTCTTCAAAAGGCTGCATGAGAACTCAGCATAAAAAAAAAAAAGCTTGATTCAGCGATAGGCAGTATGACTGCTCAGGGGCTGAATATTAACATATACTCACAATGCTATAATTCAGCTTCATTGCCTTATTGATATAAACAGCTTTATACCCTGTGATTGGCTGCCGGTCAGTCGAGAACATAACTCGCCCTCGTCCAAAGTCAAGTGGGATACTCTCCAGCTCACCCACGACCCTAATGAGGATCAGTGGTATTGACCTTGCATGCATGATCTCCTGCTTCATGTCTGTCTTTTGCATTTGCACCATTAAAATAGAGTGTTGCGGGTTGATCTGGCTGTGGCTCAAGGCAGATTAGCAAAGGATTAGAGGCCGAGGTCATATATTTAACACTCTGGCTGCTGCATTCTATATGCATCTCTAAAATAGACAGGGGCGAACAGAAAAAAAAATGTGTGTGTGTGTGTGTTTGTGTATGTGCGTGCGTAAATTACCTGATGCGCCCACCACACCATCAAATAGGAGAAGAAAGCAATCCAAGTGATGGAGCCAAGGAAGGTGATGGGGAAGAACTTTTCTGAAGACTGAAATACCACAAAGGATATGATTCAATGTCCAGCTTTAGCTCATGCCCTATAGATAAAGTAATAAGCTATTTGTTAAATGTGCATGTTAAAGGACACTCTTTTTTTTTTTCAAATTTGAGATATGACCAATGAGCGAAAATAATATAAAATCAAATCCTTTTTGCAGTGGTTCTCAAACGTTTTGCACGACGTACCATGTTAAAAATGACTCTCCAAGTACCATCATAATGACGTCATGACGTGACATTTATTTTTATTATTGTAAGTCATCATAACACGATACAGTTTGAACGTTAAGAAATATTGAAAAAGAAAAAAAAAACGGTATTGCAAATAGTTTCATCAAAGAACAACTTAATACGTCTGCAAATGTATTTGTGTTGCATTTTTTCATTTTACTTTGACTTTATGGTCACGGTGAGGGCTGGTCAAAGACTGTGGCCCTTGAGCTGTACTTCTCCCTGGTCGGGACTGGAGAGTGCCCGCATGTCACTTGTGGTATTCATACCACACTTTAAGAATCACTGGCGCACAATATTATGTTTCCCACTTTACTCTAATTGTCCAACTTTAGGATCATTCGGCTACGATCACACGGGAAGCCATCCCATCCAGGTTGGAAAAACACGTAATTGATGAGTTGGCAATGGCAGTGAATGTTAAGAGTGTATATGTAAGAATTTTGTTGATGTGACTGTTACATTCTCCTCACAGGATAAATAAATATATCCATTTATTCAGTGTGTGCGTGCGTGTATGTGTGTGTGTGTGTGTGTGTGTTTCACCTCTCTCCTGACATCAGGCAGTGTGAGCCAGAGAGGAAAGACAATAGGGAGGATGACGAGGTAGGTGAGCCGTTTCCTGGTGGTGTCAGGCCAGGCCAGGCTCAGAGGCTGATCTTCATCTTCTTCCTCCTCGCCACCCTGATGGAGAGCCCATTTACTACGCGGGGTTTTCCGTCCACATTTTACAGCTGCTTTTATTCTTTGAAAGATCCAAACTTGCAGGAAGGGGCAAACGCCATACCTCATCTCCCGCGACACCATTCATGGGAGGTGTGACTTCCACTGCCACCTTGGTACTGGTGGGAATGGTTTTAATCGCTTGTGGGAAGAACGCACAGGGAATAAAACACATGAATTAAAATTTAGTGCAATGAGACCGAGAGAAGAATCGCGGCTTTGTCTCCTGATAGGGGCGTCATTTTGACAACAACAATAATAATAATTAAATGCAATAATACTGGGTCAGGTCTGTGCTAAGAACACCCACTGCAATAAGTTAGCCTGTATGCATGTTACACTATAAATGTAACCATCCAAGCTAAAGACAATTCATTAATTTATCCATTTTCTATTGCGCAACTGAAGCCTTCAGTATATCCCAGACCAGATGGGCTAAAGTGAGGAACGAGGAGGACATCATCTCATTCCCTGCATGAAACTGGAGCAGTATAGTATGTAATTACTTTGTAGTTAGCATGTCTGCTTTGGCTCTGAGGTTTGGAGCCGAATCCAGATCCTAATATTGTCGAAACCGATAGTCCAACTCACTTACAACTTTAGTGAGGAGATGCGAAATAGAAAATGGATGGATTGAAATTGAAGAGAACATTGTAACACACCAACGCCGTTGGCACTGACAACCTGTTCTTCTTTACACTGCTGCTTTGCCATTTTGTGAAGGATTGAAGCCTTCTCTTTGAATCGTCCTGAAAGTGGGACAAGAGAGTTTGGTTTTGTGATTACATTTGTGCATTATGGGAAATATGTTTTTTTTTTTTCTTATTGTGACATGCAAATAAGGAAAAGAGGCAGCAATAGTCCAAAAATATTGGACAAATAACTCATAGACATTATTATGTCAACTAATCTATTAAAAGCTGTCCAGTAGTCGATAATGTTTACAATGCATTTCACACCAGATTGAGTTACGTACCTTCTGTTTGCAGCCATATGACAGATAGCAAAAAAGAACATATGGCAATTTGCAACATTTGACATACTCTTTTCCCCTCCTATAGCTATTTGCTCCAAATATTAAATGATGTAATAATTCTTCTAAAGAGCTATGTTATTTTTGTAAAGGCAGTTTTGTGGGAGTGTACCTCAAGTTGTTGATAGTGTCTATATATATATATATATATATATATACACACACATACAGTGTGCAGCAATCCCGAAGTTTACCTTGTTGAAATGCAAGTATCATGAGTGCATATTTTGCCTCAACACACCTTCATTACTCAAAGGGTCCAGTGTGTGTATCATGAGCTGGAAAATGCTGTTTCTCATCAATGAGTTGTGCAGTGAAGCACAGCTGCCTTCCCTCTGTAGCCTTGGTTTGGCCTATAAAAATGTAAACATGTCACGAGTCATAATATTCTTTTGGTAGAACAAAAAAAAAAAAACGTACAAAAGTTTACACGCATCAAAGCAGACTCACCATCAGTTTGTTCTCATCATCTGCAGCAGGGGCGTTGACCTGTTGGAATATAACAAGAGCGAAAACAACGTTTCCTGTTTACTCTCGCCAAATCTTTTCACAATTCCTCGTATTTGTTTGGCATCTTTCGTAAAACAGAAACAAACAAAGAAAGGAGTGTTATCCGAGGGCAGAGAACAAAAAGTGACCACTGAGGAAGGAGCGCACATTTGTAGGAAACTAGCAGGACAGGGAAAGGGCCATGACAACGTATATGGAGCATGTCGGGGTAAAATATAATAATGATCACAGACTATTTATACTGAATTGGAGAGAATGAAAACAAGGGTGCGCTGACTATAAGCAGTGCTTCAGTCGTAACCCCTTTTCAATCAGCTATAGAGTTCCCATTTGAGAAAATTAATATGGAAATAAAATGTATAAATACATGATAAAATGAGCTGTGAAATGCATTTTTTTTTTTAAATTAAACTAAAGTGTCATGCCCATGTTCGTTTCCGGGCCTTGGCCTTCCTGTGTGGAGTTTGAATGTTTTCCCCGTGACTGCGTGGGTTTTTTCCGGGTACTCCGGTTTCCTCCCACATTCCAAAAACATGCATAACAGGCTAATAGAACACTCTAAATTGTCCCTAGGTATGATTGTGAGCACAAATTCATCTATGTGTGTCCTGCGATTGGCTGGCAACCAGCCCAAAGACAGCTGGGATAGGCACCAGCACGCCCGGGACCCTTGTGAGGATAAAGTGGTTTAAGAAAATGGATGGATGTCCGGCCCATTGCACTTATTGCATATTTAACAAATATACAATTTTAAAAAGACTGTAATTTAAACTCTCTTTAACTTTGGGGAAAAAAGCATTTGTTGCCATGCTAGTCCCCTTCTGAATTTTTTTTGTAAAAGCTCAGATGCCGACCTCCTTTCATGGAGCTCTACGGAACACCCGACAAGCCCATCCATCCATTTTCAACACCACTTGAAACCTGTACGGTCGCAGGAGGTGCTGGAACCTATCCCAGGTGGCTCTCAGGCGGAAGGCCGACTCCACCCTGAACTGGTCGCCAGTCAGTCGCAGGGCACATATAGAGACAAACAACCATTCACACCCACATCCACACCGCCACCGAATGGGAGCCGATCCCACGCTGCCCGCACACAAGTGAGGCGAGTGTACCCACTACACCATCAGTAACTATACTGTGTTTATTTTCTTTCTAAAAACTGTTTAATGAAATACATTAAATTTCCCGCTTTTGTCTCTAGGTTTTCCGTCAGTTCTCTAACCCTAACACATTAACGCATTTGAAAAATGTGTCATCGTCCCATCGTCAACAGAAGTTGCATCATTCAGATCCTTTGCCGGTCATAGTAGGCCAAACGAAAGTTTACTCAGCGATTTCGATTCATCTCTGAGCGGTCACTTGTCATCTGTTGGGTTTTAATATACATCTTTTTGTTGAATGGATGTAATTAGTAATTAGTAACTGTATCAGGATATAAGGATTTCATTTCAGTCGATATTGATAATTATTGATTTTTTTTCATCAATCAAAATCAGAAAAATAATTACATGGATTAAAGATAAAATAACATAAAACAACAACCCAGAGGGGAAATACCATTCAAAATATCTGTTATCGTAAAACACATTTTCAAGTTACGTACACTGTTTTCGTGTATATTTTAATGTAGTGTAAAATGCAATGTTGTTTACATCCATGCTCCTCTAGCAGTCACGTAAATTATTTGCGGAAGACGCTACCCCAAATCAAGATCGGTCGATTTGGTTACAGTCACCTTATTTCGTTGTTCATCCAATGTAAGCGCAGCTCTCGGAGTTTACACATTACAGTTGAACCACCACCTTTGGTTTATTTGAACTTGTTCGTGGGCTGATTATTGCTGTATGATTTGATTTATTGTTTGACCTAATTGTGACTTCAGTGCGATGCTGTGGCTCAGAGCAGACTAACACTGGAGCTAGCACGTCAAAGATGGAGAACTGCTTTACTTATTCAATACCCATCCATTCGGAGGTGTTTAATCATGTTATTTTTCATGCACAATATAGTCTAACGTCTGCCTACATTTCTTCCTGATTATTTTCCATTGAACATATTTTTCTATTGATCTATCACGTGTCAATGGCGATATTGATGTATCGCCCCACTTAGTGTCAAGATTCTTTTTGAGAGACTTGCAACAAGCCAATAGCACTGATTTGGCGGAATGCTGCGTTTACCAAGTAAATGCAATCAGCATTGTCTACAATGCTAAACAGGACTGTGGCATATGCAGATGGTAATGTACATTAAATGTTGTCATAATATACGACAAACCTATTAATTTCGGGAATACCGCTAAAACTAGGGTAGAGTATTGCCCCCCCCAAACACCATTCTGTTCCCACTCCTTGTGTCAGACGTCCTCAAAGGGTGAGTAATTTTACTTTATTTTAGTTTTATTTGACGGTGGTCCTTGGTTTATCATTGTCCCGCTCTGGTTTATCATTGTCCTGCTCGACACCTGCTTTGTGGTCACAAGCGAACCTCAGCGGATGAGTTAAAGTTGGCAGGGAGCGATTACAGAATCCCCCTAAAGCTGTGCTGCGCCCAAGGAGAGGAAATTCCAAAATCTAATATTGATTATAATTATGCGTTCAATAAATTTATTTCTACCATGATTCAGAAGGTTCCATTCACACGGTTGTCAAATTTATGAATGAAATATGATATCAACCACACACATCTGCCCGCCTGCAACTCGACCAAATCCACCAAAATCGGGTTACACTACTTGCGCCACAACTTGGACCTGCTCCGAGCTGGTCTAAGGAATTATCTAAATTCAGCCAACAAAATTATCAGGGGAGCATAAAAGAAAACGCTCTTGGCCTGCCAGGATGCCCAGCAGTCTTTTAAAGATGACTGCACGTGCACTGTCACCCTCGTGTTGGCAACTCGCATCTCTCCAGCAACTAACTACTTTGCTTATTATCGTCCGTTGTGAGACTCAAAGGCCCTTCAGACTGAGCTAGCATGGCTTCCTCCAAATACATCAGCTTTGTCTTCAAATAAACCAGTACAGATATCAATGACATCATTTAAATGCTATTTTATGAATTTTTTCAATTGTGAAATGGGAGAGAGAGCACAAAAACTGAACGGTACCATATTTGCAACTGCAATGTGGCCAAGTGCGACAATAATTGATGTCGATAATATCTGTGTTGGACACCTTGTGGAACTGATTGAGAGAGCGCCGGGATGTGTGTTTGCTGTCGTCACTGCAGGTAAGAAGATGTTAAGGGGATCAGAGAGGATTGGTGTCTTTCGTGCCATCATCAAGCAAACCAGCAACGTCTCACTCATTTCTCAGCACAGAAACTGAAGTCAATGTTTGGTTCAGTCTCCTAACAATGTGCCCGACGGTCATAACTTCAGGATGTTGTCAGCCTGAAGTGAGGAGAGGTCTTTTTGTTCTCCGCCCTTCTGTGTGCTGCCGCGATTGCTTCTACCGCCAGAGAGCACCTGACTATTATTAGCGGCTATAATGGGATTGAAGAGCATTAACCTTTGGGATTATTTAGCAGCAACCATTACACGAGGACAGGTGGACATCAAGTGCCTTGCAACAAAAATGGAAAGGCTCTTCTTGGGGGTGATGTTACGTAGCCAAAGGTACAGCTGATTCCCAGAAGGCGCCAAAAGCCACAGAGCATTAAACCGGTTCAATGTGCTCATAACTACTATAAAATACAATATCAGAGTATTTGGGATCGGACATTTGATGTTAAGTGTGAAACCGATTTCAAAAAGCATGGAAATCGTAGATAAAATTATATCACAATAAAAGTAATAAAACCAAGACAATCGTTATTATTTATGGATGACTCAATCAATCCCCGTCTAAATAAAAGCCGCCAACCCCCAAAAGTCATGCTTTTGAGAAGCAATTTGTCATTGGCAACTGTTAGATGATCATCTGAGGGGAGGGAGGGGCTTGCAGGGTGATGCAGCAGATTGTCAGCTCAGAGCATCAATCCCGACCATGATGGTCATCTCGGTTTTGCGTCAGTCTCTGTTCGACCTTGTACCGCGTCACACAGCACAATAACACGACATCATTTGGATGTCCAACGTGAAGTGATTGGAAAAGCGGATGTCAAGTGATTGCCTCTCTGTGAGTGTGATGAACAAGAGTGAAGAGGCATCTTCACAATGTCACATACAAGACAAGATGTGCTGAAGAAGCGAGTGAAGATGAGAGAGTGAGAGAGAGGAAGAGAGACTTAAAAACAGTCTCTTCTGACATTTTGTTACACTTTAAAATGCAAAGCAGGTTTCAATTAAACTAAAAGAAATGTAGCATATTTGAGAAGGCTTTTTAATTCAATGCCTGCTGATTAATGAACCCAAGTGTGGCTTTTCACATCAGCCCCGTTCTGAGAACTGAACGAACGGTCTGAACCGGGTTTCTAAAAGTAGACACTAAAGATGAAGCCTGTTCTTTAAGTCATCACGAAGCGGTCAAGGCCTGTCTTGGTGTCTGGTACTCTTGTCTGAGTGGCAAAGGTGGAACTGCAAGACCTATATTTATCTCCTTGCACAGAGGAATTCACATGGCTTTGACCTTCTGTTTAATTACTTAGTGGTGAATCAACACCTGGCGTGCTCCTGGGTCATCGCCCTCTCTGGCCTCAAAGTTGGCAAAGACAGCCCTCTGCATGATTCAATGAGAGAAACATGTTCTCCCAGGGTGCACGTGACAAAAACGACCTTTGCAAAATATCGGTTCAAGGTTTTTTTTGCCCGTATTTGACAACTGCCTCATAAAACTTGAATTTGACAAAAGTCGATTCAAAACTAGAAACAATTCATGTCAGGCGTGTCATGGTTTGGTGACGATATGGCTTCGTGCATGGATAAGCAGAGAAAATACACTCGGGTTCTTGATGGACTGAATGAAAAGATGAGGAGCAGTAAATCCAAGGAAGGATGGATTCATGTACCATTGGTTGGATGAATGTAATAATAGATCCAGGAAACATTTGATTGATTGCATTGATAAATACACCAGATTGTATGGATGCAGAGATGGACAGGTAGCATTAGGAACAGGATGGATGAATGGATGAACAGAAGGACAGGTATCTGGTGTGATAAAGGGATAGACCGGTGGATTTAGGGACAGTTTAATACATGAAGGGATCGTGGATGGATGGATGGATGGATGGATGGATGGATGACAGATAGTTCAATGACAATTGGGTTGAATGGGTGGAAGGATGGATGGACAAGCAACGGAACAGAGTGATTGTTGGATCGACGCATGGACAGCCGGGTTGGTGGCTGGCTGGCTGGACAAACACATGAATGGGTGTATGAGCAGATGGACAGATCGTGGGAGGGACCAATGGATGGATTGATCACCTGATTAATGACAATCCATTCGATAGGTGGTTGGGTCAATGGGTGGATGGCTGAAGGGAGTGACAGACGGATTAAGGAACAGCTAGTTCCATGAATCTAGGGTTGATTAGCTTTAAAAGATGGATGGATGAGCAATGCAGCAGATTGACCGTTGGATTGACCGGTGGAAGGATGGACAAACAGACAAATGGATGAATGAACAGATTGTTCGCTGAATCATACCTTGGGTGCAGTCTCCATTATGTCCACCTGGTTGCTGCCCAGTTGCCTTTTGATGAGCAGTTCTATGCTGGCGTTGAACTTCATGAATGTCACATAGGTGAAGTAGCACATGAGCAGGCTGATACTTTCCGTCAGTGTGATTTCATTATCCAGAAAGAAGTAGATGAGCATGAGCAAGCCCACAATGTAGAAGGAGACGTCTCGGAACAGAGGCCACCAGGTGAGGTTCAGCACCTCTTTGGAGAAGATGGCGCACATGCCGATCACAAACAAGATGTTGAAGACGGCCGAGCCAACGATGGTGCCGATGCCCACGTTGCTGTGGGAGACGAAGACCCCTATGACGGAGGTGAACAACTCTGGAGCCGAGCCGCCTGCCGCCATGAAGGTGGCTCCTGCGACATCATCGGAGATCTCCACCTTTTCGGTAATGACGGTCAGCGCTGGGACAAAGAATTCATCACACACGATAGCTAAAGCGATAAACATGTACAACATGCCAAACATATGAAACACCACAAAGCCTTGGCGCCTGTCCTCCACGCTAAAGTAGTCTGTTGGGTAGTCCCCGTGATTCATCTCGATTTCTGAGCTTTGCTGGGGCCCGGGGTCGGACACATTCTGGTGCTCCAGGAGAGTTCTTTGGGGCACCTCTACATCTCCCGAACCCTCAGATTCAGGCTCAGTGGGCACCCCCGTGGTGACAAGAGACAAGGCACTCCATGAACACACTGTGCATACAACCGCCAGGCTGACGATAAAGCCAAGAATTCGCCCAGGCCGCAGTTTTCTCTTCACGCCCTGGTAGTGGTGCTTCATGCAACCGCGAGGTGGTCCGAGAAGGGGAGCAAAGCTGGACGGATCCATGGGGTCTTGACTTCTTCTCGGCAGGAAGCGCTCCATCATCTTTGGTTCTCAGGCAGAGTGGAAGTATCTCCAATCACCGCAGCCAATGATGGGTAGGAAGTGCTGTCGGCTACAAGGGCAGGGATCTGACAGGCCACACTGGTTCACCGATTGGTTTGCATCTTCTTTCTCCTTTTAATCCCAATGGAGGCCCTTCAGTCGGACTCCAGGGTCTAGCCCATTTAAAGGCTTCCTCATATTACTCCCTGGACACACACACACACACACACACAAACAAACATTTGAATTCAGAACTATCCCTATCCCAACATTATAGACAAGTAGTACAAAAAAGCAAGCATCACAATCCAATCAGATTCAATACAAGAGATGGAACGCAATTCAATCTCAGCAAAGATTCCAAATAATGTTAGGTTTGAAAAGACACCGTCAAAGTGTAATTAATCGACCGGAATGTTTATTAATGTGTGCACGGCATCATACTGAGGGCTCTCTGACTATCATGGAGCTGAGTGAGATAGAGACCGTACTATAGGGCAACAAAGTTGGCCACCAATGCAACTACATTTTCTCAATGATAAATATATTGTAACTGGAATACCACTTTGACAGTGTAACTGAACTATACAATCATTTGCAAACTAAACACAAGTTTGTCATTGGAAAATGGAAAATGATTGCATAGAAAAAAATGGCAATAGTGATGGAATGATGGAAAATCGACAGTGCATTTTCAACGCCGATTTTAGGCACCGAGTGTTTATTTTAGTCCTGCTTGCAATCAGGAGAGTCCTTTTGACCATATTCTGTGGCTGCAGCAGCCTTCTTAAAATTGTGCTGAGAACCTGTGAGCATCTGACATTAGTGAAAGCTTATTAGGAGGCTCCCTAATCCCTGATAAGATATACTTAGATAAGCCACAGAGCCAGCACACTGCTGCTGCGCCAAGTCAAAAAGTAGACATTGTCACAAATCAAAAGTCCATTTTAGCATCAAAACTAAAACTAGCATACAAGGGGCAACGTTTTACGTATCACTTTCAAACTTCCTCAGCGTTCATTTTACACTTCCCAAAAAAATAAAAATAAATAACATTTTCAATTAGAAGGAAGTCTTGTCTGGTAACCACAGAGGTACTACAGAGATACACTATACCGGTACTACAGTATATCCAAACACAAAAGCAGAAAATGTGCACATTTGATACTGTATGGAAGAGGAAATCCTCACCTGAGTTGGAGGTTGCTCTGCCAGCTGGCCTGAAGATGGAATAATATTTCACTCAATTCAATCCCCAAATAAAATGTTTCGTTCAAAGTTGCCAATGGGAAATTCTCTGTGAGATCTTCGTCCCTGAGAAGAAGTTCCAAAGGGGAAAAGAGCCAAGTGCTGAACACCAAGTGCTCCTCCCTCACGCTCTCTCTATTCCTCCCCCTTCGACGCTGCCTCCCACCTTCTGCATTTCCCCGTTCCTCCCACTTCCATTCTACTTTCAAGTGAAGTCCAACGTTGGTCTTGCCTCTACTCCCGCCGCCACCTCTCACCTCACCCCACCATCCCTTCTCTTCATCCTCACACCCAAGTCGATGGGTGTTGTCAGCCGCAACCAGCTTACGGCGCGATAAAGCTCTGGCCGATCGTGCCATCGGGTCACTGGCCTGTGCCTGAAGCCCTGGAAAACTATCCCAAGTACTGTACCCTGATGTAACAACAAAGTTCAACTGGCAGGGGTCACAAAAACCTTGATGAAACGGAAAGCTACTTCTTGGGTACCCCTGAATAATGCGAAAGGTTGGACGATGACTTTCTGAAGTCACATATTTGCTCAAATTACATTTATGCGACACTTAATAATGAATTATGTAAAGACATTGTTCATTCTCACAATAATTATGAATGAATGATTTCCCAAGGTAGGACATAGAAGTACTTTATTTCGGTCAATCTCTTCAAAGTGTTTACCGTTCCCTCCCAAACCACAGAGCACTGTTGGATTTCAATGATCTGGTCTTTTGTTTCTCATCCCCTACTGTTGCTATCCAATTACACAGGAGCATACTTAATGGAGTGGCCCTCTCACTTTCACTCACCAGCAAATGATGCTGTCGAAGGCTTAGAGAACGACTGGCTCCATCCACGTCAAAATCCTCTACCATCTGGGAAGACATTTATAGTAAGTAGGGGAGGACAAACCAATTTGTCCTCACTCTGCATTCACATGTTAGAGAATATGTTGTTACAGCCCGAGGTGACTTTTTGATCGATTAACAATGTATCGATGACTACAAAGTAGTCGTTGCTAAATTAAGGCTAGCACAATGTCGTGTCAGGGCTCAACGTGTTATATAACTCAGCAAAATAAGCTATCCTCCTTTCAAGTTAGCCTGAGACATACTAGCTCTCCTGCGTGACCTGAAATAAAAATAAATCTCTTCTCATGCGTGAGAAACCACACTTGACCTTGTGTACCACAAGAAGCACGCTAGCCTTTTATTTCTCTATTGGTGGTGGGGCCGCCTGTAAAATGTCTGCCTTCAATCAAATCAAAAAGGATCGATCTGGAAACCATCAGAAAACACAAGCATTAGAATGTGACTTCACGACATCGTCGACATGTGAGAGTGCTGACTTTTGTTGGTGAGAGAGTCATAGCTTCTTCAAGAGGAATGCGATCAACAAAATGAAAAAAATATCAACTGTTGACAGGAAATTTGTAAAATGTCTTGAACCAAAGCTTCTGTGTTTTGGTCAGCGGAACACCTGGCTATCCCGAAATCTCCAACAATGCTTGGTACCATAGAGTGAAGAATTGATTTATTGGTGCAACCCTGGTTGAGCAGCTTCAAAAAAAAAACAATGACTCCTGGCATGTGGATAGCTGTATTTTCCTCTTTATTAGGCACAAAAAATTGCATTATACAAGGAGGCAATGCAACATGTGACAATGTACTTTAGTTCATCTTGTTGAGGATAATAAGCAGCATTCTCCACCGTTTGACCTTGGCTTTCAAGTACAATTATTGATTCGTTTATCTTCAGTCTAATTGTCTCAAGGTAAGGACCCAAACCGGTTTGTGCCACCTCAGAGGACAATTATCTCCTCTTCTTCCTGATTACAAAAACTACGTGAAAGCAAATCACCCGCCATGTAATGCCCACGTGATTCGGGTCCTCACCATGTAAGTGCTTCTCTCCTCATCACCACTTTCTCCCCCATCCTCAGCATTTGGCCTTCTTTCCATAGCTGTCCACCACCTCTGGTGAGACGCTCTCATCTTCGCTTACATCTGCCGTCACAGCCTTGCCAACCAGCTGGAAGATGTCCTCAGCCGCTACGCCCATGGGCTCGGCCACCTTCACTGTCAACATGTCCAGACTGAGGACAGTTCCTTTGGTTATCTTCACCTTGGCCACAACTGACTTCCCCAGCTGGAGAAAAGAAATGTCATTATGAGTCATTTTACAAGTGCAATGTTTACTCAGATTTTCAATTGTTCTCAAACAACAATGTCAAACAAATCATCCTTATTTTAATTCAATATGGTAGATTTTTTCATTATTTATTTTGACAAAGGCCTCGCAATTCTCTATACACAGGCAGCGAGTTCTTTTATGCTTGAAAATCTTGTCAGGCGCATTCAATTTACCACTTCCACCTAGAGCATGGCCCATAATCTGCATATGCTATTCATTTACCGCTTAACCAGCAAGTTCCGAATCCACCTGAACGGGTTAGACCTACTTGTACAGCGCTTTATGTTGTCCTTATGTTGTCCAATGCACTTTATCAAGCCTCATATTCACTTTTTTAAAACATACTGTAGCAACCTTCACAAGATTTGTGGTTTCCGATGGTACCGGGGGCCGTGAAGGCGAAAAGATGGGCGACACCGGAGGGCGCGGGAGAGGGTATGGAAAAATGACACTGCAACTTTCAAGCTACGCAACGGCGAGCATTGTTGTTTTGGCGCGCTTACGGCCAATGGTCAATATTTTGTGTTCTCATTAAAGTGTTTGCTGCTAGCTCACCGCTTGGCCCGATTGGTCCAAACTATAGACTGCAATATTTGCATGGCGTACAGTGTGTACATACATGCAGTAGTTGCAATAATGTACTTTGTCTTGTTATCTCATCGAGCTCCCATGTCTTGCAGAGTGGAGATACGGCACCTTGTCATGACATGGCTTCTCACAAGGTAACATCTTCTTGAGACCACTTCCCAGTGCCCTCTCCACCAGTCGGATGGAACGAACCAGCTCGGCCAGCTCGGAAGCCTCCAGGGATGCTGCATGGTCACTTCCCTTCCAAGTCTTGTCCAGTGTGATGTGACGCTCTATGACCTTTGCCCCCAGAGTAACAGCCGCCACTGAAATACTGATTCCGGACTCGTGGCCAGAATACCCAATTGGGATATCGGGGAATTCCTTCTGGTATTCCTGTTGATGACAAGAAGGTTTTAAAATACATAATGCTTCTAGCATTTATTTGGGGTATAGTCCTTTTTGTTCGATTTACTGTGATCACTCTGAGGTTGACATCCTCAGGCTCAAGGGGGTAGGCACTGGTACACTGCAGGATCGCAAAATTTTGGTTGTGCTCCTTCACGGTCTTGTACACCCGACGCATCGTCTCCATGGACTGCATCCCGCTGGACACCACCATGGGACGCCCTGACACATACACAAGTGGGAAAACATGATGTTAATTCATATGAAAATAAAACTCTTCAATGGGTGTCTTACGATTGTGGTTGCCTTTCAAAATTTGTCGCGATGAGTCGTCAGGTGCATCATCTACTAAAATCAGTGCTTCTCAACCTTGGTTGAGACAAGGCACATAATTTGACATAAGAAAAATCTCACAGCAAATCACCAAACAAAAATGTCGGAACAATACTGAAATAATGATCATCTCGTTGAACCGTACTTAAATTAATTCGGCGTGTGTGTGTGTGTGTGTGTGTGTGTGTGTGTGTGTGTGTGTGTGTGTGTGTGTGTGTGTGTGTGTGCCAGCGCGCGCTCACGCGAGCTTGACAGTTGAATACATAGGTTAATTATGCACCTTCTGCCATCTAGTGGGGGAACATTTAATTCTTCTGCCTGTCACTATATTTCACTGGAATATATAGTTGAATATAGGGCCACAGTGTTGTGTATGTGTGTAAATAAATTCTGGAATTGAGGAAATACATTGCCACGGCCCCGAGTAGAGGAAATGCTGTAATTTGGAAGTGATTAACGCAATAAATTGGGTTTTCCAACCTTTTTTGGCGGTCTTCTCCAGGTAAGGGAAGTTGTTGGTGTCTCCTGAGCCCACTTTAAAGAAAGGCACATTTAGCTCATGGAGGAATTCTACCGCCATCTAAAGTTTGGAATAAATGTATCACATACAGTTCAAAGCAAAAAAACAAAAAACAAACAAACAACAAAAAACCTGCAAATACATTCAGTGACCGACCTCATCCATCCCTGAGGCAGTGAAGAAGATTCCCACTTCCTTTGCGTACGTCTGTAACTCTTTGTACTGGTCATGGCTGAACTCCAGGTGGCGTTTATGTTCACCATAGGTTTCACCCCACGAGTGTTTGGCCTTGTATGGACGCTCTAATGCGCGTTTGTTGAACTTGTATTGCAGCTCACTCTTCTGGAACTTGGCACAATCAGCACCACAGTCCTGTCAAAGTGCAATAAAGTGAGGCCCGAATGTGTATGTAATGTGCAATTACACGAATTAAGTGAATCGAATGTCCTGCGCAAGAAGGGGAGGAGCCCCTTGATAGGGGGCACATATCTATCACACAAGACAAATAAAACTTTAACCAGATAGGAGACCATTTTGAAATGACTTATTTTACTTGAGGCTCCTGTGAGTTTTATAGTTACTCAGCTTGTCCAAAACCACCAGTTGTTCAACACAAAAAGAACTTTGAGCTGCATATTCGTGTAAATGTTTACCTTTGCCATTTTGATCATTTTCTTCGCGAGCTCGATGTCTCCCTGATGGTTTTGCCCAATTTCTGCGATAATGAAACACGGATAGTTGGCTCCGATCATCCGACCGGGGCAAAGTTCGAACTTTAAAGGCATGTTGACGAGGAAAAAGACAAACAAACACAAAATGTAACGATGAATGAAATTCCTCGTCGGGAAGCAAAAAGCTGCTGTTTCCAGGAACTCAGGAAGGCCGACCCGGAACTGTTACCGTGACGCACATGCCGGAAGTGTCCTTCGCTTCCGCATTTGAAGAGTGCGGTTTTTTTCCGTAATGAGAAACAGCATCATTTTATTTGTATGTACTGTATACTGTTTACACGGGGAGAGGCGGGGTTTTAGTCAGCCGGGCATCTTACTCCCATGTCAGAAAAAAAGCCACCAAAGTAACTCATATTTCAGAGGAAAGTAGATCCCCATTGTGTCAAAGGAATATATTTAATCATATACTGTGAATGTACTGTATATGCCTATAATAACTGCGGAAAGCTGAAAGTAGTATGATACAGGCTCTTTAACATGCATATTTTTGGGACGTAAAATACACGCGCCAAACAGGGAGGCTGCTGCTATCAATCACCCTCCTTATGTTCTTCCTCATTAAAAACAAACAACAACAAAAAAACCTGACAGCCTGGCAAAGTAGGGTGTAGAGGAAGTTGGTTTAGACAAGAACATATAGGTTCTGTTCTTATCTAACAGGTTTTGCCGGTCATTGTTTGAACAAGTGGAAAACATATATATATATATATATATATATATATATATATATATATATATATATATATATATATATAAGGTTAGGCTTGTTTATTTAAAGAGCATCATTTGAACAGATGTCACTCTCTCTCCCTATCTAACTGACACCACCTTGACATAACAGTACCAGCGCGTTTGATGCACTGATGTTTTTTTCCCTTCAGTCTTTGTGAGGCAACATTTCTTGAATTCAAATTTTTCACTAATCCTTCCACTCACTTCCAAGTATGCAAGCTGAAGCACCTATTTGTCCGTTGACATAAATACATAACGTTTATGTCTATATAATCACATAGTATGTAATACACGTGACGGAATAAATTTGATGATTTATGTTTAATTCTGCATTCATTTTGCTAAGATTTTGCTATAACAGTATTACCAACATGTAATGTTCGCTGTGTAAAAACCGAAACATGCTCAAATCTACTTGGCCCCAAGATATCTAGTTGGCAATCCAGATATGAGGAAACCACGGGGGCACAGAGGGACTATCCTCAGAGACAAGTTTCTCCTACGGGAGACCTAAGACAAAGTCATATCAAATCACCCTTCTGCATTTTTAAAGATATGCTGAATTAACGTTCTAATCGTGTTTATCGGGCATATGCATTTTGTTGTGGCATTCATCATGTATTTTGCTGTTAAAGTTAAGGTGTGGCCACTTCGCAGAAAACCCCCAATTTCCTTTAGTGACCTCAGTGAATATTTCTCATTTATATTATAAACTTCACAACATGTCAAGAGAAAGAAAAGCACACTGACAAAGAGACAGACAGACAGATGTTCTATTCATCCCATGAGCGAAACCACGGACAATATACTATGGGAGGTGGAAGGCAGTGTCCCAAGTGCCCACTTCACAACGGGGATCTGTGTTTGCCCTGGCCGACTTTGTATCATCAGCCCATTGGGGTCTGCTTGCAGTTTCTTATTCGACATACTTTGTCCTCTGAGACCTCTTGCTGGGACTCCAGCAAAGCAGTTTCTGCTTTTGCCATGTCAAGGACTGTGCGCCTCTCACGTGTCAACTTTAAAGAGTACAAGAGGGACAATGAAGCTAGTAGGCGATATTCATGCTCACAATGGTGTAAATCAAACTGTGTGAATCTGTGAAAATACCAACACTGTGTGTAGCCCACCCCTTCGCACAGTTCAACTGCGCTGGCGTGCCAGACTTGTCCTGGGCACATATATAGAGTTTATAATCCAAGCAGGAGGAAAAGGAGTCTACAGCAGGCTGTGTTTTTTTAAAATAGTTATTTAATACATACAGATGAGCAAAGCAACAGATGACTTTGTATACAATGTCTTGTTGATGCAAAGTTGTACATTTAATTCACAATTTGTGACATTCGGTGCTAATTTGACAATATTTATTTGACAATGAAGTTCTATTCAATTCAATTCAATTCCTGGGCAATGAATATGCAGTAACAACCGTGAACTCCCCCAGGTTAACCAAAAGGATAAGAAAATGGCTAAAAGCCCTTCACCAGCTGTTGTGTGATGGTCTCATCTTCACCTACATCCTCAGTCATAGTTTTGCCAACCAGACGGAAGATGTCTACAGCGTCGACACCAATGGGCTCGGCCACCTTCACTGCCAACATTTCCAAGCTGAGGACAGTTCCTTTGGGGATTGTCACCTTGGCCACCACAGACTTACCCAGCTGGGGAAAAGGAGCAGGTCATAATATAATATAATATAATATAATACATCCTGATTTAAATAGCGCTTTCACAACAGCTGCAGCTGTAACAAAGTGCTTTACACAACATTCATTCATTCATTTTCCGAACCGCTTTATCCTCACTCGGGTCGCGGGGGGTGCAGGAGCCTATCCCAGCTGTCTTCGATCAGTAGGCGGGCGACACCCTGAACCGGTTGCCAGCCAATCGCAGGGCACACAGAAACGAACAACCATTCGCGCCCACACTCACACCTAGGGACAATTTGGAGCGTTCAATCAGCCTGCCATGCATGTTTTTGGAATGTGGGAGGAAACCGGAGGACCCGGAGAAAACCCACGCAGGCCCGGGGAGAACACGACTCCACACAGGAAGGCCGGAGCTGGAATTGAACCCAGGACCTCTGCACTGTGAAGCCGACGTGCTAACCATTCGACTACCGGGCCGCCTAACAATAAAATAATAAAAAATAAAATAATAAACACAACACACAACATTAAAAATACGGACAGTCGTCCAATCTGAACTACTTTTCCGTCATACGCTTTGTTGTTTGAAGCAGTTCTAGATGAAAGAGGAGAGAATATAAGTGTCCTTTCACCAGTGGATCAGAGACGCCATGCTCAAAATGTGCATACGTCTGTTATAATGGATTACTGGTAGCTTTTGAGGCAAAGGAATTATTATTTTCTTCACAACTTAGTAATTGTCAAGTAAAAGATGAATAATTTTGGCTGTCTTTTTATTTTGTGGCTTTCATGGTTTTATCAAGGATGCTAGCCAAGCTAAAAGCTATGATGGACAGACCCTCCCACCCCGTCCAGACCATCCTGACAGCACTGGGCAGCCCCTTCAGTCAGAGACTGATACACCCACGCTGCAAGAAGGAGAGGCACCGCCGCTCATTTCTGCTGACTGCTGTCAGGCTGTCGAATAGACAGACCTGAAAACCTGGACTCACCCCCACTAACCCATTTTTTATATGCTTATATTTCGATTTTATAATTTATATGTTTTTTGTTCTTCTACTTCTCCCTTGCATAATCTTGCTGCTGGAAATTGGGAATTTCTCCATTGTGAGACAAATAACGTTTTTTTTAAAAAAAATCTTATTCTTTACTGTATGTAATCCAATTACCTAAAGTCATTCAATTGTTTGTGTAAGTGCTTTGAGAACTTTGGTTGCATGAATAATTGTATTTGGGGTAACACCATCTCACCTTTCTATGAAATGACTCCTCGCAGGGCAACCTTCTCTTGAGACCGCATCCCAGTGCATTCTCCACCAGTCGGATGGAACGAACCAGCTCGGCCAGCTCGGAAGGCTCCAGGGATGCTGCATGGTCGCTTCCCCTCCAAGTCTTGTCCAGTGTGACGTGGCGCTCTATGACCTTTGCCCCCAGAGTAACAGCCGCCACTGAAATACTGATTCCGGACTCGTGGCCGGAATACCCAATTGGGATATCGGGGAATTCCTTCTGGTATTCCTGTTGACGACAAGAGGGTTGAAAGATATGAATTACTTTGAACATTTCATCAGGTTATCGTAATATTTATGTTCGCTTTACTGTGATCACTCTGAGGTTGACATCCAGATCCTTAAGGGGGTAGGTACTGGTACACTGCAGGATGACAAAGTTTTCGTTGTGCTCCTTCACTGTCTTGTACACCTGACGCATTGTCTCTATGGACTGCATGCCACTGGAAATCACCATGGGACGTCCTGACAGGCACGCACGTACCATACACACAAAAGAGAAGCTTAATGTCTAACATGAATGGCTTGTTCAACATTGTAATTTCATTATTAGGCCATGGTTTTAGTACCCGGGCCTTGAGTGGGTCTTACTGGACGTAATCCACCTCTTAATACTACCACTATCGTGCCACATTTATAGAAACAATCAACACTATACATAAAAGCAATATAACAGCACACAACTGTGCAATGTGCATCACGAGCAGTTCAGAATCAGTATTGCTTCCATCTATCTATTATATGTATGGGGTTTATGTATGTAATCTGTGGTTGCCTAAAATTTTAAAACACAAATCATCGAAACCAATCACCTTTCTTGGCAGCCTTTTCCAAATAAGGAAAGTTGTTGGCGTCTGCGGAGGCCACTTTGAAGAAAGGGACATTAATCTCATGGAGAAACTCTATCGCCATCTAAAAAGTGCAATAGTTAAAGTAAACGTTTTTGTTTTTTTGCGTGTGTTCAAAATATAAAACCTGCAAAGGCACACACAGTACCTCATCCATCCCTGAGGCAGTTAAGAAGATCCCCACTTCCTTTGCGTACTTCTGCAGCTCCCTGTACTGCTCATGGCTGAACTCCAGGTGGCGTTTGTGCTCACCATAGGTTTCCCCCCAGGAGTTTTTGGTCTTGTAAGGACGCTCCAAAGCACGTTTGTTAAACTTGTACTGCAGCTCACTTTTCTGGAACTTGGCACAGTCAGCACCACAGTCCTGTCAAAGTAAATACATATGGAATGGATGAGGGACATGCACACACACTTGTACTACACTGACGTCCAGAAACGTGAGTTAATCTGCTTCAACAATTATTTTTATCTTAATACGACAGTACTAAAATGTCTCACTTTCTCACCCGCTCTCTCTCCCTCGTTTACATTTTATAATGCGTAGTATTCACGGATACTAAATGACAGAATATACGGTACACACATACATAAACACACTCACGCAAACACATTATGTTACTTGTTCCAATAAATAGTGAACAGTGCATGTTAAAATAAAAAAATAAAACACGGTAAATGTGTCACTTATTACCTTCGCCATTTTGATCATTTTCTTGGCTATCTCAATGTCTCCCTGATGATTTTGTCCAATTTCAGCAATAACAAAACATGGACGATCCCCTCCAATCATCCTACCGGGACACAGCTCAAACATTGAAGGCATTTTGCTGACAGCCTAGGCAACTTTGAAGAGAATAATAAGCTCGAGGTTATGACATGTAATGAAGGGGAGACGTTCCAGGACGGAAAAGGACGCAGGTGCGTTGTAATTGCGTATTTAAACCAACAATGGGCGTAGTCAAGTTTTCAAAAACGGGGGTGGTTACTTTCGGACACGTTCAAGGCTGCTGACAGGAAGAAAAAAAAAAACAATCGATCATTATAATTCTATTATTTCATATTGTCCCTGTAGTAGTAATCGGTTTTGTTTTGTTCTGTTTTTGTTTTTACAATGTGCAACGAGAGGGAATAAATCCAGACCTCCTGCATTCTTCATGTCAAGAGAGCTATTGTATATTTTGATGAGTAGATAACATTTTATTTAGTTGCTTATGATTAGATCGTCATGGGCTCCGCAGACTCAGGCACAGTCCCTCGAGCCGCAGACATCACCGCCTGCTCCTAACCATCCCTCCACCTCCAATTAAATAGTGATCATCTCATCGGCTGCTGACTTCCCTTTTCACAGGCAACCCCTCATGGCGCTCCCTTCTCGATGGGTCGCCCAGGCCGTTACAAGACCCGGTCCTCCCCCACCTCAACCTGCCGACCACTCCCACGCCCTTCATGTAAACTGTATTTTCCTCCACACCTCTCTCAGTTGTGTCATCTACTTGTCCTAGGTTCTAACACTCCCCTTCTATTTTCCAGCCCAGTGTTTCATTTTTCAACTCAAATTTTTCTGATTGTGATTTTTCTGATTCCGATTCTGAAACAGATTTTGTTTTTCCTGGTTACTTCCCCATTTGTTACTCGAGCCCTTCCCCTCAGACACTTGGGCGCCATTTATCTGGGACCTCTGCGGGGTGGCCAACATAGGCGCCCAGGGAAAGGTTCTGGTTCTGCCCGTAAACCCGCCTTTTAAAAGTCGCGTTATTCTGAACCTACCCCCAAGCCACTTTACTCCCTGCCTTTTTCATCACTTCGTTCGCTGTCTACTTCTTCACCTCATTTCTGCGAGTTCTGTCTCCTGGTCCTTCATGTCTCTTGTGCTCCCCAGCCTCTATGGCGGCAGGCTGATGAGGCTGATGTGTTCTCACGTACTGGCTACTCGGGACCTGCAGATCCCTGTCCTGCTACCTTGACAGCACTAGGCAACTGTCTCAGCGCCTAGCCAAAAGTAGGCCCCCGCCCCGGCTCCTTGGCAGCGCCAACCCTGCTCCGATGGTTCATGCCCTCTGAACCTGCGACCACCCACCAAACCTGCTCTGCTCCAATACCTGTAGACCCCTAAAGTCAGTGACCAGCAAAGTCTTGTTACTGAAGAACCTGTTATTCAACAGTTAAGATTTCCAAAAGACTCTTCTTGCTGACATCATTTCAACATCATCAACAACATTTAACCCACAATGCTTTGTTTCCTGTGCCTTATTAGTAGACCTGCACGCAAATGAAAAACACAAAGGGAAGCCTTATCCATTGCTAATGTCAGTCTACTTATGTCTAGATTTGCGAAAAGAGGTTCCTCTTCGGACACCTGTCAATTAAATTGACACATTGGAACCAGTTGCTTGAAATTGATATGTATAAAAACTGTTTGGACAGAAAAATGACAGCAAAACATCAAACCCTCAGATAAACTTTCAAAATCAGACTGGTCAAATGAAGCCAGTTTGTTCCTGGACTGAGCTATCCCAACATCGTCGGTTATTTGATTGTAAAGAATAGTGCCGACATGTATCAGGACTTTTGATGCTGTCAAGAGCCTGAAGTCATAATTATTATGCGTCTTGGTGGTTAAAGGATGTTTGCGGGACTCAACACAATGATCTTTGTCTCGCGACAGAAAAGGTATGTCTATACCAAAAGGTTCATCCACAGCCTCGGTGGATGTGCCCTGGTCATTTGAGAATGTCGTGATGGGATGCAAATGAAGTGGAGGGGCCCTTGTGAAAGTCTGGATACCTCATATCTCCACTGCCAAGTAAAAGAGTTGTGGTCGTGAGAGCTAGGCACAGCACATGGCAAAAGAACAAATTAATATTCTACATGGTAAGCGATCGGAAGCAAGGTTAAACCACAGTCCCGATGTTGAGGAGGAACGGAACTTTGCTGGAGATGGGAACCAGTTTGACAGGGGCTTTGTAATTGGCTTCTGGCTATCTTCAGCTGGTCTGAGTGTTGGGGAGGTGGCGTCATTTGCGTTGACAATAATCCGTGTGGACAGATAAGTGTCCGGGAGAACTGGTTGCGACTGGTCCAAGTAGGTGTTCTTTTTGAGAGTCCCCAGGACAGGCTGTTCAGCCACAGAGCACAGAAAAGAGCCAGAGGGTTCTCCCAAACAGGTGTGCCCTGTAGAGAAGCTAGCTTCTGGCTAACAAGGGGCGAGGCAGAGGCAGCAGACAGTTTAACTGCTCTTTTGGGGTTGATCAAACAGTCAATTGAAACTGTTTTAGTGAATCCATTAAATGGTACAAAACAGCAAAAACTGCAGGGGAGGCACGGCAGCAGATTGCCTGGTCCCCCAATCCCACTGGCTTGCAAAGGTCGGGCGAAGGCCACTGTTTTGGACAAGTTGGGATGGAGGGATAAAATACCAACATAGACAAAACACTCAAAATAAATCCTTCCTTCACCAAACAAGAAGTAAATAAATGACGATTAAAATGTAATCTACCTCCTATATAGCAAAAAGAGGAGGAAAGGTCTTCAAACACAAAGGGCAATCAAACTTGCTAGCACTTGCTGGCAGTGGAGAAAAGCGTAGACATGAGACTGTTCAAATAGTTCCTTGACCAATCACATAGCAGCAATCAGGTGAGGTTGAATGATCAACACCTGCTCCAAATTCACTCAACCGGGACAAACACGCAGGGACCATGAAGAGAGGGGACACAATACATACAAGACAATACATTTCTGACCTGCCAGGTGGGTTCTATTTAACCTAAAAAAAAAAAAAAATTTTTTTTTTAAACTCTCGCACAAATAACTCAAACATATATTTGAGGAGTTATTAAGTCACAATTATACCTAAAATTATCGGTGTTAAAATGAGCATGTTTTGTTTTTATTATGGGATACATTATTTTAAATTAAAAAAAACTACTAGTGTAATCATTTGTGATGAGGTATGTAGATAGCAAGGTGTGGAAATAGGTACGTTTTTGTACTTCTTACTTCCTTTGAACATGTAAAACTATGACAACCATAGGTGATATTTTCTTTCTTCAAATGTTTACTTTTTTTTCTTATAATGTGTTTATATTTTTAATAAATCAAATCAAAATCAATCATTCACCCAGAAAAACACTTTCACCCACCAAAAACACCCGTTACCCGCACCCGAAAAAAGAACAACCTTCTCTGACTCAAAAAAACTGTCATGCGCATGCATGACAGTTTTTGAAGGGAAGATTTTTGGGAAGGATTTCCTTCCCAAAAATTTTCATGACACCCAAAAAATTCTTAATGTAGTAAGTTGGCCATTTGAAAAATGTTGCAATCATTTTTCCATCTGAAGTCGAACAATGACGGGTTGATAAAAATCCTGTTGTCAATGTGTTTAACAGGTAAGAATGGGACAACATCAAAGCATTTATCTCTAAAAGAATCTCTAGGCATTCTTTAGTTGTGCAGGTCTACTTGCTACTATGGCCCATAGTCCACAACTGGTAAAAGAGAAAAAATATGGAAATGTTCACATTTAAGAAACAACACTCAACTAAATGACGTGAACTGTAAATCCATCCATTTACCCTCACGTTTGGCTCACTTGCGTCATTAGGATTGTTGCTTTATCAGTTTTTGTGGATTGAGTGAGAGTTTTTTTTTTTGTTGGTGAGCATGTGATTTATATTTTTGTTGTTGTGAATTTGGATTATTTTTCAGTGTGATGTTATTTTTGGTAAATGGGTGATTTTATTTGGAGTGGGGGTTATACAACCATAAGGGCAGCACGGTGTCGACTGGTGAGCAAGTCTGCCTCACACTTCAGAAGTCTATGGTTCGAATCCGGGTGCCAGCCTTCCTGTGCGAAGTTTGCATGTTTTCTCCATGCCTGTGTGGGTTTTCTCCATATACTCTGCTTTTCTTCCAAATTTTCTACCAAATTCCCAAAACATGTATGGTAGGTTAATACTCTAAATTGTCCCTCGGTGTGATTGTGAGTGTGAATGGTTGTTTGTGTGCAATTTGTGTGCTTCAATTGGCTGGCAACCAGTTCAGGGTGGACTCCGCCTACTGCTCAAAGACAGCTGGAATAGGCTGCAGCATGCCCAAGACCCTTGTGAGGATAAATACAAGTCAAGTCAAGTACAATTTTATTGTCATAAGCATCTCGGATAATGGACGGATGGCTATACCACCAAGAGCACCACTGACATCCATGGTTAATATTTGAAAAAAAAAGCACTTTAATACCTATGGTACTCAAACCCCTTCACATTGTTTCTTCATATACCTACTGATGATGCAGCATCAACTGCGCAACTGGGGATTTCATATGTTGTTCAAGGACACTTTGACGTACCTGGGGATTTACTGTATTCTCGCTTCAGATGTGGGAGCAGCTGTAGCTCTGACAAAGAAGACAAAGGTATTGACGTAGATGAAAGCATGATGCTTGTTATCAGATCATGAGAGAATGATTAACAGAGAATGGAATCTGGTGCAGCAACATAAATTCACTTGCCTTTGGAAACCAGCTCTTGGATATAAAGTATCTCATAAAAGTGACTCCACCGCTCACATTTCTGTTAATATTTTACTTTTACGTGAGAGAACACTGAAACGATGACACTTTACTCAAGGCAAAGCAGCTTTATTTAAATAATGCATTTCATACACAAACCCATGTGTTTTACATTATTTTACATTTAAAAGCATTTGAAAACAAAACGAAAGACACTTATTAACAAAGTACAGACATGGAAAAATGGCTCCCTAAAATTACTACAAATGTACAGAGGAACTAATATAGAATTGTTATTGTATATTATATTCTTCTTATATTATTATATTATATTAATTGATTAGGGCGGCCCGGTAGTCCAGTGGTTAGCACGTCGACTTCACAGTGCAGAGGTGCCGGGTTCGATTCCAGCTCCGGCCTCCCTGTGTGGAGTTTGCATGTTCTCCCCGGGCCTGCGTGGGTTTTCTCCGGGTACTCCGGTTTCCTCCCACATTCCAAAAACATGCATGGCAGGCTGATTGAACACTCCAGATTGTCCCTAGGTGTGAGTGTGAGAGCGAATGTTCGTTTCTGTGTGCCCTGCGATTGGCTGGCAACCGGTTCAGGGTGTCCCCCGCCTACTGCCCGAAGACAGCTGGGATAGGCTCCAGCACCCCCCGCGACCCTAGTGAGGATCAAGCGGTTCGGAAGATGAATGAATGAATGAATATTAATTGATTAATATAATTTTATGTATAATAATATTAAACTTCTATTATATTATAATCATATTCTATATCATTATATATACAGTATATATATATATATATATATATATATATATATATATATATATATATATATATAATATAATTATTCTTTTAAAAAATAATATAAAAAGAATATATATACAGTACCGTAATTTCCGGACTATAGGCCGCGACTTTTGTCACACGCTTTCAACTCTGCGGCTTATTTAATGAAGCGGCCTATATAACGACTTTTTTAACGGCCGCCTGTGTACCGTCTTTCTTTGTAAATATCTCATGTAACAATATGGGCACCTGCGGCTTATAGACAGGTGCGGCTTATGTGTGTACAAAATGGGTTTTTCCTTTAAAAATGTAGTGGTGCGGCTTATAATCGGGTGCGGTCTATAGTCCAGAAATTACGGTATATATTTTGACCCTTGTGCTACAATTTCTACAATTTTTGCGTGTTGTCATCTTTAAATCAAAGACAAAACCTAAAAATTGTGTGATATGAAATATTCCAATTCATGTTTTATATACAGTATATAGATATATTTTTATGTTTTGGTCATAGCACAGTACCGCTTTTATTGTCCATAGAGGGCAAAAATACAAAGAAAAAAAAAAAACCGACAGTATATGTGTATATATAGCGCTGATGCCACTGAACATCTCGAGTGGTTGAAAGTAAAATAAATATTCAGGAATAATACTTTTACAATTTTTTAAAAATTGTATGTTGCGTTATTTAAACTTATTCACATCGACTGCAGCACAAGGGGTTTTTAACTCATTTAAAAATGCTTTAAAAGAGATCAATTATATCAATGGGAGACCAAAAAAAAGCATAGTTGTAACAGTTTGGCTTTAGCCAAAGGTAATTCGACTCAACTGCTCTGACAAATGCTCCGACTTTCCTGCATTTTGATTTCAATATCAGGGTTGCTCAACACAAAAGTGTTTATGGCACACTGAAGCACCACTGAATAATGTTGGGGGAAGAGAGGCCTCCTCTCCCCCACGTGTTCGTTGAATTTCGGACGAGGAGAATGTTGGTACTTCAATCAGAGGCTGGAATCGCTGAACAGTTCCTTCGAAGCTTTTAATAACGGAATATTCCGGGCATCCGCGGTTACAGACAATGGCTGCGCGTCACGAGTGCGAAGCAGGAAGAGAATCACATCATTTTTATACTATCAGAAGTAGTATAGTCCCGAAACACAAAGTGTGATATCATAACTTTCGTTTCTCCTAAACCGATTCTCATCTTGGCGCATTCCAAAGTTTGTGCGTCTTCAGTAGGGAGTATTCCAATTCCAGGTGATGATTGTTACAAGGACGCAAAGCTACACTGCGGGCATGGGAAAGCCACAGAGCATGACCAAATATGAGCAGAATACAGACTTCAATAACTACCTTTCAAAACAATAGCTCGTTGTTTTTGGTTTGTTTGTTTGAATTAAAAGAAGTTAAGCAGGACCAAGGTCGTACAGGACACAGTGTCGAACAATGTGTGGGTCCCCCATGGCCCGCAGCCCTAAAAACTGTTGATCAACTTTGCCAGGACCTTTCGGTATTTATTTAGTCCCTTAAATAAACAACTTGACCGTAAAGGACACGATTGGATGGAATTCGACGAAAAAGTTCTATCAACTTGCTGTCAGTCAGGGAACCGCCCTCAACAAAAATACAGTGTTGTCACAACAATCACTCTGCACATTCACACATCACTTTTATCTCGCAACTTTGTTGAGTCATAGCTGTAGCCTCCTCACTCACGCTGCGGACGAACGCACGCTCGCTGCCATGGGTGGGTCAGAGGGCATCATGTACACCTACCAATTTGCGTGTGCCCACTTGAGTCAAAATTTCAAAAATAATTAACGTTTTACACATCAAATAACAAAACGATCAAAATAACATAACAAAACACATTAAGGCACGGAGAGTGATGCTGTCATGGATCTGTTTGTGACCAACAGGTGGCACTGTGAGGCTCTGCCTGCAGCTGCACACCTGTTGGTCATTGTGTAATTAGTGCCACTTTAAAAGACTTGATGCCAGACCACTCAGTGTCAGGTCATTGTTTGCTTGTTAGCAGCTGTCAGGTTTGTTTGTCATGTTTGTGTCGTTTAGTGATAGTTTTTGCTTCAGTCATGGTTTTGTTTGATACTTTGGATTTGTTTTGGTTGTTCGCACTTCGTCTGTTTAGGATTCAGTTTTCTCTGTTTAATTAAATACAATTCGTCAAGTTCACCCTGCTCCTCTCTCCTGCCTGCTTTTTGGGGTCCACCACCACCTCGCACACGTGACAGAATGACCCGACCACCTGGACCCTGCAGGTACAAAGGACTTTTCCCTATTCCACCATGTGCCTGGCGGAGCACGTCTGCGGCCGACACCCTTTTCCCCTTCAGGCAGCGCTGGTGATGCGGCTGTCCTGTTTTTGTCTCGTCAAGCCGCGTCTACGGTGGGCCGAGCCCCGTCCGCGTCCACGTTGAGCCGAGGCTCGTCACGTGTCTGTTCGAGCTGAGTCGCATTCACGTCGATGACGAGCTATGCCACGTCCATGCCCACGTCAGGCCGAGCCCCTGTTCACGTCCGGCTGTCCCATGTCCCCCGCTACGTCGAGCTCCGTCCACGTCAGGCCAAGCCCAGCCAAAGGGTTGCCGTCGCTTTTGGTTCCTGTTCCCTGGCGAGGTGAAGGTCGCCGTCTCTTTTGGTTCCTGTTCCCTGGCGAGGCGAAGGTCGCCGTCGCTCTTGTTCCTGTTCTCCGGCGAGGCGAAGGTCGCCGTCGCTTTAGTTCCCGTTCCCCGGCGAGGCAAGCCTTTGGACAATTTTGGCACGTCTGGGATCCGTCCCTTGAGGGAGGGGTACTGTCATGGATCTGTTTGTGACCAACAGGTGGCACTGTGAGGCTCTGCCTGCAGCTGCACACCTGTTGGTCATTGTGTAATTAGTGCCACTTTAAAAGACTTGATGCCAGACCACTCAGTGTCAGGTCATTGTTTGCTTGTTAGCAGCTGTCAGGTTTGTTTGTCATGTTTGGTGATAGTTTTTGCTTCAGTCATGGTTTTGTTTGATACTTTGGATTTGTTTTGGTTGTTAGCACTTCGTCTGTTTAGGATTCAGTTTTCTCTGTTTAATTAAATACAATTCGTCACGTTCACCCTGCTCCTCTCTCCTGCCTGCTTTTTGGGGTCCACCACCACCTCGCACACGTGACTGATGCGATCGTAACCACTATGTCTGCATCCGCTTTGTTGTTTGAAGCAATTCTAGACACCAGTGGATCAGAGACGTCATGCTCAAAATGTGCACACGTCGGCTACAAGCTAAGTTTGAAAGTAAACACGAAGCTGTAAGCGTCCATTGATGAAAAAAGAGAGTTTTAAAAGAAAATGCCTGAACCTGGCAACATGGTGAATTATGTCGGCAAATTTTTGCCTAGCCTACGAGCCCTACAAAGCCCTTGTGTGAGCCACTGAAAAATGACAGCCAGGCTAAAACTGTTGCGGTTCAACTACATGATCATACATGTCCCAGGCCAAAAAAAACCTGTTCCTGCTGACACGCTCTCAACAGCCCCTCAAAGAACTAGAACATATCCAACAGTATCTTGCAGGACGAATGCAGTGCCTACAGCCCTACACCAACCAGATTCTCTAACTTCTACCTGCCGCCAAAGGTAAGCTAGCACGCATCAGAGAAGTTCCGAATTCAGGCAACATATGTAATCAGCTGAAAACCCAAATGGAAAAAAAGGCTGACCCCCTTCACAGGATATGAGTGCCTGAACACCTTTAGCCATTCTGGCCAGAGAGGAATGACATCCATATGGCAAAGGGCCTTATTCTGAAAGGGAGGAGGATTGTTTTTCCTGGATGCGTGGCGGCGAAAACCCCCCCGGAGAGGACACCTGAAAGGGATCAGGGTGTGAGCAAATGTGAAGCAAGAGCACAAGAATCATTGTGATACAATCAATAACAAGGCAGATTAAGGAAATGGTGGAAAGATGTGAAATACGATGTACGGAGTCTTTGGTGACCGCGCCCTGACTGGCATGGCAAATCATCGCAGCTGATATCGCTGAGTGAAAAGATGGCCATTGTAACTCCCGTTAACAAAAAAACGCAAGGCGGGGACAAGATCTCAAACTGCTGAGCGTTTGAAAGTGATCTTTGCAAGGTTTGCGATACTCGAAATGTTGGTGACTGACAACGGGCCCCAGTTTTCGTCGACAGAGATTGCCAGTTTTGCAAATGACTATGGGTCCTGCCATAATAAGTCCAGGAGCCCTCACTGCCCCCCCAGAGCGCCACATAAGCGCAACGAGCTGCCCGCACCAGATTTAAACAACTGCTCAAATCAAGTCCAGACTTTCAGAAAGCTCTCTTATCTTACAGAGCGACACCATTGGCTCACTGAGTTCGTCACAAACACTAATGGGGAGGAGAATAAGAGCATCAAAATCAAGCACTTCAACCTGCCCGGCCAAACCTCCGAGCCTTCGGCGGAAAAGATAAAGATATTAAAAGAGAAACAGCGACACTCTTTCATTGGATCTACCGGTTCTAGTACCTGGACAGGGCGTGTGGATCAGAACAGTGCAGATCACAGCCTCAGTCCAAGGACCTGCTTCAACACCAAGGAGCAAAATGTGGAAACGGGTCAAAGGAGCTTGATGTGAAACTGGGCTCATCACACAAAGCTCCCTAAAACGGGACTTGCCTCGCGTGAAATGTCGTGGAGCGTTTCCTGTCCTACAGATCGACTGAACCTGTGAATAAAAACACTCTGCTCCTGAAAAGAAAAAAAACACAAAAAAAACGTGCCTAACATTTTGATATTCCTTTAAGACGCAGGTGTCAAACTCAAGGCCCGGGGTGCCAGATACGGCCCGCCATATCATTGTATATGGCCCGCAAAAACTAATCATGTGTGTCAACGCGGATGATCCTTGCTAAAATCTGTACCGAAATGTCAAATTGTCACATGTAATAAATAGCGTTGAGATTTTGCAATAATTTTGTGACCCTCTTCACACTCACTTAAACAATAATCAAATAAACTACTCCAGTTGACGGTTTTTCAAAACTAGTAATCTATGAATTTGTTGTGTGGAGATAAAAAATGCGATGAGACGATTCAACATTTTTGTGGTTTCACTGTCATCACGGCCCGCCGAGGGATGACGTAACGCCAAAGTGGCCCGCGACAAAAAGGAGTTCGACAACCCTGCTCTCAGGAAAAATAAGCGAGTGAGATTCTCTTCTACTGGTAAGAATAGTGCGCCCGTTTTGAATAACTGATGACATTTTTGAATTGTCTACGTTAAATAAGGAAACAGTTACAGGTAATTAGACGACCGTTAGGTTTCCATTTGGAGGTGCCATATTGGCCAAAAGCAACATTTACCTCTCACCGGAAAAGGCTCTCATGCAAATGACTCACATTCACCCAGGAGAACTCTCTCACCTACACAAACAATGAGACCAAACCTCTCCTACCCAGAAGAACTCTCACGCGCAGACTAAAATAACCTTGACGGAGTAAGTTGGTGATTTGGAATGCTGGCATGGTACAATGACATTATGATAAAGATCCTGTTTAACAGGTAAGAATGGAACAATATGAAAACATTTATCTCCCGAGACATTTACACCTGGTCTGATTGCTACACTGCGATTGACTCCTGCCCGTAGTCGGCTGGGAGAGGCTCCAGCACCCATGCGAATCCTCGTGAGAACAAAGCCGTTCAGATAACAGGTGGATGATTGCCACAATGTCACATATACCTCAGTTACGGTACGGGAAAAAACATATTGCACATTGCATGTTTTACTGTAGTGCTTGTTTTTAAATGCACATTTGTATCCTGTGTTTTAAGCTCACGTAAAGCGTCTTTGAGTATGATGAAAAGCGCTTTCAAATCAAATGTATTATTATTATTATCATTGTCCGGAGGTCATGAGGTTTTTTTTTTTGGTCAATGAGTTTTTATGAACAATATGATAGTTTTTTGGGAAGTAAGTAACATCAGTGACATCCATGTTTTGGGGGTTTTTTGGGGGGGAAAGTGTGATAAAATATTTGTCCGTCCGTCTCTGGAAGCCAGTCTTTATTTATTTATTTGTTAACGTTTCTGTTTGAGACTGCTCTCCGTTTCTCTTTTAAAGATCATGGTAACGCTTTATTGGCTTTTGTCCAATAGTGTCAAAATACTGTACCTTCCTAGCTTTCAATCTTCTCAAAACACAAGGGGACTGCTCATCACTTTTCCACACAAAGAAGCTGTTGTTCACAATGAAAAAGTCAACCTCGTCGAATCATGCAAATACCTCAGTGCCATGTTTGACTCATAGTTAAAGTTTGACGAGAACACGGATGTGGTCGTGAAATGAGGTCAACAAAATGTATGGGGGCGGCTTAAGTCCATCCATCCATCCATCCATTTTCCGAACCGCTTGATCCTCACTAGGGTCGCGGGGGGTGCTGGAGCCTATCCCAGCAGTCTTCGGGCAGTAGGCGGGGGACACCCTGAATTGGTTGCCAGCCAATCGCAGGGCACACAGAGACGAACAACCATCCACGCCCACACTCACACCTAGGGACAATTTAGAGTGCCCAACGAGCCTGCCATGCATGTTTTTGGAATGCGGGAGGAAACCGGAGCACCCGGAGAAAACCCACGCAAGCCCGGGGAGAACATGCAAACTCCACACAGGGAGGCCGGAGCTGGGATCGAACCTGGTACCTCTGCACTGTGAAGCCGACGTGCTAACCACTGGACTACCGGGCCGCCGCGGCTTAAGTCTTTCTGTTTGTTAGATGATAAGATTGAATTTTGTCACTCTTTTATTGAAAGCCTTTTCATCTTTTATCTTCTGGTTCAAGGGACTGTCAACGACTATGTTTACATGCCGTCAGTAAAAATTCCGGTTTCTGAACTATTCGGAATAACCTGTTTACACTTAAGCGTGATCAGACAACGGCTCCCGTATTGCTAATATGCTAATTATGACCAATTGGAATATCCACATCCAAACCGCTACATATACTGACAATGTTCGGACGCAAATCGTTTCTCACTTCTTACTTTCAAATGACATTATATTCATGTCTTTCACATTTAACTGGCCCCTACGCAACCAAAATATTGCAAATGCTAGAAGTGTTTCACATTGAGTGTGTGAATGAGAGAGGGAAGTCATTGTGGGCTGCACCGTGGGCCGGAAGCGCCATAAAACGGCAGGCGCACATCAGCCCCTCTTTTTTTTCCCCCCCAGCCCCTATGCAAGTCATACTCTCCCTCGTCAAACTCTTATCCTGATTGAAACCCTGCACCTATATACTGTATATCTTCGGGCAGGGAGGGGGGACACCATGAACCGGTAGCCAGCCAATCGCAGGGCACACAGAGACGAAAAACCACCCGCACTCACACCTAGGGACAATTTCGAATGTTCAATCAGCCTGCCATGCATGTTTTTGGAATGTGGGAGAAAACCAGAGTGCCCAGAGAAAACCCACACAGACACGAGGAGAACATGCAAACTCCACACAGGAAGCTGGAATCGAACCTGGTACCTCTGCACTGTGAGGCCAACACGCTAACCACTCGTCGACCGAGCCCCCCACCCCCTCTCGCTATCTCTACTGTATATATATACACACGCGCACACATTTATATTGTATACACACATACACATTGTGTGTGTATATATATATATATATATATATATTCTTATTTATTTTTGCTGGTAAATGCGGATTTTAGCATTTTAACGCAGATTTAAACCTGTACCATTGTGGTGCAAAACATGTCTCTCCCACTTTATTTGTTTTAGTCCATCTCTTATTATTGTGCTCTAAATGTATGAAAAACTAAATACCACAGGGTAGTTCAAATGAATGATTTATGTGATATAAAGACGAAATCAAATCAAATCAATTTTTTTCCCACCATTATTACTATGACCTATAATTTATTTAACTAGATTGTGAATAGAATTACATTTTTTGAAAGGGGAAGTAGTAAAACGAACTACGTTATCTCAATCATTTATTTTAACTTCCCTTTTCGAAACAATACATTTTTATCCCCGAAAGGGGAACTTAAATGAACTGTTATCAGAGTTCTTTTTTTGACTTTTTACATCCACTGTGTATTGACATATATTGTCGTGGATGATAACAGAGTGAGCAGCGTCTTATCTTTAGAGTCAAGGTTTTATCTTTAGAGTCAAGGAGTGCAAAGTACGGACCTGAACTTCGACGAGTGTGAGAATTTCTTTTAGGTAAAGGAAACTTAAATTGTAATTTCATCATGTCATTTGTTTGATAATCGGACCAGTGATTAAAAGGCTCTTTTGAAGAGTGCGTGTCTGATTTTTCAACAGAAAATAAAGTCACAGGGCTTTAATTTTGTGATGAGGGCAAATCTGACACAGCTGATCAGTTGCCCACAAACCTCTACTGGCTCACTTTGTCAGAAATGAATCCAAGCATGCCTGAAAAATATTTTTAGAAGTTTCGAAAATTGGGCTGATAATGAGATGGGTTGGTAATTAGAACACGGAAACACAGAAAATGATTACAATTCCTGCTATTTTTCTACCACGTGTCGTCATGATTTATTACAAATGACTTTAAAAAAAATGACATTAACAGTTGCCATGGCAAATCCATCTTTATCTTTTGAATTCGTACTTTGTGGGGACATGCTGCTTTCTCAATTAAAGGAGTACAGAACACAAGATGTATGTTACGGTTCTTGAAAAAGTTGTAAATATATATCTATATCTGTTGGTTTAATTGGATCTGCATGAATAGGGCCACTCACAGCGGGCATGGGGACCTGCTACGCACTTGCGGGTGGCTGGTTCATTTATAGTGCTTGTCTGAATTGGAGTTGGGGTGAGTTGGAGCCCCTTTCATCTGATTTTATTCTTAATGCAACTGATGACAATGTTGTTGCTTCAACAGGTTAAATGGATACAATTTATTAAAAAAATAATATTTTACACACACGCACACAGAGTATTGTATATGCATTTTGGACATAGTAAATTTGTAATTCCAAAAATGTTTTAATCTGATCCAATTTGGAACTTCCTGGAGTAGTCACTGTTGACACAGGCTGGCGCTTTGTGAATGGAGACACTCATGTACATCAATGGCCAATTTCGATGTTTCAGTGAACACAATATGTATGTTTTTGCGGGAGAAAATCGGAGTACCTGTAGAAAATCCACACAGGCACGGGGGAATGTACAAACGCCACCGCCGCAGGCCGAAGCCGAGAATTGAAGCAGAGAATTGAAGCCCAAACTGTGAGGTAGACGTGCAAGCCAGGACACTACTTGCTGCAGGCATTTCACAAACTTTAAAGAAGAAAATACCTACCTGAATAACTTCAAACTTTCACAGAACAACCTGATGTGCTCGTCGTACAGGTTTTGTCCGTGAACAACTTTAAAGCTAATTAGGTAGGAGGAAACCTCAACAGATGAAATGAGAAGAAAAACAAAACAAAACAGGACAACGGTTTTGATTGACTGTTTACTGATTTTGAAACGAGTGGGCAATGGACATGCATGGTCAAACATTTGACTAATACTTCTCTCTCTTTAAAACCACAACTGTCAGATTCTAGAACATATAGGTTTTATATTCTGTATATATATTGCCTTCTGTATATGTACATAGGTGCACATAGAGTACGTACACACACACACACACACCGAGCTGTCAACATGTTTGAATTGTAATGGACTGGACTATTCCCGACAGAGTAGGCGCTTTTCACAAGAAGATGCATAGATTGAACACAATACGCCACTACACTGACACTTCAAAACACACTTACTGGATTCTTCGTTTTTTGTTTTTTTTTTGTAATTTGGTCCTTAAACAGAAACAGGAATTCGGAAGAATTTTATGTTTGGGTAACTCATACTCTGATGTGACATTTGAAAAAAAAAAAAAAAAAAAGACACTATCAATCAAATCTTACAAGAGTTTGGGGGGCTACAGCATGTTTTGATGGGGCCGGTGTCATCTGCTGGCTTTGTGGACCCAAACAAGTACTTGTATTTGGTCAGAGAACATATCGTTGAAAAAAAATAAAATAAAAATAAGTGACAAAACAGTGATTTGATGTTCCAAAGGCCTGGCCCGTCAGGAGAAGAATACTCTTGTGGTTTTTTTGATCACAGGCAAGCCGCTTACACGGGAGAGAAAACGAGCTGCGAGTGTGGTAAATAGGTATTGAGAGAAAGGGAATGTGCCACCTTTTCTTCCACGTACAGGTGTGGGTCATCGGCTGTTGGTTGCATTTGCATTGACGGTGATAGCGAATGATACGGCGCGCACCCTAGCGGACAAGCGGAGACTGCTTCAGGGAGATGAGGACGGAGCGCATGCGGGACACGTCTTTGGCCTGCTTGCTGGACTTTGGGTTGAAGTCGCACAGGCGAGCCACCCGCTCCCATTCCGTGCCTGGGTTGTTCTCGTCCATGTCTGAAATCATGGCCTCCTCGGCCGCCCTGTACCCGACAGGGAGGGACGAGAGAAACTTGTCAAAGGCGGGAGAGGTGATGTACAGATGAACAACATAATATTAAACGGCTCTGAGTTATTCCTCTGCTGAGAACCAGGGGAGCCCAAGTCCTAATGGGAATGTGGCTATTCATTTTCCGGAGAGATTAAATGCAGCTCTGATTTTAACTTAAGAACCAGGATGAGACAATTCAACAAGTGGAGAGTCGAGGTTTGGAGTTGGGCTCAGCAGGTCCGTTTACATGCAGTTCACTTTCTTTGCGTGTCAACAAAAGTATGTGGCCAAACTAGTTTGTTGTTTTAAGTACAAACTTGTGTCAACACATTGCTTTTATTGGAATAGACGTGAAGGGCACAGCAAACAAAGGACATTACACAGTCCCATCGGGTATTTACGTGCTGGAAAAAAAAAAGAAAAGAAATAAATCTGCCTCCATGTGTTCTCATGCAAGTACCATATCACGACTATAAAAACAAAACCGGTGCTGTGACAGCCTTTGACAAAACATTGCAACATGACAATGCCAATCAACTTGGGGACAGGAATGACGATATGCAGTTCTTGACACGCTCCCATACATGTCAAGTCTGGTGAATTAGAATGATATAAATTTTAAAAGCTTTTTTTTTTTCCCCCCCCTTGGGAAATGACACACTGTCATATACTGACTTCGTGTAGCTTACATCGAAACGACAACCGAGGTGGAGGATCTGTGCAGCACGTTTCATATCATTGCTAATTGCCGCAGTCGCTTAACTTGAAATGGCATTGTCAAAGCTAGGAGTCATTTGTTTTCATTGGTTTTCACGTGCATCTTAAATCCAATTTCAGTCGGAGCCAAGAGCTTCATTAACTGTGCTGTCATGGAAACGCACCAAGCGTCAACTGGTTCAGCAGAGGCCACCAGAGAACAAAACGCAAAGGGAAGACAGAACAACTTGAAAGGACCCCAATGTACTCCCTTAAAATTACAGTGCAGTTACCTGTATTTGTCACAGAACGGTTTGCCTTCAAAACTGAAGGAACAGCCACCAAGAAAACGGGGCAACTTGTACGCGTGGACCGCTATTGTAGTGTTTCAATCCATTCTGTGGCTGCATGCTACTGAGCTAGTTCTACAGACGGCACTCCCATCACTGAGAGCTATCAACAACTAAAACAAAAACAACTTGAGGCCACAACACAAACGACACAAAGCAAAACTGGGAGACGAGGAGCAAATCAAACGTCACCGTCACAACGAACACGTCACAAAAAGAGGCAATCCATACGACTGTTCAACTAAGCTGCGTTTCGACTGCATACGGAGCTAAGACACAAAACGTTGTCAAAACCCACCACAAAAGCAAGATGAACTTAAATGGACATTTGGGTGTTTCGTTACTTAACTGGTCTAGGCGGTAGCAAGGATGGTTAATGTGTGTGCTTTAAAAGGTGCAGAGGAAAAAGAAAGGAGGAAGAAATAGTTTCACAGGTCAGAATTGAGAAGAGACAAAGAGAAGGGGGGGGGGGGGTCAAAATGAAAGACAACTTAAATTTGAGCTCTGCAGATGTTTTAAGATGACATGCAAAAGGTGAGTTATTTATTTACGTCTGTCTTGATTGATTTATTTCCAGCCGTTCTAAAGTTACAGCATGATCAGTGGGCAGCCTTCACTTTGCATACCGGAAAGCTCATGCTTGCCATTTGTTTGCTCCACAAGGACACTGTCGTCTTCATGATCAAGGGGACCCGATTCAAAAGGCTGGTCAAAGCAAAACAATGAGCACAACTACTTTACGCTACTTAAAGCAAATTCGGTGGATGCGTGATCTCAATTTGCTACTAGTTCCAATCACAGATAGGAAATTCTGTGCACTTACCCCGTACACCGCATTGAGGTATGTGTAATAATTCCCCTCAAAAAATACAAACTATACTGCGATTTAAAAAAAAATCTAGTCAATTATACTTAAAATAATGACTGCCAATCATATGTTGCTCAGTGCTGGATTGGTTAAAAAGATAAGGATGCACACCCTAACGCAGGCGAAAGAGCACTGAAGCCATCAGATAGTAAAAGCAAAGGCTGCACAGGTCGAAAGACTGGCTGGCATGTCCTGTCTGAAGCAGTTGTGAATACGTGAAAGAACGCTCCTCATATTCTCGGAACGTACAGTTAACATATTTCCGCACATATTAAAAATATCACGAAGAAAAGGTAGACTGAAAAATTTACCTGCGTCGCTCGCGCTCCACTGTAAACGAATCATAAAATCATTTTACGGTGAGGAGGAAGTCAACACTTTGATTAATCGGAGAGACTTGATGGGGGTTTTCCCCCCCCAATCGGCGCTGTTGCTTTGGTAAGCAACTAAGTTTGAACATTGATGACGTTTGTATGGCCATGTGGAAATGATGGCGTCGACCATTGGAGGTGATTGTAATTAATTGATTTCACATATATTTGAGTGAAACTGTTAGTTCTGTAAATGTGGCATTTCCTCCTCAGATATCTCATATTTGAAAGTGCAACGACTCGATTTGGTTTGAATGGATGCACTCACATCTTTTGAATCAAAAACTATGTTCTGGTTCAAACCGTTATTCTTACACCCCACTATTGATTTTTTTTGTGTCTCTCTAAATTTGGGAGCGGGGGAAAAAAAAAAGGAATGCAAGGACGGTGCAACCCAAGCAAAGAAAAAAATTCAAGAATACCGATAAATAATACTAATGTATTGTAACACAACTGCTTCAAAACATCCTATTTCATTAGGGACCCATTTAATTCCTAAATTTAAAAAAATAATATGAGCGCCACCAAGGCATTTTTTTTTTAAATGAGTAACAACATGCACACATAATTACACAATGAGAGAGAGGATAAAAAAAAGAAAAAGACTTCACAGATGCGACAGGCAATGTGAACTTGAGTTGCGACATGCAGTTGCATTCCTCTCATGTGAATCGGCCGCAACGTACAATCTTGACATGAGCGATGCTCCTGGGCTATGATGGATGGGATACAGACTGATGGCAAACTACAATGTCCTATCTAATGAGATGAGTATGATGCCATGTGGGTGAAAATGGAACGGAAAAAAAAAAAAGGCATAAAATGAGAACAGAGGATGTTAGTTGAAGCAACATACACATAACCAATGAGCTCAGAGAAGGGCTGCTTGTAGAAGTCTTCGTCGAGCACCCTGGACAAACATCCGCCCGCGTGACAAAGCAGCAAGAGGGCAGAAGAGAAAAGAGAAAAAGAGAGAGAAGGGGAAATAGAGAAGAGGATGGAAACAAGAGTTATAGTACAACAGGACAATCAAAATCTGGCATGTTGGTTAGACCAGAACTCGGACACAAGACGCTCAATTTTATTGGTCAGAAATGTCATGCGATTAATTAGGTTGTTAGGTCAAAATGTTCTCCTGCTGACCAATTTAGAAAAATCCCATCTTGATCCCGCCCCCCCTTTAACATTGTGATTGTGATTCCATATGCAAATTATATTAAATTCCTCTTTCCATTTGATTTCTTTCAAACAAGCAGGCAATAAATTAACCGGTATTAACCATTATTTCCAATGAAAAACACGCAATTTCTTTCCTCCAAAAGTGATCCAGGATCGTCCCACGGTAAATAGAAAAATTCACATACTATAGACTTTCACCAGAACCTAGCGTTTATAATTTTTTTTTAAAAAACAGCCCAAAAAAAAAAAAAAAACCTTTAGTTCCAAAATGATATCCAGTAAAATGTCTAATGTTACAAAATGCTGCCAACCAAGAAACTTCCCGAGCAATTTATTATTTTTAACATTAGAGCCAGACTGTTCGCAGGACATTGATACACACACACACACACACACACACACATAACATTTTATATAGTACCCATTATAATTTCAAATTCATTACACTGCAATGGTGCCTTCAGATGAGAGCTTAATTTTCCTGCGACCAGACTTGGATCTTCAAACCAGAAATTATCTTTACCCATTTATAGAAATAGAAAGGCAATTAATCCTTTCTAAGGTTGTTGTTGTTTTTTTTTACTCCCCCCCCCCCCCCCCCCCATAAATATTGGTTGCACTCACTAGTATAGTCCTGTATAAAAACAGTAATAACATTTGCCCGACAAGCATGGAAAATGTGAGCACAGAACACACCTCTACCTAATGGCTTGCCCTTTTTCTGTGGCGTGAATTGGCATTTGGCAAGAGAAGGGTCCAGCTGCAGACCCGGAGGAGGCCGATTCAGGGAAAGGTAGGTTTAGGCAAGTAACGTCGCGCCGGATAGGACGTCAGAAGGATGATGCCAGAGTCCGAAGTAAGTCGCATGTGGATCTTTAAAGTTTAAAAGGCCCTGCAATTGTAAGATAATTTAACAGCAAAACCTAACCCGAACCTAATTTTAGTTGTATTGCAAAGTAGGCCATCAAATAAGTAAAAGTTATTCTATCTCAAATTAGTTTGATAAAAAAATTTTTTAAATCTTAACTTAATTTTTAAAGAAAGATTATTATTCAAATAAAATAATTTAAATTCCCCATTACAATTAATGAACATTTCACCTTCGTTTTCCGGGACTTGAAAATCAAATTTGCCTAAACTTACCACAGCCACTTCCGGCGTCTGTCTACCATTGCCTGAAGCTACCTCCTCCGAGTCTGCAGCTGGATACTATTGTTTGGCAACGCAGCTTAATGGCACATTACTGCCACCAACTGACATCATCCTTCCACTGCAAGGACACGAAAGTGAATGGATGGTGGATGGATGTTGTCAAGTGCGCTGGCGCTACCTAGCGGTGGGGGGTCTCAAGTGCACTCATCTTTCACTCGACAAAAAAACCAAAACTGTAGTCCTCTCTTCAAAAATACGTGAGTCAACACACAATACATTCGAATCTTAAGGCAACGCTGCATTACCCTGACAAAATCAACGGCCTACAACTAAGGACCGCACATTAACTGTACACCAACACTTCTTACACTTACGAAGGTGAAAAGTTCCCTCTACATAGATCATACACATTACTGTACATAAAGTATACATCTGTGTGTATTAGGATATTAACGAGATGCTTTACATATGCCTTTGGTTTTCTACATTAGTGTTTTATAAATATGACTAAACATATTTACCATATTACATCATTGTTATATTATTTTGAAAACCTGCGGTGCTCGAGGAAAACAAAACAAAAAACAAAGGCAAATTTGTAATCAGCAGACTACTGTTTATAGCCTGAGTCATACTTAAATTGATATTTTAACCCGTGGTTTTATTGTTGACATAGAAGTTATATTATTACCAATAAGTTCACTCGAGATGGAAGCAATCTTTGTACCTGTTATTAGCTTTAGTTTTCTCCAGTTGCTCGTTTTGCCTGGCATGCCACTCCTCAAGTTCCACCTTGGCCTTGGTCTTCCACTCAGTCTCTTGCTTGCGAGAATTGTCATCTGGCCATGGAGGTAAGCGCAAAGAGATCAGATTTAGAAAGGCGATTTTACCAGACTCTTGAAAAAATCTGCAACGTTTGGGAGGATTTCACTTGCTTCAGTCCGACTTTGACTCCTCGGGTCATATAACAGAGGATTCTGGAATACTAGAGGTAATCCACCTATCTGACCTATTCAGTGCCAACAATGTCCTGAAGGGACTGGTTCTTGACAAAGCAATCTGTGCAGACCATCTTATCAATGCTGCCACTTTACTGTATTAGCAAATTACGAGACATCCCTTCCCTGAGGAGGAACCTGGTGATATGGGGACCTTTCATGGACAAGGTACATGATGGGAAGATTGGAGCCATGAACAAGAGATCCAGGAGATGAAAACCTGTAATCCGGGTGCAATACCATTGCATGGGAGACTCAAACGATTTGAAGCTGCTGAGCATGGTCAATATGGTACACAGGTGTTCTGTCAGCTCATAAAGCATCTGGAAACCTGGCCTGCTTACAGTGATCTACAAATACGTTTTTCAAGGTTGATGTATACTAACACTAGTCCCACTCAAAATTAATCTATATTTTAATATTCATTTTTGTCCAAGCCATTGCCCGGTGTTTTGCTCTCTCTTTCGGGTCAAGTCCCTCTCACAGCCGCTTAGGCAGCTCCAATAGCCCCCAATGGACATGAGGGCTTATTAATTAACTAGGAAATGGGCGTGAGCAGCGGAGTTCCTTGCTGCATCGTTGTGAGTCAATCAGATGACAGCGAGGACACAGCCCCACTCGGCACCAGACGGCCTGCTCTTGAGAACCACCTCCAAGATGGTTCTGAAAAGCGGCTACATTGTAACCGCCTGGCCCCCAAAAAAGTCTAACAGAAAAGCAACCACTCTGGGCCAAGTAAGGCTCCATATGAAACGGGTTCGTGGAAAAGCGGCAACTGAGCACATTTAGCACGCTTTAATCGGGTTACTGACAGAGATGCTTTTGTCTGCCCCAACTATTTGTTTTCCAATACAATAATTCAACACAGATCAAAATCCGGTTTCAGTTGATTCACCCTTTCGTGCACCCTGTAACCTGAAAACATGACAAGCTGTCCACTGTAGTAACCACTGTCCCTGAAAGGGTTTAATGCATTAATTTGGTTTTCTTTAGTGCAAAAACTGACATGTTGGCATTGAGGATAAAGTGTCCCTTGTTGCTGTTTTTTTAAGTGTTCCGCTGAATTACACACACCTGGGCTGGACCTCACACCACGTGATGTAATTGAGCTGCTCTTCTTCTGTGCTTACCAAGCATCTCCAGTCTCTCTCTTTGTTCCTCCCTCCATTTGCGAAGACTTTCAGGTTCTGCCTGCAGGCGATCTGCGTTGGAAATTGCTGCATAGGCATCAGATGGGCCGTTGCTTTCCTAAGAAACATTACAGACATCGGCGTGATAACCAGTATCTCTTACAGTTCTGATTGCTCATACTACCACCTCAGAGTGGCAGAGTTCATTCTTGCAGTTTTTGTCCCTTTGCATCAGTGCATTTTGTCCCTTTGCATCAGTGCATTTTTCAAAATGTACGCCGACCATGCCATTTCTTGTTCTTCTCTTACAGGCCAAAGGAAGTCCTGACATTGCAAAAGGCAGCAATGTTGCAATGACAGCACAGGAAAGGGAAATCGGGAAGGTTCTAGCAGCCAGATGATTTAAAACAAAGTTTTGGAAAGTACATACAGCAGTATAAGTTTTACCTTATGAGAGTGAAAGTAAATATTTCCCTCATAAACATCAACTTCCATATGGTGCCATCCCTCATGATTTACCTGGTTGGCGGGTAGATTTTCAAATTTACTTTTGGCATTTAACTGATTAACAATTAAAATGAGTAATTAAAAAAAGTCTGACATTAAACTATCAAAGCTGACGTTGCAAACTAAGAATCAAGAATTTTAAAAAGCCGTACATGTGATAATCTGAAATTAATAGAGACTAATTACCCCATGGAACTCTCCATTGACAGCACCATCTACAAAGACAGCAAGAAAGGTTGCGTTAGAATTCAAGCAGACAGTGTTCTTTAAAACCTAGATCACCTCTGCAGAAATATGACCAGTTAAGTACAAAGTTCAATGATGAGGGGGGGAAAAATGAATACCTAGGCCAGGGCCACTACAATTAAATGCAAGGCTTTCACTAATATGACCGTAAGGGCTCAAGGTTCAACGACAATACATATAACATGAAACTAAGGGACCGTGAAAGCAGACTAAAGCTACAAATTCGTCAAAATTGACCTAAGAACATTTAGCAAACTTTGAGCGGCAAATTTAAGGGTTACGTGGCATTTTTCCACGATTATTCATTTTGGAAAATCTAAAAAAAAATGTTAATGTCGAAGCGACATCGTCGTCCTCTTGTTGGCAAGCAAACCCTGAAGTCACACAGCTTCATTCATTCTTTCATTCATTCATTACATTCAATATTACACATTGCCATTAAAACGTCAGTCATGACTAATGTTTCTCTCTTTCGCAGTGTCTTATGTATGTGATTGTATTCTTCTTCTTCTTATGTTACAATAGTGTGTTTTCAGGGGATCAGGTTAGCTTAGCACAGCTAGCTGTGACCGGGATAAACAAAATCGTAGACTAAAAATAAGTTCGGATCTATGCTAATGTCTGACTGCAAGAAAACAACTGATCAAATGTTATCAAGGATGTGAGAGCAAAGTATCCTCAACTGACTGCAGCGGTCACCCACCGTTAAAATCTCCCAGTGACGAAGGGACATCTCCACCGTCTAAGATGCTGAAGCCGTCGTCGTTTTCAATCCCCGCGATTTCGCTCTCCTGTTGGGCCAAAAACGCCGCAGCAGGGTCCTCCTCTGAGCCAACGCCGTTTCCAGCAGCGGGTGCATTGAGCATGTCAAAATCGTCCATATTGTCTTTTTAACTGTCGGAAATGTAGAAATCTTCGGCAAGTGTAGGTAGTGGTCAAAGAGCGGTTAGCTGAAAGAGAAAGACACAAGAAAAAAACGGAGCTTATTATAAAAAAAAAAAAAAAACGGAAACGGACTGGTAGCAAATGAAAAGCCATGAAAAATGATTGATTGGATCACGAACCAATTGAAAAAGCCCTGTTTCAACCAGTCTCCAATCAAATACGAATGCCCACCCCGATACAGCGCTCGTGACCCGTACGTGCTGTCACAACTTCAATGAAAAAATAAAAACACATTCTTCAATACTTGTACGATCAAATCTAGGAAGTAAATAATCATCAGTTCCATTATTATTTAGCCAAATTATTATTTATACCCAACCACACGCCTATTTCTATGAAATGTATGATCGAAAATATTTTATAAAACGTTTTATTCATTATAAAATGAATAATTCATGCGCTACTTCATACTTTAATGACATTTAAACCTACTGCATACAAATGCCCCCGTAGATTGGCATGTCAAACTGGAACTAACATTCAATTTTGCAGATTTAGCCCATTCTTAATACTCGAGGTGAAAAGCCATAGAAACAATTGAGCTCACACAAAGTCACAGTGGTTAAATATTTAACTGCCCCGACAGTGTCACATTGTTCAGGTGGAAGGCACCGCATGACTCAAGTACCGAGTTCCTTTTTCAACCTGTCTGCAAATGAGATGATCATGTTACAAAATGTGTTTCCAGATTATCAAAAACAGTACAGTATAAATCAATCACGACACACCTGATAAATATTCTCTTTATTTAAGTATACAGTGTATGTGATTGTGTAAAATAGGACATGGCAGAGGCAGTACAATGGCCAAAAATGTTGATTCCAACGCCCAGTTCTGCTTTCATCCCGCTGAAGTGTCCTAGTCCTTGAGTAAGACAGTGTGGTTCATGAGGTGCATACTGGTCTACCATCACCCTGATAATTGTGTGATTGCGGCAGCATTGTTAAATTGCTACATTGAAGGTAGAAGGTAAGCGCTTTATATGTAACATTCATTGTGTATTTACTTGGGCCATCATAAGCCAAGACAGAAACACGCAAACTCACACAAAAATGGAAGTACATTGGAAGCCCAATAGAAAGAATCATTATGATTCTTTATATGTATGATTCAATCATACAATGTGTACCACTGCAGCCATTTCCATCATAGCAGCAAAAGTATTAAGTTTCAGTCACAAGAGTGTTGAGCCAATAATTAATTTATTAACATTTTAGGCTGATTATCACTGAATCCTGCGATTGGCTGGCAACTAGTTCAGGGTGTCCCTGCCTACTGCTCAAAGACAGCTGGGATTTGGGCGGTTATCCTGTGCCTGTATGTTTGTGTGTGCCCATATCCGACTTCCGGGCTGAGTGAACGCTGGCGCGTCTAGCTGCCGCTGCTCAACCCGTTTGGTGTTTTGTTGTTTTGTCTGATTGTAAAGTGTCCTTGGGTGTCTTGAAAGGCGCTTATAAATACAATGTATTATTATTATTATTATTATGTGTGTATGTATATATAGTGTGTGTGTGTGTGTGTGTGTGTGTATAAAATTTTTTAACTGCTTTTTTTTTTTAAACCAGGATAATCTAATAAAGATTTGATCTGATTGAAGAATACACAATGGATTATCCACGCAGGAATCCGGCTAACCATTAGTTTGGAATGGATGAGAATTGTCAGCAAGTGGAATTTCTTCCCCCACTTTGATAAACACATCATATCGCCAAACAGCAAAAAGTAAATACATTTTTCAATTAAATAAACTAAATGTGGAAATATTAACATATCCTGGGAACAACTTTAGAATGTTAGCAAATCAAGAGACAAGAACTGCAAATCCTTTTAATAAGTCCTTCTTGTAGCATAGTCTAACACCATGCTCGCAGCTCCTAGTAAAGCGGGTTCTTCCAAGTCTGACGTGACCACCTTGGTGCTCTGAGCCGGTAAGAGAGCTCTACTAGCAATGAGGTGCTTGACTGGTTCTTCGTAGCTCGAGGCTAAGACACCGGATAGGATCACAAGTGAGGGGTTGAGCGTATGAAGGATGTTGATAATGCCCACGCCCAGTGCCGTGGAGGCTACAGAGAAAGAGAAAAAAAACAACAACACATTTTGAGTAATGCTCAAAAACAACAACACATTTTGTAATTGCTTACAACACACACTCCTATCCCACAACAACTGATGGCTATGATCAGGAAACCATTGCATTTTTTTTTTGTCATGTGGATTATGTGCTCATTTAGGTACTGACCCTTGTTGAGAACAGCGACAGCTTTGGCGTTCCCCAGTCTTGCTGCGTTGATGAGGTGAGCAGCAGTGATGGGCTCAGAGAACTTCGTAGTCAACCCTTCCCCTTTAAGCAGTTCATCTGAAAAACATAACAGTAGTTCGCAGATTTTAATCTTGCTGAATTAGGTTCTTATTTGTATGTACGGGTGTAATGTCATGTCAAATTCCACCCAAATATGACCTCCATTTGGAAGCAATTAAAATTCAACAAGGGAAAAAAAAAATGTACTTCAACTTTTTAAAATTTTGACACTGCCAAATTACTGTCAACATGTTAGTCATGCTGATGTAAGATCTTATTCCATTTTGTTAGCTTGGAGTCACAAGGAAGGGAGACATGGAAGAAACTTCTAGTTATTAAGATTCCAGGTTGCAGCTGTTCACTCACTGACTTTGCAAATGATGACGAATGAAAGTCTTGTTGAAGGTCTGCACTTTCACTTTTCTCGCTATATTGCTAATGGGCAAATGCTGAACATTAAGGAAGCCTCACCACATTCAACAATGAGATAGGGTCAAACATTCACCCACCATCATTCATTTTCTTGGCCTCTCTCTGCAGGGCCAGTCCAGAAGCATACGCCTCGATGCATCCTCGACTTCCACACGAACACTCAGGGCCGTCTAATGACACCATGATGTGACCCAGTTCGGCACCGCAAAAAGTGCTGCCATGGATCAGCTCGTTGTGCTGGATAATCCCTCCTCCAATGCCTTGCACAGTACAAAATTGCAAATGAGTAGGATTAAACTACATTTACTGTGTCAATGCAGTTTCAACAATTAAGTCACACAACTACACGGTGTGTGTGTGTGTAATAAAGTATACCGGTAATAAGAAGTATTTCATTGAAAAACATAAGGGTTCAATTCAAGAAACAGATCTGTTATGGATTTTTGTTATTTTAGTGTCGTATTTGGTTTGGATAAATCTGAGTGTTTGTTTCATGCAGTTAACTATTCCTAACTCATTTTTTTTTTATGAATATTAAGTTATCTGTGATCGGTATTGGTGGTGAGAAACAGGAATTCATCAGTATCGGCATTAAAAATGATATATTGTGCAACGCTATAAAAAAGGAAAACAATTGATCATTTGTTATGAAGTGTAATTTGTTATTTTTTTTCTGTGACATTCATAACTGCTCTTTAATCAAGCAAAAATATAGTTTATCTTAACATTTGATAATTTGATATCATTACTTTTCATTCGGATCCTTGGAAGACTAAAATATCCAATCGCTGCAACCCTGCATTCAACTCCCCCATCGTTTTTGAAGCCCTCGCTTCAGGTCCCTGAGAATAACTTGTAAAAATTGCTCCTCTAAATTTGAATGTTGCTCCTCAAATGAAATCATTAATTAATGAGCAAAACTGCTCTGAAATGAAAAAGTAGGTACACTATGTCGCGAAGTAGAGAGGCACATAGATCTATTTTTTGTTTCTGTTTTGGTGGCAAGCAACCCCCTATTTTTTTTTGTAGAAAATGCATACAGTATGGAAAATTCATCAGCATTTTTGAAGACTTAATGGGTTAAAAAACAAAAAAACATTTCAAATGCATTTCAATGGGTGTCAGTTATATGCGGGCTACCGCCAATCGCGTGCTGTCCTGGTCCATATCACCTGCAAATAGCGGTGGTCCACTTTATGTACAATTAATAAATACTGTAACGTCAAGCAACCCTGCACTGTTGTGACATGAACTGGTGATTGAGTTTGACAAATTCCGAGTGATTACGATTCCCAAAAGTCATCTGAATGTGATTGGATAACTAACTGTCCGAATGTGATTGGAAGAACTATTTGGGGGCTGGGGCCTCTGCAATGGAGGACGGCAGTGAGTGAGTGACTAAGCGTGTGTGTTTGAAGGCTCACGCAGCGAGTTGACATCGGACAAAAATGATTCATGAAGTCATCCATTATTTTACATCATTGTGATCTTCATCACCCGATCACTAACGACAATAAATTTAAAGTTATTCAACTTCTTCTATGGGCGGCCCGGTAGTTGGTTAGCCTCGGCTTCACAGTGCAGAAGCATCCCAGCTCCGGCCTCCCTCCGGGTGCTCCGGTTTCCTCCCACATTCCAAAAACATGTCTGATTACAAATTGAGTGAGTAGCGTGGAATTGGCACCAATTCAGATGGCAAGGCTCACCTAGTTCCGGAAAATGGATGGATCTTCTTCTATTTTACAGCAGCTCTTCCGAGTCTTTACAAATGAGTGAGTAAACTCCACTCCTTTTGACAAAGTTCTCCATGACCAAACTTCCTCTCGGCTAAGGCTGCACAGTTACCGTCATTGTCCACCCAGACGGGCAGGTGAAAGGCATCTGAGATGGGTGTTCTCAAATCCACGGACGTCCACTCCCGGATTAGCTTTGTTGAGTCCAGTACCACACCCTCTTGTGGATTTACGCGTCCGCCAGTGGATACTCCTATTATGGAAACATTTGACAGAATTAGGTCGTTTTTATTTACCCACAGCATAAACTTGTTTGTTCTTTTTTTTTTTTTCCCATATAGTGCTATATACTATAGTTTCATACCAACACCAAGTATTCTACAGTTGAGAGACACTGCATCTTGCATGGCATTTTCACACATTTTCAATATGAGCTGCATCCTGGGCTCAAAGGTCTTTGGATTCGGTTGAGTATATTTTTTCACTACAATTCCCTTGATTGAACAAAGGGCACAAAGAGAAGGGAACAGGCAAAATCATGTTTCAGTCTCATCATTTCCATGAAATAGAATCGATGAAAACTAATAAGGGTCTATTCACGATGAGGCTGAGCAACTCACCTGGGAGCAGACGATTGCTACTCTGAGGTTGGTCCCGCCAAGGTCCACAGCCAAAGCACTTTGTTTCTCCAAGATGTGATCAATGTCTTGGGATATGGAGTCTTTCACCAAAGGGAAGCAGAAAGTCTTCTGAAGGGGCTGATTCAGGTCAATGGATTGTAAGAACTTGAGAATGCGAGGGACGGCGTTTCCATCACCATAGATTTTAGAACTGGAAAGGTTGGAACATTGAGAAGAAAACCGAGTGAATGCAAAGCTTTTGAAATGAAGCGCTTGGTGGAGGTCGTTCTTCTTTATACTGGGTGTTGCATTCATTTCAGATCAACTTTAAGTTAGCTTGTCCTATGATACAGTTTTGACGCTGAATTAGCATATTCTTAACATACGTCATAAAAAAATAAAATACTAGCACCAAACTGCGTACATAAACATCAAGGCTCGAAACATTTTTTTTTTTCTTTGTGGAGCAGTTTTGCAAATCAATGACTTCATTTGAGGAGAGATTTTCTAACTTTATAGCGCAATTTTATTGAATTTTTTTCCACAGGTTGAACCCAGAGAACCGAAGCAAGAGTTTTATTGAACAATAAAAATACGACCATAAAATGAATACTGCGTAGCGACGCATTGGTTCACTGGCAGGCGCGCCGGCGGAACAATTGGGTGAAGCTTAACATCAAATAAAGCAGCTATCCAAGTAATTAGAATATATTACAACGGAAAGACTGAAATGAGGTACATTGCTGCAATTCAGCAATTGTAATCCGGATTTGGATTTTTTAAAAATCATAATAAACATGTTTGCCTGTGCTGAAAGGATTTTTGATGACTTTCTGATTGTCACTGTCACCAAAGTTCAATTCGAATATGTAATAAAAGTGTAACCATTGATCATTTCTGCAGTACTGTGGAGGAAGATATAGAGTTAAACTCTCAGCACTAATACCAGATGTGACTGTAAAGTGGTCAAGGGTTCTAAGCATGATACATATTCTCAAACACATACTGGACTGCTATTTTCAATAAAAACGTACTCTTACCAGGGGTATCGCTTTCCAAACTGCAGCTGCAGAGCATGGTAGATCTTATTATGCGAGTCGGCATCCCTCACATGTAGAACATTTTCACCTAGCAAAGGGGAAATTCAAATTTTGAAGTCAAACAACCTATTAACATTTGGGTCCGATAGAAAAACGGTCAGCAAAATATGGACAGCAGGGGCCGCTAGAGACCCACATTCACATCGAGGCGTTCTCACCTGTCTCTCTGCCTGTTTGTCTCGTTCCCAGGTTGACGACCGGCGTGCCAAAGGCCCCGGCCTCTCGCACACCGCAGCTGCTGTTTCCGATCATGCAGCCGGCGTGGCACACCAATTGGATGAACTGCTCAAAGGGAATGTGCTTCACTGCCCGGAAGTTGGGATGTGTCTCAATGCTCTTTTTTCTCATGACACGCACCATTTCCTTACTTCCTGTAAACAGGGAGTCAAGTCAAGTCAAGTACAACTTTACTGTCAAATGTGCTGTATGAATTTCTTCCCTCTCAAGACAACATAAAACTAGAGGAGCCGCTGCGGGTGCCCGCGCCGCCATCAGTATCACAAAATGTATCAAATATATGATCAAAAGATTGAGCTAGACCCCTTGGTCCTACCCATATCAGCATATTGGACATACTGGACAATTCAATGCTTCCTTTTGTGTGGAATGTGTTGAGGGAATTCCGGTCCTTTACTGTTCCAGCATGCCTGTGCCCCCAGTCTACAAACCAAGCTATGCTTCAAAATGTTTTGTGTAGGAAAACGTCAGTGATTCTCAACCCCTGACAAGGGATTTGGCACCTTTGTTTTATGAAACTGTTAAAAGGTTCAAAAAAATACTCGAGAAAATATAATGCACAATAACCTTACAATACGAACCGGCATCAATGTTGGGAAAGAGGATGAGGGTCTTTTTATTGAAGGAGATAAGTGCGTCCAACATTAGTCCATAGATCTTGATAGAGTGCTGAATATCAGTGGTGACTGGGTGCTGCAAAGCCACAATGTAGTCATGATCCTTCACGTTGTCTCCTGCAGAATGTATTAAAAAAACAAAAAAAAACAAGAATGACCTAACTTGGTTTGTGTGTGACTTTCTACTGCTGTCTTACAACAGTTCGGGGTTCCTACACACGTGAGATTTCAAAATTTGATTCTTTTTCCAGACTTTTATGAAAAACAATCTCTCGTGAGAATAAGCAGTTTGGATAAAGGATGGATGGATATTCACTTTTTATTTTTTTATTTTTTTTTTAAGAAATCAAGTCTTGTAAACATGAATATATTTCCATAAAATGTTTTCCATACTTTTCTATTCCTTGAGATTTAAGAGATCAAAGTCCATACTTTTCAAAACTTGTGTCGGAACCCTGACAGTTATATCTAGTGTGTCTGACATACCCAACCAGCTCTTGATGATATCCAAATAGGCTTCCGAGTTATGAGGTGACAGCAGCTTGTCATAGGAGGGACAGCCAGCCAGTAGGATTCGAGAGTGGTCCTCACACATGGAAATGAGGTGTTGCTCTGCCCTCCGTGTGCAGCAGGCATGATAATGGGCCAGTTTACTGATGGCGTGGCGGATTGAGTCATCAATCGTGCCACTCACCTGGGAAGTGAGCCAAGACGACACTTCACATCATGTTCCATGTACACCAGAACAAAATGTTAAAACCTCAATTGTAACTCTATAGAAAAGTGAAAAGAAATGATATTCATTTTAATTCAGCTCTTCACCCCAAAAAGTGAGTTTTATACATGACTGATGTCCCAAGATAGCAGGTTTTAAGGGTTTTGCATGATTTCGTATGCTTAAGTTTTGAACAGTGAAATGAAAAGAAACTCCCTCAAGGTCCATCCATCCATCCATCTTCTACCGCTTATCCGGGGCCGGGTCGCGGGGGCAGCAGCTTTAGCAGGGAAGCCCAGACTTCCCTCTCCCCAGCTACCTCCTCCAGCTCTCCCCGGGGGATCCCGAGGCGTTCCCAGGCCAGCAGGGTGACATAGTCTCTCCAGCGTGTCCTGGGTCGTCCTCGGGGTCTCCTCCCGGTGGGACATGCCCGGAACACCTCACCAGGGAGGCGTTCAGGAGGCATCCGAATCAGATGCCCAAGCCACCTCATCTGGCTCCTCTCGATGTGGAGGAGAAGCGGGTCGACTCTGAGCCCCTCCCGGATGACCGAGCTTCTCACCTTATCTCTAAGGGAGAGCCCGGACACCCTGCGGAGAAAACTCATTTCGGCCGCTTGTATCCGGGATCTCGTTCTTTCGGTCACGACCCATAGCTCGTGACCATAGATGAGGGTTGGAATGTAGATCGACCGGTAAATTGAGAGCTTCGCCCTTTGGCTCAGCTCCTTCTTTACCACGACAGACCGATGCAACGTCCGCATCACAGCAGACGCTGCACCGATCCGCCTGTCGATCTCTCGCTCCCTCCTGCCCTCATTCGTGAACAAGACCCCAAGATACTTAAACTCCTCCACTTGGGGCAAGATCTCCTCCCCGACCCGGAGTGGGCACTCCACCCTTTTCCGACTGAGGACCATGGTTTCAGATTTGGAGGTGCTAATTTTCATCCCAACCGCTTCACACTCGGCTGCGAAACGCTCCAGTGAGAGTTGGAGAGCCCTGTTTGAAGGAGCCAACAGTACCACATCATCTGCAAAAAGCAGAGATGCAATACTGAGGCTACCAAAACAGACCCCCTCAACGCTTCGGCTGCGCCTAGAAATTCTGTCCATAAAGGTAATGAATAGAATCGGCGACAAAGGGCAGCCTTGGCGGAGTCCAACCCTCACTGGAAACGATTCCGACTTATTGCCGGCAATGCGAACCAAACTCTGACCTCGGCAGTATAGGGACCGAACAGCCCTCAAGGTCAGGTATTTTAATTCATCCGTGATGTGGAAGTTGCTAGAAACAGTGCCAGAAATATTGCCAGGGCATCACAACAAAAATCTCAATGGTTGATGAGACTGCGCTGGCAGAAGGATGACTTATTTCTTACTTATTTGTAACTGCACATACAGCTTGTTTAAAAGTTTAATTGGAATCTTTTTATTCGTTTTTGTGTGAATACATCTGGATTGATTCATTAATTACGTTTTCATATTCTTAAAGTTTGAGAACCATTCTTTAATATAACGTGACAATGTTTTGCTTCCAGACAAGAATATTAATTTTGAATAAAACCTCTGCCTATTTGTTTTTTTTTTATTAACACTTGGGCCTACTACGCTACTGTATTTTAATGTAACTCATGATGGTGGTACTTGGAAAGCAAGGAATTCTTTTGGTAAGAAGTTGGACAACCATTAGCTTATTAAAAGTCCCCATAGTTATTCATTCACTTCCTTCTCACCTCTCCTCCCTCTAAGTGAAGTATTCTAATGTTCATCAGTGCAGCAGAAGTTGCTAGAGCCAGTGCATCAAAACGATCTCCATGGATAATGACAAGATCCGGGCGCAATCTTTGTAGGACATCTGGAAGTTTGACCAGAGCAAGCCCAACACTCTCCACCATGGCTGCCTCATCCTCCCCTCGAACAATTGTGTGCAGTTTGGAGCTGATGTCAAAGTCATCCTGCTCAATCATACGAAAAGTGTTCCTATGACACAGGCAGAAAACAATGTTTAAATGGCTGTGGTGGTCAGTGGACCCTTGCATATTTGCGGTTAGGCTATGACGAATTCACCTAGCCGTGGATTAGTTTGGAACATTTCCTCCATGATTTAAATACCGTAGAGGCCTGAATATAAGACGGTGTTTTTTGCATTGAATTAAGACTGAAAAAGTGGGAGTTGTCTTATATTCGGGGTCTAGACATTATACCCATTCACGACGCTAGATGGCGCCAGATATCAATGAAGCGAATGCTGAACTTGACTCCTCAGGCCAAAGTGAACCCCTGCCACGAAGAATAAAAATAAAAATAGCGGTAGCACGAAGAAGAAAAATAAAAAATAGCGCAAAGAAGGAAAAGAAAAGAAAATAATAGAAGTGATAACAGAAAATGGAGAAACGTAGTGACAATCTGGAGAAAAGTGGGTCGAAGATCGGCCAGGTTAACCGGCAGCTGAGGAGAAGTTATGATGTAATTTACATTTCAAAAACCAGAAGGCATTCATTTACGAATGTGATTGCATTTTAGATTTGAATGAGGCAAAATAACAAATTTGTTTCAGATGAACTGTAATTATTTTCTGGATAAAAATTAATTTGGTGTTCAAAAAGTCTTTTTTCAAACTTGATTCTTGAAAAAGAGGGGGTCGTCTTATAATCAGGGACGTCTTATATTCGGGCCAATACGGTAAAAGCTCGCCCATTGATTTCCTGTAATGCGGGAAAAGAGCGAAAACTTTTTTTGCCCATTTCGTGCCAAATTATTTTAACCACGCTTCCATCAATGCTAAATTATAGTTCATCACCACTATTTTAAGACCGTCAGATGATCATCTTTACTCCTGCGGCGTCACATTGGCGACAGCCGTTCAGCGTCAAATACGAACTACTTACTTGGTCATACGTAGGCACAGCACAGGAGGCACTCGTATTAATACAGGAAATTATAATCACTTTAAGAGTAGCATCAATTGTTGGCATACATGTGATTTTTGCAGTTGGGCTCGGTTCCTACTCCCTTAATTCGAAGGGGTCCACTGCACTTCTTAAGTGGTGGTGTGAGCGGTGACATACCTTTTACAGTCTGTTGTGTAGTTAATACACAAGAAAATATACCGCATAGCTTTATTTTAGGTGTATATGGTAGGTTGCGTGTGGAACTTACCCGTAATCATCAATGAGATGCGAACCGAGCACGACAACATCCAGCTCAAAGTCATCAGGGTGGGATTTGATCCCACACATGATCGGGGCCAGTTTCGAGTAGTCAGCCCTGTTGCAGGTCGCCACACACACCCTCAGCCTCTTCTGACACTACAGCAATGCAAATGGAACAGCCGCGCACATCAAATTAGTTGACGTACTAATGGGATTTGGGGAGTAGTAGTACACAGTGTAAGTGAAACAAAGTGGCAAATAATTTAGTTTTAACAATGCTTGTTAACGATGAGGTACCACATTGATTAAATATGAGCATTGTGTAATGTAAGCAGTTTGCCGTTTAAATAAGGCGTTAAATGATTTTAATCTGATTCACCTGATTCAGATGATCCATCTTTTCCCTTTTCAGCTTTTCTTTGCTTTGCATCCTCTTGTAGTAAAGCTCCTAGAAGAAATTGCAAAGGTGTCACTTAGTTCACACACGATACACATTCCAAAAACAATTCTCAGATCCTTCAAGGGGTGCCCTTTTTTGACCAAAGATCTACTTTTCAATCAACCAATCGGCCGCGATCGACCCGTTACCGCGTGCGCACCCATGTACACGCGCGCATACGAACGCACGCAAGCACACACGCTTGCCATGAGGAGCAACAGCCATAACGCCCGTAACATGAATGAAACTGAAAAATATACAAGAGTTTGCGAAAAGGAAATCATTGCCTGCCTTAGTAGAGACCTGACACACTGGCATGGGACGCAATTTTGCAGCGTCTTAAGTGCAAGAACATAACTATTGTGGCATACGTGAACCGTTTAAAAATGTTTCTCCTGATATTCCAGATTCCCATTCTTCATCAATGCCGTTGGAGAATTGCTGATGAAACAAACTTGGAATGAGAATACAGTCAAACCTCGGTTTTCGAACGTCTCGGTTCTCGACCAACTCGGTTTTCGACCAAAAATGTCGAGTTTTTTTATGCCTCGGATGACGAACAAATTTCGGTTCACGAACAAACTGAGCGCACTTGAATGCACCATTTGACTCCCTCGCCTTCCTTAAACGAGGAAGTGACGCTTCCTCGGGTAGACCAGGAAGTGACGCTTCCTCGTTTTGCTTTCCATTGTGAGCAGACGTGTTCAGTAAACATTTTTATTTTAAAAAGAGCGTGGTTTCGGTTTTCGAACAATTTCGGTTTTCGAACAGCCTTCTGGAACGGATTATGGACGAAAACCGAGGTTTGACTGGAATAATAATTTTAAAAAGATATATCCCAACAGCTCTGATTGCGAGCTGCAATTGCAGGCTGCTGACTGCTAACAACTTCCGGTGATGCAGGTCATACGTCGCCGTAGGTTAAAAGTTATCTGTTTTTTATTGTATCCTTTAAATACATTTTTTGGGTGAAAGTGAGACTGATGGGAAGCAATGTGCACTCACATAAAAAGATATCATTTTCACCAAAAATGCTAGAACTGCTCTTGGTCAGTGGATGTTAAGATCTAAATGGCTCTTCTTCAGTAGGAGCCTGACCGCTGCTGTTTGAAGGCAGCAGAGTGAATAGAGCAATTAATAATGCTTAAAAGCTCTCTCACTATGACTGAACCATTGTCCAGGATGTTGAGAAACTGCAAAGACAAACCTTGGCCACTACTATACAACAGAACAGGTTGTACCGGATCTACGACACCCGATAAGACTGACCAGAACAAAACAGTAACGCCTGAGTTTACTTTCCATCTTCCCGCTGTGAGCTTCTGAGCAATACCCGGACATTGGTGCGTGTTGGTTTGGAACACGCGTGTTTGGCCACAGGAGGGCATTCCATTGTGAGGTCAATGATTAAGTGGCGACAAGTTTTCTTTTCTTATCTTTTCAGATCTGATCAATATAAAAGACACATTCATTCATGTTAGTGTGATTGTTTAGTAACAATTAGATTTTTGAATTAATTATATGCCAGTCTGAACAATCATTAGGAATCTAGATGTAGTTCTTCAGACTTTAGTCTTAGAGCAATAAAGACTCATCTAATCTCAATAGTTGATGAGGACATCATCCTCCCTCTAGAACAGGGGTGCTCATATGTCGATTGTATTTTTGTGTGCGTGCATTATAACTGATGCCGCAAGAGTGAAATGCTAGTAGCTAGTCAAGAAGTTCGAATGCAAATAGACATTCATGTTCCATATGTCAAAAGATACACCTACGACCTTCCTAAGCTATAACAAAAGCATAAATGTGAATCAAGTTGCAACACAATAATGACAGTATGCCCAAGTGTGGTCCTCGAGAGACCCTATCCGGCCTGTTTTAGATGTCTCCCTTCTCCTCCACACCTGATTCAAACAATCAAGATTGTGATCAGGCTTCTGCAAAGCTTGCTGATGAGCTGATTGTTTGAATCAGGTGTGTTGGAGGAAAGAGACACATCTTAAACAGGTTGGATCGGGTCTCTCAAGGACCGGACCTGGGCACTCCTGGTGTAAAGAGCCCCAGTTTGAGTTTACAGTAAAATATTTTTAATGAGTGACTCAATTACAACTGAAGACAGTCAGTTTTGACTGAACACTGACAGTCAGAAAAGCCAGTCTGCACATTTGGTACTAGCTTCAAATCAAATGAACTTTTACTTCAGCAAACAAGCCAGTGTCCTTGGCTACATTTGAATCAACAGAGTACGTTTGTTTTGATCCTGTCATGGCCACTGACAGATTAGTCACCAGTCAAGGCAACATGCCCGCCGAAATCACTCTCAAATAAAAGTACCAGCTTTGCCTTGAGCATCTATTTTGACTGGAGACAGAATGGACTGACATACCGATTAGAATAAAATACAACTTAATTTATATAGCACATTTCACAACAGCTTCAACAAAGGACTTTACATATAACATAAGACAGCAATAATAAAATACATCTCTACTTATACAGCACTTTCACAACAGCTGCAGCTGTCACAAAAAAACGCATAATTTTGCTCAACGGGACATCAATCTCACTGTCATCCACCTAGCAGTGGAAAGAAATGCCATGTTTTCTTAGGCTGGAACCTAAGGACAGCAAATAAAGTGAAAACAGCAGGGGCCCCAAAATACAACCCTGTGGAACAGCATGTGAGAGAGGGCTCAGCACTTGTGGTGTACCGTATTGAACGCTTCAGTTAGATCCAACAAAACAATACACACATAGCCTCCAGTGTCATTTGCCTGGACGATATTTAAATTCGTAATAGGGCTGACTCTGTGCTATGCATCATCTGGAAATCTGACTGGACAACCTCAATGACATTACGTTTATCAAAGAAAGATTTTACCTGCGTCTGCACCACTTTTCCCAGAATGTTAGAAATAAAAAGCAGCCTGTAATGGGTCCAAAATTAGACAGCACAACTTGATCAGGGTCACGTTCCTTAAGCAGGGGGTGTACGGCAGCACGCGTTAAACATTGTGGGATACACCAGAAGACAGACTACTGTTAATAATGCCATAAACCGATCCTCCAAACGTCCTCCAAAAGGTCAAGGAAACTGCCTCAAAGGAATCCAACACTGTGGGACAAGGAATGTGGACAGACGGGTCAAAAGTTGTATTCGAAACGAGAGCCGTAGCTGTAGGAGTCTTGTCAATGAAAAACTGCAAAATTCCCTTGCACGTTGTAGGAGAAGAGTCTGCACAAATCGGCTGATGGGGTTGACATGCAAATCGATACTTTTGAATGGAATACGTGGATTATGATGATTTTCCCGAATAAGACTTGATAAGTGTTCCCTTTTGGACTCTGGTAGAGGAAATCCACGTCATTGGAAAGAAATAGCTCCCGAAGAATAAACGTTTTGTTCGTCAATGACCTGGTGTTTAATAACGCGATCCTTGTGGGAGCAGCAGGGGTGCGTAACTCTTTCGATTCCATTCCGCATCGGAGGATGCGCGGAGGGCAGCACAGCCGATGATCGGGAGCAAGCAGGAGTCGAAAGGGTCCTGAAAGCGCCACAACATCCGTGCGTTTCAGAGCAAGCAGGGGGCGAAAAGTGTTTTAGCTCCCTTTTTAGCTTCGCTAGCTGGCCAGGGCGTTTGCCACGGCGCCGCGTCCACCGTGCAGAGATCGCATGGAGATGGAAAAGATCCACCAGGATGTCAGCCAGGAACAAGGGCAACGTCTTTTCCCAACACTGCTAGAACGCAACCAAACCGCCAACGTATTGCACGTCCAATAAGGATCGGTGATCACACACTCGTGGAGTCCATCAATACAGCACCAATCACTAAAAACAGAAAATAAGGCCGAAGCATCAGGAGGTTCGCCAAACACATTGGCGCACTGTTCGCCATTTTGAGTTTTTCTCTCTTTCTAGATATCTGTCTCAATAACACGTAATGTCATCATTTGCATTCCCACCATTTTGCAGATTTTTTTTTTTAAAGCAATTGTCTTAATGATTTTTCTTGTTGTTTTGTTTACAGCACAGGTGTCAAACTCAAGGTCCGGGGGCCAGATCCGGCCCCCCACGTCATTTTAGGTGGCCCGCGAATGCAAATCGTGTGTGTCAACTTGCATGATCCTTGCTAAAATCTGTTTTGAAGTGTCAAATTGGCACGTGTAATAAATAACGTTGAGATTTTGCAATAATTTTGTGACCTGTTTCCAGTCATTTGAACAATAATTGAGAAAACTATTCTAGTTGACTGATTTCAAAACAAGTAATCCATTGTTTCATTGTGTACAAGTAATAGTGCAATGAGACAATTAAACATTTATGTGGTTTCACTTTCATAACGAGGCGTTATGAAAGTTAGTGACGGCCCTCCAAGGGAAGATGCAACTCCAAAGTGGCCTGGCACAAAAATGAGTTTGACAGCCCTTGGTTTCCAGTATACAGACTATTCCCAATGCCATGCCTGATTTGACACAGAGTTACTCACCATGTCAAAAACACAGAACACATGCTTTGGGTTTCCTTCCCAACCATCCGGCAATACACTAGCACACACATTTAAAAAAGAAAAAAAAACCACTACTGGTATATAGCCAAGCATGTGATGGAGCCGGTCTCCTATTCATTAAAACGTAACTTCTTCTCAAGCCAGCACCTAGCATTACTGTGCGGGGGAAGGTACGCATGCAAATCGAAATACAGGGATGACAAAGCAGCGGCGATGGAAGATGACGTACAGGCATAAAAGAAAAATGAGCATGAGAGATACTGTGAAATGTAAAGAAGGATAAACACAGACAACAAAAAAAGACATTTGTGAGAAAGCAGAAAAATAGTCACATGACTCACATGAGGATTCTTGCACAGAAAAGCACGATGCTTTTCCATCCCTTCACAACAGGATGTTCCACCAGTCCCCCGACAGTGCCGTAGTTCAACCCTTCAGTCTATTTTTATTGCTATTTAAACGTGTTGAATTGGTAAGCGGAAATGTGTAGGGAGGAGAATGGAGAGGCAGAGAGAGAGAGAGGGTGACATGGGCATGTAGTCGGGGGAGGGGAGAAATAGGGTTGGACTTATTTGAATTAGAGTCTGTGATTGGTTGAGAGGGTGGAAAAAAAGAATGAGAGAAAAACTACAATATTGTTTTTTTTTGTTTTTTTAAACCCCGCTATATTAATGATAAGCAATGTAAACAGCAACTGAAGCACACCACTGTAGTCATGTAAATGCACACCATTTTGCAATTATACAACAGCTCATTGTATCATCTGGCAACTGATTTTCTCAATTGTAAATAGCATTATGAATAAAACAATATTTGAGCAACCACACTAGAAGTCATCGTAGTATCATGAAAAAACAAAAAGTCTCAAGTCATGTTTTGTATTTTTTTTTTCTCACTTGAAAGACTTTTCTCAGTACTAAATCCACTGGTCCCCATAAAATTGCAAGGCACAGAAAGTGATTCAAACTCACAGCATCTCTAAATGGCAACCGAACCAACAATGCCTGCATTGACATCGGTCGAACATACTATTGCTACACCATCAATGTACACTGTCAGCCTTTTTGTCAGCCTTTTGTTTTATGAACTTCATACGCAAAGATCTATATAAACTCACAAATAAATCCAAGTTGCAATCATTAACTGAGTTCCATGCAAACCTCCACTAAGGCCAAATCTGTGGATTAACACCACATTGTACATCTTCATAACGAAACCACAGCTCATCAGAAGCTTAACAGTAGAGCGAAAATGTCGACACCTGTTCCTTTTTGACGTACCGGTAATTTCCCGGAAGTGAACTTCGCTGAGCAAAATGTCCGCTCACACATCTGATGCGGGTTTGAAGTAATCTAAGGAGTGTGGACACGTCTGTGACGGTTTCTTTTCACACAAAGGGTTAAGGACATTGATTTGCAGGATTCAATTTCACACTGTGGACGTGGCAGCATTTCACCTTTGATACTTTGCCACAAACTTGACAAAAGAGAGCTTGTGAAGTCAACATAACAGTCAACGTTTACAGAGCACAGAAACAACCTCAACTACACAGCACTAGTGGTAGCAGACGCGATCGGCAAGATCATCCCTTGATGGTTGTCTCTTGCAAAATGAAAGAAAATGGAAATCAAATGGTAATGGTAGATTTTATGGTGTTAAAAGAAAAGACCAAATTACCGTATTTTTCAGACAATGACGCACACTTTTTTTCATAACTTTTCTGGTCCTGCATTTTTAGAGCTCATGTGGTCTTGGGGGCTACCTGATACTGTATCTAGAATCTATGTGAAGTAATTGGTATTGTTGCGGATTTGTGTTGTGTGTAGCGCTCTTGCTCACTGTTATTGTGAAGGGACATGCCGAATATAATAAATATGCCTGAAGTGGTCATCTGAACGTGGCTTATTATTGCAAAAGTCTACCGGCCATTCTGTCGTGATTCGCAGCACCACCTCCTTAACAGGTATACTGCAAAAGAAGTGGTTAGACGTGGCCAGCGCCAGAGTGGATGCAAAATCTAAGGATGCCAATTTATTCTTATGCCATGAAATCGTGCGTTTTATCTATCGCCTCCTGCGTCTGTTGCAGCAGCACCCAAAAGGCGTTCCTGTCTCCCCCAAGCAAGCAAGCCTTGAGCCGCTGATAAGGCGATGAGAATGCGAAGGGCCACGGATGTACAGGACGACGAAATGACTTCACTAGACTTATGCTAGCACGTGACTTGAAATAACACCGTATCGCAATTAAGTGATGCGATATTTTTATTGCGCGTTCACCACGATTCATCCTCCCAAACGGACTCCGAGTGTCGCAGTTAGCTGAGCTGATTCACCCCACCGACTGCATAGATTTAATGTGTAAGTTTCGCTAACGTTTAGCCGAAGTTCAGCACTCCAACACTAGTTAGAACTCATGCTAAACTACCGATGATGGCTAACTTTACCTTTAATTATGCGAAGAGAGAACTTTACTGAGGTGTGGGCAAGCGCCGGCGTAATCACCTTTCTCTTCTGTATTTTGCTGGAGACACTTAGCCGCGAGTCTAAACCAGAGTCAATAGTCGTGCAGTCCAATTGTAGAGGGAAGGAGAAAAGTCCGAGTTTCCAAACGTCACGTAAACGCCTCGTGGTCCTGACACCGCCCATTTCTCATTTTCAAGATGGCCTCTTCTGCCTACAGTGTCAACATGAAGTTTAAGCAAGTGTGACGTTAATCAAAATAATACCGTGATGTCAAGTTGAAACAGATTCTCGCTGCTTGCTTAGTACGTCTCAGTTTACTCAAATGTCCTTACTCCGTGTGAAATCTGCCTGCTTTATAAATGGCACACATACATTTAGCATTTACTTGAGAGAGAGAGAGAGAGAGAGAGAGAGAGAGAGAGAGAGAGAGAGAGAGAGAGAGAGAGAGAGAGAGAGAGAGAGAGAGAGAGAGTGTGTGTCCAGTCAACTATCTAGATGACACTGTCTCCAGGCACAAACAATCTGCTTTTATGCCATTTTAACAGAAAAAATACCATTGCAAAATAAAAAAATGGCAGTTTAATTTCTCATCATTATAAGCCAAATGCCAATTAATTGTCCCAACTAAATCATTTAGTTGGGACAAGCTTCCTTTCAGCTTTTCCCCTCAGGGGTCGCCACAGCAAATCAGTTGCCTCCATCTAACCCTGTTTTGTGCATCCTCTTCTCTCACACCAGCTACCTTCATGTCCTCTTTCACTACATAATTGCGAAATCACTTAATTTGACAGAAAAAAAAGCAGCAGCAACACACATTTCTCCTTAAAATAATGGCAGTGTCCTTCAAGTATTTAGGTGAACCTAGTGGACATACTTCTGGCCCATGAACATGAAATTCAGGCTCCAGCACCCCCCACGACCCTAGTGAGGATAAAGCGGTTCGGAAAATGGATGGATGGATGGATGGATTTTAACATGATTTTCAATGCAGCTCAGATGTAAACGCTTTACGATTACTGTACAAAAAAGGACGACCTTTGGCTCCCCCTGGTGACATATTATAAATCAACAGGGGGTGATTCTTCCTTTTTAAAATGTTTTTAAATATGTATTTCTTAACATCCATCCATTCATTATCAACCGTTTTTTCCTCACAAGGGCCACTGCCAGGAGGCGGGGTACACCCTGGACTGCATGGTTACGAGCCAATCGAATAATAGACAGACAACCGTTCATACTAACAATCACACTTACGGGCAATTATAGAGCGTTCAATCATCAACTTGCTATGAGCGTTGTCCATGCCAGTAACAAACTCTTTTTTTCCATACATCTGATACAGCTGAGACATTTCTTGGTTAACTTTCCTCCACTGACTGTTACATAATAATAATAATACATTTTATTTATAAGCGCCTTTCAAAACACCTAAGGACACTTTACAATCACTGTTATACGACAGCTTAATGTTCGTCGCCAAGGACAAGTGCAGAGGTGCCTAACTCTGCTGTTGCTACTTTGTGTGCTGCAATGCAGGACCAGGTTGCATAAGAACTGATGACTTCTTGGAGATTCAGGATCCCTTAACAGAGGATTTTATTTCCTGTGGCTGTGAGTGGGTGTGGAGATGATGGAAAACTTTCTGACGGAAACAAATGCAAACGGGAAAGTGTGAAAGATTACAATGATTTGCAAGTACTTTTTGACTTCGATGCAATACACAACAAAGACAATATACTTCGTGTTGAAACTGATAAAATTGATTGTTTTGTGTTGTTTTTTTTGCAAATATTCACTCATTTTGAATTTTATGCCTGCGATGCATTACCAAAAAAAGCAGTGACAGGGCCGTGTTTTTCCTCCTTTTTTTTTGTAATGTGTTGCAGGCATCAAATTCAAAATAAGAGAATTTGTGAAAAACAATAACACACATCGGTTTAAACATTAAGTATCCATCCATCCATCCATTTTCTGATCCACTTCTCCTCACGAGGGTTGCGGGTGTGCTGAAGCCTACCCCAGCTGTCTTTGGGACACCCTGAACTGGTTGCCAGCCAATTGCAGGGTACACAGAGAAAAACAACCACTCACACACACACCAAAGGACAATTTGGAGTGTTCCACTAACCTTCCATGCATGATTTTGGAATGTGGGAGGAAACCGGAATACCTGGAGAAAACCCACTAGGCACAGGGAGAACATACAAACTCCACACAAGAAGGCTGGAGACGCAATCGAACCCTGCACCTCTGCACTGTGTGGCAGAGGTGTCCCTAGGTGGGGGGGCCCCACCTAGGGACAATTTAGAATATTCCATTAAGCTGTCATGCATGTTTTAGGAATGTGGGAGAAAACCACAGTACCCAGAGAACACCCACGCAGGCACGGGGAGAACATTCAAATTCCACACAGGAAGCCCAGAGCGGAATCGAACCCTGCACCTGTACTGTGAGGTGGACATGCTTAACAGTCATCCACCGTGCCGCCACATTAAATATCTTGTCTTTGAAGTGTGATAAATGGAATATTGGTTGAAAAGGATTTTTCATAACATCGTGTTCTGTTTATTTTCATTTTACATCGAATTTATGTTAGGATCAAGCGGTTCGGAAAATGGATGGATGGATGAATTTATGTTTGTGTTTCTTTAACACTCCAGCAATTGTGAACATTGTTTTTTGGTGGTATTATTGTTGAACAAAGTAAAACAAACTACCTGAAGATTTCTTGGAAAAGGAATTTCCCGAATGACCTTGCTGCTTCTCTGCCCCAGTACGAGTTGCAGCATTTCACTTGCTGGATGCACTTTTTCAAATTGTCCAGAAGGAGGCAGTAGTGCAGCCAGAGTCCTGTTCTTGTTCCCGTCATCATGACTGCAATGCAAAGCAAGGTCTCTCAAGGGCACACATCATATCTGCAAAGTCAAATGGAAAAACAGGGAGAGGCTGTGCGTTTTCTGCCAGACTAATTAAGAAGAGGAGCAATGTTTTCATTCCACATGCACAAATACATTCATTTGCAGTTGCTACATTGTGCAACTGTACAGTAGAAGAGTGAACTATAACACCAAAACCTCAAAATCAGGAATAACGTTAAGCACAGAACGGGCCTGAATGTAACCTTTTCTGCTACATTTGGCTGAATTATGATTAACAGAGGATTTGTGTTTTGCTTGCAGCAAAAAAACAGTTGAGCCATCATATCTCTCCGAGTGCCTTACCTTTTCAAAGTCATCAAATATGCATGGCCCTCTGAGCGTCCATATACAGTAATGTATTCACAGATCTCTGTTGAATTGCAAAGATCCCCATCAGCAGTTTGCTTGTATGGGCGGGTGCGTGTGGGACCAGGAAGTACACTTTAATCAATAACTCCTGATTCGTGGTCCTCTAGAAGAAAGTAGCTTTTGCTGTGGGCCATGTTGCTATAGTGTTTTACATTTAAAGTTCAAGTAGATTCCAACTGACAATGTGTTGTTGTTAACTCATGAGGTTGTTGTTCATGAAACATGTTAGCATGCATGTAGATCCTAGTTGCGCGGAAGACTCTCGTTGGTCTTGTGTAGGCATCATTTCTGGTGACTACACTCGGTTCGAGGCACAAGACTGGAGATGTTTTTATTTTTAATTTTTCTGTGTGTTCGCTACCACTACCTCGCTGAACGCTTGACGTGCCCCTGCGAACCGTCATCGTCAAAAGCGACCTGCAGGGAAGCTCCACCCCCTTTTATTTACATGGACCCAGAACATGGTATCCTTCCACATAACATAGTTCCAAACATGAAACAACAGTGCCAATGGCACACATCGCACTCAACAACGCAGGGTTGAATGTTCAAATGATACAAATCAACGCAGAGACCAATAATGTGTTCTATCCAGTGTCATTATTGATCGTTTGGACAGAGTATCAAGCAGTTTTTTTTTTGTCTGTTTAGTGAAAATGCCATTCCCCATGTGACTTCATTGCCCAGTTTTGCAGATGCCTGTCATCGTGGTATTTCATCGCCATCAGATGCCTGGTATGGGAATGTTGCTTCCAAATATGATGTATTGTAAACTAATGCTACTCTTTACTCCTTCACTTTTCCCTCCCCCTTCCTCTCTGGGGTCGAATTTAGAGTCTCTCTCTCTCTCTCTCTCTCTCTCTCTCTCTCTCTCTCTCTCTCGCTCTCTCTCTGGACATGAGTCATTGGTGGTCACTGTAAGAAGCCTTGTCAGCGCAATCTTTATTACTGTACAGATGAATGGACTGCATATGCTTATGTGTCTGCCTGACACAAAAATAAAGCAGTGTGCACGTGTGTTTGGCTCATAAAGACAAACACGATGACGCGGATCTATTGATGACCATTGCCTTATTGATATGATCGACTGCACAAGGAGTGCAAGAACACAGTTAGATGGATCATACAGTATCTATTAAAAGATAGAAGGGGATTAAATGTGTTCATGAGACTATAAGACTAAAATATTTTCAATAATGGCTTGTTGAATGTGACTCGGAAAGGCGCCCCCCTTCCTTTGTAGCTCAAAGGGGCATCTGTTAGGACACGTGTGGGCTGTCACGGGTGGCACTCTGTGGGGAAACCGCCTGCAGTACAGTCTGTCTCTTCAGGGGGACGCGGTGCTTTGGTCTTGATCCAATCATCGTCGCTGTTTTTACTTTGTTTTGTTTTTTTCTTGGATTGCCATATGTTTTCAGGGGTTAACATTTCACTAAGAATGTCAAAATAGAACGTTAGGCCATTATTTTAAGAGGCCGACGATGAGTAAGGTGATGTCCTTTACCTTTAAATCGGTCAGTGCTCTCTTAGCATGCTGCCTTTTGAAATGTGTAACATCAGCTGTTGTGATTTGATGCACAGGAAGGGGTCATTTTCCAGTGATAGTCAGGGACATTATTTCATATCCATTTCCAAAATATGAGATACATCTGACAAACAAAATGAAATAGATGACCATGGGGAAAAATATAAAAATATTTGTTTTTTTACTAAACAGCACAGCAAATGTACGGCAATTCAACACAGTTAACTAGTTTACTGTCTTGAGTGCTTTCACAGGTATTCAAGACCTAAATTCAACTAATTGACCTCTTGGTAATAATGAAGACCCCTTTAAATGTAAGCATAATTTTAAAATGATAATGCTACATATGATATTCACGTCACTTCTTCTTTCCAATTCCCTTGAGTACTGGGCCAGTGGCTGCACAGCTAGTTACTTGTGGCTAAACTGCTAATGTGAGGTGTGCTGTCAGCAATGGGAGGAGCCTCCGCTTGCATTTTCATGCTTTCCACGTCATTACTTAGGTGGTAGTACTTCTTCAAATTATGAAACGGGTTTGTTACGTTGCGCATTTTTGAGAGCATCAATCGCCAACATCACTTGCATCATTTGCAACATGTTGCTTTGATGCATTAACTTCTCTCGTTAAAATAGGCCTCGCCTACTTCAATCAGCGGATTGGATGAGAATGCCAAATCAAAGCTATCAACTATTTTGCTGGCCACAGCAGTATCATTAGCTGCACTTTTTGTCATTAAGTATGTACTCCAGAATGTGCTTCCCAAGAACGCTAGTCTGTAAATTGGAACACCTGTGTATTTGTGAACTTAACTCCTGATTTTGACATCCAGTATTTCCATGACAGCAGCATCTTGGGATATTTCCCCAGCCAAGTCTTTACAAGTATCCAACCGATGCATCCTCGTTTGAAGCTAAAGTCTCCTCCCCTGTCTTGACACTGCGCTAGGAGTCACAACAGAACTTTGGGTCAAGGTATGTGTCATTCAATCTCACCAAAAGCTAAACATCTTTTGATGCCATCCATTCATTATTTACCACTTACGGTTGCGGAGCAGCAGCTTCAGCAGGGAAGCCCAGACTTCCCTCTCCCCAGCCACTTCTTCCAACTCTTCCCGGAGAGATTCCAAGAGGTACCCAGGCCAGCCGGCAGACATCGTCTCTCCAGCGTGTCTTGGGTCATCCCCGGTGCTTTCTGCTGGTGGGACATGCCCCGGACTGGCCAGGTAGGTGTCCAGAAGGCATTCTAATCAGATGCCCAAGCCACCTCATCAGGCTCCTCTGGCTAGTGCCTCTCTGTTCTTCTTCCTCCAGTTTTCTATCACATTTGCCCAGCAGCAGGTGAAACTCATTTGGTGACATTGTTATTGGTTCCTGGACAGCTTGGTATTCCAGACGTGTGACTGACTTTTATGAAGTTAGTGTGATGATTATCTCTTCCCTTTCTTTTGAGAGCAATACCTAACCTATAGATGCAAACATATGAAATCGGTGTGAAAACTAGCCATGGGAATCCCAAATCTTTGCACTTCCCTACTGCTCCTGTGTGACTGCGCAGTGGGTGTGAATGGAGCGCCTGCCCTGTCCTGTCACACTCTTCTCTCCCCTGCATTGCTCCGTGACAGTACTACTGCACAGACTTTCTGAGGCACCGTGCCTCCCACTCTGGGTGCTTTGTAAGCGTATTTAAAGTGCGACAGAGACTGCCTTCAGAAGTATTTTAGTCCTATTTCAACACACCCGACCTGCAGCTCCACCCTTGTTTACATCACATTTCAGGTCTTTGCAATGGAGTGTTTCCAGTTGTCATACTGAGCTGCTTCCTTTGCCACTCCTTTCACCACGCTGTTGGTCATCAGGCAGGAAGTGATCTCTTGACACCGCAATCTGGTTATCTTTGGTGCCACGCCCCAGTGAGAACCTCCTGTCTCCAACCATGGGCACGGGTTAAATGCTTCATGAAATTTAATGTCCTGCTTTAGTGGGCTACGTACAGTATGATCAAAACAACAGTCCTCTCGAGTGTCATTCCAATTTCTCAATGTTAGAAATTGCACGAATCATTTGAAATCACCAGAACAATACAAGTACAGTAATCCCTCGTTTATCGCGGGGGTCACGTTCTAAAAAGAACCAGTGATAAGTGAAGTAGTGAACTTTTTTTTTTTTTTTTTACAGTTATTACACAATAATTAACTATATATAAACTGAAATCAAAGAACAAAACCCTGTTTTCAGGCCCAATTACAAAAAAACCCAAACGTTTTCAACAAATAACTATAATAGTTTTTGGAAATGTTATACTGTTGACACGTTCTGATTTAAAGGGTTAAAAGCATTGAAAACCTGCACAGAAAAAATCCGTGAAACAGTGAAGCCGCGGAAAGTGAACCGTGTTAGGATCACTGTACACCATAAATTAAGATATTGCTGTCTTACTCAGCTTCATCGTAGATCTATTTCCCAATCTATTTGAAGTTATTCTCTTGTTGTGCAGCCCCCGGTAAGTCACCTGTCAGGAGATGCTGGGATTCTACAAATGAGGACGTGAGCACAGTACTTATCGCCTTTACATTGCGTAAATCTTTGAGGCAGCCAGCAAGTCCTCCGGTCGGTTCTGCGCATGAAGAGGTGCCTTTACGCAATGCAGCACAGCAGCACCACTGCTCACTGCACGCGACCTCTGAGGGCCTCGTGGGCTGATGGACGCGAACACACGCACGCACAGACACACACACACACACACACACACACACACACACACACACACACACACACACACACACTGTATTACCTTCAGTAGCTCAGCCACCCTCCCCCTCCTGTCTTTATTCTCCCCCTCTGCCTCTGCCGTTCCCTCCACCCTCTCCAGGGATCTGAGAGTGCTGCATGGATGATGGACAGCAGACTAATGTAAAAGCTAAATCACTCCTCCCCTCTGACTTCTCAAAACAACCTCACAGAGGTCACAGTGCCATATTAATATGGTAATATGTGTGAAAGAGGGAAATCATAGGCCAAGATGTCCAAATGCGGCTTCTAATTCAAAAATGAATTAAACGGTTTGGATGGGTTTTTATCTTGCAAAAGAATTTGGAACATTATTCAATGCCGTCAGACCAAAGTTGCTCACTGTTCTCATGAAGTGGCTCACCCATCATATTATGCCATCAACTCAAAACCTTTGACACGGCACGTGTGAGTTTATATTGACAGTAATGATGTAAAAGACATGGGCTGGAACTGGTTTGACAAACAGGGACTGTTCATATATTGTACATCATGTTGATTAAAAAAAAAAAAGTTCTTAATGGACAATGCTCTGATATGTGCCAATGGTACTCTATTAGCACGAGTGAGGTTTCCAGATCAGGTGTGAATTAGCTTCACATTGGGCTGCAGAGATGTGCAGAGTTCATAAAACAATCCTCAGCTCTCAAGACCCAGAAAAACAGTTTTCTCTGCCAAAGCAATTCTCATTGATCAGGCTCCTGTTTCTATGCAGCTCTGAACGGTATCCAAATAGATGAAGGATGTTTTGAAATGCATAATCCACACACAGTTTCCTTTCATTTTTTTTTTCTTTTTGGGTCGGATATTTTTGTACTGTATGCTTGCGTCTGGGCATGAAAAAAAGTATGCTGCCAGAATTTCAAAAGGCTTTCTCTGAGGATCTACTGACGCAGAAACACAATCTGATGCCTTTTTACTTGAACTTGCCGGAGGATATGGCACTAAATTGCAAAATTAAATTGCTGTTCCATGACACAACGTCACTGTCATGGTACTGCGATGCAGTATGACAGATACAATACATGAAACGACAACTTCCACGTAGGCCGACAACCAATAGAAAGACAATTTCGTTACTCCTTATTTATGTAACGACATTCAGTGATTTCAATATCACACGACAGGAATGTCACAAAAATGCAGTGGAACATAGGTTGAACACATTCTGTTCAGAGATGCTGATCTGCCATCTACCTCTCATAAGCTGTTGAAGCGCTGTTGGTGGAATTCCTCCGTTCCATGCCATCACAGATTTTGAACTTCTGGCTTCTGACAATCTGGATGGTCCTTTATACTCTTTGGCCCAGAGGATATGGCATCCATTAGACTCCTCTGATGGTAGCATACCTTTTCACTTTTGGTCAGTCGAACTTTGATGAGCCCAAAGAAGTGTTTCTGGGAGTTGTTGATGAATGGCATTTGTAGAAGCAGCGATGAATTGTGTGAAGTGACAATGGTTCCTCTTGTCTTGTATTGTATTGCATGTGGCAATATCCTTTACACACGGATGTTGGTTTTTGACACAGTGCCGCCTGATGGATCGATGTTCGTAGTTGTTTTTCTTTTTTTTGGGGGGGGCTACGTCCAGAAATGTCTCCAGATTCTCAAAATCCTTTGATGATATTATGGACCGTAGATGATGATGAAATCTCATAAATCTTTGCAATCGTGCATTGAGATCCACGGTTGTAAAAATGTGGGACTATCTGTGTGGCATATAACCACAGCCACAGGGTCATGTTACGACGGCGTGACGTCACGGCCGTAAAGTGGGCGGTTGCCAAAGTATTGATATAAAAGGTGGCTACTGACAATAAAGGACAGTGAGCACAAAGTCCGACTCCACGCGTTTTATTAAACACAACATTTGGCGACAAGGATGGAGCTTCCACTCTCGCCTCTTCCTCCGTTCCTCGCCCTGCCTGGCGAGCCGCCAGTCCCGTGGTCCCGCTGGTTGGAGTCCTTCGAGACCTTTATTGAAGCCTTCGGGCTAGCCGACGCTAGCGACGCGCGAAGGCGGGCAATGCTTGTCCATAGCCTGGGCTGTGAGGGCCAACGCATCTTTCGCACCCTCGGACCGGCCACGAAATTTTCGGACTGTGTGGCATTGCTCTCCGGACACTTCGCTGCTCCACAGAGCGTCATGGCACGGCGGATTATCTTCCGGCAGCGTCGACAGCGGCCCGGTGAGTCGGTCCACCATTACGTCGCCGACCTCCGGGGACTAGCCAGCCTCTGCAGGTTCGGAGATCTGGAGGGCGAGATGATTAGGGACCAGCTAGCCGAACACACGACGGACCTTAAACTGCGGGAGAAGCTGTTTTTATCGCCGGACGACACGTCGCTGTCTAGGGCGGTGGAAATGGCTTTCCAGCTCGAGTCTGCGGCCCTGTTAGCATCCCGGCTAGCCGCCTCGGACCCAGCTCCAGCCCTTCCCCACCTCGCTCCACATCTGCCTCTTTCATCTCGTACTGTTGCTCTCACGGCCCCACTCCCCGACACCACTGCTCCTCTCGACGAGCCGGAGGTAAACGTCGCGGGACGTCGAGGCGCCACGATGAGGCAACATTGTGGGAACTGCGGCTCCTCATCACACCGCACACGTGCGCCCGCGTGCCCGGCGCTAGGACAAAGATGCCAACGTTGCGGTAGGCTGAACCACTTTGCTAAAGTCTGCCGCTCTGTTTCTAATCCTGTGGACCCCGGGCCCCACCTAACCAACGCATCTGGCTCCACCACCATCCACTCGGTGGGCGCCTGCAGCAAGCCGTTCAAGTGGTGCGCAGTCGAGCTGGACGGCGTGTGTCTGTCACTGCTGCTGGACACCGCAGCCTCCAAGTCACTCCTGAATGAGGCCACGGTCCGGCGACTTTTTCCACGAATGACTGTTAAACCTGGCACGGAAGACCTGTTTGGTTATGGACACACCAAGATCGACATGGTTGGCACTGCGACCTTTTCCGTGCGCTATGGCGCTAGAACTCTCCCAGCTTTCACCTTTCAGGTGTCCCGCAAGGGCGCCAACCTCCTCGGTTTCGACCTGTTCTGTGCCCTGGGCTTCTCCATTACAGACAACATGGGTGCCACCATACTAACCGTCACCACGCCCTGGCTGCACCGCTGGCCCTCGCTGTTCGCTGGACTGGGCTGCCTCACCGCCTTCAACCACCAGCCGCTCCTGAACCCGGAGGTGACTCCAGTCATTCAGCCTCTCCGCCGCCTGCCCCTCGCCCTACGTGCTGATGTTTCAGCCGAGCTGCAGAAACTTCTGGACGCTGGCATAATCGAACGAGTGGACGCATCGCCATGGATCTCCAACCTAGTGGTGGCACGGAAGAAGACGGGCGGCCTGCGCCCCTGCATCGACCTCAGACAGGTGAACAAAGCGGTGATACCAGATAAATATCCTCTGCCCACTACAGAAGAGCTCTCTGCCAAGTTTCACGGCTCCACAGTCTTCTCCAAGCTCGACCTCCGCCAGGGTTACCTGCAGGTTCTGCTGCACCCAGAGAGCCGCAACCTCACCGCTTTCGTGTCACACATGGGCGTTTTCAGGTACACCCGCATGCCTTTTGGGCTTAGCTCTGCCCCCAGCTGCTTCCAGAAGATCATGGCCACCATCTTCGCCGGCATCCCTGGCGTGGTTGTGTACCTGGATGACATAGTGGTGCACGGCGCGACAGCAGCCTCACACGACGACCGCCTCACCAGGGTTCTAGAGGTGCTCGCCCAACACAACCTCACGCTGAACGGCGAGAAATGCATTTTCTCCGCGCCGGTCATCGAGTTTGTGGGGTTTCGCCTGAATGCCGACGGCCTCAGCCCGCTCCACTCAAATGTGGAAGCCATCCTACGCCTGCCTGAGCCCTCCTGCCCCGCGCAGCTGTCCTCATTCCTGGGCATGACGGCGTTCTACCTGCGTTTTCTTCCACACTACTCAGAGACCACGGCGCCACTACGCGCACTCCTCAAACAGGATGCCCCCTGGTCCTGGACACCCATGTGCTCCGCGGCAGTCCGCCAGCTGAAGACACAGCTCACCTCCCCTCCAGTGCTCGCCCACTTCGACCTCCATAGCCCTACGCTGGTGACCTGCGACGCGTCCAACACGGCGGTAGGGGCGGTCCTGTCCCAGCTGCACGGGGGGACTGAACGTCCCGTGGCGTTTGCCTCACGATCTCTGACTCCCACGGAGCAGAGGTATTCGGTGGGGGAGAGAGAAGCGCTTGCCTGCGTCTGGGCGTGCGAGCGGTGGCACATGTACCTTTACGGGCGGCACTTCACGCTCCGGACCGACCACCAAGCACTCACAGCCCTCCTGGCCACGGCAGGATCGGGACACAAACCGCTGCGCCTGTACCGGTGGTCAGAGAGACTGCAGGCCTACAACTTCACGACAGTGTTCACACCCGGCAGAGAAAACGTTGTGGCTGATCTGCTCTCCAGGGCCACGCCCACCTCAGCGCCAGACACCGCCCCGGACGGCTCAGAGTCAGAGCTGGTCCTCATGCTGCACGAGCCCCTCCGAACAACAGTCTCCCTGCAGGAGCTCCAGGCGGCCTCTGCACAGGACCCCGTGCTTTCACAGCTCCGCACGTTTATCCAGGAGGGCTGGCCTGCGAAGGTGCCAGAGGAGCTGGCGCCCTACCACCGGGTCAGAGACGACCTTTCCTGCTGGAACGGTGACTGCGTCGCTCGGGGGCTCTGCACGGTGATCCCCAGCTCTCTACGAGCACGCATCCTGAACATGGCACACGACGGTCACCTGGGCATTGTGAGAGTGAAGCAGCGCTGCAGGACCCTGGTTTGGTGGCCAGGCATCGACAGGGACATTGAAACGATGGTCAAGGACTGCGCCGCCTGCCTGACCAGCGGTAAGACGGGCCCACCCCCGACACCACCTTTGCAGCCCCTCCAATGGCCAGCGACGCCGTGGTCCCACATCCAGGTGGACATCTGTGGGGAGCTCCATGGCACTCCTCATCACCAGCGGTTCCTGTTGGTGGCCTACGACCTCCACTCCAAGTGGCCGGAGGTCCTCCCCGTGGGGTCAGTAACCACACAGCAAACCACTGACTTTCTTTCTTCCCTGTTTGCCCGCTGGGGTGTGCCAGACACCATTACCACAGACAATGGGCCCCAGTTCCTCTCGGCTGACTTCGCTGCCTTCACGGGGGAGAGAGGGATTAAGCACATCAGGACGGCCCTGTACCACCCGCAGGCCAATGGGGGCGTGGAAAGGTTCAACCAGACCCTCAAGAACGGCCTGAGAGCACATCTGACCGAAGGTCTCCCATTCAGCACGGCCCTGCAGAACACACTACAGCACTACAGAGCGACGCCACATGCCACGACAGGTAGCTCCCCAGCCCTTCTGATGCTCGGACGGGAACTCCAACTTCCCATGGATCGACTACGGCCGCCCAGCAGGGATCCTCCAGGCCCTCCAGCAGCAGGACCCTCTGTCGGCGACCTGGTGGCAGAGGCGCAACGCCGGATGAAGCACCGCTACGACAGGGCACATCGGGTGAGAGGACACACACTCAAGGTGTTGGACTGGGTCCGTATCCGCCGGCCGCATCGGTCCCACAAGCTGCTATCCTTCTGGTCCTCACCCCAACAGATAATGGCACAATTGGGCCCAGCTACCTTCCTCCTTGCTGACGGCTCCCGTTGGCATGCCAGTCGCCTAAGGCGCGTCAACCCACCATCAGCACAAGAACTCGCCGCGGCGGCTGATCCGCGCCACACTGCCGGGGACTGGGATCTCCCTCCGGTAGCCCCAGGAATCCCACCCGAACTCGAAGTGCCGGCTGACGCCCTCGGACCGAGGCTCCGCCCTGTTCGGGCTCGTCGGCAGCCCCTGTATCTCAGGGACTACATAGTCTGATTATGTGGCAGAACAAACCACATGGCTATGCGGGTAAATGGGTAGTCTACCCTGTTTACCCAGATAGGTTGGCCATGTTCTGGCTTTGAAGTTGTGCACTATTAATATGTTTGAATGTTTTTGCACTTTTATAAAAGGGGGGGGTGAATGTGGCATATAACCACAGCCACAGGGTCATGTTACGACGGCGTGACGTCACGGCCGTAAAGTGGGCGGTTGCCAAAGTATTGATATAAAAGGTGGCTACTGACAATAAAGGACAGTGAGCACAAAGTCCGACTCCACGCGTTTTATTAAACACAACAATCTGCTCACACAGTTGATCACTAAGTGATAAACCTCACCGCGTCCTTGCTTGTGAATAACTAATCCTGACGGGGGTGTTCCTTTTGTGGTGCTCACCTGTTTCCAATTAACCTGCTCACCTGTGGAATGTTCTAAACAGGTGTGTTTTTTTGTGTTTGATTTTATTTGTAGCATTCTTCAACTTTCCCAGTATTTTGTTGCGCCATCCCAGCTTTTTTGTAACGTGTTGCAGGCATCAGATTGGAAATGCGAGAATATTTGCAAAACAAAAACACTAATGTTCATCAGTTTGAATAGTAAACATATTGTCTTTGTCAATTGAATAAATATTGAAAATGATTTGCAACTCATAGTATTGCATTTTTATGTATATACCGTGTAACTCCTCTACAACGAAATCTTGTTTGCAGCAAGAAATTTTTCACAACAGGGGATTTTACACTGTAGCAAATTTGAAACAGGAAAGTGGAAATGGTGTTAATGCATGAACATTTTTTCACACTAGGGGGTATTTTCACCCATGTAGATTTCGTTGTAGAGGAAACTAAAATTGGAGGCTTCACTGGATGTCCCATATTTGGCAGTACATTCGCAAAACTTGAGCAGTTGGAATGACATTTTTGTAATCCCCCCCCCCCCCCACAACGGCAGTATACGTTTGTGATTACTTCATAACATCGCACTCATTCTTACGATTATTTTGTTGAGGTGTGCACCGCTGTGACACCGTGCGACAGCAGCACTATGTTAATTCTGACCTTTTTTGAATGGCAGCGAGTCCCTGCGGAACTCGGCTGTTTAGATGTTCCTTTGAAAACGGCTGATCGAGATTTTAATGGCATTTCGGTCGCTTATACCTTGACTTCTCTTGTTTCGCACATAGAGTCGTCTGCATCTTGATATAGGTTGAGAAATGTATTGAACATTTGCTGAGAGACACCCCAAATAATGTGAATTCATTCTTGAAGCATAAACCCAAAGCTACAATTAAATACCCAATCCATTGTCGAGAAGTGTAGTGCACGCACTTCTTCGAATGTGGCTGTCAGAGGGAACGTGTGGTCCAACAGAGTAAAAAAAAAATCAAAAATCAAATGTTCAATCTGAAAACAGTATTGTGAATTTATATTTTTGACCTCAAACCGAAAGCTTGTAAATTGTGACCATGTCACGTGTGTGTGTGTGCATGTGTGTGTGTGTGTGTGTACTGCAAGCTGCAGTTGTCGCAGAGCGTTTCCAGGCTATAAACAAGGTGATGGATGTGTTGGTGCCACAGTGGGTTGACTGGACACAGTCTCCTGCGTCTTGATTAATTGATGCGAGATGCAGCAGTTTAAGCTCCCCATGGTCCTCGGTGTGCTCTCTGTCTGTCCATTCCTATTGAGTCTGCCAAATGTAACCACGGGGGGCGGGAAAGGCAAGGATGCTTTAAGCTTTTGCAGGGGCACACTATTTCAGGGGGCCAGACAGCAAACACGCTTAGCAAAACAGTCGGTAAACACTTGCATTTCATATTTATAAATTATGTAGTTTGGTAGCGCAGCTTCTGTTGGGTGTATAAAAGAGGAATGTGTTTGCTAAAACGGTGCTATTAAACCACAGGGCACATGACTTGGTCAAGTCCAAGAGCGTGAATTATGATTTGATTGGTATCGGTATGGATGATTTCATCCATCCATCCATCCATTCATTTTCTAATCCATTTGTCCTCACGAGGACGAGGAACCTTCTTCGGGCAGTTGGGAGAGGTACACGGGAAGAATATACAAACTCCACACAGGAAGGCCGGAGCCGGAATCGAACCCTGGTGTTTATTTCTCAAAACAGTCAATGAGGCAACAAAAACCTGATGGAAAGGTGGAACAAGGTCCAAAAAGAAGTAGTACATTGGTCCCCATTGAATTTGAAAGCTTGTATTTGAAGCAACAAACAGACAAAAGTCAAGAGTAAAATAAATACTCAAGTGTTTGTGTTTCTCATATACTCTTCATTTTTTATTTTTTTTTAAAGATTGTTTGAGCTGACTCAGACCACAATTTGAAGAGAGAGCCTTCTTTTTCCACTGAGCAGAAACGTGATTATAATATATGACACCTTTCAAGCTTGATTGGAGTTGTTCACACCTTTGATTGGCTTGTCTGCAGACAACTTGGTAAACAAATCTAAGATACACGGAATTAAAAAGACAAAGAGACTATTTTCTTCTAGGTTGCTGAGCCCAAATGAGCACAAAATCAGAATCAGAATCAGAATCAGAATCGCCTTTATTGTCATGGTATAGCTTTCAATGAAATTTGGGTGTGAGAAAAATGTGGAGTGAGAGAGGTTCTCTCCAGGTGACCAATGGAGCAGCTACAATAAATATATGGATTGTTCTGTGTCTGCAAGTAGTCTGCTAATGCCAATATTAGAGTCTGACAGCTAGTCTAGCCCCGTCTCTACTCAGGCGTGCTGCATTTAAAGAGAATGAAAGGAACCACTTTGATGGGCCGTGCTTGAAGTCAGCTGTGACCACTCCCACAGCCCTCCCTCTCACCGATCCGTGGCCTGCGCTTACTTGCAAAATTACCAACATTGGGTCTAACCCGCCTCTGCATAGTTACGCCATGTGCTGCGCAGGATTTACCCTAGTCACTAAAATAAAGCCCCTGAAAATGGACGGACAACGACATAATGTGTATGCGAAGTTTACAATGTTGTTTGTTTGTTGTTCTTTTCTTTCCGGGGAATATACAATATGTAGTATAAACAATCATTCTTTTGTTTTGACACAATGCTGGCAATGAACCCGGCTCTTTAAATGGCGCTATTACGAGCATGCACTGTTCCCGCTCCCCCTCCCACTGTATGTTCTCATCTGGTCCTGCAGGAGCCCCTCTCGCTTCCTCCTCCTCCTCTTCCTCCTCCTCCTCCTCCTCCTCCGCTGCAGCCTGACTCCGACACAACCGGCATGTCTGCAAACCGAGAGGCTCGATCTGTCCTTAATTTTTTTTAGACGCAACATCTAATACATTCCGTGTTGCTGAAAAAGAAGAAAAACTGGCTGTAGACCCGCAGCGCCTTTCCTCCCCTTTCCTGATTTTGGCTGAGAAAGACTCGGACGAGGATCCAAATTAAGGTAAAGGATGAAAACCACTGTTGGTGCACCGTGCGGGACAGGATGGAGACATTTTGGTGCTCTTGCCAAATTACGCCGCTCGCTCGCTGAAATCCTAAATGAAGTACTGTAGTACTTGTAAAAACGGGAAATGTATCGTTCGGCTGAATGGTGAGTTAATGAGGGTTCACGTGAGGGGAAATTGACGCTGCAGCAGACGATGCTGAAGAGGAGGCAAAGGAGGAAAATGATTCGAAGAGGCTGCTGCAGATTAAGACGTGAGGAGTGCTGCAAGTTTTGTAATGCAGCAGAGCACATCGCAAAGCTGTAAAATGCAGCCAGAGTGGCTTTGCGAAGTATTATGTGGAGAGAAATGTCGAATGATCCCACAGTGAGAGTTGCAAGGTCACTGGAACTTCAAAACAAGGTGATTAAACCATTCGCACGCAAGAAGGATGACAATGCATGTTCTGAATGGCACTTTTAAGAAAGTAATTATGACATCCTGGAGGTTCTCTTTTTGACACAAAACATGACTTCTCTTGCTCACCCTGACCCTTTTTTTTTTTCTCGCTCTACCGTTTTCACACAAGACGGATTGTGGTTGTAAATCAAGGACACGAATATCTTGAGAAAAGTCACAACAATGTTAGAATGGATTTGCGACCTTTTTGTGCCCTAAATAAAGTGACTCATAAAACACAATGAACATCATCAAGAATAATAAACTCTTGCAATTAAAAAAAAAATACAATAAAATAAATAAAAAACACTTTTCCAGAAGCATTGGTGTTTATTTTCACAACGTCCTAACCGGAGGTCATTTCGCTCTCTCTCTTTTATGGATCGTCATCCTCCTCCTTGTCCCATCAAACTCTCATGTATGACACCCAGCGGAATGAAGGTCCTTAACAGGCTTAGCTAAAAGTGTTTTGTCCCCCGGCTGCAGGTCCGTCCGTCCTCAACAACGTGACCAGCTGAAGGAAGAGAACACAGAACTGCTTCATCATGAATTTTGTAATGAAAGCTGCAATGGGAGGTGAGTTGGCTGCCAGGCGACGGCTTGATTTAACAGCACTGCAGTGTCGAGGATGTAAACGGGATGTTCAGCACAAGTGCAGGACCAGTTCATGCAGTGCTTTATGGACGGGGGATGCTTTCATTCATCGTACAGTAATTGAGCAAAGGCTGCATTCAAACAGAATGGCTGCTCATTTGACATGATGTCCCAAAAAACTTTCACAGTTTGAATATATATTTTTAGTCACCAAATGTCAATTTCTTGGGATGCAGCTACATGTGAGTGTATACATCCGTATGAGGCTTTTAGACCATTCAGGGTTATATTTTAAGACAAAACTATACAATTAATGTTTATTAATGTTTTTCTCTCCTGCATGCTAATCCGCTAGATTGAAAAAGTTCTTGGAGCACATGCTTGAGGTGATCCCGTGTTGGGTATCAGTCCTATCGTGCTGAGATATTTTGCATCCAATTTGAAGGATGCACCTTTTCCATTTTAGCAGTGCAGAATACAAGATTCGCAAAGGCAGAACCTGCCCAAGGCATTAGCAAACTAAGTGATTAAAAAGTGTGAGAATTTTTTTTCCTACGAGTAACACATCAAACCACAGGTGTCAAACTCAAGGCCCGGTGGCCAGAACTGGCCCGCCACATCGTTTTTTGTGGCCCGGAAGAGCAAATTATGTGCAATGACTTCATGTTTCTTCCAAAAACACCCAAATTGCAAATTGTCTTGACTTATAAAATCTTGAGATATTAAAAGCATTTTTTTTTTTTTTTTTAAATTACCAAGATCCCTTTTAACCCTTTCAGGGACAGCGGTTACTCCAAAGGACATTTTATCATGTTATCAGATTACAGGGTGCATGAAAGGGCTAAAATAAATGCAATAATATTTGAACAAACAATTTTCACTAGCCTCTTATCATAAAACTTGTAGTTCATCAATTTGTTGCGTATATGGAATATAATTTCATCATACATTCATTTGGGTTCACAGTCATAACAGCCCTCCGAAGGAAACCTTAACTTCAATGTGACTCTTGACAAAAACATTTTATTAAAAGTGCATTAAACATATTAAAGAAATGATACAAGCATAAAAATCAGACATGTGCAAGTGTAACGCTTGTAATCACGATTAGTCAAGCAGCTGTGAGAGGGCAGATCCAGTTCCAATGTTGCTGAGGTTCCCCATAAAGCATGGGTGTCAAACATACGGCCCGCGGGCCGGAAACGGCCCCCAAGGAGGTTCAATCTGGCCCGCAGGATAATTTAAAAGTAAGAAAATGCATTAAAGACACAAAATGAAGATTTTTAATAAAATGCAATTCATGGATTGTCCGCTAGGGGAAACCCGTTTTGATCAGAGTAGAACATTGTTTTGATCAGAGAAGAAAACGGCAGTCTCGATCTGTCACTGAGACAACCCAACACAGCAGATGGTATCAATGTGCCAATGCTTCTTTATACCAAAACAAAGGAAAGACATGATATTTTGGTTATTTATAGCAGAGTATGGTATGTAAATGGTCTGGCCCACTTGACATCTACCGAGTTGTATGTGGCCCACAATGTGAAATGAGTTTGACACCCCTGCCATAAAGGCTTGGCCAAACGCAACCCATAAAACCATGGCAGGATGGATTTGTTGTTGAAGAACCTCGGTAACTAGCACTGAGATGTGAGCAATCTCCAACATCAGTGACCTCTTACCTCTCAAATGTAGTTTGGACTGAATGGAGAAAAAAAATTCCCACAAGCCCAACGCAAAATCTTCTCATAAGAGTGAAAGTATGCACCACAGACTGTTCTTTCCGTTTTCATTCTTGTAGTTGTAGCCCAGGTGTCATACACTTTTCCCTGGATAGTGCACCGGTATTATCTTGACTTAATAATTTGCCCCCTAATTAGTCCTCAATCCGGTCATGTAATTCAATCCTCCTTCCTCCAGCTTTTTGAGGAGAGCGGCAAAGTGACACCGGCCGTTGTAATTCAGATGCTGCACACGTAGCGTTGAGACGTGAACGATGCGGAGCTGTTGTGCAGGTTACCGAGGTGTCTTTGGGTTACAGTGAGGGTGGGGGGGGGGGGGGGGGCGATAAGAAAGAAGAGCTCCCACTGCTCATTGGGATTCCGAGGATGCCGGCGCTGCCTCATCCTGTTGGATTTCATAAAGCAGCTGCGCTATAGGAATCCCAAAATCAACTGCAATGCATCGGCCGTTGCTCGGGAGCGGGCTGCAGCCTGCCTGCAGCTTGTTGAGGAGTTTGCACGGTGGCGCCGCAGTTTATAGAATACAGATTGCTGATTGTATAACATGTATTAATTCACATGTAAGGCTGTCAAGCTTTGGTTGTCGTCACTAATTTTGGAGCAGAATGCAGTGACCTCTTTATAAACAACATCTGGGAATTTGCTGACCGGCCGCCGGATCACAAAAGGTCGCCGCTTGAGGGAGAAGCAAATAATGAAGCAAAACAATTAGCCAGAAAATCAATCGGCCAAGCCTTCACCTCGACTCTCTAAAGCTGTCAATCAATACATCAACCCTAGTGAGATATTCTTTCATCAGTTGTGTTTTTATGGTTGGGCATCTGCATGGGTTAGTGGTCAAAGCAGCCTCGCATGTATTGATGAAGGACAACTTTGCCAATATCGGGACAAACACAATCCAACTGCGACACTGATCCAATCGGGGTGAGGTTGCCAAACAATTTTTGTCCCAGAGGAAATCATTGAAATCGAAACAATCTGTTCCAGCTTCAAACTGTCATCCCCAGAATACAATTTCAGAGTAGAGGCAACTTTAAGGGAGCAATTTATCAGTTCTCTACTGTAATACAAAGTGTCAAATTTGGTTAGCATAATGTTCCACTAACCAATAAAAAACTCTGTTTTAACTTTAATTTAATATTGATGGGTAAAGACTTCGTGTATGTGATGGCACTTTTTGTCGCCTCTAAAAAGTCAAATAAAAGCAACAAAACACAACGTCTGCATCATATTTAAAGGGGAAGTCAACTAAAAGGTTTTTTTTACAATAATACAGTTGAACGTATTGTAATGGATTTTTTTTTCAGTTCTCCTTTGCATCACAAACTCGTTGCTATGTAGAATGTGTGCTTATTTTCAACAGGAATTACCGTGTCATATTGCAACACAGTCCCATGGGGCACCGCCCGCCTTAGTGCTAAATACAAAATTGCCATTGAAGTGTTTTACTAAAAGGAAGTGAAACAAATTCCAATATAGCCGAATAAAACCTGTTGCGCATCTATGCATGCATCTGCTCAATTTGCACTTTTGTTGTCTTAACAAACTCATCAATATCATTTCCCCTTGACCACAGCATTATCTTAGCACCGCAGATGACAAACCAAAATAACATATTCTAACTTGTCGTGACCAAGGCTGTGTACAGTTCCAACGGCTATAATAAGGAAGCGACAAGAATAGTGCGTCCTCTGATGTCATTAATTATCACACATGAATGAAAACAGCATTGGCAGAGAACCACTATAGGAGCCCGTCGTCTGTGCAGTCAAATCTGCATCATTAATATTTCCACAGTTGAAAGAATACAATTAAATTGTGCTCGAGGAATTCAGAGTTAATTTTTGGATTACTGTACATCAAAATGACATTCACACAAATTAGGTTCAGCTCCTACGCTGGGGCCATTGCCTTGCACTTGAATTTCCACCACTCCCGAGTACTTCACCGCTGACTCGGCACTTCCCAATTTATCTTGAGTTACTGTGACAGACTAAGGGGCTGTTAAATGAGGCAGACATTGGTTTGAGGGAATGAGTCTCCATAAAGTAGGCTCAACTATATCAGCGTAAAACTTGAGCAAAGAGAAGGATGATCTCAATTTATGTACATTGTCTTCATCTATTTATTTATTTATTTCTAGTAAGTATATCGATAGCTCATTGTTAATGCGAGTCATTGGCTGTGTCCCAATTCACAGGCATGACGTCACTTCCGCCCGCGCGTGGTTTCTAAATTTACATTAAGCCTGTCTAAATGCGCACATGTCGAAGATCCAGCCTGTGAATTTGTCTTTCTGGAATTCGTAAACCACATGCGGTCAAGATGCCTCAGGAGTGATGTCATACGGACCGGTCATGCGGCCTTCGGAGGACGCAGATTGTGAATTTGGACACAGCCGTTGTCTACTGAATAAAATTGCCATCTGTTCATGGAAAATCATCTTCCTCCGATTTGAATTTCCAAACAACATTTCACCTGCGAAATAGTAGAAATAGAATTAATCGGTTCTGTCACAATCATAAAACCTCTTTTAAGTTACAATTTAACATCCTTAATGCTCATGTAAGTGTAAAATGAACCTTAACATGCTCTTTCAACCATATTTAAAGTTTTGCTAATTAAAAGCCACACAAAATTATGAAACAGTATTGTTCACAAAAGACTGTCAAAGGCACCTTCTATTTAGGTTAACCAGAACATCCTATTAATAGGTCTATCCCTGATCCTCCATGAAACAGCGATATTTATATTTCGAACCCGTTTGGCGTATTTGTAGTGAGATGAAACAGTGTCATTGGAGGTCAGATGAGAACAGAATACACCTTGAGATGTTTTGCTCTCACCTCGGAGTGCATCTACCGGCACTCAGCTAGGATTGGAAATCAAGTCTTCATTGCTTGATTGACCTACAAGCGTACCACTGAGACACATATACACACACACACACACACACACACATGCACGCACACCTCCCTATCTTCTCCCCCTATGTTATTAAATTGATCAAACTGACCTTGAGCCCCTTTCAATGTGTGTGTAGCTGTGAGTGCAGTAATTCTGTCAAATATTGTATACTAATCCACCTCCAAATCTTTCAATCTCATATTAAATCATTACATTTAGCTTTGTAGCTGTCACGTAGCGAGGTGGTGGTGGACCCAAAAAGCAGGCAGGAGGGAAGAGCAAGGTGAACTTGAAGAATTGTATTAAAACACAGAAAACTAAATCCAAAACAAAGTGTTGTTAACAACAAAACGAATCCAAAGTATCAAACAAAAATCATGACTGAAGCTAAACCATAACACTGACCAAAACATAACCGGAACAAACGTGGCGGCATCAACAAGGAAACAATGACCCGACAATGAGTGGTTGGGCTGGGAGTCCTTTTAAAGCCATAATTGCCTAACGACCAACAGGTGTGCAGCTGCAGGGAAAAGCCCCACAGTGCCACCTGTTGGTCAAAACCGAATCATGACAGTAGCGTTTCCGAAAAATGACCTAATTTAACATTACACACCCGGTTACATAAGTATATAGCGATGGAAAAATAACGATGTAAACCGTTTGAAGGTACTGTACCAGGATTTCTGCATAAAGTGTCAGAAAAGGTGATTGGATCTTCATCTAAGGCAAAACAACAGAAAAACACAATTTTGTAACACAAACAATTCTATGTCTTGGGATATTTTTCAACACAATGTGCAAAAATCACAGCGCAGCGGGGGGGAAAAATGTACGATGTAGCAGCTAATCCGAGTCATCAGTCAGTTCAATTAATGTGACTCGGTTCGAGGTGTTGGTTAAAGCTTGAATCCGTTGTACACACCGGGCTTGAGTGTGCTACTTTACCAAGAAGATTCCCGGTGAGACCCTTTCCTCAAGCAAAAGATCTCTCAGAAGACCAACAATTAAGAATTCTTCCCTTGTATGAACCTGGAAAGGGTCAAAAAGAAGATCATCACGACGTGGTAGCGCTTTGCTACCTCAGGACACGTTGCTATTACTGAGGGAAAAAATGAATTCACGTCAGACCATCTGTCATTTGAAGCTCTTTAGAGGATGGTGTGATGCGACAGGACAACAAAGTAAAAACACAATTGTGTGTCTTCAGCAGAATAAAATAAGCATTTTGGAGTGGCCCGGTCAGAATGTTGACCTCAACCGGATTGAGATGCTGTGGCATGACCTCAAGAGAGCAAATTACACTAGACGGCACAAGAATATTGCTGTAGTGAAGCACTTTAGTAAAGAGACCAAAATCCCACCTGACATTTGTGCAGACATGCAACTCTAGGAAACGGTTGGTTGAGGATGTTGCTGCCAAAGCAGGCTCACTCGCTAGATACATACAAAGGTTCACATACTGTTTTCACCCTTTTGTCTACTTTTGTGACCAGATCACATTTTGTGACAATTTATGCAGAAATCCAGGTCATTGCATCTCCTTTGTCTTGCAAATGTTTAGTATCAACAATGCGATATACAGTGAAACTCCTCTACAACGAAATCATGTTTGCAGCAAGACATTTTTCACAACAGGGGGTTTTTCATTGTAGCAAATTTGAAACAGGAACGTGGGAATGGTGTTAATGCATGAAGATTTTTTCACACTAGATGTAGATTTCGTTGTAGAGGAGTTTCACTGTACCTTCACGGTGCACCGTAAATTTTATATTTTGAACTAAGTGAGGTGTTTGCATCGCGTAGTCAACTTCAGGAAAATTTGAATGATGTCAAATTCAAAGGCCCGATGCAACCCAGTCGTCAATATACAGAATTTTTCCCAAACGATTAATTTTGCTGTAAAATGAGCTTTGCTGAGTTCATCCGAATCTAGATCTTTACTTTCTCTTTAGGCTTTCCTTCCACCCAGGCAAAGGATTTAAAAAGACAGATTTGCACAAGAACCTCAAGTGATAATGGCGAGCGGATGAAGTGCTTTAGTATGACACTATTCAAAATTCATGCACAGGTTTTGGTGGTGGGGATGGGGGGGCAGAGGTTAGTTGTTCTTGAATTTGTTGACTCGTAATGCGGATACAAAACACTCACAAGACTTATAGATCGACCTGAAAATGTTTGTATAGTCATTGCTGCACGGATTTTTTTTTACTGCAACTTTCCATATTGCTGCCAACTCCTAAATGGGAAAACGCTTCAAAGAATTCTCTAAGCAAGACGCATGTGACGTACGAGTGTGTTAATAGCGCTGCTTTGACAGGATGTTGCTGTATCGTTTGCAAAACGGCATACAAGAACTTAGCTCTTGGCTCAATATAACTCAGGCTTTTGTCTCCCAGGATCTGCTTTTTCTTCTTTTTTTTTGTAGTTATCTTTTACAGCCAAGCAAAGGCAATTTGAATGTGCTAATAAGCTTTCAGGATCAAATGAGGAAGTCATCGTGAGAGAATCATTTGACAGTGAGGCTGAGCTGACTGTGACTCACTGCTTCATTTACAGCTGGATTGATATTGAGGCGTTATTTTGCTCAATCCTCAAAACGGTGCATCGGGGGTCATTCATTCTTATGAGTTTGTAATCAAAATGTTTGGTGTTATTTTGCAGGGGCACGCCCAATTAAGTTGGTTCAGGGCGCAAGAGTCACAGCTGGACACGTGATCATTACAGTTGTACAGGCGCAAATACAGTCGTTCATTCAGGAAGGAAATAGGAGCCACTATTGCATCATGTGAAGTGTTGCCTTTAATGCAAACCAGCAGACTTTTCATCCAAACACACGCAATGACGCACGCATTCCGTCATGTGCACACTAGACGAGAAGTTGTTTAGCCTCACATTACTAATTAATGCATGGCTAAAATGGTGCAAAGTAATTATTTATATCCATATGATGACACTTATTGTAAATGTGTTCCAGCTCCCCCACCCCCATGCATGCATTATACACATTTCATGGCCTTGTCGGATAGTGCGTCATGGTTGGGTGCGTATTGCCACTTCTCTGCCTCTGAGACAGCACCACTGGACTTCCTTTGGACGTCGTTCTTCTTCTTTCTTTTTATAGCTCACTTCCGATCCCTTCATAAATTTGAATGATTTAGTGTTTTACAAGAGTAATTAGAAACTTGCACAAAAAAAAAAAACTGCGAGATTCTTGTGACTATAGCCTTGACATTAAAAGTCAAACAAGGCAATGAGGAAAATTGATACATTCAAATACGGTGTACTAGGCACCTACTTAGTTATCGCAATGCCTACTTTTTTGCAAAGCATTAACAATAATAATTCACACAATACTGGAAACTATTCCAATTACTATAGTGTAAGTGAATGCTGAGAGAAGCAGCTCCTGAGCAAAAATTGTCCAGAAAGAAATGACTTGAACCAATAAAGCGGATCAATACAGCAAACGTAGCTATCCGCAAATATGTCCTCTCATGGGCTGTGAGCACCGGCGCAATTTCATTTAAGGGTTAGTGCAGTGGAAACACGAAGCTCGATTTGGATTTTTTTTTTTTTTTTAAGTGTCCCCATAGGGAAGAATGGTTGCAGGGGGGCAAACTATCACCATCATAAAACAGAGTTGAGCAGTTTGGGAAATGGATGGATGGAGAAAGACAGCAAGTGGCCACAATTCGCATCAAATAACAGAGGATCAGCTCCAATAACACAAAACAAAATTGTGAATGTGTGAATACGCTAACACCAAATCTTGAATATGAAGGACTTCACTGTATTGTCTATGCCGCCGCATACTGATAGCTGACTAAATCCTCCTTTAAGGCGCAAGGCCCATGTAAAAATGTCACGTCCAGTAAACAACCTTGCACATTTAAGCATCGTATTTTCTTATCTGTCTTTAGACTCCTACGGAGAAAAAGCACTCCCATTTCCATTTCCTTCTCATGTCTCTCTGGTCTCTTCCACCTCATCTTGTCTTTTGTCTTCCATCTCTGCAATGTGCTGCACTTTCCTTTTTCATGATGCTGATGAGTGAAAATACCAACAATACCAGCGGCAGCACTCGTCTCAAGGATTACGCTGCCTTTCTTTCTCGCTTGCTTGCTTTCGTTCTCCCCTCAGATGGCCCCCATCGGTCCCTGAAGACTTGCCGGCGTAAAGCCCCCGACGGCCCACTCTGCTCTTTCCTGCGCTCCGTTGCCCTCTTTCTTCATCCTCATTTCCTTTAGTTTATTTTCTATCGTCTTTCATTTGTCACTTTCCTCTAGTCACGCTCTATAGCTATTAAAAAAAAAAAATGTTAATGGGGAAACTGCAACCTGCTGTATAATCTCACTAAATAGGAACAGCTCACAAAATGTTTCTGACACATTCACTCCTCCTCGTTGTGATTTTCCGTTTCCACTAAATAGACAGACTATCTTTACTGACCTAGTTTTTCTATCCCCCACCCTTTTCATCAAGTCCAGTTTTCTACTAAACCAGCAACGTCAAACTTGTTTTCATCAGCCACATTGCAATTATGGTTGCTCTCAATGGGCCACTGATACCTAAAAACCATATATTACATCCATGATTCACCTCGCAACCGGTTCTCATTTTTCAGCAATTCGCCCCTAGTTTGTTTGTTTTTGCGATGGAAAAATATTTTTGTTTATGTACTTCCGGGTAATCTGATTATATTTTAGAGTGAATTTAAAACCAACAGTTCCAAGTCTTCCTCGATGACTCTCTCTCCGTCTTCAACGTACTGCCGTTTGTCAAACAGATGCACATTGGAGGTCACGGTCGCTGAACTGACCCAGAAGTGAATAAACGTTCATTTACAAAAAATTTTCCCTTGCAAAGATTGCAATGTGAGAGTATTATGTGTCTTCTGACTGCCCTCAATTGTGATACTTCCTCCTCTAGGAGGCCCTCCTGATGTGGGCAAGATGCTGGGCGGGGAGGAAAAGGAGGAGGACCCAGATGCAGCAACGAAAGAGGAGGAAAGGCAGGAAGCACTTAGGCAGCAAGAGGAGGAGAGAAAGGCCAAATACTCCAAGATGGAGGCTGAGAGGGAACAGATGAGACAAGGCATCAGGGATAAGGTACCATGGCAATATATGTGCTGCCTCTTCATTTACGCCATCAGGTTCAACCAAGTCTGTTTGTGACAGAAATGAACAAGAGAACGAGTGCACTGGTAAGGGTGCTCTTGTCACCCAAAATCCCATTTATATGCCTTTCATTATTTTCATGATTTTGGATCGTCTCCTCTCTTTTAATGCGAGCTTCTGAAGGCTCTATGTGTCACTTGCCAGATTTTTTTTTTCTTTTTTGGTATTTTTACAGCAGACCCTGCCATGGAAATAGATGATTGAAGAGCTATTTTTAATTGCTTTGTTTGCTCGAGTGTGAACTCCAACTTCCTGACACTTTACAATAATGCACTATATGAGAGGAGCAACAGCAAATCTGCATCCATCCATTATCGAAGCGGCTTAACCTCATGAGGGTCGCGGGCTTGCTGGAGTACAGGGGTGCCCAACGATCGACCGGTAGCTCGCGGACTGTTCCCAAGTCGATTGCGATTGGTGTAATGGGGAAATGCCGAAAACCCCCAAAATAGTGTGTCTGTGCGCACACATATATGCGTGCACGAGCAGTCACGGTCGATCGCATAGGTTAGCTGGCTTGAAAAATAGATCTTCGGTCATCCCTGTTGGAGCCTCTTCCATCCATCTTTGGGCAGTAGGCACACCCTGAACTGGTTGCCAGCCACTCGCAGAGCACACAGAAACGAACAACCATTCACACTTACAATCACACCTCAGGACAATTTAGAGTACCGTAATTTCCGGACTATAAGCCCCGACTTTTGTCACACGCTTTCAACTCTGCGGCTTATTTAATGAAGCGGCCTACATAAAAAAAATTTTAACGGCCGCCTGTGTACCGTCTTTCTTTGTAAATATCTCATGTAACAATATGGGCACCTGCGGCTTATAGACAGGTGCGGCTTATGTGTGTACACAATGTTTTTTTGTTGTAGTGGTGCGGCTTATAATCAGGTGCGCTCTATAGTCCAGAAATTACGGTAATCAATTAACCTACCATGTATGTTTTTGGAATGGGGGAAGAAACTGTAGTTTACGGAGAAAACCCACACAAGCACGGGGAGATGTGAAAACTCCAGGCTGGAAGCCGGAATCGAATCCCAGACCTCTGTACTGTGTGGCTGACATGCTAACCAGACGGACGTGCTAATCAGTCATCCACTGTGCCGCCCAACAGCAAATAGCTGACCAGAAATAAAAGGACAAAAGTAGTCAATTCACGAATTGAATGACATAATTATTGCACAACAAATTTATTTGTTTTGTGTACCTAGTATGAAGATCTGCATTAGTTTCATGTGTAGTTAATTTTTGAGTGTTTGCTCGGTTGCAGTTAATCGAGAATGTTAAATTATTTTCTGTTTTCGGTGCTGATCTGATAATAAGAGTACATTTGTATAATTTATTGTGTTAAAAGTGTTTAGCATTCCGCTGCTCTTGTTATGCTATTGAACTGTTATTCACTTTACTAGTTTGATTTTGTTCAATAATATTCACACCTTCTTCTTAAAACATATCACAGTAATCACATGTAAGCTTAATGGGGCAATTTCCCATTTGAGCTGCACGCATCACTATGTTTTTATTCCACAGTACGGCTTGAAAAAGCGCGAGGAGGCCGAGGCTGAGGCGGCAGCCGCAGCGGAGGAGACTGCGGCCGGCAGCTTGACACGACCGAAGAAGGCGGTGCCCACCGGCTGCGGGGATGAAGAGGAGGAGGAGAGCATCATGGACACAGTGATGAAATATCTGCCGGGTCCACTGCAGGATATGTTAAAGAAGTAAGGCTAGCAGCTAGCCAGTGCGAGTGCTATCTGAAGTCGTTACCAGGTTGGCTTCAATCCCAAAACTCACGATCAGATTAGCATTGTAAATGATTCAATTTTGGTTCGTTCAAAGCCATGTGGCGACTATTAAAAGATCTGAAAAGTGAATTGCGGCTGTCATGCTAAGGTAGGTACTGTGCGACTGGCCGACTGTGTGTTAGCTTTGAAGCTAACATCGAGCAAAAGGGCCATTGACACAATTTGAAACAGGCTGTCCTTTTCCTCGACTACTTTGAAACTCTATTGAAGAGCTCGAAGCAACAACACGGTGTTCTCCTTCACCTCGCTGTTCACTTTAATTGTACATAAGCAATCTATATAACAAGCCTCAAGCAAGGCCAAACAATCAAATATATCCATTTATTATTCTTTGTCTGTCTCAACTAGAAAATGTGATGACTTGATAAGCCATATTAAAAAATATATATATTTAAAAAGAATTTGTGCGTGCTCTCAAAGCTACCGTATGTGTTTGTGTCGAGTTTATGTCAAGCCGTTTTGCACAGCGTTGTTACACATTCTCCGTGAAGTGTTGTCTTTGTTAGACGTCGAGGTGTGCCCACCTTTGTGTAGCGTAGGAAATGTTCAGTGTGTCTCGCATGCCATTTGTCTTGACGAGTGTGTGACTATGTACAAGCCACTCCCTTTTTATCCTCTTCTTCATTATGCAAAAAAAATATCAAGGCAATAACTCCTGAGTTTGTGTTTTTCCTCCTGTCCATGTAACCGTGAATGATATTACTGGTAATAAAATAAAGCATTTAGGACATTTAATTGACAGGTTTGCAGAGGATTCTTTTGTCGTTTGAAAACACGACTGTGTCGTAGTGGTTCTGACACCAGACAAGCTTTCAGCCATAAAACCGCCATTTGTGCAGCAAGTACTGTCATATAACAGGGAGAGAACAGTGAATGACTTTTGACATCAGTTTTGAAAGTAAACCACAATTCCGTTTTTTGTTTCTTCTCTTAATTTGTGGATAAACATGACATTCGTACATTGAGTGGCACTGAAGTGACCACATGATAGTAGTGTTCAAATGATGTTTGATTTATTGTTGTATATGAGAACGAGCCGCTGAGGCGATATAGACCGTCATGAGCAATAAAGGATTATTATGTATGTTTCTGCCTGAGAATCAATAAAAATCTTGTTCACATCAGCAATGTGTTTATCTCCTTTCCTAAATAATGCTATGAAGAAAGGTTATAGTAATATCAAATCTTCCAAAAAGCAGGCAGGAGGGAGGAACAGGGTGAACTTGACAAAATGTATTCATCAAACACTATAAAAACTATATCCATCAGAAACAAGCATTCAAAGTAACAAACAAAAACAAGGTGAACGCAATACAAACAAAATCCATGGCAGTAACACAGAAGCAACAACGGAACACAGTGCCAGAAACAATGACCTGACACTGAGTTGTTGGGCCGGGAGTCCTTTTAAACAGAAAATCTACTAATGACATGATTACCAACAGGTGTGCCCCTGTAGGAGGAGCCCTACAGAGCCACCTGTTGGTCCCAAACAGATCAACAAACCCGAAGCTAACCGTCATGTAAAAAGTTTGCTTCCGGGCACTTTTTGAAACAAACATTAAGCCACTGATGGCCAGCTTCCATTTGGCTGAGTCAGTTTCCAGGTCATGGGGTTTGAATAACAAGTTTGAATCACAGCAATAGTCACATAAAAATGAATTCTTGTTATTGCATTTGATATATTGATACGTAATTGCTCTCTGACATCGGTCTGAAAAATCATATTGTTAAACATTATTATTATTATTATTTTTACTATATTTAAAAAAATCATGACTTGCACGTTATTTGTAGAAGGATATTGTTTTCACTTGGGAAAACCCCCCAGTTTTTTTTAGACTGATCGCTGATGAGCTCTCTCTCTATCAATATACGAATGAATGTGTATCCTCAGGGGGAATTTTTTTCCCCCAAAAAACAGAAAAATATAATTCCTAGAAATTCCAAAAAAGACAATCATATACTTAGTCCGAAAACAGAAAGACATTCTGAAAAACAGATAAAAAGAACAGAAAAAAATATTTAAAAAAACAAAAATATGACATAAAATATAAACCCCCCCCCCCCCAAAAAGCAGAAGCTTTCCCCCCCCCCCCCCCCCCAAGTGGATGCAATACACTTCCGTATGTATTATGACTGTCGCGGCCTTCCAATATATATATTTTTACATGGCACTCATGTTAAATCGCGTTTCGGGCAAATGGAATTGGAGTACAGTACAACTGTTCTACATGGCGTTTGAAGTAATAAATAATGCCACAAGATGTCATTGTTTCCCAGTACCGTTTGACATGATTACGCCTGAACAGTATCCCAACCAAATAACGACACGGTGCTCAGTTTAATTTCAAGGCACATTTATTTCACCATCCACACCAAAATGTGAACTAGCTAACAAATACTCTAAATCAAACATCAATCCAAATAAGATGGAGACAAGTGGACACACAAGGCCGCAAGTGTCACTCGATGTCAAATGTTTACATCCTTAAATAACATTTGTTGTAAATGACATCAGCTGCCCATTTCTCCAGATCCTTTTAACTACAATAAATATTTAAATTTAATTTCAGCAAGCGAGCTATTTGTTCTTGTCCCTCACTAGACAGCAGCTGCATTTGCCTTCTCCTCCTAGTACACTGTAAATGCTGCCAAATGCTCCACGTTGTAGCGAGTGCTGGTGGTATCTGGTTAGTAATCAAAGACAATGTTTGGTGAAAAGAACATTTGAGGATCAATGCAATGACACACTTAAAATGTCCAAAGGGTCCAATTAAAACCTCATCTGCATCTGCTTCAAAGCTTGTTTGAACTTTATCTATTTAAACTTTACCTCAATTAAATGTATCTGCCTGATCAGAATTTCATGTTTGTGCTACAGCCAATTTTGTCTTCGAGCTAAACACTCCAAAGTTGGTTTTAGAAGTTTATATGTGCCTGTGATCATCTGCCAGACATCTCATTTTAAACCTCAAGTTTCAACTTCATTAAACAACAACAACAACATCAAACAGTACCTGGATGAGTGTCTGAAAGTCTGTGCTCTGTCATATATGTAAGGTAGAAGTCCCAGCTTGAAGGCTTTCATGTAAATCATGGATAACGTAAACATGGAATTTAAGTGTACATCATCCACAAATCAATCCAAGTGAAAGATTCCCAGATGGTTTATGACATCATCAGTGTTGATACTATGGGAACCTCCAAAGTAGAACGCAATCCATTCTGTGGGTCTTAATTGCTTTGTTGCACTAAACATCAGTGGGGGTTTTTTTTCTTCAAAAGGATATAAGATAACTGAGCATTTGTTCAATGGTGAAACTTATCATCGCCTTAGAAGCTTATCAACCGGACCGGATAACACATTAACATTCACAACTGTCATATAAATACAGCAAGAAACTGACCACTGCAAGAAAAAATGTCAAATAAATTAAAATGACTCGGCTTTTGAAGACACCTGGCAGGCACATCATGGAGAAGGCACAGGGAGGTGCTGACGCAGGGATACTGACACCATGTGCCATTTGTTCATTCATGCTCGTCATTAACCAATGTGGCATTTGCAACATTCTCATCTTAAAATTATTTCGTCAATGTAATTGACAATTTAGTCAAAGAAAGTAGACCAGCTAAAAGCTGGCTGGTCTAACTTGAGCGCGAGTTTATCGGTGAGCTGGAGCCTGTCAGAGCTGAACTGGTCTCCAACAAGGTACATGCAGAGAGACAAACAGACTCCCATTCACACTTAGGGTCAATTTAGAGTGGTCACACAAGCATATAAACCCACCCTGAGCCAAGATTTCCACTCAGAATGTTTCAAATGCGAGGTAGAAAATATCCACCTGTTCCGCCTTTTTTTGAAGCAGTTCAAGCAGCATATTTTTATTCAAACGGATTGTCTGAACTCTAAATTAAACCACGAGTGGGATGTTCGACTTTGGAGGTTCCACTTTATCTTGGAGTATGACAGTAAAATTGATCACACTCCTTTTGTTGAATTCTAATAATAATAATAATAATGAAAACAAAATCAGATGACATATTCACGAACAGGTGAACATGGAACATTTTCCGCGTCGATTGCGATTTCTATGTTTTGAGTGTTTGACGCTTGTTGCTGGGATTGAACTACCCTGTAATACTGATTGAAGAAGAAGGCGTGCGTACCAATGTCCAAACAAGTCATTTACAATGTATGAATATTATTAATAACCAGCATTCACACAATAAAAATAAATTCAACACAACAGTAGAAACAGGGCTTCCCAAAAGAGGCCGTGAAGCCATCATTCAGAAAAACAGTTCCAAAAAGTCAAGGCACTATAGTTGCTGCATGGTTACTAGCTTGCACAATTCAAACATCCCAGCACATAAACATTCAAAGATCAAATATTTCTTTTTTTTTTTTACATGCACTGGATGTTCTGATGGACACTGTTAATCACACCATGTGTATCCCCCTCACGATCTACATTTTAAAAAGTCCAAAAAGAGTTTTCTCGGAACCCTGAATTGCGCTTGCATGTCAGAGATGATGTGCGAGGTCATCCGGAGAGGCCGTCGAACTCTTTGAGGTCGACTGGAGGTCACACAGGGGGACGAGGCGGGCTTTCGAAAGAGGCAAAAACGGGTGGCTGAGGGATGCGAGGCAGGGGGGGGGGGGGTGCTCCTTACACATTTGTCCGACACTTGGGGAGGATGGGTCCTCCTTCAAGCCTTCTCTTTCTTACTGCGGATGGAGAGATGACATGTGAAAAGACAGGAACAACACCAGAAAAAATGGACAGTGAGAGAAAAAGCGAGAGAGAGAGAGAGAGAGAGAGAGAGAGAATAGAGAGAGAGAGAGAGAGCAGAGGCACCTAAGTGAATGCGACCTTTGCTCTTACAGGGTTCAAAAGCTTCTTTCCAGGTCAAAATTGCTTTTCCAGCATGCCCACTACATTCGTACAGTGATGCTCGAATCATAGATGCGAAAACATGGCTTCCCAACCTGCAGTAGGTCTGAGATCATCTCTCGAGGGAGCGGGGGTTTGTTTATTCATGAATTATTCATGCTCACATTTTTTTTTTTTTTTTAGATTTGTCTCTGAAATGTATGTAATTCTTTTTCAAATTCAAATGTCTTTTTAAGGGAGTGCAGGCTAGGAGAAATTTGGGAACTGCTGCTAAAAGCAAACCCACTTTCTGTTTCCTCCTATTACAGCAAAGGGGAGAGGAAAATACAGATTTCAGATCCATGTTTGAATACTTTGTCCCAAATCAAGTCATGAAAAGCATCAATAAGAACCCTGTAGTGGCATCTCTTCACCCTAAAGTACAGCATGAGTGGTGTGAACAGAAAGTTGAAATCAAAGAAGAGAAAATAAAGAAATCTGCTGCGAGCCATTGACTTCAATCAAAGTTTAAGCAACGATGTGAAGAGAAAAAGAAACAAAGGGAGCTGTGCGGTAAAAAGCCCATTTCTTTTGCTGCCCAAATCTGGTCAATGTTTAGCACCAGTTCAAGTGGTCGACGGTGAGAGAAAGCATTGTTATAGATGACTCGGCATTGTTTGTGTTGTGTTGTATTTAGTGTTTTCACGTTATTAATTTATTGGTTTTAACTGTCATTGTTTTTTTAAGTCTGATTTTTTATTTATCGACAGCAGCTGTGGTTGTTTTTCAAGTGCTCTATAAATAAAGTTGTGTTCAGTTCATAGTTTGCAACGGATTGAAGGTTTTATGACACAATTTTTTTTCCAGCTGTCGTCGATGGTTCAATGGATATAATTTATCTTTTAGAATGAACGTTCGGATTTTTGTGCATCAAAGATGGGTTTTCATCCCTTTTGATGATTCCTCTCTTTCTGTTTTCTAAATTGTAATTGAAAACAAACACAGGAGATGAGAGCACACGTTAATGGGGACATCTGAGTACCGTATTTTCCGCACGATAAGGCACTCCGGAGTATAAGGCGCACCTTCAATAAGTGGCCTATTTTAAAACTGTTTTTATATGTATGGAGCATTTCATTACAAGGCGCATAGAACAGAAGCTACAATAGTGGCTGTGGTCGTGTTATGCAGCCACTAGATGGAGCTACGCAAAAGGAATACAATACAATACAATATAGCTTTATTTATATCGAGCCTCAACAACTGCTGCAGCTGTAACCACGCGCTTTACAGAGCATTTAAAATGCTACGTCCAAGAAATCAGAATATTGATCCATATGTAGCCCCATCAGGATGTAGCATAAAGCACAACACCAAGTCCATAAATAGACAGGGGTTATTCCTTGGGATACATCCAAATGGCATTACAAAACAATAAATGAAAGACACATGTTATGAAGAGAGTTGATTCAACAAAAAGGCACGCAAACCTTGTGGGGCGCACATCCACAAGGGGCTAAATATCCTCAAAAGTCTTGCTTGTCTCCTTCTTCCTTCGTTTAGTCAGTAGTTAACGACGGTTTTGGTATTATCCTCGTTTCATAATGGCTGTGCAGAGCTCACAAAGTAGTTGTCTGTTGGAGTGTGTGTTGGCGAATGCACATGTCAATTAGTGTCAGGTAGAACCCTTTTACGTGACGATTGGTTCCTGCTAATAATCACAACTAGATGGCATAGGGACACTAACAGGGAGACAACTCAATGGGGAATATAAAGAGACTGTAACTGTCCATATATAAGGTGCATCGGATTATAGAGCGCACTGTCGGCTTTTGAGGAAATTGAATGCTAGGTGCGCCTTATAGTGTGGAAAATACGGTAATTGTTTCTGATCATTTGACTTTGTGATTAGCATCGTTAATTTCCATTAATTGTGGATCATGAAACATCTTTCAGTGTAACAATGAAAAAAGTAAGAGATGGGGAGAAAAATGAACGGATTTGACTGCTTGATTCATATTCCACAAAGGCAATATCAATCAGAATACCGTGTTTAGAATAGTGGGGTCGCATTGAACATATTGTAAAGAATATTTTTGACTGGACATCCCCTTGAGGAAACGTTTCAACTTTTAAAAAAAAAATTAAATTAACATCATATTGAAGATCACAACTGAGTATTTTTTTAATTAAAGTTGGGGCTGAAGTAAAGCAACAGGTGACTTGAGGACAGCCGAAAAGTGCTCAAGTGTGAAAGTGCTGAGAAGACCTCAAGAGAATAAACGAAGGCTTTGAAAAGGAGGTGGCGTCAGTTCCAATGTTTTGGAACAAAAGTAGAAGCTAGCGTCAGAAGAAAAAGCAAGAATGAACGACCACATGTGTTTACTTAGTCTTTGACTTGAACTTTTTCCCAAAGGCCCGTTCCAGCTCCGGGACAGACAAAGTGAGAGTAAAGGAGCCATCAGACTCTGACCTGACAACCCGGGCTTCAAAACGAGAGGGGGAGGAAAAGTTACGTCCAGAAATATGAACCTTTTGGTCGCATGTAGAGGCAGCTAAACAGGCAGCATTGACGATTGCATCATAATCCTGCTGAAGGTTAATGATTCAATGAGCTTAATCAACCCTTTGAATAATATTGTCAACACTGAAGAGACATTACGGTTTATTATATTACCGCAACCAGTGTTCTGATCATTAAGATCTCTGCGGTGACTGACAAAATCCTATCAAATTCATCATTTACTGAAAGTCCACACGGGCACTCAAGTAACTAGTCTCTCATGCTCTTTTTTTTTTTTTTTTTGCTGTTGATGTCAGCATTTAAAAAGCGTTTGTTTTGTTTCAGGGTGCACTAAGTGTAGAGGGCGATGACATCACTCTGATTCGACTGTTACGCATCCGATCAAAGTAAAAAGGGGGCAGATTAAGTGCAGATAAAGTGGCAGCTTTGACGAAATGGAACTGCTAACACTGCCAAATGCACAATTGGACTGAGTCTTTTTATAACCACCGGCGTCACTCAAAACAAGGGCTTATTCTTGAATTTCTGAGTGGTGACGTCGCATTAATGTATCGCACTCGCTCCGTTGTGGTGTGAGCCACAACGTTAGGTGCACAGCCTTTTGACAATAAGCGGTGTGTCACAAAATGTCTAGGTTGACAAATCAGGTTTTGTAACGCGCTCATCGGGGTGACCTTATCATGTGAAAATATTAAAACACCACTCGCAAAAAGAAATGTCAAACTACATCAACCATAATGAACTACAAAGACTACAAAGTCCCCTGTGTCACCAAAACTGGGCATAGTTACTACTATCACATATGAAGTGTGTTTAGTTCGATACACGTACTTTGTCGCACAACACTGTACAGTAGCTTTGAATGACTGTGGATGGGTATTTTGACTCCCGGTACATTAACTCATTTGGGAAAGAATTGTCTTTACTAAGTATAGTATTTGATTGTCTAAGATCTCATTAGATTAGACACAGGGAATTTTATGGTTGTGGCCATCTACTATACGGATGTGCACGCGTTCCTAGGAATGCATTGGTGAATTTCCTACCAAGGTCATTGTTGTTCATCATGGCGTTGGAGCCTCGGAGACGTGGGCCCTGCTGGGTGAAATGGTAGCCGAACTTCAGCAACGTGGTGTTTTTCTCCAACATGCTTGCTATCTCCATCTCCACCTTATTGCCTAATGGCTGGCTCTGAAGATAAAAAGTCGATATCATTGGTTCAAGCAACTGTATGGCATACTTGGATTTAACAAGCAGATTTAAAAATAACGGTCAAGGAACACTGCTGGCTTGTAGTAAGGACGGCGGTGACTAAAATCATTTTAGTGGTACAGTATATACTAGCCAACACACCACCACTAATGTTAAAGGATACAAATTCACTACAATTCAGGCATGACCAATCAATCCATGTTTAATGCAGCATAAATCGATTAGTCATGCCTGGACAGAGAAGAAAAAGGAGGACATGATAAAAAAGCAACTGTTGTTGTCGTAACGTCTTGGGCACTACATGAGTGCAGCCCATTGTCCACAGATCAAAGTTAAAATATAAGCAATGGGGGGTTATGTTTTACGGAAAACGTTTTTAATTTGCAGCTCAAGATATATTGTGAATTAAGTGTGCCAAATATCCTTTCAGTAACATTTTCCACCAACCGTAAAAGTGGAACCTATGGCCACTGCCGGTAACAAAATATGCGGGATTGGGTACACTTGGTATCTCTTCGTAGATGATTTGAACTTTATTAGATTTAACCTTTCAGATTTCAAATAAAACCTCAGAAGGCCAGGTAGCTGCCCCACAATACTTTTTGTCCTCCGACTGGTTGGTCAGAGCAAAATTTCCAGCCAAGTTAGATGACCAAACCATGTCTGTTGTGATCTGCACAAATTATCGTAATTTCCGGACTATAAGCCGCAACTTTTGTCACACGCTTTCAACTCTGCGGCTTATTTAATGAAGCGGCCTATATAAAGACTTTTTTAACGGCCGCCTGTGTACCGTCTTTCTTTGTAAATATCTCATGTAACAATATGGGCACCTGCGGCTTATAGACAGGTGCGGCTTATGTGTGTACAAAATGTTTTTTTTCCTTTAAAAATGTAGTGGTGCGGCTTATAATCAGGTGCGCTCTATAGTCCAGAAATTACGGTAAGATATTTAAAAATTAGCACAGAGGGTGAGTATCATACATTTTTTTTCCGGGTTTGTTTTCGCTATGTATCTTTGGCTAAACATTCATTCCGAACTGCTTTTTTTCAATGATGTCCGTGTCACAGTTCTGTTCAGCACCTGATTGTCAATCTTGAGCTCCAGTAATGTGGTGTTGTACTGCAGTGACTCAATGAGGGCGAGGATTCCAGTCCCTGTTATAAAGTTCGACTCAACGTTCAGGCTCTTCAGTGTCGTGTTAACCTTGAGCATCTCCGCCAGGGCCTGACAACAAACAAGAATAATTGTCATTTTGTTCTTTTCTTTGATAACATACACACCATACCCTGCCCCTCTAGATTCCAAAAGTCAACATATCGTGCGAGCATCAAAACATGAACCCTGTGGCTCTGTTTTTGCTTTTTATAAAGGTTTTGTGTGGGTATAGTAACACTTATTCCAAATGATGGAACAGCCCCCACAAGGGGTGTTAATAAAAGAAGAGATATGCTTTTCAGCGCCGACTTAACCTGTTTTTTTTTTTTCTTACACTCCCATATGAGTGAAGCATATAGTATTTCAAAGGGGGAAAAAAAGCTAAATGTTATAAACTTACAAACGCTACAGGGTCATTGCTTCTGGTTCCAACGATACTCAACCTCTCCACCGTCGTGTTCTCTATCAGAGCCTGAGCGTACGCCTTTAAAGTCGGGATGGGAATGTTCTAAAAGGAAAAGGGAAAAAAGAAAGCAGCACCACATGGGAACATAACAGCTAACAGATTAGTATCATGAAATAAATGTGTCCTAAATCCTAAAGTCCAATGACCACGCATATAACAGACACAGACACACTTTGCTACCTTGATGTTGTTGAGGTTGACCTCCACAAGCTCAGGGTCATTCCTTTTCATCCTTATGAGAGTGTCCTCCACATCAGTGGAATTAGGCTCCTCATCGGGAACTGGTTTGTACTGGGTGGACTGGATCACACCTGCCAGACACTTACAGTTACTACACAGTCAGGAAGTCCTGGGACACAATGATGTTGAAATGCCAATAACAGAGACAACAAAGACATTAAAAGCTGAGCTGTGTCACGCCAGCATGTACTTTATTAACACCAATTACTACTTTTCCTTCCGCCGGGCTTTGACACCATCTTGTGGCATCTTAGGGCATAAAAATGAAACGCACGAATATTGCATATGCCGACAACTGCAAACAGCTGATTTTTTTTTTCGACGAGTAACTGGAGCCAGGTTCCAAATGAACAGAGATATATCCACCCACCCATTTTCTAATCCGCTTATCCTCACGAGGGTCGCGGGCTGGGATAGGCTCCAACTGTCTTCGGGCCGTTTGCGGGGTACACACTGAACTGGTTGCCAGCCATTCGCAGGGCACACGTAGACAAACATTCACACTCATGGTCACACCTAGGGACAATTTAGAGTGTTCAATTTACCTACCACGCATGTTTTTGGAATGTGGTAAGTAACCGGAGTACCCAGAGAAAACCCACGCAGGCACTGGGAAAACATGCAAACTCCACACAGGAAGGCCCCCGGGGCCTTGGATCGAACCCTGCACCTCTGCACTGCGAGGCTGACGTGCTAACCACTCGACTACCATGGCGTCGAAAAATATATATCTAAAAAATTGAATTATTGCTGACTAACAAATCACAAAGTATCATAATAATCAGCAAACAGAGCCGCATGGGAATGGCATCAAAGCAATCACATTTGACAGTAGGTGCCGGGATCCAAGCATGTACATACACAATTATGATCCGTCTTGTATATTATGTCCAGCAAGGTGCCAAACCAAGCATAGCATTCTGCAATATTCTTGTTCAAAGTAAGAGTTTCCCACAATTGTCAAGTTGATGAATGAGTGAAATACAGCAAACTGAGGTGAAAAGTGCAACTACAGCAGTATAACTGTCTGGTATTTTTAAAATAGGATGTAAAATCAGAAAATAAACAGGTTGGAATGTAGTATTTACAGAAAAGCAAATGTGGCGCTCCAGAGGCATGCGGAAAAAAGTTTACTATGTCCATAGAAAATTCACAATGTATGCCCCTCTCTCTCCAAAAATTTGCTGCAACGAGCTTATTTCATATGCCAGAGATCCAAGCGAATTTGCTTCAACAGTTCTCTTGGACCGAGCGTCATTTCATTGAAAAGAGTTTACATCGTTCAAACTACACATTTTACCCAGATATGTCATATGAAATCCCGTGTAGGCGTTTGTTACATACTGTTAAGGCCTTGCTTGTTGACTATGGTGCTGCTTGCCAGAGCTTCATAATATTGCTGATTACTCATCAGGGTGTGCATGCCCAGGATGGCTGTGAAAGGAAAAGGGCCATAGACAAAATGGAGGTCATCAACGCATAGTGAGCAGGTACAAAATGTGTTTCGGCTGCTCACGTGACCACCATGCAAAAAGAGGATGGAAAGAGACATACTGTATAAGAGGCATGCATAGTTACAGGTGAGTCACATGAATGGGCTGGTACTGTATGTTTTATCGTTTACACGACAAACAGCGTGACACAAAACCCATGCTGATCTTAACCTCTAGCAGTTGGTTGATATATTTTGTAAAGTCAAATAATAATAATAATAAGTGAACGGGTAGATTGGCCAACTAAGTTTTGTCCAAGCTGCTTTGAATTGGAAAAATGTGGTGAGACATTTAAAATAAATGTGTATTAAGCGCCATTTCCAGCTACATTTCTAGGAACGACTCGTTTTTGTGCACCATTGTATAATATCACTTAACTACAATTTAATGTCACGGGGACTGTAAAAATGTTGGTTACATTATAAAGTAACATGATCGGCACAAGCATGTCGAAAAACCTGATTCAAACTGATGGGGACGTTTGCAGTAAAACAAATACCGTATTGGCCCGAATATAAGATGGTGTTTTTTGCATTGAATTAAGACTGAAAAAGTGGGGGTCATCTTATATTCGGGGTCTAGACATTATACCCATTTACGACGCTAGATGGCGCCAGATATCATTGAAGCGAATGCTGAACTTGACTCCCTAGGCCAGGGGTGTCAAACATACGGCCCGCGGGCCGGAACCGGAGGTTCGATCCCCTCATTTAAAAGTCACGAAGAATAAAAAAAATAAATATTATCCGCTAGGGGGCACACTGTTTTGAGCACAGTAGCAAAATTGTTTTGATCGGACAAGAAAACAGCAGTAAGAGAAGAAAAAAGAATCAATGCTTCTTGAGACCAAAACAAAGGAAAGACATGAATCGCACAGTATGTAGAAGGTAGACAGAGTCCGTAAATGGAAATGAAAGGCCAAAGTGAACCCCTGTCACGAAGAATAAAAAGAAAAATAGCGGTAAGAAAGAACAGAGAAGAAAATAATAGATGAGATAGCAGAAAATGGAGAAACTTAGCGACAATCTGGAGAAAAGTGGGTCGAAGATCGGCCAGGTTAACTGGCAGCTGAGGAGAAGTTATGATGTCATTTACATTTCAAAAACCAGAAGCCATTCATTTACGAATGTGATTGCACTTTACATATTTAAGATGTACATATTCAGATATTAAGATATGAATGAGGCAAAATAACATGCTTTTTCTCTCAAATATATTGTTATAATCATTTGTTACAGATGCACTGTAATTATTTTCTGTACAAAAATTAATTTGGTGTTCAAAAAGTCTTTTTTCAAACTTGAGTCTTGAAAAAGAGGGGGTCGTCTTATAATTAGGGCCATCTTATATTCGGGCCAATACGGTAATACTGGCAACGTGGATTGTCACTCAAAGCGCTTGTTTCATTCACCTACTGATGACACAGAATCAGGAGCAACTGAGGGGTTCAGTATCTTGCTCGAGGGCACTTAAGACATGATTGCAATGGCCAGGGATCAAACCACCAACCTCTGGGTTGGGGAAACGACCACTCTACCGCCAACCTCTGGGTTGGGAAACTAGCAGGCTACCACTGAGCCACGCCACCCCAATAAACTTCCATTGTCGTAAATAGCATGCGTTCATTGAGGTTAGCGCGCATGTAAATCAATCACAGTAGTCTGCGAAGAGCCTGAGCAGCATCTCTGTTCGTTTCATGCCAACACATGCGTCCAAACTGCAGATACCCTGTATGGTGCCCAGCTAACAGTGATCCAGCAGAGGTGGAGGAAGTGAGGGGGTGATGAAGAGGAAGGGTGGTGGGGTGATGGAGGGAACACTAAGGGGGCGGGGGAAGCAAAGGAGTTAGCTCGAAGACAAGATGAAGCTCAAGTGCAAGGATGGGAGGTCGGGTTGAGGTTTACACTGATTAGTGAAACAACTTGAATTCAATAGCATTTGGAAAACTGGCGTTTAATGAGAGGTGTGAGGGAAAACAAATACAGTGTGCTAGAATATATCCAGTCTACAAGTAAAGGGAACTTGTTACCTGCGATATCACAAAGTTCAGCATCAGTAGCACTGGCGAGCGCTTCTTCAAGCTCAGGCTCCAATGTCACATTCTCCATTATGGGGTCCACCATCTTTTTCGGCACAAAGGCCTTCCCTGCAAAATGAAAGCATGTTTATACATCCACCACTTACTCTCATTTACACTCACATTTACACCTATGGACTTTACAGTTTTGAGGCTTTAACCTCGACTGCATATGATTGGAATGTGAGAGGAAGTACGCGGCAACCACAATATTAAAATCGCCGCATGAGGATGGAACAGTACAATGATGGTGACCAATGAGGAACTGTTAGAGGTTATTCTACATCTCCTAAAGTTGTGATTGTGAATGGTCATTTTTTTCTACATGTGCCCTGTGATTGACAAGTGACCAGTCCGAGGTGTACTCGAATCTTTCACAGCTTGTCAATTGTGTTTACCTCAAGTGAATGCATGAACAGGCCAAGTGTTAATATTAACTCTGATGTCAAATAAGACAAATATGAACCCGACTGTGTCTTGGCCTCACGGACTGAAAAGCCATCCATCAAATTCTCAGCACAGACTCCGACTATTAAAAATATCCATGATGTATGAGCAGCTGTTATATCAGAGCCGAGCCTTGTGAGCTTCCTTCCACATGATCTGACTTCATGTTGTTGACACTTAGTAAGTGTAAAGACATTTGTGCGCGCGGCGTGTGCGTTCGCAACCCGCCCTGTCTAACGTCACACTCGACTCTGCCGCGCGTTCAGCCTATGCCACCTCATGTTTGGACTGCCTTGTAAACACTGGCCGCCTAAAAACAATTTAGACAGTTTCATAGACTTTAGTGGTGCAAAAAAGTGCATGGATGGATGGATGGATGGATGGATGAACACTCAGTAAGTCCAAGGCCTTCGCAACAGCCCAGGACTTGATGTTTTTTTCGCTTGTTGGAGATGTTTACAAATGTGATCATTTTTTTTTGTAGACAGTGTCACAAAACCTCACGGTGAGGCTGACTTTCTAGAGTTTCGTGTGTCGCCTCTCTAGCTACGCTTTACCCTTCTAATCATGGACCCTTTGCGAGATGGGCTTTTGATTTCAGACACAGTCAGAGACGCTGCGTTTAGTACGTGAGGAATTAACCCAAAAATCGATGACAATGTTGCAGGCTTACCTCTCTTTTCCCCAGTGAAGGGCACCAGGTCTTCCCTGTCTGGATGCTCTTTGGCTTGTTTCTCCAGGTGAGCCAGCAGGTCGTCTCTCTGGAACGTTCCCGTGGGCGCTTTCTTCGTCTGGTCTTTCTGACGCATCCCGGCAGGCAACAGTGCATTCTAGTCAACGATGGAATGTACATCATTTGTCATGATTCGGTTTGGGACCAACAGGTGGCACTGTAGGATTCCTCCCTGCAGCTGCACACCTGTTGGTCGTTATGTGATTAGTTCCAGTCGTATAAAAGGACTCCCGGCACGACCACTCAGTGTCGGGTCATTGTTGCTGTTGGCTATGTTGTCATGTTTGTTTGTTCAGTCATGTTTCCGTCATGTTTTTGTTATTGAGAGTTTTTAGTTTCTGCCATGGTTTTGTTTGTTACTTTGGATTTGTTTTGTTCTTAGGACTTTGTTTTGGTTTTAGTTTTCTCTGTTTTTAAATACAATTTGTCAAGTACACCCTGCTCCTCCCTGAGTCCATTTGGTTATAACACGACATTCTTTATTATTTGCGGGTTATCAAGTTTATTACTGTCTAGATTCATGTTTGCCTTGAACAGTGTTTACACTTGAGAGCTGTAAGTGATTTGACACGCTTGTGATTATATTAGACGATTGGTACATTTTGGATTGAAAAGGATTTAAAAATTATAACCTGGTACCCAGTCGATCCTACATCACTACAGTACCGTGCACTACACAACTGGATGCCATAACTGGAGATTGAAGTGCAGTGCAAGAATATCATGAGAATTTACCCTTCAAAGCTTTGTCCGTTTGATTGACACGACACTGTATATGGGAGTTATTAATCTACTCGAAAAGTGCCGTGTGTTATCTGCATCGGTGTACAAGTACACTGTATCAGTATGAGCGATGGCTCGAGTATCTTACTTTCCTCACATGAGAATCAAGAAGCAAAAAAAAAAAAAAAGCAGGGAATATCATAAAAACATCTCAACCATAATAAATCTATTGAAAAAAAATCGAAACTACGAGCATGATTATTTCTGGAACGATCTTTTTTTTTTTTTTTAAATTCAACTCTTGAATTGGATTACGCTAGGGGTTACCTAATGTCCTGTGCGGTGATTTTATTCAGTATACTCGCACACAAGGGCAGACTGAGAAATTTCCCACAGCTTTGCTGCACCCCACGTTATTTTTAACCTAAAGACCCATTTAAAATCACGCTCTTACAAGCCCTACTTATAGCCTCATATCTTATCTTTGCTCTCAACGCACCGTGGCCTCACTCTCTCTCTTCTCATGACTCATCCAGCCTTTTCAAGCTGCCGTCGGCCTCCCTCTGTACTTACTCAAAAAGCACAAAGATGACAAGAGTGAACAAAATCACCGGGGCTTCAAAATATATTCTGCACAGCAGACGGCAGCATTGAGAGGAAAGGTGACTCCTCCGGGCTTCTCGTCTCACAGTTACATCACAGAGAGCACGTCTCTTACATTCAGCTCCGCTCCACTGTGTTATTTTTAACAGTGAGAGACTCGGTTGGGCTCTCTTCTCCACTCCGACTGCGACTACCTTCTCCGTTTTCACTTTAACAAGGCACCTCAGTACCTCATCTGGTAAGCACGCGCACAGGAGCCACTGGTCGGAAGGGACTCAGGATTGAGTGCCACTTGCTCTTCTTAGCTGACCCCCAAAACTCATTCGCAAGACTCAGAGGCTGTCATCGAAAATTCCCACAGACCCAATATCTTGTAAATCTTCCCAGAAGATTGAAGCTATTGTGTTATGACCAACTGTACATGTTCTTCTATATTTACTTGCTACACCACAGGTGTCAAACTCGAGGCCCGGGGGCCAGATCTGATGACTTCTTCAACGTCCATGCCTTTCTTAAATGTCTACCAACATTTTAAATTGTCATGTGGAGATCAGTTTTCATAACTGCCCTTGACTTCACGGGTTCAGTCATAACTGCCCTCCAAGTGAAACGGTAAATAAAATGTGACCCACGCCAACAATGAGTTTGACACCCCTTGTCCGACACAGGTATTATTTAAACACCTCGGTTTTCGTCCATAATCCGTTCCAGAAGGCTGTTCGAAAACCGAAATTGTTCGAAAACCGAAACTACGCTCTTTTTCAAATAAAAATGTTTACTGAACACGTCTGCTCACAATGGAAACAACACGAGGAAGCGTCACTTCCTGGTCTACCCGAGGAAGCGTCACTTCCTGGTCTACCCGAGGAAGCGTCGCTTCCTCGTGTAAGGAAGGCGAGAGGAGTCAAATGGTGCATTCAAGTGCGCTGAGTTTGTTCGAGAACCGAAATTTGTTCGTCATCCGAGGCATAAAAAACTCGAAATTTTGGGTCGAAAACCGAATTGGACGACCACTGAGATGTTCGAAAACCGAGGTTTGACCGTACTTGGTGCAATACAAGGCGTGCATGCTCCACCAAATAATTTTCGTAGACAAAAACTAGTGTGCCCAGTCAAACGTCCCAAATGTTGTAGTCGACTTTGGCTGAAGTTGCAATCCATCATCATGCAAGACGTCATCAAATCATCTGCTGCTCAGTGAACACGTGTATCCTGTATTTATTTGTATTTATTATGATAATTTTTTTGGTGTGGAGCATTCTTAACTGTCAATAAAAGGTTGATGATGTCCACAGTTTAACTTCAGATTATTTCCTCATCATGAAAACCCTGAAGTCAATTTATTTGTCAAAAATCGGGTTAAAATTCAAGCAAATAGATAGCTTGGCTTTTTGAAGAGAAAGCTTTTCACCATTGTGCAAACTCGTGAGTTAAAAAAAACAAATGAATAACAGATCCAGGCTGAACTCACAAGACATTAAAGACAATTGTTAGATTACATTATCCAGTATATTTGCCTGTAGAGTTGGTCAAACTCTAAAATAACATGGCAATGTCTTCCAGGAATAGACGTAGGCAGATCTGCTGGGAAGGCTGCAGTGCTTTTCAGAGCAAAAGGACACTTTACTGTTCTGTAATGGGCTCTGCTCGTAAAGCGGCGCCCCAAAAAAAAAAAAAGGTACGCGCGCACACTCTGACTCTCTACGTTTGCGTCATAAAGTCCCTCTGGGCCAGACAGTGCTGGCATGGGTCTTGTGTGACACACAAACGCGCGCCCATGCACGACGAATGAGAGCCTCACAGTCAGCCACCTCTTGCCCGCTTTTGGGGATTGAGGAGACGATCACAGCTGCTGTTACCTCTTTGACTCATGATGTATCACGGAGTGCATGACATACAGTATGCCACAAGCTGCACTGAACCCACCGAAGATTGCAACTTGGACGTCGGAGGACATGTATCAGTTCTATCGCACATTCACTTTGATTGTGCGAGTCTTTAGTGAACAACCGAATTTGCAGGTTTATGGAATGTGGGAGGAGGAGGAGGCTGGAGTACCAGGAGAAAACCTACGCTCAGAACTGTGAGGCAGGCATGCAAACCACCGGTGCAATTTGCTGCCCTCGTTTCTAGTTCAATGGAAGCAATTTGTGCAGCACCACTGACATCATGAGTCAATGGTCAAAAGCGCTACAGTGCACTGCGTTGGTCTTGCTGAATAATAAGATATATATTATAAATCTTAGTTTAGACTATTTCAATTTTTGGGGGTTGCAAGTGTATGCATTACTTTCTTGCTTATTCGTGGGGAAGAGCAAAAAAAAATCAGTGGCGATAATTCATGATACATCTGAACATGTTTTTTGTTTCAGTTCCTGTCAAACATTGCAGTCAATTTGTGATTATATTACAGTGAACCCACTATCTCGTGCATCATTGTTTACAGCCTCAGTATTTTTATCCAGTCTTCTTTTTATGTTTTTTTTTTGCAGGGGATTAGGGAAAGTGTGGTCCTCGAGAGGCCCTATCTAGCCTGTTTTACATGTTTCTCTCCTACAAGATCACTGATTCAAATGATCAGGATGGCATCAGGCTGCTGAACAGCTTACTGATGAGCTGATCATTTGACTCAGGTGTTTTCCGAGGAGGGAAACCTGTAAAACAGGCTGCATAGCGACTCTCGAGGACGGGACTTGGGCGCCCCCGGTTTCTTGCAAACAGGCTAGGCCATATTTAGAGGTCGGCACAATGCACATTCATTGTGGTACCACGTTGTGCCTCAACATGTCAGGCAGCTGTGAGGTCAACTGGAAGAGATGCAGTAAGTAATTTAGCGAAAGAAAAGTGCCATGCAGTGCCATATTTGTTTTACCCTAATATCCACTGAGCAGAGAAAATATATGACTGCGAGCTTAGCTGTGGCTTTTTCAAGGGTTAGAATGACTGGAAAAAAGTTGCTAAATTCTGTTGAATTATACAGTTTTGATTGAGTACAGTCAAATATCGGTTTTCGAACGTCTCGGTTCTCGACCAATTCGGTTTTCGACCAAAAATGTTGAGTTTTTTATGCCTCGGATGACGAACAAATTTCGGTTCTCGAACAAACCGAGTGCACTTGAATGCACCATTTGACTCCTCTCGCCTTCCTTACACGAGGAAGTGACGCTTCCTCGGGTAGACCAGGAAGTGACGCTTCCTCGTGTTGCTTTCCATTGTGAGCAGACGTGTTCAGTAAACATTTTTATTTTAAAAAGAGCGTGGTTTCGGTTTTCGAACAATTTCGGTTTTCAAACAGCCGTCTGGAACGGATTATGGACGAAAACCGAGGTTTGACTGTATTTTTAAAAACTCGCCTCAAAACACATTTTTTACTGTGCGGCTTTTGAGACTCGTCATTTATTCATTACTTCATTTGATGAATTGTCGTTTGGATGAATTGTCTTTGCTTTTGCACGTCAAATTTTTACTCCACGTACAACACTTTCTATTTAGCGAAGGTTGTTTCAAAAGTGCTCTACAAATAAAGTTAGGTTGACTCGAACATCATCCAAGAAGATTTGATATCTTCATCAACATACCTGTGAATAGTCGTGTATGTTAGATGACGGTTTTGGGTGAACATTTAGTTGTTTAACCCTTTGAGGCACAGCGGTTACTACAGTGGACAGCTTGTCATGTTATCAGGTTACAGGGTGCGTGAAGGGGTTCAATATGCAAGGTTTAGTTATCGTTTGTTTGGTGTTAGGTGTGACAGTGAGCGGAACTACTACGGTGAAAAAGGTGTCTTAATAATCCATCCATCCATCCATTTTCCGGCTTGTTAGGGTCGCGGGGGGTAACGTGTCTTCGGGCAGTAACCCTGATCAGTTGCCAGCCAATCGCAACAGAGACGAACAACCATTTAGGACAATTTGGAGTTTTTTCCGGAGCACTACTGCCATACTAATAAACAAGGGTTCGCTGTACTTTTGTCCGTTCGATTTTATTACAACACACGCTTATGGGGGTTTAAGGGCTGCCGTATTGCCTCTATTAATCCACAGTACGCCACTGAGCACATCCCACTAACAACATAACTAATGGGCCCACGGGCGGCACACGACAACATCTTAAACACGATGAGCAATCACAGTAACAGAGCTGTAGGTGACGCTAATATGTTAAGTCAGCGTGCTCCACAGCATTCCGGGCCCGCGTGACTCCATAACTCTGCGGTGACACCAGCGGCGAGCTGGCAGAAAGTAAACTCACGTCGGGGTCCAGCTCCTCCAGTTCATCTTCTAACCGCCGCAGCTCCTCCTCGGAGAGGTTCATGAGCAGCTCGTCCTCGTCGATGTCTCGGTACTTCTCCAACTCCTTTCTCAGCACCGACATGATGACACACTTCTGCAAAAATGAACACCGATGTCACATTGACATTCACCTGGGCCATTTCATTCAAACTCTTGTTGCTTCAGTCCAGACATTTGTTGTTCTTTCTTCCCGATGTATCTTTTACATTGGCTACAGAGCAGTAATACAATGGCAAATTTGTTGTGACATTTGGAGAATGTGCCTGGTGCCTCATCGTTTTTCTTCTTCGAAAAAAACAAAAGCCTCGGAATTATTTTATTTCCCAAAACAATGAATGGGCATCAAAAACACACTTTAAAAGTTGCGGAAAAGTTTAACATTTTGAGCATGGACAATGCGGTTTTACAGATCTACACATTTTTATCTTCAAGGGGGAAACCTCCCCCCCCCACAAAAGTTGATTATTCAGTAACGTGTCATTTAGAGTGAAGAAGAATGAAGAAAAGGGAGCAGAGGGAGGGGGGCTGTTATCTTACCTCAGTAAAGGCCTTCGAATGAGAAATACAAATGTCAGATGAGCAGCTGGGCCAACTCCACATCCGTTGTGAAGGCTGAAGATAATAGCTATGGATGGAAACAAAGCAGTTGGAATCAAAGTGCGCTCAGTTTATGACTACTCAGATATCATGCAGTACGGGAAATGAACTAATGGTTACCTTTTGCAGCAAGTCGAGACAATATCGACCTACAGAGAGGCAAAAAGAGTACAAAGAGTTTAGGATTTGCTGTCAAGGTCGTTCTGTTCTTTCATTTGACCAGTGTTTGGGTTACATGTTGGATCAGAAGGGCATCAAAATATAATGATCATTTTTATAATGACTTTCAAGTCTCTCTCCAAGCAGACGACAACATAAATAATGGGGGGGGGGGGGGGGGTCCTCTCTCATAGCATATTCTGTTGCTAACCTATCAGCAGTACGGTAAGTCGTTTTTGTTTTTTTTTGTGTCTTTTCTTCTCTGGACTGCTTGCTGTGGGTGGCCTCAGCGTTCCACACCAATGAATATGTTGGTAAGGACTCTCAACTTGTGTGTCGGAACCCAAAAGTGGGTCACCGAGCCATTACCCGTGGATCGTGGACAGTTTGTAAACATTCGCGGGGGTTTCCTCAGGTCACGACGGTACAGACGAATGACATTTCAATGTTACTGATGTCCATGCTAACGTTTCTTAACATCAACAGTTCCTTCAGTTCCTACTGAAAGGCACTTTGAACATATACTCGAAGCATGCGTACCAGACTTAAAATATGACACATTTGTTCTTTTCAAACAGCATGTTTCCTTAATTGTTCTTGAGGCTTAGCTACGATGAGAAAATGCGGGTCCCCGCGTGACAAGAGTTGAGAAGCAACGCTCTAGATAACAGGAGTAAAAATAACTTCATTGAGGCCAATATCTAATGTCCAAACCTAATCTAATTTAAAAAATAAAATAAAAAATTATAAATAAAATAAACATGCTCGATAACGCCGCACTGAATAGGTTCTATTTGATTATGACTGTAGATCATGCTGAAAGGCGGGGAGGTTGTTTTACTCAGCTTTCTCGAAGCACCATCCATGATGAGACAAGTTTTGAAAAGCAAAGATGAAGAATGGGGCTGAAATCCAAATAAGAAGCTGTGAAAGAAGCAGACCTGCTCTGCAGATAGCAAACAGAGCCCCCTGTATTTACGCAGCTTTCCCAAAGCTTCTGCTTAGTTGGGATGACACTGGGCGAGCAGGACATAACAGCTGAAGCTGAAATTGCATAAAAAGTCATCCAAAGACTTTTGCGTTGAAACTGGGCTGCATCGACAATGCAACATACAAATACGCTACGATGCAAATAGCTGTACGATACACAAACTCACCTTTTCAAGGCCAGATTGAAGAATCTGTCATCAGCCACAGATACCACTAATGATCGGTAAAACGATGTATGTTCTGTCAGTGTTGTGGTCTGCATTCATGTTATTTCACAGTGTAAAAAGATTTCATGTTTAAAAAATAAACCTCATGTTTATAAACTACAAAACATTGGCCTGTAAAGATATCATAAGAGAAGCCAAAAACTCTTTGCAGTTAATAAATCAATGAACAAAAACAGAGCGAGCAGCGGGACTTGTTGTAAAACTGCTCAGCAGACGAATCCTGCTCAGTGTCTTCAGAGTGTCACAGCACATGACGTCAGCGTCATTAAAAACATCAGCCTCACGCGCAGGTAGCGTATATGCGAGCAGATGGGGAACATTTTGTTGTTGACGTTGAAGTTTTGCGCATTTTTCATCGCTTCTGTGGAACATTTCAAGGGTGCACATTCTATCTTCTGTATTTAAAGAATGATAGCGGACATCGTAATGGGCACATTTCACATTAAAACACATTTGCTAGTCATAGAAACGCAATATTTTCAGGATCAAATATCGGTGAGGCAAAATAGGTTTCTGCAATATCAGAAATGGTCTGACTGCTCAGTCGTGCATGAGTCGTACACTAGTGGTGACGGGTGAGTAATTTTACTTTATTCTAGCTTTATTATACAGCGGTTAACTTCTCATTGCACTGACTTGTAGAAAAGATGGTAAAAAAATATAGTGTATATTATTTTGAAAATCACTTTTTAATTTTATGTTAGTGATAACCTTTTAAAGGGAAAATTGTGAAACTTTCTCGAATTTTAATGATACTTTTTGCATGTGCACAGATGAATCACAACAGATGAATCCAAAGGGAGACGAAAAGTCCGACCTTGCATGTCGCAAAGGTCATACATCTCTAGAATGTTGTGCAGACACGATTATGTAGGCCAACATGCCATCAGACAACTGTTGCATCTCACAGCACTTGTTGACTGATCCTAATTATGCAAGGCGTTTATACTGGTCGACTCAACACTTGAGTAAGAACAACTCTAGTATGTTTTTGTAGGTGCATTGATTTGTTGTGAGACAAAATGAGGATTGGCGCAGTCTATCAAGCCAAAGTAAGATTGTCAGACGTCAGTCACAATTCCGTCTTGACGAGGGCCCCCCCCCAAAGACACGATTTCAAATGGAAGAGAACCACAGATTGCAATGTGTATCAACTTACACAGTTCTTTAGCCTCTGTCCTAACTTTACTCAAGTGAAGTCTTCCACGGGTAGCACTCTTATTTTGCATGTATTTACGTACCTCCAGCAGCGCTATTTATAGCCGGACCGTCCGGCTGGGTGACAGCAGCACCGAATACTTTGACCAGATATGGTTCCCTCAGAGCGGCGTGGACAGGCGATGCAGGCTGCCCCTCAACGGCTACACGAAGCAGGGATGGAACGCAAGTCCCGTCGACGCGACACCGTCCATGCTCCGCGGTCACGAACACCGAGAATTGGTGCAAAAATGGAGCGGACTCAGAAAGTTGCCTCCCCCGACATTAGGTTGCAATTGGGCGTTTGAGGAGGCTCTAGTCGAAGTCATCTCCCGCAAAGGGCAAAGCCGAGAGGGCCTCCTCCCATCATAAGTCACGCCCACCGACCCCCACGCAGACAGCACTGTCACTCCTGCGGTGACGCTCTCGCTCGCAATTAATTCCTCATTTACATGGACCGCGCGGTTTGCGGCCCAGTTCCGTTCATACGCGGTAGAAAAGTCGAAGTGACTGTAAATTTTGTGCAAAGTCATAGATATTCTAAATATCTGGAAAAACACGTGTTGGCTATAAATTGGAAGCCTATCTGGCGGGCAACTCACACACATTCAATTTCAAGCATGCCGATTTGCAAACCACACTGATTCATAGAGATACAGTACACGATGAATTCATTCTACAACCATCCAAACACATCTCAAATCATCTTTCCCCATTGAAATGAATGGAAGTGCCATTAATCAGTTTCATCTTTCCCACCGTTTTTTTTTTTTTAAATTAGGAAAAATGCCACTCTATATTGTACTTTGTAAATTCATAGCAGCAAAACAATTTATGAATTTGAGTTGCTAAAATAATCTATATAAAATTAAATCCCACTTTCCATGTTTTCATGCTAAAACCTGCATTGAAAATACTGTATACACTAGATTGGAAATTGGGTTTACATTTAACAACTGTAAAACGAACCGTGCACTGAAGAACGAATCCAGTGTCAAGTTTTTTTTTTAAATTGCACTTGTAAGCTTTTAAAACAGAAGCATGCTAACAAAAATCAGGGGACTCAGTGTCATATTTCAAAAGTACATGCACAAAAACAAATACAGTATCTCAATTACATGCATCAGGTGCAGCAAACTAAATCCAACATTAGATACAACCATTGCGGTGTCTCTAAGTAGGGGAAGATGGCTCACAGCACATGTCCCCCATAAGGGTGTGCATCCAAAGGTCCTTGTCGTCTACTTTGGTGTCCACTAAATACACAGTTAATTTGCGCTCCCATAGTTCCTCTGGGACATCTGACTCATCTTGAATATGTTCAATCTGGGCCACAAGTGCTTGCTTCTCCACATGGTTCCTGAAGACCAAGGACGTGGCTTCTGACCATTGGCACTTTGGCACACCTGTAATACAGAGGGCACAAGTTGCTTGATACATAGTAGAATCTGACATGTATGTTAAAAAGCCTCAACACAAGTGATTAATGGAAACATGTATTTCTTTATGTGTACAGGGAATCTCTGCATATTTGGCATGCGTGAATTTGCAGCCTTCTTTTACTTGGGGCATTCAAAAGCAGCCATGCCAGTTAGTCAAGCGCATGTCACGTATGCTCTGGGTAACCGCTGATGCGAACGAATGCGCTCAAGTTCTTATATTGAGGATGAGGGGCAAGTCATGCCAGGACCCAAGTTTTAGCGATACTGCGCCATCTCTCTTCAGAGTCTTAACAAGGTGAAATACTTCCACCAAAACATGTTCAGTAAATAATGTGAATTTCACAAGCACAAAATCTACAACTCACCTGCCAGCTGCGCAATGATGGCCTGAAAAGGCAGCTGTCGAAATTCCTCAATCAAAGGTCGGAGGAAAGAGCTGCGGATGAGTTCATGTTTTCCGTGATCCAACTCGTAAATGGAAATCAAGCCGTTGGACAGAATCCCCTTCACCACGGCACGGTACCAACTGAGTGGAAGCAGTCACAGATTAAGTACTAGGAGTAAAATATATTCCCTTCAAATGGCACACAACCACGTCATCTCCATCGGTTTCCATCAAGTCAGTCACCTACTTTTTGCCTATTTTGGCTCCATAGACGTCTCCTTTCTTGATCTGCACAGTTGTGGTGGTGACAGTCTGATTGTAGTAGAGCATCATCTCTCCCATCAACACGACCAATTTATGCAGGTCCTGCCACGGCTGCAGCACAAAATAACCAGGGTGGCAAGCCGCTGGTACATAAACATCCATGTTCTGACCAAGCTGAAAAATACAGCAGAAAGGAGATGTAATGAGTGAGTGGTTCAGGACACAAATCAAGGTTCTGTTGCTCTATTATACAGTGGTCCAAAACAGTTGTGTTCCGTCGAGTGTTTCACAAAACCTTTTGGGCCCGATGCACATTTTATGCAAAAGAAAAATTTCAAATAAAAACATTTCAAATTATGTACTGAAATTATGGATTCATTTCAATTCATTTACAAATTCACTTAATCAGTGTGGGCCTTGTTGAACACAAAGCTGATCTAATTTGGAGGGAGGAAGACAAAGTTCTTCTATAATTTGAAAAATGTAATGACATTTTCCAAGGCAGACCCAATTTCTCACAGCGCACGAATGTGTGTGATCACTGCTATAGCCACTCTTTGTAAAACCTTATTTAACTCCAAAACGAGTTCATATAATTATTCACCAGAGATCATGATTTCAACAAGATTCCTTTGTATTTAAAAAAAAAAACGCCAACAAATTCCTCCTCATACACACCAGGGGGAGCTCCAGAGGTGGCGGCATTGTGGTGAGTGTTTCTGCTGAAGATGATTCACATACTTGTGGATGAAGACAAGTTGGGTTGCTCACAGCCAGTCTCTTGACTGAATCACTGCCATCTGCAATTTGAAGAAAAGCAAAAAAGAAGCATGCTAATAAATAGTTAACATTGACTGGAACAAAGAGTTAAGCTTTTTGTGCATTTGTCTGTTCTTGGTAGCCTTGTGAGCAAGTCGGTGTCCTTACTTCCAGTAGCCGTGCAGCCTTTTTTGCCATTGAGTGCCCGCCATAATTCTGGGTCGCTCAACTTATGGTTGATGCTCTGATGCATGTCCTCATGGTCAGCAGCAACAAATAGGTACATGTACACAAGTATCCCTTCTTTGTGATCCTCCAACTTCACAATCTAAAACAGGCAAAGCAGTTCAAAGGTCACATTGAACACACACACACACACAGCACATGTGATGGTGTCACAGTTGTGCAGCCAAAGGCTGAAAAAATACTGTAAATAAATTATAGTCCAGATCGCTTAGCATTCACTTGGCAAGGCTGCACAATAAAAGGGGGAGGGGAGAAAAAAAAGAAAAAGGTCCCGACCTGATTGGATTGCATGTTTCTCCAAACAATATAATTTGATTAGCTATTTTTACCATTGGAGATGTTTTGTTATACAATGTGGCGCCAGTGCACGCAACACTCACTCCACCGCCACACTCTAACAAAAACAAGTGGCAGAGACGGACGGTGCTTCTGCCACAGGCTAAACATATTTTTGTGTGTTCTCTATGCTGTTATTTGGATGAAACTTGTAGGAAAGCAGCCTTGAACGCCCAGAATAATGGGCAGTCCCGTTCCAATAACTCACGATATACATACAGTTAATCACACGCTACTTCCCTCGTAGGAACACCTGTTTGCTAAACCATAGCGAACAGTTAAGTTACCTTCATTTTACAATCATCAACCCCCAGGACAGCATTCTTCAACCAGGAAACAATTTCTAGGCTCCAGTCACCTTCTGGAACGGTCACATCCACCAGACGACATTTGATGGCCTGAGCAAAGCACACAGGACTATCTTAAAAGTTCACTGATTATAAAATATTTTTACAGCAAATGTACTCCAAAAAAGAATCACATCTTTTCTAAAGTATTTTAGTTCTAAGACTGTCACAGATGAAGAATCGCTCACAATATAGAGTGTTCAGTCTTCTGAAAAGTACGGTACTATTATTTCAGTAATTGCAGGGAATTTAACTTTCACAGGAAGAAGCTTTGTGTCATAGGAGAGGAAGGAACTTCTCCAAGGAGACAAACCTGTGGTGGGATGAGGGCAAAGTCTTGGAGGAAAAGAGGGGGCATCTCTCGAAGTTCAGTGACCTCTACTGTTGCCATGATGCCCAAATCAATTAAGACCACTTCAATGACCCTGTTGCCATGAAGGTTGGTTATCTGAAAACAATGATAAAATGTTTTCTCAAAATTAAATGAAGAGATTTATTTTCTTCAGTCTAATCCCACTCCCCCTCAAAAAAACAGCTAAAATTACTCTAAGAGAGTGACGACGACTCATCCAGGAGGTTGCAAAAGAACCTAGAAAAACCAAAGACTGCAGACCCTGCTGGCCTCAGTCCAGGTCAGCCTTCACACCACTCTACCATCAGAAAGATACTGCCCAAAAATGGGATCCATGGGCGAGTTCCCAGGCGAAAAACACAACCCAACCAGTATCAGGGAGCAATGACTTTATCACAAGTTTGGATTTTTTTCTTTGAGTGTGATAAATATGCAAAGAACACAGCAATCAGGAAGGGGGCAAACATGGCACTGTAAATCCACACTCTTAGAACATAAAATGATAAACATGTCTGTAGGAAATTAAAAAAAAAAACAACTTTGATTGGTTGATGTCTGAAATTGCTCAGTCACTGATCTCTAACTGTCAATAGGATGATACTCAAACCAAGCATACCTCTGCTCTGCACCATTTGTCTTTATAGCAGGTCAGACACATCTTGCCATTGAAGGGTTTAGAAACCAAGTACTCAGAGGTCACCTGATGGGAACAGATTCATATTTTTCAAATCAGAATTACAGAAAATTTGACTAATAATGTGACATATTGCGCCTGAAAGCAGCTTTTTGTAAATCAATAGCAGATACACCAAAAGAGAGTCATGGAGTATCACCGCACTGTTCACTACGTCCAGAAGTGCAGTGTGGATTCTTTGGTAACCTACCTGGGAGACCAAAAATGCTTCTGTTTCTTCCAACAACTTGCTAAGTCTTGCCGTTCCTCTGGAGGGCAGCTGGCAAAAGACGATGCCATCCGCACAAATATTTGTGACGCATACACCCTGATAGATAGAATTCACCTATACGCAGGAGATAAATGACAATCACACAGCAATAATTGACTCAAAGGAAGACCGTGGCTTACGAAAGAAAGTCGACCAATTATAAGTGTCAAAACATTTCACATTTTTCATGGTTTTCATAAAATAAAAAAAAAACAACAACAACACACATTGCAAAACTCAAATCTGTTTATAAATGTAAATGTGTGTCATCACACTTACAGTTAAGGGGTTATTCATGGTTTTGTCTTGCAGCTCCTTTAAGCAGACAGAGTGGATATTGATGTCGTCATCTTGTGAGGTGTCATAGAGCAACACCTCAGGCAAGTCATTTGGGTGAGTAGAAGAACCCAGTATCTCCATTAGCAAAATCTTTCCAACTGCAAACTTCTCCAAGCAGGACAACACAGCGGGATGGGAACTGAATGCCTCTAAACCTGAGAGGAGAAGGCAAAAGGGCAGTTAAGGGTATTAAGGTAAAAAAAATAAAAATAATGTTTCGCTACATTAACCAGCCACATTATGACTACGTGCACAATCGCATATTTAGCACAAGAGCTACAACAAACATTCCGCCTTTACAAATTGCAACACATCTCTTGTTATCGCGCGTGTACCTGCCAGCCTAACATTGGTGGCTTGGAAGGGCAGTGAAAGGAAGTCATGGTGCAAAGGCAGAAGATTTTCTTGAGGAATCTCCGCAGCAAAGCCATGATCCACATAGTAAACCTGATGGAAGGGAAAAAAACAAAACAGTGCTGCTTCTTTGCAATTGCTGAACTGATTCGAAGACGATATACTGTTTAACAGAGGTGGGCATTCCATCAGCACTGACAGAAGGTCCGTCAATCAGTCACTGATGGATGCACGTTTTGCTGACGAATGACGGGAAACTTAAAAATGACAAACGGGTGGCCTGGCTGCTGGCGAATGATGAACCAGCAAGATTTACTGACGCGCCCCACCTGTGCTATTAAAAAAGCACATGATGCTCCACCAACTATCTTGATCAGTAAATTAATACCTGTCCTCTTGTTATTACATTATCAGTGTAGATGGAATGAATACAAGTAATTAAACAATCAAACGGTCAAGCAGAGAGGTTACCTTGATGATGTTGTTTGTCACCTCAGTAACCTGAGCTCGAGTCAAGTCGTCGCCATTCTCCCCCTTGACTGCTACGAGCTGACCCACAGCAAGCTCTGAGAGAGGCTGGAAATTGGTGCTTTGTTTATACAAGGAAAGCATAGCATCCTCCATTGCCTCCTGGGCTGTGGAATAGCCCTCGCCAACATACCTGCACAGGGAAAAGACACACTCAAGTAAAAACAATAAAATGTCCTTTGGCAATATTAATGTCTGTGGGCAAGTTCATGTGGACCTAAAACGGTTGGTGAACTGTCATGCATGCATTCTGAGAGAAATTGATATTGCATGAAAAATGAATGAAGGTTAATGTAACTGTATAAACAAAACTAGTTTGAGCCATTGCTATTCACAAGTAACTGCGCTGCCAGAAGTGATGTAAACAACATTTGACCGGATATTATTACAATGTTTTTCCTCTGGATAGTTGTGTGTTGTTTTCTTTTGTTTTAATCCATTTAAATATTTTTATTATTTTTACAAGGCGAAAAAAATATATTAAAATAAATAATAATTGATCGATATTGTGATACATTTTCAGCCATATAGCACAGGGCTACTCTTGAATATTTTTTGTTGCTGACAAACTTCTGCTCCTCACTTTAGCCCATTTATCGGTAGTCAAGTGAAAATTAATAGAAATGTGAACATTTCTTTCTTCTTGATTTCTAATTTACAACAAAAAAAAAGTCGAGACTTACCTTATAGTAACTACGTTACTGCTTTTGGCATCAGTAACCAGCACAGAGGGATACTGCATTGAGGGATGAACTAGACAGGCAGGAACGACAGGGCCAGTGACCTCCAGACCAGATGGAAGCTGGTGGCTTCTGGTGTTCTGACTGCGTGTACTCTCAGTTCCTTCCAGCTTTACTCTCATGGGTGCATATATGATGGCCTGATCCAAACAACAACAAATTCACAGAATAATATTTGTTTCAAGTGATCTCCAAACCTCCCCTACCAATGAGTTCAATAATGAAAGAAAAAAAGAAACAAAACACATAGTCCTTCGTGACAGCACGCATGAATGTAGTGCTCCAAGTGCCCTCTCAACCACTTACCTTCTTGCCGTCATGTAGAATAGGGTATTCCACAGTGCAGAGGTCCGGAAGGAGAGATAATTTATCCATAAAAAGCTCAGGGAATGGGGCCTTGTAAGCATCCAGGAAAAGTTTGGGCAACGCATGGACCCACAGCCCATTCGTGTACTTGGATAGAAGTTCCTTTAGTCTCTGACACACATCAGCGGGCAAAATGGCAGCACAGGACTTAACGGGAGGACAAGGGCCAGAGTTCAATGTTGAGGTGGACTTTTGTGGTGGTAAATCTTCAGAGGGAGTATGACAAGAAGGAGTAATTGCAGGAGTGTCGGTTTTTGGAGCATATTTCCTCGTAGGTGCCAAAGGATGAGCAGTTTGTTCAAGCTTGACGTCAGATGTGACTGCCAGACTATTGCCTAACTTTTGTGGCACCTCCAAAGATGTAAAATGATCTGTTGGCTGTGAAGCCAAAGTGAGTGCCGGGTTGGCTAAAGTCTCTATGGAGCCAACTCTAGGGTCAGAGCTGGACACCTGTGAAGAATCTAATGTACATATTGTGCTCAAGTTGACGGAAGGTTTTGCAGGGCCTTCAGACAGGCCGTTTTGTGGCGCAGACGAGGAAGGCAGAGGGGGGTAAACCAGGAAGTCGCCTTTGGTGCTGCATGATTTCTCTACCTGAAAAGACCAGAGGAGCAAAACAGGACTGGTACATTGGAAAACAGTTTGCCGTAATGGTAATAAAATTAGAGTAACATTTTTCAAAAAGAGAGGTAACAATGAATACAGCTGCAGTACCACAAGTCATTCTTATGACTCACCATACAAACGTCTGTCCACTTTTCCAGATCATTGAGCGCCTGAGGAGGGAGCTGCTGCTTGAACATTTCACTGAAGACAGTTGGCAGTTTAGAGATCCACAGCCCAGAGCAGTACTTCTTCAAAAGCTGGATTAATCTTCTCTGGACCACTGTCTTGTCATACAGTGTTGACTGTGTGAAGGGAATTCCTAACCAAATCACTTTTCTTGCATCGAACAGGGTGAAACTTTGAAGAAATGTCTTCAACCATACCGATAATTCAATTCAAGGTCTCTGAATATATTTGTCGTTTAATTGTACCTCTTTTACAGTGTCAATCAAAACGGTACCTTGGAAATGTAAGAATTTTTGATATTGTGTTATACTGTATGATGTGTGTGACCTGCAAGTACAATTGGACAAAATTATGTTCAACTATCATGTAAAATTATTTCCCAAGTTCTCTCGGTGTGTTGTGAAAGCAACAACAAAACAGTTTTTTTCCCTCAGTGTGGATGTAAAAAGGAGCACAAAAAATGTCAAGAAAGCATAGAAAGAATATTTTCTCTACCTCAGGGCAGTTGTTTCTGGAGACTTGTTCGGCTGGTTTCTCTGTGAAAGGTCATCAAAATGTTGATAGCTGTTAAAAGAGCCTTCTTCCTTTTTTTTATGAAAATGCTCTTTCAAGAACAACAACAAAAATCATGGCCCATTTAATTGATAAAATATGAACACTGTGAAGTGCTCTGCAACATCCACAGTGAACAACATTGTGTATTCTGTATCCCGTGATCGAAAAATAACAGGAAAGCTTGTCCTTTTTTTTGTGACTCAGCACTATTACCTGTCGATGCCCACTGAACTGAGGAATACAATTCCTTGTATGAGCACAAAAACTTGGGGTGATCGATGCTAACAAAAACGGATGTTTATACCAACCTTTGGGTTTCTGAGGCATTACCAAATTCTTGGCCCTGCAAAATGGACATGCATTTAAGAGTCACAGTCATGACTTGACAGTTAAATCAAAATGGGAAAAACTCACACGAGAAATGGTTCGCCAGACAAGCAAATGTTACTCTACTCAAAAACAGAACTAATTCTGTTGCTTAATCCGCTTGCACTAAAAAAGAAAAAAATGCTGAGAAGAGACCACAGACTAATAAGGTGGACGCAGGACTGTTTCGATCTCACCTGTCAGGTGCAGCAGACGGTTTCACAACTGGCTGAGGCGCTGATTGTCGGTGCTCTACTGGTAGCATAAAGGAGAGGCCGGCTTGCCTAACAATTGTGGAAAACGTTTGGTTATTAAGTATAAAAAAAAACAAAAAAACATTAACTGTCCCAAATAAGGCAAGTTTATTTGTGTATCACATTTCATGTACAAGACAATTTAAAGTGTTTTACATCAAATATGAAAAGCATTACAGAAGGAGAAACAAAATATTAAAGCATAACAAAAATCATACAAAAAATCATCAAAAATAATTCGATCCAAATGATTAAACAGACACAATTCAACACACTTCCCCTGCCAAAACTCTTGAATGCAGTTGGCCCAAAAATATGTACCTGGACTTGACATCATGTGAGGCACTGAAGCTTCTGTAGCCACCCTGGGGTTGAAAGCGGTTGCCTGGCCTAAAAGCACCGCCACCTGAAGGCTGCCGTAGAGAGGACACGGGCCACCCTAAGTGCAAGCAAGGAGTCATTTTGAGCAAACGACCCGTTAAAGCAGCTAGGCAATGGTTTTGAAGATAAAACCTGCCATCTCCTGTACTTTAATGAGAGTGACACTTGAGTTAGCAGGTTTTATGTATTGGATATTTTAAGAATGTCCTACCACGACGCATGTAAGGGTCGGAAGCTTTGCGTCTCATCTTGCAGTTGACGATTTGGGAGCATCCCGATCTCTTGGAACTCTTCTGTCGTGCTACCAGCTGGGCGATGTGTGCCGTCTCACTGCATACTCCAGCATAGCATCTCAACTATAAAGCAAATTGCAAGTGACGCATCTATCTGTCTGTGGAACGCTTCTCTCTCGAATGCAACCATACAGACTGATGGCAAGTGAAAAGATGTTTTTTTCCCAACTATGTGAAGAGTAACTAGGTTAAGCACTGGAACATCAATGACCGAGGTATAAGTGTTTTTTTTCTTACAATAAAAGAGGTGATGAGCACAAAGTGCAGCTGCAGGGTGGTTCCATACATAATGTACTTTTGTCTGTCACTTGCGGAGGCTGCCACTTACACTCTCGCAGGAATGGAAATTTGCAAAAATGTGAGGTGTTTACCAACTCCTGCCCATTTAGGAACAAAACTAGCGTGAGTAGATATTCAGCGAGGACAAGCAACATTAGATGCACCAAAGCTACACACTAAACCATGATCAGAAACATCATCATCCGCATGAGCTTACTGAGTTTTCTTTTTGCGGATCTCTTTCACTTCAAGAAGTTGATGTTTTCTTTTTAAAAATTGAGGGTTTAATTTCGTTTTAAGACTTTTTTTTGTATTGAAACACAATGGAGTATTAGCTTTAAAAACATAAATAAAAATCAAGATTCATTCATTGACTATTGTTTATTTCAGCTTGGTTCATTAAGAAATTCTACTGTATGTCCACAGCATACATAGTACACAGTCCTTGAACCATCGTGTTATTAATTGACAACCCCCCCATGTTAATCCCACCATAGACAACACCAAAGATACTTGCAATTATTCATGCCTAATAATTGAAAACAAGCTCTTACTTCTCCATTGTGGTAGTCCAGCCGCACCACAGAGGGTACGCTTCGGAGATAGTCTTCCAAATTGTGGAAGCCCAGTTTTCTCAATGGGATATTCTCTCCACAGAGTGAGCGGTACTCAAACTGCAGGCTTTGAATATTCACACCCTCCTTGCTAGATTGGAGTACAGAGCGCAGCATTTTCTTGATGGACTCGCTGTCTGACATGCTGCTTTAAATGAAACAAAAAGAATTCATTTCAGGTTAGGTTGACACAGCAAGTAAAATGATGGGCAACAAGTGCCAGAAAGACCTTTTCAGCAATGATGTGAATATGTAACAAGTTAGTAAGGGTGAACAGACAATAATGAAAATAACTAATAAACAAACCATACAATTGTAGAGGAGGGGAGAATTCTGTTTCTTTACGGCCCTCCTTGGACACAAGTCCTTTTATTTCTCTATAAGGTGGAAGAAGACCCAACACCACGTCGTCTTTTTCTCAGTTTATCACAACGCAACACGAATCGATTCGGGCTCCTGAGATTCTCAGATCTCATCAGGAAGCCCCGGACAAACACATTCATGAGATTATATAGAGACAATATGATAATGAGAGGCGGGGAGGTACGCCTCTCATGCAAATCCCGGAAACAAAGAAAGTAACTTGTCATCTGACCCGGTGTGGCTGGAGGAAGTTGGGAGCGGTGAGGTGTGACCAGAACACCACTACCCACCATTTAGTGTGATGGCAAGTTGCAGACCCCCGCTGTGCATACATCCTGAGATAAAAGGTCTTCCCAAGGGGGGTTAACAGCAACCAGGGACTTTCCCAAGGGTCGGGGGACAACAGGAGACACTTGGGAGCCGTTAATCGACCAAGGGGGAAGAAGATACAATCTAACACTACATACGTTGTTTTAGGTGAGCGAACAGATGCCCACGAAAGAGACTGGGAACAATCGTACTCATAGTAAGGCGCAGTCCCGCAATAGCTGCAACACAGATACTTGAGATAACAGTTCTTTTGATGTTAAACAAGTCCTATGGAGGGGGCCTCTAAAAGTGGTGGGGGTTGAGGGACACTAAAGGTGATTGTAAACACAGTGAGCCGGAAATACCTCCAACAACATTCTACATTCTTTGTTTCTTTCAGAGCCAACTAGAGTGGGGCTAAATAAAATCACAGTAAGGAATAAATTCCTTAACAATCCCTCTCTTGAACACAATTCATATTGTGATCACAAAATAATCTAAAACCTACAGCCGGGAATAACAGCCTTAGTGAAGCTTGTCACCAATGCCTACATCAGCAGAGAAATAGAGACCAAAATAATCAGTTCAATCAGAAAGATGTCATTTGTTCTGGGCCCTCTGATAGCTTTGTCTTGGTTTCACGTCCAGTCGTCCTTCCGAATGTCACTTTGAAGTTGGAGATGCTTCTTGGGGCTGTTGCTTTTCCATCCAGGTTGACAGCATGACGGGTCCTTTGTGTTGCTTTGCGTGGTCCCATTCATCTCGGCTGGTGCCACTTCCGCTTTAGGACCTCCAGATACACATGCTCAGGACACGTCTGTGGGTTCACGGGGTGTTCACCCTGGAGTCTCCTCTGCTCCTGAAAATGGGAGACGAGAACACTCAATGAGTCTATCTTTGCTTTATGAGGAATAGAATTATCTGTTGAGGAGCACCCGGGTCCATGGATTATCATGGAACAGGGAACTCCTGGTCATGTACCACCCCAAAGGGCGTGAAATCTGTGGCAGGATTAATGGTGGACCTCCTGGTGAGCAGCGCAAGTAGCAGCTCCTCATCCCAATCCAATTTCTCTGAGGTCATCACCATAGAGAGTTTTGATATAAGCCTCTGATTCGTTTATTCTAGCTTACCTTGAATTGTAGATGAAAAACTCATGCCTCCCAAATTGGAGTCTTCAATTTATTTGCCGACGTTTGCTGGACGTCCATCAATTTCATGCCGATACAAACCAGTCTCATCCCTGGCTACCCGGTTAATTTTTCTCCTCCAGGATACCCTCTCTTGGTCTGAAAGAAGGTGGTTAGTGTGGAAAACATAAATTTTCCCATTCTTGGTTCCACTACCATCACTGACTAACTCAAGTCGTCGTCTGCTGTCTCTTTAGTCATCTTGTCTGCTTTGTCATTTCCTACTTCTATGTGGGAAGTTTGTATCGGGATTTTATACTTTCACACCCTGGTACTCTTATGTCAATTTTCTTGTATTCATAATGGATATTGCAGTACCTTTCTCTATTTATCAACTTAATTCTGATTTATTATTATATTTATTTAATTTATTTATTTATTTTTCCACACTATGCTTAATTGATGTTACTGCTGCTGTTTTTGTTCGTATTTGCCTAATGCTGTCGCATATCTGACGCATGCTGAATGTTTTTGTTCAATTGGGTCCAATTGCATGCTGACGTGTGTCAAAATTAGTCTTATACTTCCCTGTTGTTCACGTTCCTTTCATTCACGTTCCCCTCTCTTTTCTGAAAAAGAACTACGGAAAGAGAGTCTTCTTTTTCGGAAACATCCAAATGAACCAGCTAGATCAGGCTGCACAAGAGAAGCCGGCATCGCTGTACCTTCTGATGTGTCCAATCTTCCCCAAAATTTAATTACAGTGTGCATTGTAATTTTCCCATGCAATAGTTTGAAACCGCAAAAAGCCAAACGTCAATGAGAGGGAAGAAATTTCATCTGTGCTGTATGTTGCACATAGAGGACATTTGACAATAAAGTTGTAGCCAATCCAAAAGGAGCCACCTAGTGGTAGTCCAAACAAGAAATCCCTGATGTTGCACCGGGAAGAACATTGCCATAGTACAACGCCATCTGGAGGTTGGAAAAAGTAGAAGTAGCTGTTTTCGCACTTAAAAAAAATTCCCGAAGACAAAATTGAATACGTGCGGTAAACGAGTGTAGCGAAATATCGCTCAAAGGTGGAGAATGAGAAATTTCCCAATATGATTCTGAAAGTGGTAAATGGAAAAAAAACATTTGCTAATTCAATTACAGAAAAATGTGTACGAATGACAATTTCTGTATATTTGAGTAGACAACAAAAACCATATGTGCGGTGCAACTATGTCAGGCATACGATACCAGTCAATGAGATGAGATCCTCTGACAGGTCCACTCCGGCTGCCATACCCTCCTCTGAACCTATGACAATTTAGGAATAGGGAACATTGAATAAATTGCCTTGTGTTTCAACCAACCAGGCCATGCGATTAGATTTTGTTCTCTAGTCTGTCAAAAGCATTGTGCAGTGGGAAGGACCGATCAGCGGATGGTAAGGTCATATGGAGGAAATCTAAGGAAACCAAAGCCGATACTGTTGGAAGACAGAGTTCAGTGGCGGGTTATCAGCTGACTTTAGCAATAGTCAGCCTTGTGTCAGCAGTCATTGGGAGCAAGTGTGGTCCAGCGTGTTCAAGTTCATGACAGTCTTTCGATGAGGCCAGCGGCGATCCCTATTGTCCGGATTCAGGTACCCATGGAGCAAATGGGTATTGTCCATGTGGGGGTGCCGTAGCTTGTCATTGTTGTGGGTTTTGTGGAGGAGGAGTCAGAGCTTGTTGATCATAGCCTGATTGATGAACAGCTGGGTGCTGGCGGTGTGGGCATTTCCATGTCCAATGATTCACATCACCACAAATGAAACAGCCAGCTTGGTTCCCGTGACTTCCTCGTCCATGCCCACCTTCCCGTCTCGGACCTCCCCTCAGCCATGCGTCTCGGCCCTGCCTTGGGGGCAGGCCATAATGTTGAGGCGGGGCTTGGAGCTGCGGTGGGGGTGTGATCAGCCGTGGTGGAGCCTGTTGAGAGACACTGATAGACAGTTGATTAGATCTCCCATGTTTCTCTTTTTTGCATGCATTACTGGAGACTCTCTTAGCCTCTTGTATTTGTGAGTTCAAAAAGTTGTTCTGTAGCTTGGATGTTTTCTCAGTCTCTTCCTTGGCTCTCATTCGAGAATGCTGCACATAATATAGGAAATGAGTTCGCCAGTTCGCGTCATCTGAAGTGGGGAGAGTGGGAGAGTTAGTCATCATTTTCTGCACATCAGACGGACAACCCCCCAGCACTGCTTGCCTGAACAAAGCTTGATTCAATGGATGACTATTGGGGTCCTGCCTGGTGGCAGTCACCCAAGCATCCATACAATTAACCAAATAAGTAATTGGGTGTACCTCAGATAACAATTCAAACGCCAATTGTTGTAGGGAACCCAATGGGGCCGGGTAAAGGGATCTCAGCGCGTCTGCAATCGCACCATAGTGAGCTGTTCCAGTAAATGGAGTGTCATCTAATAATGTTGTGGTACCGGCTTGCATTTCTGTCTGTGTGGCTGCCATCGCACCGAGGCAGCGAGAAAGAACCGCTCGAATATCTCCCATAGCCCACATTTGTCCACCTGCAATATCCTGCACTTTACGCATCCATACAGCGCCTCCCCGAGAAATTGGTGGTAGCATGTCAACAATAGCCGTCACATCAGTAATTGAATAGGGATGATAGACCCTCGGTCCCTGCCCTTGGTCACGCAGCGGCATAGCAGTTACCTGTTCGGGGGCATTTTCTGTATTATCGCCTGGTAATTTTTTATCATTCGACCTCGTCAATGTCCTGGAAGCTATTCCTCCTAACAGGTCCACAATTTCTTTGGGTAAATACTTACTTTTAAGCCAATCTATTGCCCACATCTGTATGTTATGGTCAATTTTAGGCAATTCCAGCAACATCTGCCTAGCCAATTCTGTTTCATTATTTATAAAGGTGCTTACATCCCAAACACTAGCTCTTTCATCATCGGGTTTAATTCGCATACCCTTTTCTAATTTTACCAATTGTTGATGAACCGCTTCGGGCAGGTTGGGGGGAAGTTCGGCACACAAAGTATTTGGGTGTGGGCTTGAGGAGTAGCCGGAATGCGTAACACCCCCCTCCTGGAGTTTTGTGTCCATAGGACGAGCCCCTTGCGCGGCGCGCATACTGTTTAAAGTATCCCCTGTTAATGGGTGGTGGGTATCATTTAACTCACTCAATGTTTTAACCCCTGCCTTTGTGTTTGCAACTGCGATAGGGGGGGATAAATTTTCCGTGCGGTTGGTAGAGCCGTTGTCGCGGACGGCTCAGGCCCCTGGCTACGGGTCGATCACCCGTCTTCTCCCCCCCTGCCTCGTCAATGCTCAAGTGGCCACTCAGCGCATAGAGGGGGCCATGGTCACCGCACTCTCCCCATACGGTGGTGGAGGTGCGGACGCCACGTCATTTAGCGTATCTTTTTCTGTATGATCTTGTCGATTCATTTCTGTTCGAACATGCACGGCGGCAGTCATACCGGCCATGAAATGTAAAACCGCTCTAATTGAATCCCAATGTGCTTCTTCCTTCTTTAACATCCGTCTACTGTTCGAAATCCACTTGTTCTGACTAATTCCTTCGATTTCCTTCAGCCTGCGCAACACCGCTCGTTCCAACTGGCCAGATGCCAGCCAAAGATCGGAGCGTGAATTGTCATTCGGCAACAATTTCCTCTCCTGTAAATTAGCAATTGCCTTCCTCTTTATCTCCACTTCTTTTTCCTTTTTTCTCTCCGACCCACACAACATTCCTCTATAAGTATTCAATGCTTTTTCAAGTAGAATTTTAACCATTTCCTTGCCTTCAGGCAATTCGGCCAAGGTAAAATTCACCAGGTTTTTATCATATTGGCCGTCCATTTCGCTCCTTAATGGACCATGCGACGTCACACAATTCTCTAATTGTAACAATGGAGCTGTCCCTAACTTGCCCTAAAAATACAGCTGTTTACTCAGACCCCGATCTCCAGTCGTCAATCCTACACTTTAACAGCATCCAGAATAATAAAAATTATCTGGACCTGCCTCAGCAATTAACCACTAATTTTTTAATTGCCTACAAACTCAGTTTGCTCTTTGCTCGTCAGCTACTGGCCAAACCTACGACTCAGCGGTTCTACCTAATTTTAAACCGCCTACGTGGTGACTCAATAACTGTGCCAATTCAGTTATCTACTACTCAGTGGCAAATTTTAGACGGTATATTAATTTGAATATACCTCACACCTACTCTACTCAGACCCCAATCTCCAGTCGGCGGTCCTACTCAGCCATTACAGTATCAATTTGGTATTTGCCACCTACACAAAATCCAATCACTATACTTGGTTCAACACATTCAGGTTCAGAGCAGTTTGATTTGGATATAAGCCGAATCTTGACACTTTGCCCGTAGGAACCGGTGTGTCTTACCTTTTTAAAGTGGAGCGCTCCTTGGTTACTGCCTGAGTCTGAAGGTCCTGAAACCGATGTTGGTCTTATTCCAGAGAAATCCTGTTCGTGACGCCATTTGTAGAGGAGGGGAGAATTCTGTTTCTTTACGGCCCTCCTTGGACACAAGTCCTTTTATTTCTCTATAAGGTGGAAGAAGACCCAACACCACGTCGTCTTTTTCTCAGTTTATCACAACGCAACACGAATCGATTCGGGCTCCTGAGATTCTCAGATCTCATCAGGAAGCCCCGGACAAACACATTCATGAGATTATATAGAGACAATATGATAATGAGAGGCGGGGAGGTACGCCTCTCATGCAAATCCCGGAAACAAAGAAAGTAACTTGTCATCTGACCCGGTGTGGCTGGAGGAAGTTGGGAGCGGTGAGGTGTGACCAGAACACCACTACCCACCATTTAGTGTGATGGCAAGTTGCAGACCCCCGCTGTGCATACATCCTGAGATAAAAGGTCTTCCCAAGGGGGGTTAACAGCAACCAGGGACTTTCCCAAGGGTCGGGGGACAACAGGAGACACTTGGGAGCCGTTAATCGACCAAGGGGAAGAAGATACAATCTAACACTACATACGTTGTTTTAGGTGAGCGAACAGATGCCCACGAAAGAGACTGGGAACAATCGTACTCATAGTAAGGCGCAGTCCCGCAATAGCTGCAACACAGATACTTGAGATAACAGTTCTTTTGATGTTAAACAAGTCCTATGGAGGGGGCCTCTAAAAGTGGTGGGGGTTGAGGGACACTAAAGGTGATTGTAAACACAGTGAGCCGGAAATACCTCCAACAACATTCTACATTCTTTGTTTCTTTCAGAGCCAACTAGAGTGGGGCTAAATAAAATCACAGTAAGGAATAAATTCCTTAACACAATATATTAGAAAGCCTGTTACACCTCCACCAAACTGTTCACTTTCATAGACAAACACCGTGTACTGCATATGCTATGTCGAGCAAAGCAAGGAAAATTAATTCCAATAAGACTTTTAATGTCTAACGTTGCAAACGTATATATAATAATGGTGTGTTTTGACATCATTCTCCCAGGGAACTAAGGGCTGATTAGTATGTTCCTCCTGTTTTTTTTTTTTTCTGTGATTATCGACTGAGAGCCTTGTGTAGTTTTGAGAAGTCGTTCAGGAAAGTGTTCTGTAATATATCTTCTTCTGTAATATATCTTCTTGCGCAGTGGTTCTCATACCCACTTCAGGGGGTACGTGAGATTTTAAAATGTATTTATAAAGTAACATTATTAATGAAAAAAAAAAAAGAAGCCTTGATCAGAACACTTGGCCTCTCTGCCACCAAGAATGACAAAGTTCCTCAACGAAGCACAATGCCAAGTGTCTCCCGAAATGTAAAAACACTCAGTACAACAATGAAATATTCAGGTTTGATGGTTGATAATGTTGTTTGCCTACTTTATTGGCAGTTTCTGCTTTAATTTAAATTTAAGCTAATGATTTCTTCTTGAGAACAGATCTGTACTATGATTCCAAAGGAGATACTTGTTTCAATTTAGAGTGTTCCATTAACCTATTGTGCATGTTTTTGGAATGTGGGAGGAAACCGGAGCACCCATAGAAAACCCACGCAGGCCTGCAGCAATTGGGCCTAATGGAACTGGTCTCTAAACATCTTCAGGTAGACTGAAGGTGTTTAGGGGGTAATGCAACAGGTTGTAGATGCTATTTTTATCTTCTCTTTTATCTCAATAGGGGTTTCCTGGTTAACTCATTTAAAATAAATATGCATATGAAACACAATTTGCCCTTAAATTACGTCACTTAAAGTACTCGGAAAAGTGGCAGACTGATGTTGCCAGGATGTAGTAAAACTTTTTAGATAGCAATTAGCCATTAGCGGCAAATGATGGTAAAAACATTGTCCTCGTCGTGTAAGGACTATAAATAATCTCATCATCACACAAATTAAAATACGAAGAGATAGTTTTTGTGCCAAAATTACCTGTCGTAGTCGTAGCCAATATGTACACACGTCGCCGCCCGGTGTCCCGTCGCGTTCGGAGATAGTGAATTAATTAAGTGCGTTCTGTTCCCCCCCCAAACCGCGTTCTCGTCAACAGGGCCACTACCGGAAGTTCGCCATTAGTGCGATCCACCCTTTAGCAGTATTTAGTGAAAATCAAATGTGTTAACATTACACATTTGTTTATTAATCAGTAGTCGTACAAGTTCGGAAGACATACGTTCTACTTCGAAAGTTGCAGATGAGTGAAAATATGCGAATTAATTTCAGGTCAAAGTTCAGAATCACTTTCGATCGCAATTTTATTATTTATTTATCTGCTTTAGTTGTTAGATAAAAATAACAAAAAGAAGCATAGACTATATAAAAGTTAATAAGGGTGAACAGAAAATAATGAAAAATAATTACATATTGACATAGCAAGTAAAATGATGGGCCAATTTATGTGCCATCATAATGCAACAAGTCCAAGAATGACCTGTTCAGCAATGATGTGAATATCTAACAAGTTCGTAATGATGAACACACAATAATGAAAATAACAAATAACAAAGTCCTTCACAACTCCACCAAACTGTTCACTTTCACTAACAGCGTATACTGCATATGCTATATTGACATGGAAAATGATGGACCAACTTCCGACGCCATAAGTCAACAAGTCCTGGAATGACCTGTTCAGCAATGCTGTAGATATCAAACATAATACACTTATTAGTTATATTTTTAACTTTATATTTTTTTTAACTTGTTTTAATATTTTGCTCATTCGTCCAACTTCGTGTCAGACCAGCTACTTAGCTCTTCTGTATAGATAAAAAAAAGTCAGCACAGGAGTTAAGCAAACCTATACTACCAATTGTGGGCATGAATTCATTTCGAAAGAATTTCAAGCTGTGAAACTTTTCTGTAATTACAGACCGAAGTACATACAAAGTGAGATTCAAGTTTTAACAACATATCATATCTCAAGTGACTTTCGATGACAGACCTCCAAACACTGACAAAATATGCATCAGTGCAAAAGTTATTCTAGCCTTCTGGCGTTTGTGCCTCAGTGCTCAGTGGCGCCGACACTGTCTTGCGGCTCTGCGTTTGTGAAGCCATGACCCAAGCCTGCAATATTGTGTCCGATTGAAGAGAAGGAGACGTGTCCAAGGTCCCCAATGAGGAGAGGTGGTGCTTCCTGTGCAGGATCAGATGAGGGTTCCGTAAGAGGGTGTAAAGCAATGCCCAACGTCTCCTGGCTCGACTGTTCACAGAATATTCTGGAAAGGAGAAGGAAATATGAGCAACAGAAAATACTAACCACTTCGGATTATTGTGTTTTTGCATGTACAGTTACATGCATTGGGCAGTATTTACATACCAGATGGTGTGTTGTTTAATGTGGAGTATGCAGGTAGTGTGTGTTTGTCCAGGATGGTGGAGACTAGCAGCTGACAGAAACACACCATGGCTGGATTGTTATGATAGTGGTCAGCAAAGATCATCCCAATCCATGTACTATAACCTGAGAAATGCAGAAATACTGATTCTTACACAGTTCTATATGGAGAAAAGTACTGTAAATAACAAAAAAAACTTTTTTGCCATGACTGTCTATTAATGGTAAGTGGTGTTTCTCCAAAGTATCCACTTCCTTTCAAATTAATAAGTATTGTAAACTTTACACATCACACATCTTATTTCTTATATTGCAGAAATAAATCCTTTTGAGTGGGTGACCTGCTACCAACCCACCAACCCCTGCTCCAACTTTGATGGAGTGCATCACACCTGAGCACCCACAGTGCATACGAATGGCTTTTGTGTGATCCCACCATACGGTATGCCAAATTTCCATAATCTGTCCCCAGAGTATCATTTTAAAGAGTTAAACTCACCAGCATCCATGGTTTCATATCCTCTCTGCATTATTGTACGGTCGATGCGGGACACCAGCCATGTTCCCAGCACAATGCTGATCATCAGCCTCATGATGCAGTTGCTTATCCCCATGATCACATTGTAGAAAAAGAAAAAGTAGTTGAAGCAGTGGAATGCTTTTCTGAAGGCAAAAGAGAAGGAACAAAATTCATATTTGACCTCATTCATATTTCCATGTTTGATTACAGGTTGTGGCGCAGACGAGGTTCCATAATTCCCATTTACACTTAAGTAAATGGGAATTATTTCATCCATCTATCCATCCATTTTCTAATCTGCTCATCCTCACAAGGGTTGCGGGCATGCTGGAGCCTATCCCAGCCGTCTTCAGGCAGTAGGTAGGGTACACCCTGACAAATGACCATTTGTGCACACAATCACACCCAGGGACAATTTTGACTGTCCCATTAACCTGCCATACATGTTTTTGGGAATGTGGGAGGAAACTGGAGTACTCGTAGAAAACTCACACAGGCAAATGCCACACCGGAAGGCCAGAGCCTGAATCGAACCCTGCACCTCTTCACTGACACGGACGGGCGTGCTAACCAGTCGACCACCGTGATGCAACTACTTAAATTTTGACACATGTATTGCATTTTTTTGTGTCAGGTGAGGTACCTTATGATAATATAAAAACCATGTACAGTATTTTTGAATGACTACATATCTCAACTCAACTCAACTGTATTTATAGAGCACTTTCAAACAGCCATCGCTGTTCGAAAGTTCACGAGTTCAGTCGGGACTTACAATCCTGGTTGACATATTATATTTGCAATATGCAACCATCACTACCTACCTGTTATTGAGAGCCAAAGGTTTGTGTTTATCAGTGGGAGACAATTTGTCCTGGAGAAAGAAAATCTGGACCAAAACTATCTGGAGGATCACCATGGCTATCACCAGACTGATAGTCAGGCTACAAAGAAAAAGACACAAAGAATAGAGTAAATGTTGTCATATTGATGATGCAGGGGATATAAAAAAATCAACACACCCCTGTTGAAATACCAGATTTTTGTCATCTAAACTAGGAGACCACGATAAATCCTTCTCAAGCTATTTTTGCCATGAAAGTGACCGAAAACCTGCACAGCTGAACTGAACATTTTTCAAAAATTATTTTGAGAAAGTAAAAATAAACAACAGAAATGTGGTTGCTCGTGTGTGTACTCCCTCTACGTTGCGCCTGCCACATACACTTACATGAGGATGCCGAGGTTAGACAGCATGATCAGGGCTTTTTCATGTTGTATCGGAATAACAATCACATACACCACCAACAGTGCAACCAGGAAGTGAATGGAGTGGACCATCAGATAACCTGAAACACGAATACAAAAAAAAAAAAAATCAAATCCTAAAAAAGCTATTCATATCATTTTACAAGAAATTAAAATTATTACCCCAGAGCGTAAAAGCAATTTGCCATCCAGAGTAGCGTGCGATGGAGGCCTGCACAAAATCCATAAAAGGTTCGTCACTTCTAAAGTCATACAGTAAATGTCTTGTGTGCGGTGTCTCGCTCACCACACTGGCAGCAGACTTGGGCTTGAGAAATTTCTCTGGGAGGAAACCTCTCTCTCCTCTCCAAAGTCTCTTTAAATGTTTCCTTTGGAAACAACACACCTTGATGAATCGGGGCATGTCTGAGTTTGCACTGATGAATTGCATTGTACTGATCCACTTACCTGTAACATACCAGTACATGGAGCGTGTACGCAACTGAATTGAGACTAGCAAAGATGGTGGTTGCTAACCACGTCTCTAGAATGAAACAAAGTAAGCGATTAATAGAAGGGCCCTATGACATGTTGATGCTTGTCTAGAAAATAGATTGGTTGAGCAGGCCAAGGCCAAACAAAACAAAATTAAATGGATCCTCTCTTTCTTCATTCACCACTCTTCTCTATGGCACTTATTTACACCTATATAAAAGCAAGTTTATTTAATTCATTGTAATCTTAGCATCAAGCTCCATACAGTATTTTGAGTGATTTGGGGGTTTTTTTTCCCACAAATTGATTTGACTACATTAGCAAATCTGCCTCGCAGTTCTGACTTTCTGTTCTGTTTAAATTAAGAGTGAACAACAGTACAGACATCGTAAACAGGATTACACAAAAACAGAAAGTCCACAAAACGTTGGAGAGGTGGTGCATGGGCAAAATTTAGCTTGGGATTCTTGTCAAAGTGAATATAACTTTACCGGGCAATTAAGAATTATACCTTGGAGAGGGTGTGCAATCACATTGGAATTACTGTATACAGCATACGATCATTATAGAATTGTTCAAAAAAGAAACAAAATGAGTGAAGCTTTTGGATACTATGCAGGACTTGTGGCCAACTCACTTCTGGCGACGTTGATGAATTCTTCCAGTTGCGGAATCATGGCTCCCAAAGCTTCGGTCTGATCACAGGACGTCACCAAGTCTTTGAGCGTGTTCTTCCATCTGACCACTTGGTCAAAAGCGATATTACTGAGACTGTAGTCAGCCAGGGTCATCTAAAAGCAATAGCAGAGGGTATGTAGCATTTGATACCAACAACCTTGCGGATAAAACGCCCAATTGTTTCTGCTCTTTACCGTATATAGACCGATGAGAGATATGATGGCAGTGCCGATGATTCTGTTTGGGAACTTGAAGTGGGGATCCCACTCATACACTCTGATCTGGAACCAGCTCAGGGCCTTGCTGCAACATAAAATGGGTTCAACCACTGTGTATGTAGTCTCCGACTGTGCTGCAACCTTTAAGTGTAGTGTGAGTCACAGTTGTGTCACTAAAACTGATTCTGATGAGCATGGCAACAATAATGACGCATTTTTAAAACAGATAAAAATCGATTGGAATGCAAAGAACGTCGCGTTTGTGTTTAAATGCACATGAGAGGCAAAACAGGGCTGAGATGACTGCAGTTCTATTTCGATTAGGAACAGTTCAATCTAGAACTGCTTCACAAGTATTCCACTCTTGACTGTATTTTACCTGTGTGTACTTTTCTTCCTCAGGAGTCTCTTAACATGCTGCACTTGATGATGCTGAGTCAGTTCATCTGGGTCCTGGTGGTACATTTTGTATATTAATACTCAAGTGTTTTTTTTCCCGCCATTGTTAGCACACATTACAATATTCAAAATAAAAAAATAAGTTGTAAAATGCATTGATTGTAAAACAAGACAATACTGTGCTGGTGAAAAAAAAAGGAAATATCAATGTCAGTTATTACTCTGTGGGATTTGACTGCGGATATGACATGATATATGTTCTGACCTCCTGTTCCAGCTTTAGATGTATTCGAACATGTTTGACCAGCATGTAGACAAATCGTCCCAAAAGAAAAACGAGAGAGACGATACAAGGCCACTGGACAATTATCTTCTGGTATTTCCCCAAAATCTTTGAGAAACACATTTCTATTTTAATTTTCAGACATCAAAGGTTATACAAACAAACATGTCAGGTGGGCATAGTACTCACCTAGTAGCAGTTGTACTCACGTACCTTGCCATTTGGACATGTGAATGTGTCCCACACAGTAATGATCAGCCTGCAAACAACCAGATAGCATTTTGTCCATTTCACACCATATTGAAGCATGCACTGTGGAGGAATATTTACCAACACAAAGAGTAGAGAATTCCAAGCACAGCTCCAGCTGCTCTGAAGGGTGTTGACAAACAGGCAAAGAAAGGAAAGTTCACAAGTCCCACCTCCAAAGCTCCAACAAGGTAAACTACAGCTGGGGACCATAAACACACTATCGGTTGATGTGTGAACAACAGAGCAGAACCAATTGGTAGAGAGTGTCAGTACCTCTGGCCCAGGGTGGGACAGTAAAAGGAATGTAATGTTCCGAGAAGAGCAGTAGGACGCTGTAGGACACGGCGCCAAAGGCGAACCCGTACGACCAGCGATTGCTCAGGCTACCTATGGTGTCCAGAGGTCTGCCAAGAACATGAACAAAGAAAACGTGGCCTTATTATTTTTTTAATTTAAACTGCACAAGCAAGAGAGTGACAACACGTCCTATGGACTATTTTAAAACGTGCATTTTAATTTTTCTCTTTTTGATTGACTTACACCACAATGCCAAAACGCCCTTGAAGAAAAGGAAGTCTATGGTCAATAGCCAATGGTTTTGCTCTTTTCTGAAGGAATGACAGGACCAAGGTAATCAGCACCTGCAAGACAACAACCAAAGCTAACAATTGCAAGACAGACACATGTTAAGACTGACTTTATTTAAAGTGATGCTTGATATATTTAAAATAAATATATGGTATGACACTAAACCAACCACTTGGGCTTTTTACCATGTAGCGGACAATGACTTCATCTGAAAACATGTTAAAATGTTTCATTTAATGAGTTTTAAAAAGCAGCATGCTGAAATTCGTTTCAGTTAAGAGTTTAATGTAGTTTGTACATTCTCTCTTCGAGTAAAGTAAAATAGACATGGCAAAAAATGTCGATTGATGACTTCCGCAGATTCTTTTTTACTGGCCACGTCCCACATTTACTCAGTTGTTGCTTCATAGCGCTCAATCATAATCACCACATTGTTGAATTAAAAATGGCATAAGACAGTTTTGGAGGGCAACCTGACTTGAGAAAGATCTCGCAGGAACAGAAAGTCAGACAGACACACAAAAGGGAAAGTCTTCAGGTTTAAATAAAATGGGAAACAGCACCACCCTCTGGTCATGCAATGCAACAATGTCCTAATTGGCTTCTTTCTCATGGATTTCTTCCATTTATATTCTTGAAGTGGTGGGACATTGATTGAAATGAGTTGTAGAAGGTTCCAAAGTGTTTCCCTTGCAAGTACCTGCTCATTCTATAGAGCAGCGATGCCGTTGCTGCAGTTTTACTAAACCTTTTAAGCAAACAGTGCAAGTTGATGACATTGTTAAAAAAAAAAAAATTAGTATGGTAAACATTGGTCGCAGACACGCTACTGACTTTTAGAGAGACATAATTCCACGGTCCAGTTTTTATGTTCATGCTAAAAACGTAAACGAGAACTTGAAAACTGAACTGGGCTATTATTTATACAAAAAATAAATAAATAAAATAGCACAAATGAAGGACGACTTACAGCTGGGATAAGTGTGAGATGCAGAAAGAGGTCAATCGATATTCCATTGTGACAGTCCTGAACAATTACATCCCTGTGGGGAAAAATGTTTATTATTGGTATGTGTTCAAGATAGTTTGCATTGGTGTGGAATTGTGCTGCATCATAATGCTGGGGCTTTCTAACCTGCTCATGTTGCCGAACAGAATGGCGAGTAAACAAAACAAACAACTGTCACAGGCCCCAAACTGAAGTCTGCTCTCAGTAAACAAAAGTAAGCAAAACTCATATCGTACTTACACATGCTCCACTTGGTCCGCAATCATCGTTAGATCATCCATTTTGAATCAAAAAGTACCTCAGCAAGTCTAATGAACAAGGGTGTGTGGACAGCTGTCACTTCTCTATTTCCTGGTTTCACCCATGTGACTCAAACATTTGAACTTTAACCTCAGGATGCACGCTTCTCTCGCTCTCCTTGTTTGTCCATGTGTCATGAATCGACAACTCTCTCTCTCTCTCTCTCTCTCTCGACCGCACACAGCGGACAAACTCAAAGCACACGAATGCACACGCACACACACGCACACGCACACGCACACGCACACACACACACACACACACTCACTACAGTATTGATAATTGTGTTACTTAGTATAAGAAATATAAATACAGCGTTCTTGGCCAAGCAATCATTCACCTCCTAATTTTACCAACAGAACACATTTCTTTACCTGATTATATCAGATGTGTCCAAAGACTTTTTAGGATTGGAATAATTTTTGTTATGATTAAAACATTTCCTCTGTTTATATTCACTTTTTACGCTTCCTTTCAGGTTCAATTTCGGGCAGTCCAAACGGGTATCCCCGTAGTCCTGTGGAGAAAATAAAACAAAACAACATGAACCTTATTTGAATTTGGTTTCGATTTTATTCCATCTTTCAGCTAGGAGGGGGGTCGGCAACATGTGGCTCCAGAGCCCCATGCGGCGCTTTAGCGACATCTAGTGGCTCCCTGGAGCTTTATAAAAAATGTTTGAAAATGAGAAAAGATTTTGATAGTAGGCTAATATAGCTCAAATAGATATAGATACATGTTGCAGCTCCGAAAAAGGAGAGCTGTGGTGTTGTTTTTTTTAAAACGTACACTTTATTTATGCTTTTAACAGTCTCGACAAACACAGACATGTCTGCGTCCGACTCCGTGCCTTCTCTCTTCTGGTTCGACTCAAGAAGCGTTCAAAGACAGCCTCAGAAAAACGGAAATTAATGATCACTTCACTGACACTAAGAAAAGCAAACATAATCCACCAAAACAAAAAAAATCAAGCGAGGAAATTACAAAATAAATTCTATGGGGCGTTTGTGAACACATATCAAAGGAACGAATAACACAAACAATTCTGAGACACTCCAGTCTCCTACATACATACAGCATGTGTTTCCTTCATTGTAAGTTTTATAGAAGACTTTTATTTTTTTGCGGCTCCAGACATATTTGTTTTTTGTTTTTTTTGTCCGACATGGCTCTTTCAACATTTTGGGTTGCCGACCCCTGAGCTAGGAGAATACAATAAGGGGTAGGCAAGCCACTTTAAAATTGAAAAGTAAAACGAAAAAGAGATTTACTTGAACTGTGTGTTCCTAAAGTAATGCACAAGGAGAACGGATCAAAATTCTTGTGATTTTTTTTTTCCCCTGAAGTGCAAAGCTCAAAAGATACCCACGATATTCTGTTCCTAAATCTTATGTAATGTTTTTTTCTAGTACATACAAATTGACCACAAGGTACATCCTTATCTTTAGTCATCTGTTCCAAACAAACAAACAAAACAAACAAGGAAAAAAATATTACATGTTGAGTTTTTTGTGGCGAGGCCGTTACCAGCCAATCAGAGTCCAGAAATGCAACTGTCGTCGTTTCTGAGATTGATTTTCCCAGCTCATGCAGCTAGATTAAGAAACTAAAATACTTGTGACTTATCAAGTTTCAACATTCATTTCTTTTACATAAAAGCAAATAGGACATGGATAGATATTGACAGTAACAGTCACCTTTTATCTCAAATCTGAATACGAACAGTGGATCGCCACACAGCGCCGAGGCATGTTGCCGAATAACAATGGCAAAGAGCACTTCACGGGACAATCAAGAATGCAGTGCAGTGGCTGACTGATGACTCGACGTTCTGTAAATGACATCAGTCACCGGAGATTGCTGAACAAAGGCATTTTCGTTGTTAAGCGCGTTGCTATGGGTCTAACTATGACCCTGGGTGGGCTGCGTTTCCAAAAAAATTTGGGGGAAAAAGTTTGAGCCCAAAGTATTCATCAAAAGATGGCTGTCCAAGTTTACTTCACACCTGACTTTGAAAAGGAAGGATGGGACAAAATGGCTGGGACAAAATGTGAGATGCAGAAAGAGGTCAATCGATATGTTTGTTGACCGTTTGTGCTGTATAAAGCTTGTTTGCATTGTTGTAGAACCGTGCTGCATTAAATTGGTCCTTTCTAAGACTTTGATCTTCTCATGTTGCTGAAGAGCAGGCTGAGTGAACAAAATTAACATGTGACTCAAACATTTGAAATTTAACCTCAGGATACAATGTTCTCTCTCGCATTCCCATTTTTTCTGAAAGTACAGTAATTAAGAAAATATTTGAATTTAATTCTAAATTGTGAACATGTTATGTACAATACAAAGAATGCTTCTCATCAAGTGATCAAGGCTCAAGCATTTTTTTTTCTTGGTGAACAGTTTTGCCAATTAACTACTTTATTTGAGGAGCAACTTCATAATATATGGGAGCATTTTTTGCAGGTTTATCACAGGGACCTAAAGCAAGGGTGTTCTTGAACACACACACACACACACACACACACACACACACACACACACACACACACACACACACACACACACACACACACAGAAAAAAAATATAACAAAGTAACAAATGAAAATTTGATTTATTTTTAAAAAATGTTATTGTTGTTATTTATTTGTGTATTTATTTGATGAAAGTAACTGTTTTTATTTCTTGAATTGTGTATACACATTGTGCATAAACTTGTCTAGAAACGTTTTCAATGGGGCAATTCCAAGCACAAATAATATACATTTCAACTCAATATTTCTTAATTATTATCTTTGTGTTTCTGAAGCTAGTATTGTAATGTAATTTATGAGAACATCTGTGATGTACAGTAGATCTCAAAGGTCAGACTTAAAACTCAAGACTCTTGTGAAAACAAACTAATAACATGACGGATATTAAAAATATTGTGTACTATGTCAGTGAACTTTTTAGCTTATAAGCCACTCCTCCTGACTTGATCCGCATCGATCTGACGCCAATAAATACCCAGCACTGTCAATGTGGCATTGTTATTGTGAGCTCATCAATCAAGAATCATCATGGCTGGGAATGTTCTTCTTGTGGGACTTCTGCTCTTCTGTGTGATTGCAGGTGTACAAGAACGAATACTGTATTTAATTTAACTCGTTTTGAGACTCTAAGTCAGAAACGGGCAACTGGCCGCACGTGGTCCGCACCCACACTGAGTGGCCCTTGAATAATCTCCCCCCGCCAAAAAAAAACGTGGGGGAAATTATAAACATGTTTCCGCTACTGCAGTGGACCACCGCATATTTATAGTTCAGAACCCGCAGGTTGACCTGTTTACAGATTTTTTTTCCAATAACTTTGTCAATATTTTAGGGTGTGGGTAAAGTGCGGGAGTTTGGTTGTGGGACTTTGGGGATCTTTTTGTTTTGTTTTGTTTAGTTTTTTTTTGGTGGGAAAAATTATGTTGGAGGTTTATCAGCATTTTTTTTGAATAATTCGGGAGTGTTTAAAAAAATTATAATTCATGCTCTTAATGTTCATGGAATTATATTGCCAATTAATATTGAGACACTACTGTGTCACAGTGTTTTTAACCATTTACATATACCAACAGTGTGTTGATAAAGACACAATGGTGGTCTCTTGTATCTTTAATAACCCAGGTCAAATGTATTTCTCATGTTGCTCTCTTTTGTGTGCTCACGATGCAGTATATTAAGTATTTGTTTGAAAACTGTACTCACCTTTTTAAACAATTTTTCCTTTCACAGACACAGAGGCATACCCGAAAAAGGTGACTATTACTGTAAACGTTTACCTTTTGTTTTTGTATTAGATTCTTTGTAAAAGAAATCGTATAGAACGTTTAAACTAAACAAGTACTCTTTTTTTTCAACTTTCTTAACTTATCCGCACAAACTGAACAAATCAATCTCAGTATTACACATCATATTAAGGTTAATTAAAGCTCACACATAAATAGAATTAGTGCATGTTCAGTGTGAATTTAAAACCCCACTGCTCATTCTTGGAGAAACTAAAATCTATGTATTCACTCTTTTTTTTTTTTGGTCAGCCATCCTGTTCCGTCACCCATGAGCCAATAATCTGCCACCAGACTTACAGCCCTGTGTGCGGTACTGACCAAAATACTTACTCCAACGAGTGTTCCCTCTGTCGTCACAACCAGTGAGAACTACACACTACGTACACACTACTCTCACACTCCCACATGCAAATTTACACGCACACGCTTGCACAAACTCGAACGTTGCTTGCCTGGTGGTGAAAATAGAAACAACTCCAGTGACAAATCTGAACTGTGATTGGACATTGCTCATGGTCATTTGTATGTACCAGAAAAATCATTATGTACGAATTAGGAACAGCATAATGTATCTTCAAAGCTTTATTCTTGTTGAATGGGAAAAGAAGGTAGGGGTTGGCCTGACCAGTACCGGTTGATTTGTACAAGATGAATTAAAATCGAAGACAAGTTCAAGTTAAGTTAACAATGATCTGTTTTTGCTGTACAGGTTAACAAGGGAAGCCGTTTGGATTGCCTATAATGGAGAATGCTCCGCTGTTCAGCAGCGCAGAATGTGAATATGAACAGATGGTGGAAAAGTTTGATTCAGAAGCATTCTTTGTATTGTACATAACATGTTCACAATTTAGAATTAAATTCAAATCTTTTCTTAATTACTGTACTTTTACTGGACACTGCCAAACAAATCACGTGAACGATTTTTTGTTGCGACAGCTGATGGGACATACCAAAAGTTGTCGCAACTTTGCCTCCTCTTTTGCTAGCATGACGAAAACATGGCTTCTTTCAGGCTGGGGTTTTGTGTTGTAAACAACAGAGAGGTTCTAGCCGCTAATGCGGCGGAAGCTAACAGCAAAAACACGGGTTTCTACCACTGGGAGGGCTGGAGCCTCACTGTTACTTCTTATTCCAGTTGTTTGGTTTTTTTTGTTTTTTTTTCTCAATGGTGAAGCATCCCAGAGTGTCTTCAAGGCCGCCATATAAATCTCATCTCTTATTATTAGCAAAGAAAATTAGGTAAGAATATTGCGTGAGAGAAAAAAAAAGTAAGCACCCCAGCACTTTACTTATTTCCTGGTTCTCTTGTAGTGCACGCTTATGGAGAAGCTTATCAATGTGATATTTTCAGAAGGTGAAGAGAAAAAAGTCGAGATGTCGTTGATGATAGAGTGCAGTTTTGGGCACATATGTGATGTACGTTCAGTGAGTCAGATTGAACAAACGATGTCAATTTTTCCGCTGACATCGTATGTTCTTCCACCAAGATGAACAACCAATCAGCTATTGTCTTCAATTCATAATAACTCCACCGTCAATAATAAATTGTTCACCTGATACTATCATATTTGTCCAAATACTTTTATTATTCATGATTATATTTGTAATTGAAACATTTCAACTGTTGATATCCCCTTGTTGGGCAGTTAAACCTGGCTGCAGGCTCGATCGTGGGCCTTCAAAATGTCCTGTTGTGTCCTCCTGTAGAGAGAAAATAGACCACTCAGAACTTTGCTTGCACTCCTCATACATATTACTTCATTAATGTATAGCTGTAATCAGAGGTATCAAATCCAGGCCCAGATAGTAACCCTGCCACGGTTTGGCGTAGCCACAGGTGCTTCTACTCAACCACAAGTAAACAAGCTTGTTTACTGAAACAATGTCCAACTCTTCAATGGATATTGACTGGAAGTCACTGAATATGGCAGATTATGATCTATATATTTTATATATAACTTTGTTTCGACCACAAAAACAGCCACAAGTACTGTATATCAAAGTACATACATAGAGTCAACATTAAAAAAAACAATAGAAATTGCATGCTGCAGGTACAATGAACTTGAGGTTGTGAGAACATTAATTCCCCCCGAAATGCTTAATGTAGTGCCATGTTCCATTATGTAAACTGTGTTACTCGATTAATGCTCAGGTGATGTTTTTCCTCTGGAAAAAAAAATAAACAACTCTCACCATCTTGTCACTAGTTGCTATATAAAAACAAATAACCATGATCTACATTCACATCTGCTGCACTTCTGCAAAACAAAGACAAAAATAGTTCATGTTTAATCTTGCGTGGGAGACTGAAACCATCCAGAGATCAAAGTTAGGGCAGCAATTATTTCTATTTTGACCATAAGGCAATGCCTTTCAAACCATTATCCAATAAAAAGAGACTTTTCAGAATGACTCCGCGCTTGCGTGCATTCGAGCAGGGGCGGAGCTACAGGGTGGCCAAGGCCACTTCTTTCCGCATATGCACACATATATCAATCTTGTCCACACACACTGTTAATGCAGGAACAAGGCTAAGTAAAAAGCAACATTTAGAATTGTGAAGTTGTGAAGACTTCGCGTGTGTGTGTGTGCGCGTGTGTGTACGTGTGCGTGTGTATACTCACTGTATGTGATCACAGAGAGCACACTCGTTGGGATATGTATTCCCATCAGTACCACACACGGGGTTGTAGTTAAAAGTGCACATAATTGGCCCATCTGTGATAGGACAGGATGGCTGACCAAAGAATAAAGCAAAACAAATATACACATTTTAATCGGTGCAGGAAAAAAACTGTATCCAGTTTTAATGAATTAATTCAGACTGAGAGGTGTCGAATATTTCATGCTTCTCATATAGCTAAATAAAGAACATGGAAAATGGGTGCTTGTATTGATTTCCTATCAAGACTGTGATAACATTCTCCATCAATGCCCTTATGCAGAAATACATTGACGATGTAATTATTTAGAACCTGTACAAATACCTTAACAGGTGAAGCCTCTGTGTCTGTGAAAGAAGAAATTGGTTTAAAAAAGGTAAGTACAGCTTTCATACAAATACTACCATCAGTATGAAAAACACAGATCATGAAAAAAGTTATTTGACTTGGGGGAGTGAAGACAAAATAGAATAAAATAGAGCAATTCCTTATTTCAGGTTATACATGTGGATTGGAATAAATTATTACAAAACCAAAACTACATTTGTGGGGTTTTTTTTAACCCAGCGGATGTTGGTAGGTGTGAATGTTGGTCGGAAATAATTATAACCCATAATAATACACACTCGTGTCTTAGTGTTGATCTTGTCAATACAATTCAATAAACAGCCTCTAAATTGGCAAATATATGTTCAATGTTTTTTTTTTTTGCATACCTGCAACCACACAGATGAGCAGAAGGCCCAAGAAAAGAATTCTTCCAGTCATGATGAATAGTGGTGGACGAATAACTCACACTAACATTGTCGCACTCTTAGTGCTGTGTATTTATTGGCGTCAAGTCACTGCGGATCAATGTCCACACACACACACACACACACACACACACACACGCGCGCACACACACGCACACACACGCACGCGCGCGCACACACACGCACACACACAAATAAACTCAGACAGTAAACAGGCACACAAAAACTAATCTCTTGTGGACCATGGTTTGTTTAATATGAGTTCATGCTGGTTTATGAGAATTTATCACATTGTGTAAATTTTTACCAATACCTAGGGCAGTGGTTCTTAACCTTGTTCGAGGTACCGAACCCAACCGGTTCATATGTTGATTCACCGAAGCCTTAGTCAAAAATAAAAATCTGATTCGAGAAGTGTTCCTTCAGTTTTGCCGGTGCGCGATGAGAGTTGCTCAACTTGGCATGACAAATCATGCAGATAGGAAGCTGAGTCCCATCATGTTTCGTGATGAATGCGAATCCATGTTGTACATATTCGTCTAATCACTTTCTTTTTTTTGCTCGACATAGCATGTTTTAAAACATTTTTAAAAAAGAATAATAATCACACCACGTACTATCACGACAGTCACACGTTGACAACTGAGCGAACTAAATTTCCCGCAGCACTGATTGGACAAGCAATGTCATGTGATCATCTGCAGCCAGTGGTGGCCAACCGGGCGTGTCATAACTAATTGGCATTTTGAGTCGCGTGTGCCTTAACCGCCATGGCAGAGGCTTCGTCGAACCCCTAAGACTGATTCACCGAAACCCTGGGGTTCGATTGAACCCAGATTAACTCATTCACTTCCAAAGACGTTTCTAAACGTCTTTTCAGACTTGGTCCAGAATTGGCTGGTACTGAATGAGTTAAGAAACACTGACCTAGTGGTTTATCCCAATTCATTCCAATATATTTAAAGTCTAATTTTAGAAAATGTATATACTGTATAATAATGTTGGTGTTATCCCACAAAGATAAAACACCTTTGAGGCCAGAATAACGATGGGTCTTGAACTCAAACGACAGAACCACGACTTGGTCTTTACTACCAGTATTAGTAAACATAAGGTTGGATAAAAAAAATAAGAAGAATAAGAATAAATAAATACATACATACATAAAAAAGAACTCTTTGTCCCCGTTTCTTTGTTTGTTTGGTTTGGTCAAAAAATTGTGTTGCTTCACATGCTGACCTCTTCTCTCTAACGTCCAGCTCACTCTTGCTTAACTACACACTCTCGCCAGCCACGTGAGGTTCAGGCAAATAGTTCCAACAAATAAATATTTTAACATACTATATCTTTGGATGGGCGGCCCGGTAGTCCAATGGTTAGCACGTCGGCTTCACAGTACAGAGGTACCGGGTTCAATTCCAGCTCCGGCCTCCCTGTGTGGAGTTTGCATGTTCTCCCCGGGCCTGCGTGGGTTTTCTCCGGGTGCTCCGGTTTCCTCCCACATTCCAAAAACATGCATGGCAGGCTGATTGGTCACTCTATATTGTCCCTAGGTATGAGTGTGAGAGTGGATGGTTGTCCGTCTCTGTGTGCCCTGCGATTGGCTGGCAACCAATTCAGGGTGTCCCCCGCCTATTGCCCGAAGACAGCTGGGATAGGCTCCAGCACCCCCCGCGACCCTAGTGAGGATAAAGCGGTTCGGAAAATGGATGGATGGATATCTTTGTATATTTTAAACAAGTGAATTATAATGAATTATAATGTATGCATAAAATAATCATTATTTTGAATGAAATGATCAAATATGCAAATGCAATATTATAGAGCGGGTCGTCCGGTAAACCCAACGGTCTGTGGTTTGAATCATGCCCCTGGCTGTCAGTTGTCAAAGTGCCCTTGGGCAAGATGCCGTACCCTTCATTGCCTCCCAGGTTTTCATTGTAGATGAGAAACCTTTTTAAACAAATACTAAATTAACTCAATGCATTTCTCCATCCAATGCTTAATTAAATCAATCCTTTTATGTCCAAGTGTTGCTTAGTACTAGAGTATGGGTAAAGGGAGTTCCAGTCGATCATTTATGCTTTCATTTCAAAATAAAAGTTACATTTAACACATTTGTTCACCTCATGATGTTGTCAATAGACTTTTATTATTGTATTATTCATTCTGATTATTGTGATTGAAACATTGCTGCCGATGACATCCACTTGCTGAGCAGCTAAGCAGGTCAGCAGGCTTCATCGTGCACAATCAAAACATTTGTCTTTGTTGTCCTGTAGAGAGAAAATAGTCCGCTTAAAATTTTGCTGGAATTCGTTGCGCATTTTTTTTTCCTCCATCGTTTACAAAGTCTATAAAATGGGCAATACACCAAAGGTCAAAAGTAGGCTCGTGTGAGTCACATCGTATCTGTTACAAAAACAAACCAAGAAAAAAAAATTGTTCAAATATAATCTTGTGTGGAGGGTCTGTCACGTGTGCGAGGTGGTAGGTAGAGGACCCCAACAAGTAGGGAGGCAGGGGGAGCAGGATGGACTGAGCAAAATATATATAAAAAAAAAAATACTTGCAGGAGTACACGGGAGAAAAATTAACTGAAGTATACAAACAACATCCTGAAAACCATATAAAACCAAAGTAACCCCCCCGCCAAAATATAAATATAAATAAATAGAATTAGAAATCTAAACATAACAGGATCACACACATGACAGAACCACAATGATGTGACAAAGACTGACACAACCCAGGGAACTAAATACAAGCAAAGTGACGAGACAACGAGAAACACCTGGACAAGACACAAAGGGTTGAGGGAGATGATTGGTTAACACAAGGGACCCGGATGACGAGAACAGGTGAAGACAATAAGGGCACACGAGGGAACAAAACAAACTGTAATCAAAACAAAAACATAACTGTGTCGTTTTCAACCAATCAGAGTTCAGAACTAAAAAATGCTGTTTCTGGCCACCGGATAAGACCTGAGAACACATTCCGCCTTTTGGGAGACTCCCGGGTCTATTTCCTTTTCCATTTGTGTGTACGGTTCTGTACTTACTGTCTGTGGACACAAAGGGTACACTCATTTGCGTATGTGTGTCCATCACTACCACAAACGGGGGCCAAGTTCATGGGGCATGCCAAAAATTCATCAGTACCAGGACAAGATGGCTGCAAAAAAATAAAATAAAAAAAGTAACATTTTGTATCTCTCGTGGACCTCAATAAGAAAGTACATTTAAATATAGTATGTTTTTATTTTCTTCATAACAACAGATATCACCTTTCTTGGGGATCCCGTGTTTTTTGCATCTGTGAAAAGAGCCGAAATGTTGAAACATGATTCCTGTTTCCAAACAAATACTTTTCAAAAAATAGGCTACATCAATAATAGGCAAAACATCGGCTAGGATGTAAACAAAAAAAAACTAAACTAAACTTAACCTGGCGGTCATGTCTATCTTCTTTGACCCTCCTTTAGTTAAAGTTTGACTACAGATTGGCAGTGTGGTATGTTTACGGCGAGGGTTCTCGTTTCAACTACCACATTTAACTCCTCTGACTCTGTATCTTTGTTCGACTGTGTGAAATTCATTTGAGTGGATTTCCTTGAGGTATGGCTTTTTAGAGGGAGTGGTTGGCCAGGTTAAGCCATTTGGCTGCCTTTCAAACTCTGTCACAATTTTTGTATTTTTCTTTTTTTTAAAACTCCTCCAGAGTATAATGGCCATGATCAAAAGCAGTCTGTCTTCTGGTTTCGTCCCCCAAAATACTAAACATGCTGTGGTGCAACTCCGGCTCAAGAAACATCATGTCAAATGTTAGCTTAATTTCGAAAATGCCTTGTATTTGAAAAATAACCAAGAAAAAAAAGGTGCAAGCCCAGTTAAAATTATTTCTGGATGAACATAAACCCAAGGAGGTCTTCCAATTAGGTTTTAAGATGATGAATAGCACAGAGTCAGCCTGATTATGAGTTTTTATTGTACCTCCTGGGTACTGCCACTGGGGACTATGTGTGCCTTGTTCTGCAGTGTGTGACATGCTGGACCACAATACAGTATTCTGTTGGTTTCTTTACAGCACTTTGTCGGGATTAGTGGGATTAAATCGTATTTTGCAGGCAGGAATTTGTGTAAGAATGGGTTGTTCTGAGTCACAGTGTGCCCCACTATCATATTGGTGTTTCACAGGGTTCTATTTCGGGGGCCATTCTCTTTTAGTTTGATTTGCTGCCCCTGGGTTCCATCACAAGAACGGATGGTATTTTCATTCCACTGCTATGCTATGTTACTTAGATGTTAAACATAAGTGAATAAGCAAATGTCATAGGAAATGTTTTGGAGCATATTAAACATATTTTGCGTGCCTTCATTCATACATCTTAACGTGCATATCTTAATCCTTAATTGCCCAAGGAGATAAATACACTTTTCTGATTCAGAGTGTGAATACCTGCAGCCACGCAGAAGAGCAGGAGTCCAAACAGAAGAGTTCTCCCAGTCATGCTGAATGTTGATGGATGAATAACGGGCCGACACTGACACGTCAGGTCTGCGATTTTACAGGTGGCATAATCAGGCGTGGGAACACTCCAGATGTACATGAATGTCAGGCAGTAAACATGCACACTAAAAATAATGTAACCACTTCTACACTTTGCCTGTGTGTATGTATACTGTCTCACTACTGGGATGCAAATAAAAGTACAGGTCAAATTCCATATACAGTGAAACTCCTCTACAATGAAATCTACATGGGTGGAAAATACCCCCTAGTGTGAAAAAATCTTCATGCATTAACACCATTCCCACTTTCCTGTTTCAAATTTGCTACAGTGAAAAAACCCCTGTTGTGAAAAATTTCTTGCTGCAAACATGATTTCATTGTAGAGGAGTTTCACTGTACAGGGCATCCAGGAAATTTTCACAGCGTTTCACTTTTCCCACATTTTGTTATGTTACAGCCTCATCCCAAAATGGGATGAATTCTTTACAAAATGTGGAAAAAGTAAAAGCGCTTTGAATACTTTCCGGCGGCACTGTATGACAAGAGATAAATCCCCCTAAAGTTCCATCCCTTACCCTCAAAAATATCAGATGAGGCTTTTTTTTTTCTCCAAAATGTATGAACTTTATTGAAACAGTTACTATACACAATGGGTAACAGACTCAAACAGCTGTTGTTTAATACTTGAAAAAAATGTAAACGAATAGGAATATTGAGCAAAAAGAGGAGAAAAATCACCACGTTACCACTATCTCCCGATTTCACGAATCACAATTTGACTTTTCTCGGTCAAGCACTCCTACCTTTAAAAGATCACCTTTAAAAGTAAAGACTGGATGCTGTTGTGAAGCAAATCTATGTTTTTGGTGCTCTGCTCAATGTCTTTCAGCCATTCCGGGGGTCCGCAACAGCTTTGGGAATAAATCCAGAGCTGTTCGGAAACCCTTTCCAAGATTTTACTGAATATTCAGCACCAGTTACCTCTTTCAACCCTGCATATAATTCTGTATTTGGTCAGAGCACTAATTAAATTGCAATGGTCCCTGATTGTGTCCAGTCATGGTAGCACAGTTAATATTAGAGTTTGGCAACTTTTCACCCTACAGGAACATGTGTTGTAGTTTGCTTTAAGTGGCCTAATGAAAAAAACAAAAAACAAAAGCACATCTTTAAATGGTACAAAACTGTTGCCTCGTCAGTATTCAGTTTGGCACGGAACTGCTCGTTGCTTACGTTTGTGTGAACACCACAACACTTCTACTGTACATAACATTGACCATCTTAGTTCCATCACAAGGAAAGCAGAAGTACGAATGTCATCTAGCAGGTATTAGTGCTACCTTTTGACTCCCCCCCCTCCCATCCCACTAATCACGTTCCTCATTTAGATTCGGTGCCCTCGTCTACACGCAGTTCTAAAAATCCACAAACAACGAAACAATCTGCAAGCTTTGCCACACTACAGGCGGAGGCGAGCATGCAATGTTCATCTTCTTGTTCAACCCCCCGCGGCTTTCACTCAAAGAAGCCCAAGATGGCGGGGCCGAGTGAAAACATGGCATAACGGTGGACTGCACATCATGTACAGACATCAAGACATTATGTTTTTGTTCTTTTTTAAACAGTGAACAACTTTTTTACTCTCCACAAAAAAAAAAGAAAAGTCTGCTTTGTCAAATGGTCTGAAACATCCCTTTCGAGCCTATATTGATGTTATTAATGGAGTGCTAACATTTATTTCCCACCTCACCATAGGCACTGTGACGAACTAAGTCATGACATGAGGAACGACAAATGAAAAAGACAACAACGTTATCAATCAACTGTTTTCAAGGAAGCGTCTAACAAAGTTACAACTTATCATGAATCAAATGAGAAAAAAGTGTCATTAATTTTGTATTCCTCCCTTGAAATGCCTTAGGACTGTTTTGAGACACATCCTGCTTTATAAAACTGCTCCTGGTAACGAAGACATTTGACTCTGAAAAAGGGTTTGAAGTCCTTGAAATCTTTTTGCGCTTGGCAGTGAATGATCAGAACATTCTTCTTCCCACGGCAAAGTAGCTTGCTCCTTTTTGGAATGGGCTTTCAGTGAGACTTCCTCGGAGACAGTAGCACGGCTACTTTTCCAGTCAAACAAAGCATGACAACCCCGCCTCAATTGTCCATAGTGAAGGAGAAGCACCAGTCTCCAACCCTCACTCAAGTATCTTTTCGTCTTAAATATAGAGATTTCTTGCATTGACGTGCATTGAGTTCAGTGTTTTAACAATACCTGCAGTCTCTGCCTCGTCATATCTTCAGAGGCTGTGCACTTAACAGCAGGTCCACTGAGACGTAATTACAAAAAAAAAAAAAAAGAAGACTACAAATGAGAACAAAATAAAGTGAACATAGTCTGTCTCCCGTTTGAAATTTTGTGGTGCAGATTATATCTGGGGTGGGCGTGACGCATGGCGACACCCTCTGGCGGCAAGGTGGAATCAGACACAGCTCTCCCTGGTCTTGCTGTCCATGAGGAAAGAGTTGAGCTGGGAAATGTCCACGACCACCGCGTCGCGTTTGCTCAGGTGGATGTCTTTCAAGTGGTCCTCGTCACTTTGGTCCTTGGCAAAATTTACAAACACCTTGACGGGAGAAAGAGGAACAAAGATTAGATCATCCGTGCGAAATTAAATAGTTCATTCTAATCAAGTCTTCCCAAATGTACAAAATTACATTTAATAATTAAATAAACATCTTAAGTACACAACATGCCGTGGGCACAAAACATCATAATGCAATAATTATACAGTGAAACTCCTCTACAACGAAATCTACATGGATGAAAATACCCCCTAGTGTGAAAAAATCTTCATGCATTAACACCATTCCCACTTTCCTGTTTCAAATTTGCTACAGTGAAAAAAAAACCCTGTTGTGAAAAAGTTCTTGCTGCAAACATGATTTCGTTGTAGAAGAGTTGCAATGTACATGCAAATATAAATTGGCGATGACAATGAGTATATGCATGTATGGGGGGAAAAATAAAATAAAATGATATGATAATGGACAAATGCTCGAGTCTTGCAGTGCACCTCAGTCCCCAAATTGTGGAGGGAATTTCATTTTGAGGACAGATGCCTCCTCAGTGGACATTTTTAAAAAGCCACACTTTTGTTCAAGCATGCATTCCAGTATACATTTCTTGGGGGTGGTTTGATTTTTATACATTTAATTTATTTGACTTATTACTTGCTAAATTTGGTACAATACGTTACAATAGAAAGACTGGAAAATAGAATTGGGTATTTCAATTATAAAGGAACACCTAAAAGAGCCTTACTTGGTCTAGTGTGGTCTGAGAGACAGAGTAGTCCTCTATCCTGAGTGCCTCCTTGTTGGTGGCCAGCAGGGAGAAGATGCGTGCGAGGGAGGTCAGGGAGGAGGGCAGTTGATACTGAAGCATGTTGCGATGTTTCTCCTTCAGTGTACTCCCAGGAAGTTCCAGCTCAATGAACTCCATCACTGGCCTGAGATCCGGATCAGGTCCGGTCACCCTCAGGATGATGGTATAACCATCTCCAAACCTGAAGGGATCAATGTTTTATTGATACATTTACGAACACTAAAAATGGGTAATCGGCATTTAAAACAGCCGGAACTCCCTCACCCCAATCACCAGAGAGGGAACAAATGCAAAATGCAAAGTAAAAGGACAACAAGAGAACTCAGCATGCAGATCTCTCTCAAGGCTAACATCACAATACAGTCCCGATTTTCACAGAAAAATAGACAAAGTTTCATGTCAAATCAGACTTTCTCAGAGTTTCATATAAATTCAAAAGTATATTCAAATCCGATGAGATTTGGAAGCGTGTGGACGTGTTCCCATGTGTGGATTCTCAACCAAACATAATAGTGGCATTCTCGATAGGATGCCTTCTCACAAAAACATAACCTTCTTGACTGAGGTAATAATGTTGTATAGCTATGCACTTTATCTAATTCTACATGCAACAATATGTTGTAGTTTTCACCGCGAGGTTTTTTCAGTGAGACTTTCTGCAGTGATTGCTACCTGTTCTTCAGGTGCTGTACACTCCCCAGACAGCGGAATCTGCCATTGACCATGATGGCCATCCTGGTGCAAAGCGCTTCACACTCCTCCATGCTGTTAAAAAACAAACCCATCAGATCAAATTATGTATGTTGGGGGAAAATACAGTTCAATAAATGACTCAACGTGTATCTTCAGATTTGATCTGAGTTTTTAAAATCCTAACCTGTGGGAGGTCAGGACGACAGATCGTCCCTCTTTGATAATGCTCAGGATGGCATTCCACAGGGCACGCCGTGCTTTCGGGTCCATGCCTGTTGTCGGTTCATCCTGTTAAATATAAACACGATGCATTCAGATAATGCGAATCCCTTTCTTTAAAGAAGATGGAGGCCGACTGGTGATTGTGTCTGCAGTTTTCCTCTTACCAGGAATACAACAGGTGGTCCTCCTATGAGAGCGATTGCTGTGGACAGTTTTCTCATGTTGCCTCCACTGTAACTCCCTGCCGATTTGTCAACATACTTGACCAAGCCCAACTTGCGAATGCCCCACTCTGCCACCTAGCGGAGAGAACCATACATTAACCTTTTGCTTTATTAATGTATTTTCACAATTTACACGGTCACAGGACCGATTTCTGATATACAAGCATGATAACCATATTTAAGTCATCTTGAGGAAATATTTAATATGGGCAAACCCGCTCAGTTTGTTTGTAGCCCTTACAAGTGTTTAAACGTTGCTAGGTTATTTGTCTTCGCGTAGGGCCCTCTAGTTGTATGTGTATGCGTTACTGACCTCGCACACTTCCTTCTCAGGAACACCTCTGAGAATAGCGTAGAACTCAAGGTGCTCTCGTCCCGTCAGCAGGTCATTGATGGCATCAAACTGCGGACAGTAGCCCATGTTCTGATGCACCTCGTCTATTTCTGTTGTCACACTGGAGCAAAGCGCACACACACACACACACACATGGAAAAATTTGAGTCATCAGTTCCACAAAAGAGTTCTAATGTCAATGAGTCTGCATAAATTAGAGCCTTACTGAGTACTCAGAAGTATTATACATGTGTACCTTTTGCCTGCCAGGTAGGCCTCTCCACTGGTAACCACTGAATCGCCTGTCAGCATTTTGAACGTACTGGTTTTCCCTGCGCCGTTAACTCCCAGCAAACCAAAACACTGAAAGATAAAGAATTAAATACAGTCAAACCTCGGTTTTCGAACGTCTCTGTTCGCGACCAAATCGGTTTTCGACCAAAAAATTCGAGATGACGACTGAATTTCGGTTCTCGAACAAACTGAGCGCACTTGAATGCACCATTTGACTCCTGACGCTTCCTCGTCTTGCTATTGTGAGCAGACGCGTTCAATAAACTTTTTTATTTTAAAAAGAGCGTGGTTTCGGTTTTCGAACAATTTCGGTTTTCAAACAGCCGCCTGGAACGGATTATGGACGTAAACCGAGGCTTGACTGTATTTAATTATCGTTTCATTGCCACTGGAAACCGGATCAGGATTTCATCTTTCAAACTGTACCGAGGTGAGCTCTGCGGCCCGATTTACATGTGTCTAGAGTCAAGAACACAAAAGAGTAAGACATTTTTTTTCCCCTACCTCGCCTGGGGGAATGCCAATGCACAGGCGGTCCACAGCGGGCTTTTGTTTCCGCTTATAAATCTTTGTGAGCTGACGAAGCTCCAATATGTCGGTTTGCCCTGAACCACTGAGGATTCTCTGTCGTTCTCTGGCCACATCTTCATCTTCTTCGCCAATTGGCTTCAGGTGGCTGGATGATGACCTGCAAAGACAATGCGCAGAGGTGAGGTCACACTCATGATGGCAGAAGAATTTGGCCCAAACTGTGAATGTTTAAAAGCTCATCGAAACAGGGGGTACAACATTCCTTTTTTCATGCACACACCTGGCTTTGATACAGAAACGGTACTGGATGAGGATGGTGATGCAGAAGAAGATGACTCCCTCAATGGCCATTGCAAATAGGTTCTTTCCCACCATGTCCCAAGCCAGAGGGGAACGGAAACGGTTTTCTCCTAGAGACGTCAAAACCCACAAAAAATGTTTTCACGGTTCACATTAAAAGTGATATGGACTCGTTTCTTGCTCCTGCCAGACCACTCTGCTGTGCTCACCAAATCTCTCCAAAGCATCCGCCATGGCTTGATTCTTCACCATGTCGATCAATCCTCGTCCCAGACAGAAGTGAGGGAAGATGAGGAATACGTTCTTCAGGATGTCGTTGATACCACCGATCTCCTGAAAGGGATCCAAATATTCTCTCTCATTCAATCATCCTATTTCGGCATCCAAAATTTTCAATATCAAAACACAAAATATCGGCTCTATATCTATCAAGTGGAACCCAAATGAGAAACAAGTTGATATTTACATTGCCACCAAAGAGCTCCAGTACAAATGTGGACACGCTGCCATTTATTCCTATCAGTATGTTGACGCTGGTCAGAACTACGTAGGCCGTGCTGGGTATCTTAAAGAAGAATGAGGCCGGGTACATCAAAGGCGTGATGGACCACCTGGAAAAGAATTTGAAAAGACAAATCGAGTCAGGGCTAGTTTCTCGCACCTCACGGCTTATTTACACAAACACACTTTAGATAAGTACTCAAATGCATGTCGCGTGAAGAAATATGCCGTCAACCTACCCATACAGCAGGAGCAGCAAGGCCAGCACAGGCAAGTTGGTGGAGGAGACGTAAGCATCTTGTTGGAAGCAGATGAAAATGATGATGACCAGTGTGGCAGGGACAATGTAGTTACACTGCAAGAAGAGGAGAAAGAAATCAAAGAACATTTGAGTCATCTACAATCTACATCAGTGTGTTTCAAACCCTGTGCCGCGGCACACCAATATCCAATTTGTATGACTGCGCAGTCGATCGCCCAGAAAGTAATCGTGTAGTACCCTCCCATACCGCTAGGGAGCAGCAACAGCTAGCCAATTGCCTTGTGTTTCGACTAGAGACAAGCGAATTTGTGCCGCATGAATGCAGGACGACAGTGAAACAATGAATATGAAAGATTTAAAATACTTTTTTCTTTGTGTTCATTTTATTCCAATTCAAGCTGTTATAACGTCATTCTTCAATGTGATTATAGTAACAATATAACACGTTAATTGTTCAAATTAGCAGGTTTTTTTTCACATTTTCAGTGAAATAAGTGTGCCTCGGCTCAAAAAAGTTTGAAAAACACCGATCTACATCTTGCACCCATTTTGAGCATGGTAGACGGTGTGGTGTGGGTTGTGCACTGGACAGGGAATCAATTCTTAAGAGACCCCCAATACACACAATGGATTTGAATACCGGTTCATGATCCTATTTCATTTGCAATAAGTAAGGAATGCTGCTTGATAAGGGGGGAATCATTTCGAAATATTCCTCATATCACAAAGCATTTAGAAAAACCGCAGAGAGGAATGTCATACCATGTCCCAAACAAAGTTGGCCAGCCAGTAAAGGAAAGGTTGCACTCCGCTGATAAACTGCAAGTGTTTGGCCTTGTTCACCCTCTCTTGGATTAGAAAGACAACGAAACTGGCGGGTACAAAGGACATGGCGAAGATCACGCAGATGGACACCAGCACATCCACCGATGTAGTCATTCTGAGAAAATGGGTTGAAGAGGGAAAAGGAAGTCATGAGTTTGTTTTTCATCTTGGGTGGTCAGAAGGGTGTCTTTGGGGATTGTTTTAGTTGACTTACAGGGCAACTTGTGACAGCTGTTCCTTGGTGAGGTTGAGGGGATGATTATACGCAGTGATACCAAACTTGGCGGGGTCTTCGCCAGCTGGCAGACTTGCTCGAAGGATTCCATTGTTCATCACATTTAGAAAAGAGCCAATGCTGTGCCAGCCCTTGTTGTTGAACCAGATCTGTGAACAGATGGGACACCAAGTCAAGTTGTGCTTTTTTGCTCACACTCCTCAATGGTTTCTCTATGCGGTCCTTGTGAGCCAGTACTAACCTTGACATTATTATTGGTGTCTAATCCTTGAATGAAGCTTGAGAGACTGCGGAAGAAACGATCTGCTGCAGTTCCCTAAACGGTGGGTCAAAAAGACAGACTTCAAGGCATGGTCTTTGTCTTACATGTTTTCCATCGTGTATAGCTCACAGTGTTTTAACCCCATTTTGTTTTCAAAGACTAAAACTATTAAGTCTTACCCTTTCTAGGCGGAAGCGCAAACGCAGTTGAGCAATTGCCTCATCGATCTCGTCTCTCTGGGCTGGAAGCTGAGAGCCCCTGGCGCCAAGTGAGAAGCCACCATATCTGTGGACAGATCCGTTATTTTAATACATCGGACAGTCCAGCTCTCAAGAGGGATTAAATGTCAGCTAAGGTACCTGAACTCGTTGACCCAAATCTTGTTCTTCAGGCTGAGACGTGATAAAAACAAACAAACACGTTTTATAAATGACCACTGTCTCATACACCGAGGAAAAGTGACTCAAAAGCCAAACAATATGGGAAAAATCAGTGAATGCGTAATGAGTGTCACCTTTTGCCAATGATTTGAGCGTAAGTCTTCACCAGGTAATCTGACACATTTCTGCCGGTCAAATTCTGAAGAGTGTCTTTGTCGCTGAGCTTCATCTGAACACAAAGCAGACAGAATGGTTGAGTTACAATTCAAGCAGCTAACCGGTATATTTTCCGGACTCACTAACCTGTGGAGGCGGAAGGCCCCCTGCACCAGCTGGACATTCAGGCAGCATCCTTTTGCGCCCCTCGCAGCTGCATTCGCACAGGGGTGACGGATTCTCCATAGACCAGTTGCCGTTGTCGAACATGTCCGTCACACTTTGAGGTACTTGTGGAATCAACCACTCGTCCTCCTCGGAAGCACACAAAGTGTCCCTGCACCATATGGAGGCAAATTCATACACGTTAATTTGCAAAGTAAAAATAAAATGGACTACAATAAAACATGTTTCTAACAATCATAATTATTATTATTTTATATTTTATTATAATTCACATTACTGATTCTGTTTAGACTTGTTTGGACTCACAAAATGGATTCGCCATGCATGCAGCGTGTTCTTAATCCTGGTTTGTCTGTCAAAGCTCCGAGTAGTTTGTTGATATGAGGGTCCTCAGGTATGTCATTACTGGAAAGACACATGACATTAGTTGAGTTTCATATGTTTGCGTCTTGTGATAATATTCAGTTGAATGTGCGCGATGACAGGAAATGCATTCCCAAGCAATTTTCAAACGCAGTACTGGACTTATAAATAACTGACGGATAAGCATACCTGACAAAGGTAAACTGCTCTCCATACATGCTGGGATCCAGAGCCAGGCTGGGGTACTTTCCAAATGGAGGAACAATTAAGCTGAACACCAGAGCAATGCACACAAAAACAGCTGGGAGGACAATCTGGGGGGGGGGGAGAACAAATGATTATTTATTCAAACTAAAACAGTGACTTTATTGTAATAAATAAAGTATTGAGCAACGCCTCTGACTCAATCACTGATTGGGCTAAACCCCTTAAATCCCTTTAAATCTTAATTCTTTATTTTCCCAAGACATAAGGGACAATTCTTGCATTTAACTTGGTGGGAACTTTTTCAAAATGCCCTAATTCATTCTGTTATAATTGCAAAGGAGAAATCAGCTAGTTCTTAAGATTGTATTACAGGAGTCCACCTAATCTATGTGGTAATTAAAAAAAAAAGCCTACCTGTGCGAAAAAGCCCTTCCTGGAACGGCGAGCATAGAGGAATCTTTTCCACAGTAGTGCCACAAACTGCTGTCGCTTCAGACTCCAGCCTTTGACCTGGTAGGAGCCTTTGCCATCACTGCCACTAAGCCAGTCGGTTTCACGGGACTCTGGAAGCACACACCAGACACATGAGTAAACATGCAAACGCAAACCTTTATCATCCAGTGTTCCATTTTTTTTTTTGTATTTAAAGATGATAACAAAGACTTGCAGCTGGGTCACCTTCAGAGTCATTGAAATCAAAGTCATCTTCAGTGAAGGGCTTCAAGCAGCTCTGATGGTCTCCAAATGCATGGCGGCGACGTGTCCTCGTCGGCACTACTCCATCTACAAACAAGTTATGACATGTTTGTCATGTTTCCTTCCACAGCTGTTGAACATTGTATCGTAAAATACGTTCATTTGATCATAAATCTCACCTGAAAGTTCCACAGAATCCACTCCACTGTCCTCAGCCACTTTCAAGAAAATCTAAAAGAGAAGACGTGATTGAAATATCAGCCAGCTAAGGTTCATTCATTAAGTCATGTCAGCGAAATCCCCTCCACAGAGCATTCCCCATTTGATTGCTCACCATAGTATTCAGGCGAACGGGCTAACTCAAGATCCTTACCTCCTCTAGGGTGGTGTCTGATATTCCATAGCTCGATATTCCCAGGTCGGTGTGACGGTCATCAAGTTCATGGAAGAGCTCGACAAAGGCTCCGTCTTTAGCCGACTGATAGGGCAAGACATAGGTGAGCTCGTGTCCGAGGTCCTCCACCAGACGAGCCTCTGAGACGTGCTTGAAAATCACGTTGGAGATGAGGGAAACATCTGAAGGCGAGAGTAAGTGTAAAAGAGAGGTGTTAGTTTTAGTTCCTAATGATTTATCAATGCTTGTTTAAATTGTAAAAACACATTGTTGTTGTTGTTGTTTTTTTTTTTTTACCAATGGTGGTGGTTTCACTCTCTGGTTCACTGCCAAGGCCTGCATCCGAACTGCTGTCAGACACATTATCCTCCTAAGTGAATGCGTTTCTTGTTAAGTAAAGCACGCCAACGTTGCTAGTGAGACAAGCACACACCATCCTACCTTCTCAGCTTTCTTGTTGTAAGACACAGTGCTTGCAGAATTCCTGCAGGACTGAAGTGCCAAGTCGTAGTCTCGCTTGACCAGGGTCAGGTAGTAGCCGGTGCCCAGCTGGGTCTTCAGGAAGAGCGAGGATCCGACACAACAGAGCTTGCCGTGTGAGATGATGGCGATGCGGTCACCCAGGATGTCGGCCTCATCCATATGATGGGTGGACAGGATGATAGTGCGCCCTGACAGAGGAATACCAAGATTGTTTTATGGTCCAGTCAACAGTGACGTTCTGACTTCATCATGTGTGAAACTGACACTTAAGACCAATTTCGGGTTCTGCCATTAACCATAGTATTTTTCATGAGCATGTTTATATTTTATTTGGGTGTAAACTGTTGATTATATGGATCTGACCAAGCTTGTGTAGCAAGTGAAGACTAATTGGCATGGAATATTTTATTTACATGTTCACATCATCTCTTTTTAACCCCATCCAAACTGGTTATTATTTGGTGAGTCAAAATCTGATTGCATTTGTTATTTTTGGTTGCAGAAGAAAATCTGGACCTTTTAGCTACATAATGTAATGTAGCTAAAATGTAATTGTCAAAAGTGCGTGGTCCGACATGGTCCCCAGTTGTGCTGATGAAAAATCGTGGCCCCCCCTCCATCATTTAAGTTGAAAATCCAGTTGTAGATGGCCGCTGATCTTTTAGGTCCCAAATGTTAAAGCCTACATTCAAACTCATATTTTTCCTTTACCTTGTCGGTATTTAAGAAGCAGGTCCCAGATGCCCCTACGTGCGTAGGGATCAACTCCAGCTGTGGGTTCGTCCAAGATTACGACTTTGGAGCCCCCGACAAAAGCCAATGCCACTGACAATTTCCGCTGCATCCCACCTGAATTGAAAGCAACAGGAGAGCTGCCATTAAGACATACCTACCGGTAAGCTGATTCACATGAAACATACTTTGTGCTGATCAACTAAAACATTGGGATGTGGTAAAAGTAATACTGAGCTGACCAGAAAGTGTGCTGGTGCGTGACTGTCGTTTATGAGGCAATCCAACATCATTAACAATTTGTTCCATTTCGGCCTTCACAATCTCCTCAGGCAGTCCCTTCAGGCGAGCATAGAACCAGATGTGCTCTTCCACTGTCAGCCTGCGTTCACATCAACCAGATCATCAACCAGTGCCAAGAGAATTTCCAGGAAAAGCAAAATGCTTGCTAATAGAAACAACATTTTTCCCGTGACCGCAATTAACTGTGAATACGTACATGCTGAAAAGCACATTGTGTTGGGGGCAGACCCCCAGATTCTGTCTGATGGTACTCAGCTCTGAGCGAATGTCTTTGCCTAAGATGTAGGCAGTTCCCGAAGTGGGCGGGAACAACCCCGTTAGGATTGACCTAACAAAACAAAAAAAATGAAGCGGCGGCAAGTTAGTCACTTGCCTCCTCGAATGGGAACATATGATGTGTGTGTGTTGCCTTACATCGTGGTGGTCTTGCCAGCTCCGTTGTGACCCAGGAAGGAGGTAATCTGTCCTTCGTAGAATCTCAGCGAGAGACCATCCACTGCCAGCTTCTTTCCATGACTGTAGACCTTTACCAGATTCTCAATATAAACACCCGGATCTATGTGGCTTGGCTCCTCCTCGATGCACACGGCTGGAAGCACAATTACAACACCACATCAGTATGGTTTAACGTGGTTTTCTCACCTGAGAAAGAAAAAATGAAAACGTAGATTTACCATCAGCATTGCCTTCCTTGGACAAAAGGCTTGAGATGTTCTTGTTCTGTTGCTCGCCACACCAATATGTCTTGGTTATAGGGAAATACCAAGGCCTGGGGATCCCATATTGGCCTGTAATGCAAATATTCAACAATGTTTCTGATTGATCACATCAGCGGATTTGCATTAAAAAAAATGCGTTAAGAGGAAACTCACCAGGGAACACAGCTTCAATGTACCACGTCATTAGTCCGTAGAGAACAGCGTCGAAGAGCATGAGACAGATGGAGGTGGTCAGATTGAAACTGTCCTCCTCCAGAGGGCTCGCCAGCAAGTTGGACCACTGGATTCCCACACCTTGCTCCTCAAACAGGGATAAGTACTCGCAGCCAAAACCAAAAGCTACAGGAGACAGCAGACTCTGGGAGGAGGATGGAAAAAACGAGGAAGAGTTAACGCTCAGAGAACATCATTTCTCAAACACGGTGTTGCGTTGGTGATAATCAAACTATCCACGCACCACGACAATTTTAGCTCCATATCCAATGTAGTCTTGCCAGGCCACGCACAGCACGTAGGGCAGATAGAGGGTGAAGTAGATAATTCCACCACAGGCTGCTGCCAAGTTGGCACGAGAGAACAATGTGCTGATAAGGAAGCACTGCATGATGGTTACCACGCCGAAAGAGCTCAGAAAAAGGAAGACAACGCCTGAGTCGCTGTAAGGCAGCAAATTGCCCACCTGACAAGGAGGAGGGAAAAAATATGAAGATCGTGAAAATATTGTGGACATAGACAGATATCTCCATTAAAGTGTTTCTTATTACAGAATAACAGAAATACATTTATAAATATGAGTCATCCGTATAGCCTGATTGGTTTGAGTGTGCGTGTTTGTGTGTATTAACCTTCAATATCATGACCAATAAGCCAGCGCTAATCAGCAGTGGAATCAAACTGCTGATGAACCAGCTGAGCCACAAGATGCCATTGTTCAGTCCCATGATCCTCATGGTCTCCTTGAGCCGGGCCTCCTTCTCGTAGACCACCCCCTTGATGATGATGGCCACCGAATACATCCATGCCAACGTCATGAAAAGAGGCATCGATCGACTCATCACCCGCAGAAAACTACAAAAGCAAGAGAGAAGCAGAAATTACTCAATCGGCCTCGAGTATGATTGTTTTTGCATTGTGGCGTTAATTTACATGTCATCGACGTAGCAGGGGTAGGGCATCTGCTGAATGTAGACCCCGGTCTTTTCCTTGGTGCCCGTCACAGCTCGGATGATTCCCTGTTCAATCACATCCTGCAGGTAGGAAAATCCGCCCCAGATGTACCGCAAGTCCTCAAAAGGGTCTGCCCTGGGTCCGGGGTCCCAGTAGCTAGAGTACACAAAAATCCCGACGGCTCCTTTATAGCTTGAATAGCATGAGTACTTATGACTGAAGAGTAATTCAAGTGCAATTCAAACATGATAAGAAAGATTTCTCTTTTACCCGTCCTTGATCTTGTTGGTCCTTTCAACATTATCGATGTCCATGCGGATTTTGTAGTTGACGTTGGGAGGCAGGTCAGAGCTGTTGCTATGGGTGATGTCGGGGAACACAATGCCTGCCCAGAACTTCTGGTTGTCAAGCAGACCCATGGATTTGTTGACCAAGCGCTCCTCGTTTGCGACTGGCTCCAATTTGTCCAGGTTGACACACTGAATTAAAAAGAGGGAAGGGCGGGTTATCTCAAATGATCCATATTTTTGGATTAACTTAAATCGGAACCACAAAAAAAGCACTTCTGACGAAAATTCTAATTGTGGCGCTAACAAGTCTACAAAGTGCACTAAACATGGTCTACATGGGCTTTGAATAGACATTACATTAGCAAAGCACTAGCTGAGCCTCTTAACTGATTTAATCGGACTTGAACCATGTGTCTCGGTGGACAGTGAGTTCAAAACCTGATGAAAAGGGAGCATGACCACTGCAGAAATGACAGACTTCATTTGGCCTTGACATAGTTCTTTTGAAGAAAGACGGCAAGCGTGCATTATGTGAGCTTGCATGAGAGAAAATGGTGCTTTAGCTAGCTACATATAATACCGTGTGTTTACAGACTGAGAGGGGTCAATTCTAACTCCAAATATTTCATATATTTAAGTATTTTCTTAATGTGCTTTAATCATACAAACCTCCATGAACCGTGAAATTGTCTGTATGGCCTGGTCAGTTTCATTGAAGACATCCCTCCAGGTGTATGCTGATCCTGCAGGTCTTTGGTCATCTGAAGATTTGGAAAGGAAGTGCGACACGTCGGACACCCGCCACTCAGTGCCACTGAGTTGGGTGTTCAAGAAAGTGGCGCTGGCGTTATTTTGGAGCAGCGTCTGCATGAAAATCGGAAAGTATAGGATTTAAAACACAGGGTGGGTTTTGTTTAAAACTCAAAATCAAAAATGTCTTTTTGTCATCCTTCATTGCATTTGGGATTAAACAGTAACACACAGTTTGCATTTCTTATGGATTTTTTAAAAACTTGATGCGATTGATACACTTTTTTTTATAGCTTCATTGCGTGAGAGGCCCTGCAAAGCTCTTCTTACTCATGTTCCCCGTTCCACCATATCAAGGCTGTACAGACTTTATCAGGGTAGACATCTGACAAATACCACGGTTTCATAAGAATAATTATACCAATGTTATGAAACTAACATCCTGATTATTTAAACCAAAATAGAGGATTTCTAGCGATATGAGAAACAATTATACAGCTACACTCACATAGACATTCATTTTACAGCTATGGTTAGGTATTCATCAGTCAAGTTACCCATTTTATAATCTACAGTATATCTGCGATGCACATTTGAATGTACACATGAAATAAAGAAACGCTGTGTGGTTAATGTTGACATTTTAAACAATCGTTTGTTTTCAGGTGTCATTCAAACATTGATCACTAGGTGGCAGTGCTAAATGGGTAACGTTGTAGATGCCAAAACCAACTATTTTGTGAGTGTGCCATTTCAGAGATTTTAAATTGCAAAGATTAAAAATGAAACCAAATAAAATGAACAAGAACTCAGATAGCAACATTCTGAAATGGATTGACAAATTGGATCTCTGTGCAATAGTCAGAGGTTTGTCTCTCATGTTTACTCAGAAAGCAAACTAGACCAGTGTTCTTTTTCTCCACTTTATGGTCTCACAGCATGGGGATAAACTTGGTTGGGGAAAGTGGTTAATGTTTACAGTTTGCAATATGAGCAATGCAGGATGGCTTGTGATGCCTGCAGGGGGTTTTGATCCTGAATTTATGCAACCACCTCATGACTAATCACAAAAGGAATAATCTGGACCGCATGTGTGTTGTGTCACTGGAGCCCACTCACCCTAACTAAATCCACTTCTTCACTGTTCTCCATGAAGTTCCACACTTTGGGCTTCAGCTCATCCCACATCCCACCAAGGTCCCTCAACAGGCCAAGCTCCTGGAAGGTCTTGTTCACCTAGTGGGGAAAAACCCACATGTCAAATCACCAGTCAGTCTGGATAAACTTCAACCAGGGTTCAGGATTTTAAGTATCTACCTCGTGGATTATCCTCTGTGTGGCTGGAGTATCTGGGGTGTACAGGATCTTTCCCACAAGCAGTGGCTTCAGAGCTCTCCAGATCATCCTGGAAATGGGACTAGACTCCAGTCTCCGCATCATG